>CM054057.1:537200581-538400581 GCA_028641055.1 Alopecurus myosuroides
GGAAGCTGCTGAGCGTCCCCCGGGGGTTCTTTCCGCGTGAGCCCCCGGATGCGGAGCCGTCCGATCGAACATCCCGACGCATTGCTCAGACAGCAAAAATGTTCCTTCCTCGGAGCAAAAAACGGTCACAACCGATTAGACAAAATCCCGGAGAAAGGGGAACACGATGCGAGGCGGAGGGCGACGCGGCGGCCCGACAAGCAGCAAAATCGTCGCTGCTGATCCTGCCGCCATGGCGCATGTAAGGTCAAGGGTGCTCAATCCCCCCGGTGCCCAGCCTCGCGTAGCAAATCTAGTATTCACGCAGCAACGACACCTAGATCGAGACTTACAGAGCGGAGAAAATCGGGTGGATTCGCCGACGGTGGCTTCAGGAGGTGGTTTGAGGAATCTACTAAGCAGCAATACAACAATCCCCAAGTATTCTTCGACTAGGATCCAGAACAGGATGAACCAGCTTACTCGGTGAGGAAAAAATTTCAGATGTTGTGATTTTTGCTACTCAGTTATGGAATCGAGAAGCAAGGCCAAGAATTCTACACAATAGAGATTTTTGATAGGTTCCAGAAAATGGTTGTTGCGTCAACGAAGTTTTATCCACTACGAGCAGAAGTAGATAACTTTTGTTTCGATCTTGTTCCTAACCCAGGAATTGATTTGAAAACATACCGGGTTACAGTTGGTTTCGAGGAAGGACTCTACTCCTGCTCCTGTAACGGGTTTGAGATGTGTGGACTGATATGTCTACATATCATATGGGTGATGGTGCATCTGAATGTCCAGCAGATACCTGATAGGTACATGCTTCGGCGATGGTCTGCTGCGGTAACAACACCTACGCCTGCTCCCGGAAGCAATGGCATCAGCTTTGGGGTCCCTCCAACGAACACTCTCAAGTACAACACACTTTGCATAAAAATGAATTGTCTTGCATCATATGCGTGTTATGGGGATGATACGTATAAGGTGGTGTCGAACATGTATGACGAAGCTAGTAAAGTAGTAGCTGCAATGACAAGAGCTAGAGAAGCTGTGCAGCAAGGTGAAGGAGAAGGAAGCGATTAGGAGCGGATGATGACAGGACAGATGAAACGCAGCAGCAAGAAGTAGTACAAGATGAGCAAAACCAAACTTCTGCTCCGAGAACGGAAGGGTGGCTGAAAAACCCTGTTAGAGTCAAGCCTAAGGGTCGTCCATCGATTAAGGAGCCAAGGCACAAGACGTTGGTTGAGCTGCGTGACGAGGCTAATGCCAAAAGACGGAAGAGCAATGCTGAGCCAAAGCAAGAAAAGAAGAAATCAGTCAGGACACCTAGAAATAAGAGGGTGCAGAAGTGTCCATTTTGCCATGAGGAAGGACATTTTATAGCAGATTGCCCGAAAGCAAAAGATCATTTTGTGAAAGAAGCTGCCTTGGCAGCTGGTGCAGAGTTGAGGTTGTTTACTTGTACTTGAGGTTTCTCGTGGAGATACGAAAAAAATGCTACAAACTAAACTACATGGAATATTTACTTTTACTTGAGTTGTGAAAAGATTACTTGTACCTACAAATTTGATACCCGGCAACATTTTGAAACAATTCAAAAAATAGAGTTTGGGGGAGTTTTGTGGTGTGTGGGAATGTGATGTGTTTTGAATGCTGTGAAAACCCTGGATATGATGGTGGCAAAAAATATTTGAGTTATAGTAGCAAAAATAATGTTGTTTAGGAACATCTGTTTTACTGTAAAACAACAAAAATTGTCTGAATCAAAATTGTGTGGAAGGGACATGCTTTTTCAATAACAAACCAGTTTGTTGTGTTGAAGCATTTTAACGCATGTAAAAAGAGCAATAATTTACTGCTTTTGTAGCATTATCAAAAAAATTATTGAGCAAAAAGAAAATAAAAAGGAATAGTGGAAAAACAGTTTTGCTCTATAGCATTTTTTTAAATCCTATTGTAGCAAACATTTCCTTGTTTTGTAGCACTCTAACACAACTGTTGCAACAAAAAGTTGAAGATAAATCGAATTGGTACAACTAGTTTTTTATTAGTAGCATTTTTCTTCTGGAGCAAAAAATTCCTTCATTTTTAGCATTTGAAAAAGCTTTTGTAGCAAAAAATGTAATATGTTGATGCATGTAAAATGCATAGATGAATTTTGCATATTTTCACATGGTTTTCTATTACATATTGCATCATATAAGGGTATAATTCAATGTTTTATAGTATTTTGGGGTTAAATTACAAAGTCCCCCAACTTTTATGGAATTAACCCTGCCTGTCAGAAACCCCGTTTTCTATATTTTTGACGTTTCAGGGGGCAAACTTCCGCGAAATCACCTGAAAATCTGCGGGGGTCATTTTCTTGGAAGGAGAAGACTTGCGGTCGAAGGATCCACGAGAATTGGGCAAGGAGGCCCAAAAGAGGACCCTCCACGCGGCTAGATTCCTTGGCCGCATGAGAGGCCCCCTTTTGGCCCCTATGGCCCCAATTCCTTCCATCTTCGACTTACCGACTCCGTCTTGACCTAAAACCGACTATAAAAAGGGTCCCCCGTACCCTACGGAGAGGAGCGCTGCCGAAACACCAAAACACTTAAACAGAGACCTGGAGTTCCAGATTGGAGGGGGAAAACTCCGGCGGGGCGTCGCCGGTGTGATCTCCTACCCCTCCAACGTCATCTCCATCGACATCTCCATGAAGAGGGAGTAGTCCACCCCAGGGCTATGGGTTTGTGGAAGTAGCACTTGTATCTCTCTCTCTATGTGCTTCACTAATTAGATCCGTATGAGCTGCCTCACATGATTACGGGCACCGTTGTAATTCCTATGTGGTGGATCTTTTCTATGAGTTATTGAATCTGAGATTGCAATTGTTTATCTTGAGTTATTTGAGTAGATGTATCTTATGTACCCCGTTCTTATTTGCTAGCTTTGATCAATCTAGTTCTTGAGAGCGTGTGTGGGGTGATGGGTGCATTAGTTGGAGTAACGGGGGGTGGCTAGTGCCGTGAAAGTGACAGAAGTTCAGCGATCCACTTAGGTTTTGTTAAACCTTTCTTAGTTACCTCACTAGGGATAAAAAGGAGTACCTTTTTACCGGGGATTTGAAGTGACACTAATCAATCTCCATGACTAGATCTAGCAAGTTCTTACTTCAACTTCATATCACATTGCTTAAAGCTATACTCTGGTTTTTCCTTAATTATCGAGGTGTTATGATTTATTTCGCATCTTGGTGGAGTATAAGAGGGATCAATATGACCGTAGAGATCTCTATGCTAGGACGTGATGCCCATATGAAAGTACTCAATGTTAAACATGTTATTGTAATCTCACATGTAATTCTTTATGTCCACCGTCTACTACTTTATTTGAGAGAATGCAAGTGTGAAACCATGAACCCCGGTCCTATTTTAATTATAAGAAAACACTCTAGTTACTTTGCTGCAATTTACTTTACTTGCACTTTACTTTACTTGCATCTCCAATTCGAATTTACATTATCTCCATCACCACTTGCATCACAAAAAAATACAAAAACAATCCATTGCATATTTATTTTCTCATTTGCATTTAGTAGTAGATTTAATTATTGCACATTTAGTTTAAGTTTCGCATTGAAATTTAGAAGTCTCACACCTTGTGCTTGACAACCACTTGGTGAGGTTGAGGGCACAAAATTCTCTACTTGTTTGCAGGATCCTGGAGGAAGCTTGGAAGACAACTGCTGAAATACTGGCTCCCCAAGAGTTCGATATAAACCCTCGAGTCACCCTCGTGGGGAAGAAGGCTTGCCACTAGCTACACACTCTGCACTTGGAGTCTCAACCTAGCCATCAAGCGTTTTTCTAGCGCCGTTTACGCGGAGCCATAGGTGAAGGAGTTGTCCAAGGGAGCTCACAAGAAGTCTTCATCACCAACAAGGTGTGCAAACACCTAAGCTTGGGGAGGTTGAACCTACGTGAGTACCATCCTTTCTATCTCCACCTTCTTTCAAGTAGATTGTTTTGTTTCTTGTCTTGTTTTTGTTTTTGTTTTGTCTTGCATATTTTATTTTAGTTTGCATTTTAGTTTTGCATTTAGTTATCTAGTTTATTTTAGTATTTCTAATTTGCTTAGTTACTTTACTTTTGTTTTGCATAAAAAAATAAAAACTACATAAAAACTTGGAAAATGGAGCAGAGAACTTATTGGCCATTCAGTGTTAGGAATTTCCCTCAAGAGCTAAATATTCCCGTTGAAAAATTAGAGGTAGATCCTAGTGTTATTAAAATGATTTATGAATCTCGTTTCTATGGAAAGCCTAAAGAAGACCCTTTGTTCCATCTTAAGAAATTTGATGAAAGATGTAAAACTTTGAACTTGAATCATGCAAACATCAACACTACTAAAGTTAAACTCTTTCCCTACTCACTAGGATGCAAAGCATTAGATTGGATATTAAGATGGCCTCCTAGCAATTTTACTACTTGGTTCAACTTAAGGGCTGCATTTATTGAAAGGTTTTGTCATGCTGAAAAGAATTACAATGTTAAACAATTGCTCATTACCTTTAAACAAGAAAAAGATGAATCAATGATACAAGCATGGGAGAGATTTAGAAGTAGAGCATATGGAATAGGGCATGGCTTTAGAGATTGGATACTTATGCATATGTTTTATAAGGGACTTTCTGAAACTTCTAGAGCCTTTTTAGATAATGAATGTGGGGGATCTTTTACTAGTACTAATGCTGCAAATACCCATGTTTTGCTTGAAAGTTTCCTCTTAGAGGTTAAAATTAAAGAGAGCTTAAAAAAGGCTGAAGTACCCGAGGATATTTTTGATGATCGCTATGAGATTTTTAATATGCATAATAGAAAAGGAAAAGTAGAGGAAATTATGATGCTTACTGAAATTAAGGATCCATTGCTTGATTTAGAAAAAAGTAGCTTGCAAGAACTTATTGCTACTCTACAAAAATTTGCTAGTGATCCCACTATAAATGTTAATCAACCTGGCTTTGGATCTTATATTGCTAATCATGTCTTGCAAGAAAAAATTGCTAGGTACAAGAATGAGGCCATGATACCTCCTAAGCTTGGGGATGCATGGATCCCCAAGGTGCTAGTTTCAATTGGAAAAGAAATTCACCATGCTATGTTAGATCTAGGTTCTAGTGTATCGGTACTCTCTACAGAATTATATGAATTGCTAGAACTAGAAAATTTAGAAAAGTGCTCAAGTGAATTTGTCCTTGCTGATAACTCTACTAAACATGCTGTAGGACAAGTAAAAGATGTTATGATTGAATTGCACATGACTTTCGTACCCGTTGATTTCATTATTATGGATATGTGGGATAATTCCCCTAGTCCTATTATTTTGGGTAGACCTTTTCTTCGTACTACAGGTGCAATCATAGACTCCAAGGAAGGGAATGTCAAGTTTCAGTTCCCTAATAAGAAAAGCATGGAGCACTTCCCAAGGAAGAGGGGCACGCTGAAGAACAAGCCCCCTCATGAGCTTTATCCCTCTTGATTATCAAGTAAGTAAAGCCTAGCTATATGGCTATAAAGAAAGCGCTTTACGGGAGGCAACCCGGTTGTTTTTGTTTGGATTTTCCTAGTGTACTATTGCTGTCTCAAGAGATTAGTTTTTTTGTTTTAATTCTGGAGTTTTCAATAAAGAGTCAAGTCAAACCCATTTGGACTTATAAGTTGCTATCCTAGTGCATGAAATTTCTGTTTCAGCACGAGTCTGCTCACCGTATGATTTTACGTTTTTTATTGGTATGTCGGATTGAGCTAATGTTTTAGTATGTTGTGCAACTTTTCGTCCTCTGTAATCACAAAAATTGGCTTAATTTTTTGACGAGTCTATCTTAGGGAAAAACGTTCGTTTTTCTGCTGCTGCTTTTCGGGACAGATTCTGCCTTCTTTTGTTTTATGCACTCTTTGGGCTTGGGAATCGAATTTCCATGATTCTTTCAAGCAAGAGAGTGAACATACAACATAATGAACCTTATTTTCTATCTACTGGAGCATTTTATTTGGAATTTTTCATAGCAAGCATGTGATTTGTTTGTCCTTGCTAATCTCACCCCACAGAAAAAGAATGGGAGAAACATGTTTTGTGAAGTTTTTTTCACAGGGAATAGAGGAGCTGCGCCTCAAGACATCCAAGAATGGTGAAAGCCATAAGCTTGGGGATGTGATGAATACCCCACTGGAGCTACACTCGTTTGGTTAGCACACGTCTACTTTCTGTTTTTCTAAGCAAAGCATTTATCGTAGAGACTTGAAGCGTCTAGTTTTTGTTTTTATTTTTGTTTTGATAAGACCACCATCATTTTATATGAGATTGAGCTACTGGAGTTTGGGGTTGGAATGTATTGTATGCTAGTATTATGACTTGGAATAGGGATGCCATGGTTGATTTGAAGAGGTACATATGTTTGCATGATTTATAGGCTTTTTATGTGTAGAAATTTGCAATAATGTTGTCTTGAGCTATCTCTTATTCATGTCATTGATGTTAATTGCTGGTTTATTTAGTTTGTCATGAAATGAGTAGTTCTATGGACATATGCATGCATAGTAGCTGGTCAACTATCTCCCTCTTGCTAGCCCAAAAATTTAAAAATTCCAACAAGTAAAAACTTGTTTCCAACACTCCTTAGCCAAGTATTTCCAGTGAGTCCACCATATCTTCCCATTAGCTTCATTGCTATTCCGAGTATGTTCACCATGTTATTGTGTTATTTATGTTCTAAATTAAGATATTCACTTTATTAATTGTCATGGGTTGAACTTGGATAGGACTCTCACGAACTTTTGAAGGCACACTTTACTTTTTATGCATCTAATAAACATGACCCAATAATGGGAGCCACAAGTTTTGCATTTGACAAGTGTGTGGTTGGGAGCTAGCTATAATCGTGTATCACCGGAAAGCTTTCAACATTGCACAAAAAAATTTACATTTGGTTGATATCATGTACTTTTGTTTTTGGACTCCTGCCATGCCGAAATGAAATAGAGGAATAGTAAGTTTTGATGAGTAAGTATCTATATGACTAGAGAAACGCATTGGGCCGCTAACCCAAGCCATGCTTTATCATGGTGGAAATTTACTTACAGCTTGAATGACTCTACAACACATCCTATAATAAAATAAGAAGCTATGCATAATAGTGAATGAAAATAAAAAGGATGATGAGTCTACTCCGTTTGTTCATCTTGTCATTGTAACATGGGCTTGTTTCCATGTCATGGGGCAAGAGGTACCTCTTTGCGGTTCTCTATGAAGTCATTAATACTTATTATGATTGTACAAAGCTTATTAGGAATCTTAAGTTGAGTAATCATGGAGTAGGTTTTCACACTCACGGGGCATGAGGCTTTCAACCACCTTGTCATTCTCATTACTTCAATACTCACAATTTTAACATGCTAGTGATAAAGGGGCAATGAGAGTCCTAGATCAATGGATACCACATTTCAATTAGTAATTTTAGTTGAATAATTTAGAGGCTAAATAAGACTTGATCATGTTTTACCTCTACTCAGTTTTCTCCAAAGTGTCCACCATATTTTCTATTCTCCATTATGCTATTCTTTGACCAATATAGGATTTTATTTTTCATTTTGTGTATGCATTTGGTCCATAGTGCTTTTATTTCATTATACACTTTGTGAACTTTCATGAAGCATCTTTGCTTGCATATTTGATATTTCTTACAACATGAATTGTATATTGCTACTCATTTCTAGTATTAATCATTTGATTATATGTAGCATGAATAATCCTCCTTGATATCCCATGATTGTTTCAATATGCAAAACCCATCTTAGTTTTATCACCTTCATACTCGAGGACGAGCATGGGTTAAGCTTGGGGATGTTGATGCATGTAAAATGCATAGATGAATTTTGCATATTTTCACATGGTTTTCTATTACATATTGCATCATATAAGGGTATACTTAGATGTTTTATAGTATTTTGGGGTTAAATTACAAAGTCCCCCAACTTTTATGGAATTAACCCTGCCTGTCAGAAACCCCGTTTTCTATATTTTTGACGTTTCAGGGGGCAAACTTCCGCGAAATCACCTGAAAATCTGCAGGGGTCATTTTCTTGGAAGGAGAAGACTTGCGGGCGAAGGATCCACGAGAATTGGGCAAGGAGGCCCAAAAGAGGACCCTCCACACAGCCAGATTCCTGGGCCGCGTGAGAGGCCCCCTTTTGGCCCCTATGGCCCCAATTCCTTCCATCTTCGACTTACCGACTCCGTCTTGACCTAAAACCGACTATAAAAAGGGTCCCCCGTACCCCTACGGAGAGGAGCGCCGCCGAAACACCGAAACAGAGACCTGGAGTTCCAGATTGGAGGGGGGAAACTCCAGCGGGGCGCCGCCGGTGTGATCTCCTACCCCTCCAACGTCATATCCATCGACATCTCCATGAAGAGGGAGTAGTCCACCCCAGGGCTATGGGTTTGTGGAAGTAGCACTTGTATCTCTCTCTCTATGTGCTTCACTAATTAGATCCGTATGAGCTGCCTCACATGATTACGAGCACCGTTGTAATTCCTATGTGGTGGATCTTTTCTATGAGTTATTGAATCTGAGATTGCAATTGTTTCTCTTGAGTTATTTGAGTAGATGTATCTTATGTACCCTGTTCTTATTTGCTAGCTTTGATCACTCTAGTTCTTGAGAGCGTGTGTGGGGTGATGGGTGCATTAGTTGGAGTAACGGGGGGTGGCTAGTGCTGTGAAAGTGACAGAAGTTCAGCGATCCACTTAGGTTTTGTTAAACCTTTCTTAGTTACCTCACTAGGGATAAAAAGGAGTACCTTGTTACCGGGGATTTGAAGTGACACTAATCAATCTCCATGACTAGATCTAGCAAGTTCTTACTTCAACTTCATGTCACATTGCTTAAAGCTTTACTCTGGTTTTTCCTTAATTATCGAGGTGTTATGATTTATTTCGCATCTTGGTGGAGTATAAGAGGGATCAATATGACCGTAGAGATCTCTATGCTAGGACGTGATGCCCATATGAAAGTACTCAATGTTAAACATGTTATTGTAATCTCACATGTAATTTTTTATGTCCACCGTCTACTACTTTATTTGAGAGAATGCAAGTGTGAAACCATGAACCCCGGTCCTATTTTAATTATAAGAAAACACTCTAGTTACTTTGCTGCAATTTACTTTACTTGCACTTTACTTTACTTGCATCTCCAATTCGAATTTACATTATCTCCATCACCACTTGCATCACAAAAAAATACAAAAACAATCCATTGCATATTTATTTTCTCATTTGCATTTAGTAGTAGATTTAATTATTGCACATTTAGTTTAAGTTTTGCATTGAAATTTAGAAGTCTCACACCTTGTGCTTGACAACCACTTGGTGAGGTTGAGGGCACAAAATTCTCTACTTGTTTGCAGGATCCTGGAGGAAGCTTGGAAGACAACTGCTGAAATACTGGCTCCCCAAGAGTTCGATATAAACCCTCGAGTCACCCTCGTGGGGAACAAGGCTTGCCACTAGCTACACACTCTGCACTTGGAGTCTCAACCTAGCCATCATATATCTGAGGGTGGAGCAGAACATTTAACTGAAAAAAATAAAAACTGATCTCGGCGGGCGAGTAAGAATAACATGATAAACATTCTTGTCATTGCCTAAAGAAATTCATCGAGTCATCCCTTGTAAAACATATCGTCATAGAATGCATCCTGATTTGCAACAAAAAAGAACATTCAAACGAGAAGCGTATTACATCGGTGGGTAGGGGCCAAGGTCAAAAGCTAGTTAGCAACATATGACATCGACAGTTTCAGCGAAAACTAGATGCATTAGAACCCTATGACTAACTTTGCAGCTCTTTCTCCATGATCTGCACAAGATCAACATTGTTCTCCCTTTCCTCGACTAGTTCAGCTGCGACGACCTTGCGGAAATTCGGGATGTTCGTATCAAAATCCGGCATGACCTTGCCATTGAAGTGCAGCATGTAAAATATTGAGAAGTACTCACAACCATACCTGAAATGGAATAAAAAGGCAAAGTATGAAAACCAGCAAAACAGAAACAGCCAAAACAATAGAGATGCTTCCCGTCAAACAAAAAAGAAAACACTTACAAGGTTCTTTGTTGCGGATGGTCAGGGTAGTGTTTTTATACTTGGAAAAGTCAATAGTGGGATTTCCTGATGCAATGGCTAAGGTCGAAAAGTTCATGAACTGTACCAAGAAAAAAAATGCGTTCGTAGGCGAAACTAGAAATCTATGATAGCAAAAACTAGATATCTAAGGTAGCAAACCAACAAAACTATGATAGCAAAACTAAATATGAATGGTAGCAGAAATACATAATTATGATAGAAAAAAAATATGATAGAAAACTTAAAATCTATGATAGCAAAACTACATAACTATGATAGCAAAACTACATAACTATGGTAGCAAAACTAAATATCTAAGGTAGCAAAAAACCTAACAGTGTTGGAGCAATCTGAAGTAATGTACACAATAGCAAACCTAAATAACTATGGTACCAAAAAGAATAGAAGTATTGGAGCAATCTGTTTGAATGCTAACAAGATTGCTCACATATTCTTCAAGTATGCTCTTCTTCTTACTGGCAACCAAAGAATTAAATGTATGGAACTGTTTCAGCAAAGTGTTGACAGTGCAAAGAATTCAGTGGTGGTCCTTAACAATCGGAAAGTGGATTTACAATGCAACAATACCGTGAAAAAGATTACTCGAAACAACAACCAACAAAATGAATGAATGTGCTTAAAGTTTGGAAAACTCACGAGGTCATTTTTTAGTACTTTAAACTTCTCATTCTCTCTCTTAAACCCACTCAAGATAACTTCTGCTTTGAATTCATCGGGGTCCATGGTGAGCTTTTGCTATTTTGTGAGAAAAAATATTTATGCATTAGACCATATACAGGACACACAGAAACAAAAAGGGAGCGGTACAAGTTTGCAGTTGCTAAAAAGAAACAATGCTACAACTCACCGTCGCCCATAGCAAGAAAACAAATACTTCCTGAGAGCACCTTTGTTATTGTCATATTCAACATGTATCTTCTGATTTTGATTTTCATACCAAACACCCATGATCTGAGTGTCCAACCAGTGTCATTGTGCTAGACATGAGTGGAAACTGCTGTAATCACAATGCATGCGACCAATCATGATGAAAGCAGGGTTGCAAAAAGAAGCATATGGTGCTACGTGTTATAATCTAGTTAATAAAAAAGCATACTAGTACATAAATTATATACTAATGAAGCATTTGTGTGAGACTGAAGGTGCAGGAACCAAAAAAAATATAGATGAAAATCAACAGTTGTCAGTAAAGAAGCAAAGAAATTGCACCTAGTGAAGTAAAACCTATAGCCTAAAGGCAGCTACAAAGTAAAATGGACTACAAAAAAGCCAGGAACATAGTGAAAGTCATTTAACACAAAAAAGAACGACACTCACGGAGTGGCTTTCTTCTTGCCTTCATGCACCGTCTTCAATCTACAACGGTTTTGCACAAACTTGTTGGAAATGTACGACACATTTTGAGAGGCCTTAATCTTTTGCGCTCCTTGAAGTTCAGCATCATCCTTCCTTTCCCTCTTGCATCTATTCCTTCTTTCAAATGTTTGGAAACTAGTGCTGGCATTTTCCTCTGAAGCAACATCAGTAATGACATCTATGGCAAAAAAAAGAGATAGTTGACGGCTATTAAAAAACACACTAGCAACTCATGTTATGTAAGTCAGCAAAAATAATAACTATGCAAGCAAAAAAAGTAGCAGTATTGTTAGCAATAAGTTTTAAGTTTAAAAACTTATAAAAAGGTGTAGTACCTTTGGTGTGCTGCAAAACCGGAGTAGCAGCCTCAGGTACATCAGCTGGTGCTTTGCCAGAAACAACAACTCCTTTTTCTGCACATAGCACAATACGATCATGAGTTTGCCTTAGCGTATCTGGTATTATGGCTGATTCAAAATCTTGGCTCCAAAGATCAAATTTCGGAATATCATCCCAATAACCTGATATTATGTCATGTTGGCGCATAGGTGAAGGAACTGGTGGTCTAACAGGACTGCTAATATCGTCCTCTTCATCAACACCACCCACAATACGGCTAGAATCTGTTATAACTCCCAGCTGCGGCAAGTCTGGTAAAGTGTCAGTGCATGCATTTTCCTCGGCAATAAGATCATCATCTCATGGTGGACCACCATGAGTCTCACCTTTGTTTGCATCACCCACTTGAGCATCAACAACTTCTTCTGCAACATAAATAGTTTCTTCTTCGACAACATCTTCAACAAGCTCTTATTCATCATCTAGCTCAGTAGGGAAAGAATCAATGTTCGCATTGCTCTCATTGTCCCATTGGCATGTCAGATGGTAAAACTATGCTGGGACCCTCAATATCCTTAATAGAAGCTTCCACGTCAATCAACAAAGAAGCCATGTGATGTGAATGCATCGATTTCAGCCCTGCCCCAAGACTCTTCAAGGTAGAATCAACTTGCATAGCAAAAATGACCATGTTCTTCTCATACGAATGCTTCAAACGAGCTGGTACATGTTAGTAAGCACATAAAGAATGTGAGAGGTGGATTCTATTACTATTAGAATAGCAAAACTAAATAATTTCTGAAGCAAAAGAGAAACTAGAAAACTGGTGAGGAAAAAATTGATATATACAAAAACTGATGGTAGCATTGCATATGGGATAATGTAGCGAAACAAAAAAGCTAATGGTGCAAAATAATAGAACTAAAAGAGCAAAGTCAGGAGAAAAAAGCAAACCTCTAATTCTTCTATGGTTGGGAAGACAAGCCACTCATTCAAAGATGTAGACGGGTTGACTTCGGGTTCTTCACAAGTAGAGTAGTTGGGAGCAGCACCGTAGATAGTTCTGGGCAGATTTATAAACTGCACAAATCATTAAGACAAAACAAGCAAAAAATGTTAGCATACATGCACAAAAAACAGCAAAAAACAAGCAAAAACACATGTAGGGAGGAGCAATTTATCGGGCGTCTTCCAAACATAGTCATGTTATTCAACCTCAATACATCACAGTCGATTTTCGCTATGAAATTGAAGTCACCAGTAGTCACAAAGCAGGCTCGAGGGACTCCGGGGTTTATAACGTGCTGATTCTTGAGAATATCCAGATGGTCCATGTACACAATCTATGAAAATACGGCAACAAAATGCAAGAACAAAAAGTGCAGCTATAAAAAAAACGACACTACGTAGAAAGAATGGATCCCTTACAGCAATAACTGGCAATGGCCCTGAAATCCAAAATTCAAAAGGGTTCTTCTTCTTCTTTTTATCACCAGCATCAAGCTCCGGGAGGTACTAGCCAGCCTCAAGCACCAACGACTTCTTCTTCTTCTTCTCCTGCATTTTCTCAATATAGAACATAACTAGATAAGAATATGCCGATCCCAGTCAAACTCATGGGTCTTTTTGGGGTCGTCCATGGAACCCAACTACTCCAAACACATCATGTTGTTGGTCCCAGGGTGCAAGACGGAAGCACAGCATAGGAGGTCCCAGGTCCTGATGATTGAATTCTCGTCAGTGTCAGCATGTGACTTCAACATCTGTACTGCATCCTTGATGGGGAGCCTGGTCAATCCACCTTTGTAACGTCGCGCAAATCTGACTGCACACTCTTAGTAAGTAGCTGCAATGGCCTGCTACCTGATTATACCCCAAAAGCCTTGCTCATCATCTCCCTAGTGAACACAATACTTTTCCCGTTGTAGTTAAACTCACGAAGCTCAATGCTTGTATGAACAACAATGAAGTCAATGAGTTCATTAAGCACACTGAATGGGGAAATTTTAAAAAATGATCTGAAAAGCGCTATGCTTCTCAATAATTTCTAGCTTGGCATTTATAGATCCTTTGCAATCTTGTATAGCCGCTTGGCAGAGAAACGATCCTTCGAACACCAGTAAGCTCCCTGCTCATAGTTGTGTGACAACCTGAGAGTATCAGTAACACAAAAGAAACCCAAAAACATCATAAACATGAGTGAAAGGATGCACCTACAAATAGCAAGTACTGAAACCTAATGAAGCAAAATAAATTACACCCCGAAAAAACAACAACAAAAATTGCTGCCCTACCATCATGAGTATATCAAAAACATATGCATAGTTTGACTCAATTTTGCTTCCTTACAAGTATGATTATAGCAAAACCTACACATTTTCACTCAAGGATTTGCTACCTACTAGCATATGTTTAGCAAAACCTGTACAAAGTTCACTATAAAAATTGCTACATATAGAAGCAAACATACAACCCAACATGGTTAACCACAGTTTGCTACATATAAAAGCAAACAAGTATAGCAAAACCATCACAGAATGTACCTACATGGATCTATGAATCAGAGCTAAACAATACATAGATTGACCACCACGAAAGGTAAGAATCTAAGCAGACACTCCAACCTCCAAAAGTGGATACCTACTAGTGAAAAACAGAACAGCACATGGGCCTACTATCTCGGACTTAAAATCCAAGTCTGATCTACTGTCCAACAGTCAATGAGTTTACACAGAAATTCAGAAACATACAATATGAAACAGAGAGAGACCCTAGACATTGGGGTGCAAAAGGGAGCAGGAAGTTCGGAAACGGGGAAGCAAACCCCCATGATAAGTCGCAGAGAGCTCTTTAGAGGACGACGCCGCAGTCCAATCTGGAGATAATACGTAGCTGAAGCAGTAGAAGGGGGAGAGCATGAGTTCAACGGGGAATCGAGCATAGAGAGTAGATCCAGCATGAACGACGTGGATAGAAGCTCACCAGTAGAACCCCCAACTAGCCGCTGTAGAAATCGCCGCCGGTGGAGAAATCGAGCTGCTCTGCTGTGGCCAACCTTGCGCCCCTCGCTGTCCGAACACTGGGATGGAGGTGCGAACCCAGAACCGGGGGCTGGGAACGCGAGGCAGGACGCGGCGCGCGCTGCCACTGGATCTGGAGGCACGGGAGGTGACGGCGAGCGCAGTGGTCGCTCCCCCCGCCGTCGCTCGTTGTCGCCTCTCTCCCCAACGGTTGGAACGGGAGCACGGAATGGGGAACGTGGGATTTGCTACATTGGGATGTAATAGAAAAGGGAGGCGACGTGGCCCGTTGGGAGGTGCACGATGAAATATGATCCGACGACGGGCGCATTGGAGGCTGCAACGCACGGAAACCCCATGTGTTCAATAGCGTTTTCCTTTTTTTGCCACGGTGCTAAATTAGTGCAGTTACGTAAATACCAACGTATATAAACTGTAGTTTTTGCTAAAAACAAACAAGTCAAACTAATTAAATCATGGTATATTTAAAAACACGATATTCTTAGAATATTTTTAAAAGGTTGCTCATTCCCGAAAATTAAAACCGTGGGTGGAACTGCCGCCTCTGTGGGGAAACCAGCAGCAACGTCTGAGGAACTGCCACCTGAAATCGCATTCAGTTAAGCTTTACATTACTTGCCCACTTCCTTGTCGTATTACTTTTTCCTTCTATTTAGCTCACGATTGAGCGTGTAAACTTCATCTCTTTTCTCTTTGGATTAAACCTTAGCCGCCGTTGGCCCGACGGTCCTTATCTTCCTTGTTAGATTTCAGATTGCAAATACTTGGCGTCTTTGAAATATGCTAATACAGTGACAAACTCTGAAATTCGTGAGTTGATTCGCAGTAGAATTTCTAGTCATAGCCTATCTAATGGTATCGGAATCAGCGAATTCCTTGGCGGCGCGATGGATCTTACTACAGAGTGGAGTTGGGATCTCCTATAAAATTCTCTTAGGTCCCTACGGTGGTGTGGACTGATTGAGGCGAATTGGGGACGGAGATAGCTCAGCAATAATTCAGGTACGGATTTAGTTACTGAAGAATGTTCCTTTAGTAGTAAAATCTCACCCATGACCCATCCCACCTTGTTCCGTGTATCTTGAGGTGATTTGGTGACGCTAGTTACGGCCGCTGCTTGTAACATCCCAGTGTTTGGGAGGTTATAAGGATCTAAATTTAATATGTGCATTTGCAAAGTATGCATCTAAAAGTACGGGAAATTTTGGCGCGAAAATTCAAACAAAGCAAAGTGACCAAAGTTTCACTTGACATGATGAAAAAGGTCTAGTTCATCTAGTTAAGAGTACATTTGAATGATCTTTATAACAAGTATCTTAAGAAACCAAATCATCTGGTTACACAAACCATAATTGGTTGTGACCAACACAAACTCCCAGCAACCTTAACCACAAGTCTATAAGTGACCTTGGATTATTCATTAGGCATCTACAACCCAAAGAGGGGTGAGTACCCAAAACACACAACTGATAATCACCCTTTAACCAATGAGTAATACACAATTGAACCATCTCATTAATAGAGGTTTCATGTCCTCTCAAACAATACCTCTTTAAGATCTCAACCATTCACAAAACATCTTTTCAAATTATATAGTAACTACAAAGTTAACCTTCACATGTAAATAACAATGGTTCAATAGAACATAAGTGATACAAACTAGTGTTAACTCAAAACCCACAAGTGGGAAATGACTTGATGATTGTATTAACATATTTATCGAATATGTACATATCTCATCAACCATAAAAGTAGTATCTTAAAGAATAAATAAATCTTCCTAAACTACTGTTAAACCTTGATCATTACATATGATATCCAAAACCTTTATGCCTGCATCAGAAATACAAATCTAGAATATAAAATTACAGTATGGCACCCTGAGTAACCAATTAACAACCATGATCAAAGTCTTTAAGCTCAATCACTTGCACATGCTCATTGTTTTAATCACCTTAAGCAAGTGATCATATGAAAGCTCAACACATCAAGGAACCATCTGATCAACTTACTATCTTAAGTTATCATTTCATTAGCATTCCACACTCCTATTCAAATTCAACAAATCAACAACTAAAGTATCTATGGATACAAGTAATGAATAACAACAAGATATAACCTCTATTAGAGGAATTGAATTGAAAGCTAAATAAAACCAATCATGTATGAGACAAGTGTCTATCTTATGGGAAGCCAAACAAGAAGTATATGGAAGAATAATAAAAGCATGAGTTAACTCTTAATCTAGATCTTATTATTTTGTCTAAATCATTTTATCTTGTTATTCTTTAATCCTCTCTAAGACTTTCTGCAAGAGAAGCAACCCACAAGACAGAAGGAACTACCACATGAAGATATCCAAGAAGATTATTTAGAGTGAGCTAGAAGTGCTACTCTAAGCTACTATAAGAGTACTTGGAAACTCTTATAACTTGATCTGATCATATTAACCCTCTTGAAATTGTGTGATACTCCAATGTTAGTGTTATATAGAAGTAGTTTGGTAACAAGTTTCTAGACCTTGTTCACAGATCACTTTTGTATACTCAAACAATTGAGTGTCATACCCAAATAAACAGAAGGTTGAATAACCTAGTACATCTCAGTCTCTTGTATATGAAAAGTAATTTGGGGACAAGCCTTGCAAACTTGTCAACAGATTCTTCTTATATGCTTAAGGCTAATTGATGTCATAAAACAAACTTCCATATTTTTATAATCATCTAAGTAAAATCTTTGCTTGGAAACACTGGTTGTTTTCACCACCAGGGGAAAATAGTTAAAGGTGGAATCCAAGAGATGATATTACTTGCAAGTGACACAAGGTGATAACAGAAGATTAGTGGCAACTAAAGAGAGGAACATCAAGCAATAGAAGTCAACAAGGAGCAACACTGTCTCAGGAAGAATTTATCCAGTGAATCATTAGGATATGTTAGAGAATCCATAACCTCTATGCCTTGTCAAGCTCAACAGAGATAAGGAACAAATAGTAAATCTCTTAGATGGAAACAAGTATCCATTAAGAAATAACAACAATATTTTGCATCCACATGTCTTGATATGTGGAGGTAGATGAAAACAAGCTTAATACCTTGTTTTCCAAATCCTTTTCATAGGTAAGACTAACAGATGATAACAGATATTCATCTAAATATAACCATGCAAATGGTTACATGTCCTAAAACAGCATGAGATAATATTCACACTTGGAAACTGGTGGAAAACAAACAAATAGGTTCCAAAGACACACATGTTTCCACTTGATAAAGAACCCAATTTCTTAAATAAGGTTTACACCTACCTAAGTAAAATGTCTACTAAAATTGCTAAGAAATTTTAGCTCTAAAAATAACATAGTATACAAAAAGAAAATAAGTCCATTCATTAACCAACACCATTTGGTTTGATATGGAATAAAATTCCATATTAAATGATTTTCATAGAGGTGTATAAAAAACATTACCTAGTAGTGATACCAAATTACTTTCCATAAGGGATTGTATTCAATATGATTCAATTATAACACATCACTTGAGAATCATATGTGTGTTGTGAGAATGTAAAATTCATGCCTAAAATAAATTTTAAGACATTTAATAAATTAAATAGAGTGAAAACAATAAAAAAAACCTTAATCTAGCACCCTAAATAAAAAATACAAATATTGCTCAAATTCACCAAAACAAAACATGGTGAGCTTGGAAATTTGATGAGGAATCCAAAACTGATTTTTATTATTTTTTATGTTTACAGAAAGGCCCTAAAAACATAGGTTCTTTTAAACAGAAGGACCTAGTGGTAAACTTTAAAACCTGTCAGGGGGTTATGCACAAAAACACCCTTTTGTCTTCCTCCAGGCCGGCAGGGAGCGTGTCGACGCCGCCGTCGACGCCGCCGTCGACGCCTCGCCACCTCACGCTTGCCGCACTTGGAAGGAGAAGTACACCACGTCGTTCCTCACACCCTCCTCTATCCCCTCACACACTTTCCCCTCTCTCTGCTGCTCTGTGCGCGGAAATCGCTAACCCTAGCCCGTACGGCCGGCAGCCATTCCGACGATTCTGGCCACCCCTTGAGGAACTAAAGGCACCAGAGGATGCGCCGTGACCTCCTAGTTCTCCTCGTCGAGCTACGCTTGTGGGGAAGATTGGAGCCGCCCGCAATCGGTCGTTCCTTTTCCTCTCTGTCCCGGTCGCCGTGGAAGCTCGCTGTGCCCAACCACCTGCACCAACACCTTCCTGGTGAGCCGCCGCACCTCGTGGTGCTTTCGCTTTTCAATTTCATCCACGGACTGGCCGTGTTGCTGTAACCCGAGAAGCGCCGCCGCCGCCGGCAACCCCTTGACCATTTGGTCTTGCCGCCACCACCCCAGCACTCGTCGTGGGCTCCTCTACGTAGTGCAACATTTGAATTGAGCCAATTTGCAGTGAATTGATGGATTGATATCCATCTGAGAGGATTCGAACTATGGTGACGTCATCCTGACGTCATGGGAGAATTTATTTTCTTTTCTTTTATTTTATTTAAAATTCGAATATGACAGGTGGGACCCACCTGTCAATTTGAATATTGGCAGAAAAACTATTAATCTTATTAATTCAATAATTTTGATTCTCTACTTCAGAAAAATACAAATAATATACCAAATTAAACAGAAAAATATAATCTAAATGTTTATCAACTTTTCAAAAATATTTAACAAAATTTAAAATTAATTAATTTTTGAATTAAATTAAATCATTAAAAAATAGAGAAAATAATAAATAATCCATAAAATCAGAAAAAAAAAAGTTATATGTCAAAATGCTCCAAATGACAAATGCAACTCACCTATGATATTTTTAAAGTCATTTGACCAAGTTTTCATGTGTGCAATGTTTTGTTTAGTCATTTAATTCATTTAAAATTAATAAATTAATAACTTGTTCAAATATTCTCAGAAAGCATTAAATGATATATCAAATTAAAGAGAAAAGCATTTCCAATTCAAATGTGTCAAACATAAAACATTTTATTCAACTTATAAACTTGTTTCCAAAAGTATAATAAAATTCTATAATGTTCCATTATAATCAGAAATAACTGCCACAACATTATTTTCTTTATTAATAAAACCCTTATGATTTCACACCAACTAAACATATCATCACATAGTCATTAGCAAGTATGTGATGATAGAGTTAGTTGTATTAGTTCCCCATTTTCAAATAAACTTGATGTCATTAGCTCTACACTTTAGAGCATAAAATCAAATGTGTTTATTATCTTTTCAGTAGTTGTTTCCTATATAATAGTGTTCTCAAGTTTGATCATGTGATAACTATTTATAACCTAAACATAATAACAATTGTATGTTAAGTAAAAGTGAAACACATGTGAGTCTAAAACAAGTAATAACAACATCACCACAAGTGACAAAACAACTCACCTAAAACCTGTGTGATTAACATATTGTATCAAACGTGGCTTACACTTGTAAGATGGGGTATTTTCCAGGGTATTTCACGATGCATCTCATTACTATGCATGTATCATCCTTGCCACTGTTTTCTGTAGTCCTTACCAGGACTACTTTGCTATCTTTCAGATGTCGGGATTTTCTACGCGACCCTCGAACCTCGAAGACCTGGATTATTATTGTTATTTCAATCTCAGGGAAGTTCATCACTTGCTCATATCCTTTGCAGTACTTCATAACAAACTAATTGCAAAAACTCTATCGTATTACCACCTAGTCTCAAAAGAATGCATGATCCTATTTTTTATAATAATATGACTAATTGAATGACTACCCGAGTGGAAGTGATGGAGGGATGATAACCCGGTATACTAACGTCAAGGAGTAATTCGGCCCAAAGGACGCTGTACAAGACCCGGCTTAGGGAAAAGGAGCTTCTAGAAGGCCCAGGAGTGTAGGCCTCGTAACCCGGATTGTGGGTTCCGATAAGGAAGTTTAGGGTTTTGTAAGTAGTGTCCAGGTAGGATTCCGGGTATGCCTTGGATAACAAGCCAGGGGATCCGGGGATTATATAAGCCGGTCCCCTAGGGTTAGATCGACGAGTTCACCAGAGACACAAGTTGAGGAGATAGAGATTGTGAAATATCGAGCATCCATTGTAACACAAGTATCGAGATAGTATATTCAGATCATAGACTCGGCGACTTGATTGCCGGCTATCGGATCGCATATCACCATGGTTTCCTTCGAGCTAAACCCTCTCCCAAACACTAGAGTCGATTTGCCCCAAGATAAGTTACCCCCGGTAACGTCTGCCGTGATTATCCCACGACAGTTGGCGCCCACCGTGGGGCCTACGTCCAAGGGTGTTTACATCACGGGAGAAGCTCGAGAGAACATGAAGAACCTCGTTGTCGGCGAGATCTACACCAACCCCGAAGGAGAGAAGATGGTAGACGATTTTGGCTGGGGGCCAGAGTCGGATCTGCTCGAATCCGGATCCGTCATCACGATCGGCCGGGTCAACGTCTTCGTCGGCATGGTACGTGCGTTCGGTTCAATCCTTGACGATTTTGGATTTGATTCTATGTTAGGAGAGGCCACCCACGTTCAGTCGGACGGAGAAGAATCGGCCGGGACGGTGGATCCGACAGAGGAGCCCACCACAAAGAGGGAACAGCCGGAGGAGCTGGCATGGACCCCGCGTGGCCGGGTCATAAGGGAGGATGATACCAAGTCTATCCTGCACCTGCTGGAGGACCGGTACGAGGAAGATAGCTACGATGAAGAGGAGTATGAGTCTTCGGCAAGCATTGCGCGCCAGGTCGCGGTCTACACGGCCCCTGCAACCAACCTCAATCAAGGGAACGTGACTACGGCCGCGGTCGGAGCGGCGCAAGCATTGGCCCAGCAGCAAAATCCGGCTGAAGGAAATCCGGTTCTGACCCGGGTTGACGGAGAGTCGGCTTCAGTCACCAGCCGAGCGGCGGATAGCGAGATGCAGGCAAATATGTTTGGGTTCTTGGCTCACAGGACGCCGGGGGCAGGTCCTTCGAATCCGCAACACCCGACCCTGTTCAGTAACAATATTGTCTTGGACCCAACAGTGTTAGCTACTGTGATAACCCCGGAAAACGCCGCGGCACGTGCCAGGGACTTGGAGGTAGCACGCCGCGCGCTAGAGCAACAAAGAAGAGATGTAGAAGCAGAAAAGCAAGGGGTTGCCACGCGCCAACGTGAACTGGACGCGCTGGAGAACCGGCTCCGAGCCGAGACAAGCAGGGTGCATCAGAGACATCAGACAAGATTACCGGCGTGGGAGGAGTCATAAACCCTAACGCGCTATTCATCACACCCCAAGATCAATCGATTCCGGCTTTGAATCAGGAAACTGTGCATCAACCGGCAACTGGAGCAGGACAGCCGGCAAACGTGCAGGCCGGGATACCCACACTACAGACTGGGGCCCCTGTCGGCAACACAGCGCCACCACCACCACCATCACGATTTCGTACACCACCAGGTCACTTCAATAACCCCATGGATAATGTATATGCCGCAACGTTAGCATTGAATCAGATCCCCGTAAGAGAGTCACCCCATGCGGAGCAGACCCGACGGGCGATCGATTTATTGCATACGGCAGTGGCTCAGCAGGTTAATTACCCGGATAACAAGAGTGGAATGCATGGAACACCTTATATCAGCCAGCAACACGGCAACGCCGGCAATATGCAAACAAGTTCAGCGCGCCGGAGGGCAGAGCAGCAGCAAATGTCGCCTCCTCCCCGCGTGCGAGCAGCACCAGCAGTATCAGCAGCACAAGCTATTGTGGATAGTTCCAGGGCTAGGAGAGCCGCGGCCGGGTCTGCGGTGCATGGACCAGCGGCAGCGCCACGGCCAGCCGTACCCCCCGCAGCATCGCATGTTTCACGGGTGAGGCCAGTACCGACTAATCTCGCTGGGCCCAAGTGTCTGACGGATAACATAAGGGCTGAGCCTTACCCGGATAAATTCAAGGAACCGGGTAAAGTAGTGAACTATGAGCCGACTATGGATCCATAAACATGGTTGAGTAGTTACGAGATGGCTATGTCGATTCGCAACGCGTCTGAAAACCTTCAGGCCAAGTTCATGTATCTAATGATGTCAGAAGGAGCAGCAAAGTTGTGGTTCAACAATTTACCGGAAGGATCTATCAAGTCGTGGGGAGATTTGAAAACTGCGTTTATCAAGCACTTTCACGGAACATGCAGGAAGTTGTTTACCATCGACGATCTGGAACGGTGTGTACAAAAGAAGGGAGAGTCGGCGCGCAGCTGGTTGCGCCGGGTTATGGAGATATTGCATTCATCTACAGATATTCAACCGAAAGATGCATTGCAGGCTATTGCCAAGACATGCAAGTATACACCTTTAGTGCAAAAATTAACTCGCATGAAATCCAGTCGGAATGCTTCAGAAGTCACAATGGGAGAACTAATGGATGCGTGCAACAAACACGCTGCAACGGATACCACGGAAGAGGACGTTGATGATAAGAAAGCAAAAGCAAATACACGCAATAATGGAAGAATCGGCAATGGATCTATGCCGGGTAACCATGGAGGTAACAATGGGAGCAACCAGAACAAGCGCCCGTTCGAGGGGAATTCCGAGTTTGTCGCCAGCACAGAAGCCGGGTCTTCAAGGCCCAGGGCAGAAGGAAATTTCAACGCAGGAAATCATAATGGAGGAAATTATCAAGGGCCACCAAGGCCGGCCAACAACTGGGATATCTTCAGAATGGCGTGCCCGAAACACAGCAGGAACGGAAGGCCAGCTAACCACTCATTGGAGCAATGTGCGGATTTGCAGAGATGGAAGAACGAGGAAGTGAACAAGGCTATGCGAGGTGCAGGCCGGGGAGGAGGACCGGGTCCGGGTGGAAACCCGGGCAACGGCCCACCCCCAGCCGGTAACCCGGCAGGCGGAAATCCGGGTAATAACCAGGGGGGAGCTGGAGGTTTCCAAGCCAACCCCAAGCAATTGGGACAGTACCACGTGCATACTACAGGAATTTCCAACAAGGATAAAAAGATACTGAAAAAGGCGGTAAACTCAGTTGCCTCGGCCGTTCCGAGATACCTGAGATGGTCGGAGCAGGATGTAACGTGGAGCAGAAGGGATCACCCGGAAAGGATAGAACACCCGGGAGTCTTAGCATTGGTGGTTGCGCCGCAGGTTAATGGTTATGAGCTGAAAAAGGTCTTAATGGACGGTGGAAGCAGCATCAACATCCTATATTGGGAAACCTTCTTACGCATGGGTCTCAAGGAGTCTCAACTACAGAAAAGTTCAACAGTTTTTCACGAAATATGGCCGGGTCACTCAGCGTGCCCTGAAGGAAAGATTACCTTGGAGGTTGCTTTTGGAGAATCGAAGGACAATTTCCGGGTTGAGTGGCTCACCTTCGAGGTGGTCAAGTTGCGCAGCCCTTATCATGCGCTATTCGGAAGGCCGGCTTATGATAAGTTCATGGCCAGGCCTTGTTATGTGTATCTACAGCTAAAAATCCCGGGTCCCAAACAGACCATCACCATACATGGGAGCCGGGATATAGCGGCTGAGTGCGATGAAGGAGACGCGGCAATGGCTGAACAAGCTTGCAGAAAAGAGGAACTCAAGTATTACCGGTCTCAAGTAGACCCGGATGACAGAACAATGTTAAAAAGGCCAAATATTGAAGAAGAGAGAGCGAAATTCAAGGCAGCGCAGGACACCAAGATGGTGGCTTTTGTCGAGGGTGATCCCTCTAAAAAATTTGCTATAGGATCTAACTTGAACAGCGAGCAGGAGAAAGCACTTGTGGAGTTCATTCGTTCGAATCAGGATGTGTTTGCCTGGACGCCCAGCGATATGCCGGGTATCCCTACAGAACTGGCAAAACACAGTTTGCACGTTGATCCCAAGTCCAGGCCCATGAAGCAGGGACTGAGAAAGATGAATGAGGAAAGAAGAAGGGCTATCGGCGAAGAAATCGCTCGGCTGTTAACAGCCGACTTTATCATGGAAGTATTTCACCCGGAGTGGCTAGCAAATCCGGTTCTCGTGATGAAAAAGACCAATGAGTGGAGGATGTGCATCGATTATACGAGCCTCAACAAGCATTGCCCAAAGGATCCGTTTGCGCTTCTAAGGATAGATCAGATCATAGATGCAGTGGCTGGAAGTGACCTATTGTGCTTCCTAGATGCATATTCCGGGTATCATCAGATCAAGCTCAAGAAGGAAGATTGGGAGAAAACATCGTTCATAACCCCTTTTGGAGCCTTTTGGTACAAAACTATGACCTTTATCAAATTGGACGCAACGTTCATGCTTATGTAGATGATGTGGTGATCAAGACCAGAAAGGCAGAGACATTTATCGATGATCTGAAGGAAACATTCAAGAACCTGAGAAGATATCAGATGAAACTTAATCCGACAAAGTGTGTATTTGGGGTCCCAGCAGGGAAGTTACTCGGTTTCATTGTCTCAGAGAGAGAGCTCGAAGCAAATCCGGATAAAATCAAAGCGATCCAGAGTCTGAAAAAGCCGGAAAACCTGAAGCATGTCCAGAAGCTCACAGGATGCGTAGCAGCGCTTAGCCGGTTCATATCCAGACTTGGAGAGAAGGCAATACCCTTGTACCAGCTCTTGAGGAAATCTGATAAGTTCGTTTGGGACCAAGAGGCGGATGAGGCATTCGAGGCACTAAAAAAGCAACTGTCTGAGGCACCAGTCCTAGCAGCTCCGGGTCCTAAAGAGCCCATGTTATTATACGTTGCGGCGGGGCCCCGGGCGGTTAGCGCAGTGGTTGTCGTTGAGCGTAAGGAGGATGGAAAAGATCACCCGGTCCAAAGGCCGGTTTATTACGTCAGTGAGGTGTTGTCAGAAACAAAGCAGCGCTACCCGCATTGGCAAAAGTTGGTTTTCGGGGTCTTCATGGCCAGCCGGAAATTGAAGCCGTATTTTCAGGAACACCCCATAACAGTGGTTAGCTCTATACCAATGTCGGATATCATCAGAAACTCGGATGCAACAGGCAGAATAGCCAAGTGGGCGATCGAGATGGGAGATTATCACATCAACTACGAGCCCAGGTCAGCAATCAAATCTCAAGCTCTAGTTGATTTCATTAACGATTGGACTCACACAGGCATGCCCACCATGGCTCCAAACTCCGAGTCTTGGATAATGCACTTTGATGGTTCCAAGCAATACGAGGGATCAGGAGCTGGAGTGGTGCTAACATCACCCAAAGGAGACAAGTTAAGCTACGTGTTGCAGATTCACTTTGATTGTTCCAATAACGTGGCCGAGTATGAGGCCCTATTGCACGGCTTAAAGGTAGCCAAGGAGATGAACATTAAGAGGATACGATGCTTTGGAGATTCGGACCTTGTGGTACAGCAGGTCTCAGGAACTTGGGATAGAAAAGATACAACTATGGCAGCATACCGCAGAGAGGTGGACAGGGTTGCCGGATGTTTTTCCGGGTATGAGGTGGAGCACATAGACAGAAGAAAAAACGAGGCAGCAGACGCACTCGCCAGACTCGGCTCGCGCAGAGAGCCAGTTCCACCTAATGTTTTCCTGGATGAGCTATGGCGACCATCAGTTAAAACCGAGTCTGAGGAAGAACTGGCAAATCAAGACCCGGATTTGGAGCTCGTGGCCACAGTACGTGCTGTTCCCGAGTGGACAGAGCCGTTCCTGGCCTACCTATCACGGGGCGAGTTACCACAGCAGGAGGTATTAGCACGACAAATTCTGAGGCGAGCAAAAGGATATTCTATCATCAATGGGGAGTTGTACAAAAGAAGTGCAGCAGGAGTCTTTTTGCGCTGTGTAGCACCAGAAGAAGGCCGACAGATCCTCAAGGAGATCCATGAAGGCGATTGTGGGCATCATGCATCCACAAGATCCCTCGTGGCCAAAGCTTATCGACATGGTTTCTTCTGGCTCACGGCCCTAGCAGACGCGGAGCGCTTGGTGGCAAGGTGTGACGGGTGTCAAAGGTACGCTCGCCAAACCCATGTGCCGGCTATGGAATTGCGGACTATCCCGTTAACTTGGCCGTTTGCGGTTTGGGGTATGGATATGGTTGGCCCCTTTCACATGTCATCTTGCAAAAAGACACATCTTTTAGTGGCTGTTGATAAGTTCACCAAGTGGGTTGAGGTCATGCCAGTTACCAATTGTGAAGCAATTACATCAGTCAAGTTCCTGAAAAGGATTATCTATCGGTTCAGATATCCCCACAGCATAATTACCGACAATGGAACCAACATGTCCCTTGGCGAGATGGAGAAATTTTGTGCCAACAACGGAATCCGGCTTGACATAGCTTCCGTAGCTCATCCACAAGCCAATGGACAAGTGGAGAGGGCGAATCAGGAGTTACTTCGTGGATTAAAGCCACTTACGAGTCCCATGTATCAGAGCTGCTGGAGCATGGGTTGAGGAGTTACCTTCAGTGGTTTGGGGTATTAACACTACACCTAACAGATCTACTCAGATGACACCGTTTTTCATGGTTTATGGCGCAGAAGCGGTGCTGCCGAGTGATATCATGCACGACTCGCCTCGAGTATCGGCTTACGTCGAGGTGGAGAACGAGAAGACCCGGCAAGACGCTGTGGATATGCTAGAAGAACACAGGGAACAATCTTTGAAGAGATCAGCCATATATCAGCAGGATCTGCGGAGATATCATAGCCGGCGCGTGAAAACCCGGGTCTTCCAGGAAGGAGACCTGGTTCTGCGCCTGGTACAATCAAAGGAAGGAAAACACAAGTTATCACCGCCATGGGAAGGACCGTTCATCATAAGCCGGAATCTGCACAATGGATCATATTACTTGATAGATGCAAGGGAAGAGTCGGCTACGGTTAATGACACCGATCATACCACTTCATCTATGCAAGAGAAAGAAAGACCATGGAACGTGGCTCAGCTACGTCCCTACTATACTTAGTATAGGCTAGATTTACAAGTGGAATTACACGATGTAACAGGCAGCAGGTTTCACACGCACTCTTTTCCTATCCAGGGTACCTAAGGGGACTGGAGGGTTTTTAATGAGGCGGCTTGCTGACCTAACTTTTCTCATATCAATAAAGAGATTGTTAAACAATATATTATTTCCTTTTCATGTGTTTTTATCAACTTTTTATTTCTGTTATGTTTTTTATCCTTCTTCCAGGTAAGTATTGTTTACTGTTTTTAGTACATTAGCTTCTTTAGCAGTTTGCATATATTTAGGTCTTGGGGGCTGATTGCTTGAATAGCACAGTTACAAACTCAAAGACCCGGCCACGATGCCTATGAGTTATAAGGGCCGATTACTCGCAAACGAGTACGGATGCAAGCTTATAACCGGACAAAGGAGCCAAACTTTCTTGACTTTTCTTACTTAAGCTCGATGTGACTCGCACTAAAGTGGCATGATTTGCTCGCATATGATCACAATCAGTCATCATGCCCAATGGGACTTGCCTGACCCTGTCTTTGTATAGATGTAGCAACATGATTATCCACGCGAAAGCCGGCTTACAGTACAAGAGAGTCAAAAGGGTCATCTAAACCACAAGTTATGCAGAGTACAGGGTTAATAACCGGAAACTCACAGTTTATTAAGCATAACTTCAAAACCTATGTGAAATGGCTCTAGGTTTTGGGCTTAGCAAAAATGATTTGTTCTCTTTGAAAGACCTAACACCCTAGACTCGGAAGTTCGGGCCTTGGGGACTGGGGAATTTGAAACAAGAAACAAATCATCTAGCTATTAAGCTCAAAAACCCAAAAATCCGAGTCTTGGGGACTTGGGGACTTAGAGAAAAGTCCACCTATCAAAACCCACGAAACCCGGAAACCGAGTCTCACAAAAGGAACCATAAAGAAAGTCGGAAAATCAAGAATATATAAGCTCAAAAGAAGATAGATACCAAATTCATCCAAAGGCCAGAAGGGCCACGAAAGCTATTAAGGTATCATAGTGCATTACAAACCACGATAGTAGTATTATAAAGCGCACAGGCGCGCCATCAAAAGAATAATTGTTTTAAAGCCCATCGGCCGGATAATGTGCCTAAGACGGTTGCCGATACAAATTTCACTCGGCATCTTGGGCCGAGTCGTCCATCTTGCCCTTATCCTTGGCGGCCGGGTCTTTCTCCTTGACTTGGCCTTCAGCGTTCTTGGTAGCGGCAGCACCCGGATCAGCAGTAGTGTCGGCCCACGCGGGAGGAGGGACGACTGGCGTGGAGGTAGCAGGCGCAGAATCGGCCTCAACCTTCTTCTTCGCTGCCTCTTCTCTCGCCTGGGCAACCTCCGCCTTCCATCGGGCCAGCATGTCGTAGGGCTTGGGAAGATCCGACTTAATCGCCTTGTCATCAGCATCATACGCGGGGGTAATTGAACTGACATCCAAGCCATCGGCAATCACACTGGCCGAGTGACGAACCTCCTTCTGGATAGCTGTGAAATTCTTTACTGAGAACCTGGACCCGTCGTGGTTGAACTCTGGAAACCCGCCTACAAGCTTGGCCGGCTCGAGTTTGGGAAAATACGCCTTAGCCAGTGCAAGCCCCCGGGTTACTCCAACCCGGCAGGACGAGCGTCTCCAGTGCTCAATCCACTCGGGGATAGTGGAGCACGCGTCAAGCAGCGTCTTCAGGTTGCCATGCCCGACACCCGGCCACTTCAGGTCCTGAAGGATCCATTTGATTCCGGCGCAGAGCTGCCGGATAGTGCTCTTGATGGTTTTTAGCTTGGCGATATCATCTTCGTCCGGGGTTACATCATCCGGGCCTGCAGAAAATAGGAAAAAGCATCGAATAAGGAAATCCGACTAATTATCAGATTGAGAATCCGGGTTATAATTATCAAGTTAAGGAATCGTACCAGTCAGAGCATGATATGTGTCGGCAATTTGAACGGAAAGCTTGGTCAGTTCATCTTCTGCTGCATGAGCCCTCCTTCTATATTTCCTTGTGATCTTCCCGCTCCTCTTAGCATCAGCTTCAGCCGACTCACGCAGAGCCACCTCCTTCTCGAGGAGCTTGGTGGTCTTTGCCAATGCCTTCTCAGAGTGGGTCACGAAGGCCTGTGTGGAGACACAAGGAAGGATTAGCCGGATAAAAAGCAAGCTACCAGTTGGATATACTACGAAGTTCCAAGCAAATTATTAATAAGTTCACTTGGAACTTGGGGACTAGACAAGGATACAGGCAATGTTATTCGGATTGACCTCATGTTTGGCTATCAAAGCTTCTAGGATATTTTCTTCATCAGCCCTCAAGGTGTGCAGGGCCTCAAGCATCTGAGAAAAAGTCATATCTTCGGGCCTGACACCGGAAGAGCCGGCAGCTTGATCACCCGGCGAGCGAACCTTCTCCGACTTTGGGGTCGAGACCCGTACTGTATGGGTGTCCGGATTGGGAGAGCCCATCCTTGTGTCCAGGATCTCGACGTCGTCGTCTTCAGCCTCTTCAGAGGGCTTGGGAGACCCGGTTTCCTGCCTAGCCGGGTCAGCCAAGGGGTCTTGCTCCTGGTTGCTTTCAACACCACCGCCAGTCGCGGCGTCCATATCATCAGTCGGCCCCTCCGTCTCCCGGTTGTCCGTGTCCATAATATCCGGGTCACTGATCGTGACCTGGGCGCTAAGGAAAGGAAAGAGAAGAGGTCAGCAACGAAAACTGAAGGTTATCAAAAGGAATAGAGTATTGCTTAGCCGGAAACATGACTTACCCGACATTCACCGCGAAATATGCCGGAAGCGAGCTGCTGGACGCAGAAGAGGCTGTCACAGAGTCCGAGAGTGAGACCCGGAGTTGTCCGGCTAATGGATGATTGAGGGAAGGGTGTTTTCGAGGTGAGTTGATGGGATGAGATGGAGACATACCAGTACGACGAGCCGGGGACGTAGGAATACCCGGGTTGAGGGGATCCTCCCCCGGGGAATTCCAGGTTACTCTGCGCTTAGGTGGAGGTGGATCCTTCAAGTGTGGTGAATTTGATAACTGTCGGTTAAGCTCGCGCATATTATCAAAAGTGTAAGTTTTTGAGGACATGGAAGAGTAGGGAACCTTGAAGACGACCCCGCGGGTTTTCCTCTTGGCCCCAACCTCGACCTCCGGCTCAATTTCGCTTTTGTCACTCTCGGTTTCTTCCGAGTCTTTCTGGTCGTCCTTGTCACCCTTATCATCCATCCCTGAAAGGTGCAAGCCTATAGTTGGAAAGAGATAAAAAATGGGAAATCAAAGTAATAAAGGTTGAGGTGATTGGATTCCGGGTGATACCTTCGTCGGTGTCGGCCGGTTCCTCTTCTTCTTCCTCCGGGTTCCCGGAGTTGGGAGGGGTCTCAATGCTCCAGAAGACATTGTCGGCCTGAGATAAAAGCATGAAAATGGAAGTTAGTAGTTGTATCAAGTCAAAGTACGAGAGCAAATGTGTAAGTATCGGATTTACCGCTGGAGCCGGGTTATCCCGGGTGAACGGCGCTAACCCGGCCACATTATTGATCACCTCCAGCTTCTCGGTCAGGAAGCTCTTGATGGTCTTGTTGGTGTCACCGGCCGGATAGTTCTTCGAGGAGTAACGGAGCGCGTCCGTAACGTGCCCCGAGTAGTCGCACATCAGCTTTGATCGGATAGAGTTGGGCTGGATGCGGAAATCTACCCAAGTTTTAACTAGGTTGAGCCCAGTGAGACCGTGGGCAAAAAGGACGGCTATTTTTGCCAGGTAGGGCTGGATGGCTTCCCTGTCCGACTCAGGGGGAAAAGCATTAAAAGTATCAGAAAGATCTAAGAGACCCTCCGAATAACCCGGCAACTTCCTCTCGCCGGGTGGGGAGGTATCCCGGCAATAAAAGAAGGAAAGTTGCCAATGCTTAACATGAGAGTTTAAGTTTAGAGTTGGCATGGGAGAATTCTTGCGGCGTTGGATTGAAACTCCGCCGCAGGCCAAAAGGGCCCCGTCACCGCTTTCGCGGCACGGTTTGCATTGGAAGAGCTCAATAAACAAAGCCAAATTTGGCGGGATGCACAAATAAGACTCGCAAAGGACTATAAAGTGGGTTATGTTCAACATAGAGTTAGGCCCTATGTCGAACACCCGGAGGCCATAGTGGCGGAGGACCTCACGGAAGAAAGAGTGACCCGGGGGGCGAAACCCCCGGATCACGTGCTCGGCAAAGCATATTACCTCGTCGGCGTTGGGGGTGGGCCGGGTCTCGTCACGCGGAACCCTCCAATGAATCTCCTTCTGAGGAGGAAGGATGCCTGACTCGGCCAGCTCCTCCAGCTTGGCCTGGGTCACGGAAGACCGCGCCCAATTAGCGGATATGGACTGCGTCGTCTTTGCCTTAGCCGGCTGCTTCCCTTTGTTCCTGGGAGCCATCGGTTCGGTCTGCAAAACACAAAGCAAAGTGCACGAAACATTAAGACCCAGAGATCATGAGTTATCCGGGTATTCACAAGCAGTATCAGTGAGAAGCATGTATCATTGAAAAGCGTGGAAACTATGAGTTGTCCGGGTGTCACTGGGCAGAGTGAAAATTACAAACTATCGGGGTATTGATGAGCAGTATAGAAATTACGGGATATCTACGCATCGGCAAGCATTTATGGAAAAAGGTTGATTGCCTATGTATCTAGTGCAAGTGAAAGAACCGGGAGAGGTGGATTTTCCGGGTATCAAGCGCGGCCGCGGAAATTTGGGCGAACTAAATCCAGATTGGGAAATTTATGAATGATTTCGTTGTGAAATTAATGATTACGAGCGATAGGGGAATGATGTGTGGTCATCTATTAAGTGATTAGACAAGCTAGCATGGAGCTATGCGACCTAATCCGGCGTGGAGCAAGAAATGACCGCGGGAGGACCAAGATCCAATCTAGATCAAAACGGGACAAACAGGAGCTAGATCAAATGGATGTAAGGACTTTTACCGGAGTGGATTGGAGAATGGCGCGACGGCGGCAGATGGCGCAGTCTTGATGCCCCTTTGCAACTCCCGGCGGGCAGGTCGAGGGCGCGGCGGCGGAGATTGGCGGCGGCGTGGGGCGAGCTATGGAAGAGCGTAACTGGCGGCGGCTCTGCTCCGGCGGCGTGCGCGAGGTCTCCGTGGTGGCGATCTGTGGGCTCGGATGGGGAAGCGCTGGTGAGGAGGAAGAAGAAGGAGTGAACCGTTGGGGTTAGGTCACGCCCCCGGGCACCTATTTATAGGTACAGGTGAGTAAACCTAAACCAACAGGCGGGACCCAAAATTTTTGGGATAAGGGATACCCGTCCTGATTTTCTGGGATATGCGTTAAGTGCTGGACGGGATATCCGGAATGGATAGGAAGCGAATATCTTCCGCGGTATCAGGATCAATTAACGAGTGAAGTAAGCCGGATCTTTGGCATTTTCATCAGGGCATTGACCCGGAAAAGTAAAAGATAGATTCAGAGGAAACCGGGTTATTACATGGACCACCGATGGAGTTAGGCCTAGCTGTTTATCAAAGCAACTTAACCCGGCCTCTATGAATTTGTATGTTTGTTATTTTTGCAGGGAATAGCATGCGCTTCAAGGAGGATCCCGTGAAGCCCAAGCTATTCTCGGGACTACTGATGGAGGGATGATAACCCGGTATACTAACGTCAAGGAGTAATTCGGCCCAAAGGACGCTGTACAAGACCCGGCTTAGGGAAAAGGAGCTTCTAGAAGGCCCAGGAGTGTAGGCCTCGTAACCCGGATTGTGGGTTCCGATAAGGAAGTTTAGGGTTTTGTAAGTAGTGTCCGGGTAGGATTCCGGGTATGCCTTGGATAACAAGCCAGGGGATCCGGGGATTATATAAGCCGGTCCCCTAGGGTTAGATCGACGAGTTCACGAGAGACACAAGTTTAGGAGATAGAGATTGTGAAATATCGAGCATCCATTGTAAACAAGTATCGAGATAGTATATTCAGATCATAGACTCGGCGACTTGATTGCCGGCTATCGGATCGCATATCACCATGGTTTCCTTCGAGCTAAACCCTCTCCCAAACACCAGAGTCGATTTGCCCCAAGATAAGTTACCCCCGGTAACGTCTGCCGTGATTATCCCACGACAGGTAGTGTTCTGTTTGGTGGGTGGATGGAACCATGGTAAGATGAATAGGTCAAAGGAAGGTTCCATCTGCACGGGAATGTATTACCTAGGAATTAATCACAAATGTCGTCGGAACTCGGTGCGCCGTGAATACCGCGTTAACCATGGGTCTTCTATTGGGGGAGTAAGTCAGCTGTGATCTTTTCTCGTTCGCATGTCAACGGGCTGCCAGAGACGTACGCTGTAGGTCTTGCGAGACTACATGCACATGGGTGGGATACCTTAATTCCCACGGACTCTGCGTGTCTATGATAGTCTGCCAGGGGCGCGTGGATATCCATCGTGAGGGGTGGAATCAGGTGTTCAACCTGCTGGCAGAAATGGGTGGGCATGCGTTGTGCGGAGAAGCACGGTTTGGCTTGGACCAACAACCGGGCCCCACACCTGAGTGGGAGTGGACAGGATCTCGAGCCTGGTTGTGCAACATGGTCTTGGTCGTCCATGGGTAAAGTAACGCATATCTACAGAGTGTAAAAGGATGTGGCATGTTACCCCCTATTCCGGAAAGGAACTGCGAACGCTACAGGAAAGGCAACTCCATGAAGTTCTAGCTCCTGTGATGGTCCGGCGGGCATAGTTTTCAGAAGTAAAAGCAACCTCTTGAAGAAAGTTGTACAAAACCTTGCATTAGCTTATGACTCTTTCGAGTCTAAAGCTATAGTTAGTGCATCAAACTACCCACTATATATCATGAACTTGCTGAGTAACGCTCGTTACTCATTCGTTCCCGTTTGACCCCTGCTTAGAATTGAAGCATGAGGGAAGTCGTCATCGTGAAGCCATCACTACCTCATGGAGCCAGATGGAGTCATCTCTTACTTAGTCCGGAAAACATCGTCAGCAACAACGCTGATGGGGAAGAAGCTATCAAGGTGTAGGTGAAGTCCATTCTCGGACTTAGTTGTTCAAGCCATAGATTAGGGCTGACATCAGCCATATTGGATTTAGTTCTGAGCTAGAGTAATTCTCCAGCTTGGATCTTCGAATTGCTTCTTTTGATGTTCCATTTGTATGAGATCTTCTTTGATTCTTCAAAGAGATTCTCGAGATTTTGTAATGAAGTTTGTATCCTATAGTTTTGCCTGGACCCGATGTGTTTCTGTTGTACTACTCTGAGGGATGTAATATTCACGGATAAGTCCTTCTGTGAGTATTATGTCATCGACTTGCGCACTACACATGCAGTGGTGTGCTGGGTCACCACACTGCTCCAAAGATCGCCGCTGCCAAATTCGACGCGGGGAAACAGGAGGCAACCCCACCACCGGCTGGCCGGGACGCCAGCTCCTCCAGGCCGACTCTCGGTGACCCGGAATTCGAGAAGCTGTTGAAGGAGTATCGCTCTTTTAAGGCGACCGAAGACGAGATTGTCGAGTCTTTGGCGGCAGAGCACTAGGTCTGTTCAACTGATGTTGTCTATATCCTTATCCTCGTCCCCAAGTGCCGAGTAAACTGTCCACAGTCACTCGGTACTTACAAATATATCCCTTTTAAGCTCATTGCCGACTGATATTTCTTTGCCCTTTTCAGGCTTATGTTACCCGGACTGATGAAATACTGGCAATAACCAACGAACTCCTGCAAGCTGAAGTAAAGCTCCGTGAAGAACTGGAGGCCAACCTCAAGGATCTCTCCAAGAAGCACAACAAGCAAAGGAAGAAACTCCGGACCGCTGAGGAGCTCGTCAAGAAACTCTCGACTTTCATAGCCGAGACATATGACTCCATCGTAGGTAAGGCACATCTAAGTTTCCGACTGTCACTTTGTATTACTTGGATTTTCCTATTTTACAAGGTTTTCGACCCGGATCGCACTATCTTACTTCCCTTTTTGTATTGCGGGTCTGGGTGAAGTTGCTGGGGAACATGACGACCTCAAAAAGCTTAAAATACTCAAGACTGTCATCCGGCAATTTTCGGCAGGGACAAAATGTACACTCAAAGTTGTGAAGTTAACTGGTGACTACACCGGTGTAACACACATGCTTGAGGCATACTCGACAGTCCCTGACTGGATTGATACCTGGAAGCGCTCAGCATGCCGGGTTGGAGTGATACGCGGCCTTGCTTTGGCTAAGGCTTACTACCCCAAGATTGAGCCGGCAATGCTTGTGAACGGGTTTCCCGAGTTTAAGACCGACGGTACCAAATTCACGGGAAAAGACCTCAAGGCCATTAACACCCAGATTCGTCACTCGGCCAGCTTGGTCGCAGAATACCTTGACATGAACAAGCTTACCTCCCCATATGATGTTGAGGATAAGCATGTGCCCTTCCAAGATCCTGCTCCTTTTGACATACTATCTCGCTTCAAGGCGGCGCTCTCCAAGAGAAGAGCCGAGGCCGGTTCTGCACCAACTTCATCAACTCCGGTTGTTCCTCCTCCATCTCGTGCTGCCTCCGGGGGTGACCCGGACATTGAAACGGAGAAGGCAACAGATGAGAATACCAAAGACCTGGCCACCAAGACCACTCATGATGACTCGGCTGCAGCAGCCGAGTAATGTACTCCTTTTTATCAGCAAACAATAATTCGGCCAATAGGCATTGTAATATGCCTTTTACACAATGTTATTTGATAGTGCATATGTGCACTTTTTTATATTATTCCTAAGGTTTGTAACACATTAAACTTCTGTGGTTTCGATGACCCTTCTGGTTGTCGCTTTGATATGCGCTTTACAAACTCATTTTGGCACAACTTTACTTGTTATATGCTTTGTGAGAAAGATGCCGAATCTTGGTCTTAGGGTTGTGAAGAATTTCTCACAAGTCCCCAAGACCTGGATTCTAGGTCTGACGATTCTTGGCTTGATAAATTTTGTTTCTCAAGTCCCCAAGTCCCAAACTTTACTGTTATACACTTATACATTTTGAAGTTATGCGCAATATGTAATGAGCTTCCGGCTGTTGCCTTTGCTCTGCACAACTTATGGTTTAGATGACCCTTTTGACCCTTCTGGTTATAAGCCGGTTTTCGCATGGATTTTCAATGTTGCTATAGCTCTAGTAAAAACAAGGTCAGGCAAGTCCCAGTGGGCATCATGACTGATTGGATTTATAGGTTAGCAAACACGCCGTTTTGTTGCGAGTCACATCAAGCTTAAACAAAAGAGATCAAGAAAAAATTTGGCTCTATTGTCCGGGTTACGAGATTGTAACTGTGCTTATTGCAAGTAATCAGTCCTCACAATCGATTGGCATCGTGGCCGGGTCTAAGCGTGCAACTGTTCTATTCAAGCAATCATCCCCTAAGACCTAGATATATGTACTATGCAACAATAGGCTTTCTGCTCTACCGTATATCTGCATGTTTTTGCCATGGCTTGTATCGCATCCTTTGGCTGGATATCGGTGGAAGAGTGGAGTATCTCCATGGCTCGGCGCACCCAGCTGCGTGCCGATTCTCCCTTTCTCTGCACACACCGATCCAAGTCGTCAATCGTGTATAATTTCCTGCAAGTTCCATGAAAATGCTTGACGAAAGCCGACTTAAGGTCACTCCACGAATTGATAGACCTCTCAGGCAGGTTATTGAACCATAGTTTAGCCGCTCCTTCAGACATCATGAGATACATAAATTTGGCTTGGAGTTTTTCTAAAGCGTTGCGAATAGACATGGCCATCTCATAGCTGCTTAACCAGGTCTCATGATCCATGGTCGGCTCATAGTTGACAACTTTACCAGGTTCTTTGAACTTGTCCGGGCAAGGCTCGGTCCTGATAGCGTCTGATAAGCATTTGGGTCCGGCTAAGTTTGTCAACACCGGCCTTACTCTTGAAACGTGTGAAACCTCGGCTGCTGCGGCGGGAGGCGCGCCAACTCCTAGACCTCGCACAGCAGACCCGGCCACACGCCTTGCCCGAGAACTATCCACAATAGCCTGTGCCGCTGAGACCGCGGGAGCTGCTGGTCTAAGTGGAGGAGGCGGCATTTGCTGCTACTCTGCCCTTCGTCGTGCTGAATTCGACTGAATATTTCTCGTATTACCTTCCTGCCGACTGATATACGGCATCCCGTGCATCCCGCTCCTGTTGTCCGGGTAATTTGCTTGTTGAGCCACCGCGGTGCATAACATCTCTATAGCCCGCCGAGTTTCTATTGCTTGAGGCGACTCTCCTAATGGAATACAGTCGAGCGCTAAAGTTGCGGCGTACACGATGTCCATAGGGTTATTGAAGTGACCCGGTGGGGTATGAAATCGTGATGTTGGGGTTTGCACAGCATTGCCCCCAGCCGCCCCAGCGGGTAACACAGGTGACCCGGCTGGCATGTTAGTCGGTTGTCCTCCGAGCGCTGCTCCTGCGTACCCGGTTCCTTGACTCACGACCGAGATCGGCTGGTCTTGAGGCGTAACGAACAATGCGGTCGGCTGTAGGGCTCCGCCTGTCGTAGGCAGTCTCGTCTGATGCCTCTGATTATATGCTCTAGTCGTTTGTGCCTGTACACGATCCTCTAACTCATCCAACTGACGTTGACGCACGGCCATCTGTAATTTCTCGGCTTCTACATCTCTCCTCTGTTGTTCCAACGCTCGGCGGGCCACGTCCAGGTCTCTGGCCTGGGCCGCTGCATTCTCCGGGGTTATCACCGTTGCTAACACTGTGGGGTCCAAGATCAAGTTGTTGCTGAACAGAGCCGGATTTGGTGGGTGTGACGTTCCCGCACCGGCTGTTCTGTTCGTCCTAAATTCGAACATGTTCCTGTGATGAGTAGTTTCACCCGTTTCGCTGGTGACGGATGTCTGTTCACCATCGACCCAGGCTCCGGTCGGGTTTCCATTAATCGGAGTCTGTTGTTGGGCCAGCGCTTGCGCCGCACCAGCCGCGGCTACTGACACATCACCCTGATTCAGATTTATCGCAGGGGCTGTGTAGACCGCAACTCGGCGCGCAATGCCTGGTGAAAATTCATATTCTTCTTCCTCGCAGCTATCTTCTTCATACTGATCTTCGAGCAGGTGCAAGATAGATTCGGTATCATCATCTCCAGTAACTCGGCCACGCGGGGTCCATGCCGGCTCCTCCGGCTGTTCCCTCTTCGTGGTGGGTGCTCTCTCCAGTTCTGCCGTGCCTACCGACTCTTCCCCATCCGATTGAACGCAGGTGGCGGCCCCTGACACGGAATCATACTCATTATTCTCAGAAATTAAACCAGACGTACGTACCATACCAACGAAGACGTTGACGCGGCTGATCGTGACGACAGATCCGGTTTCCAGCAGGTCCGACTCTGGCCCCCAGCCAGAATCGTCGACGATCTTCTCTCCTTCAGGGTTGGTGATGATCTCGCCGATAACAAAGTTCTTCATGCTTTCCAGAGCTTCTCCCGTGATGTAAACACCTTTGGACGTAGGCCCCACGGTGGGCGCCAACTGTCGTGGGAAAGTCACGGCAGATGTTACCGGAGGTAACTTAGGTTGGGGTAAATCGACTCTGGTGTTTGGGAGAGGGTTTAGCTCAGATCGGACACAAGGTTTATCCTGGTTCAGCCTCTCCATTGGAGATAATAGCTTACTTCCAGCTAGGATCTTATTGACTATCGATCTAGAGGCTCGGACTGCAATGTCGCCGAGACTCCAAATCTAGGGTTACAAGTACACACTCTCGTATATCTCGAATAACTCGAATCTAGGGTCCTCTATCGAAATCTCTCGAATCTCTCTCTTCTACGCCATAAGGACTAGTTTATATAACACCCGGTTTTCTGGCTTTCCTTACAAGATACGGCCAAAGTCCTACTTGGAGTCTACACGTAACCCTAAATTACTCTTCGTGCCCTCCAAGTCTTGGATTCCGTGGTTTGCACCACCTTTCGGGTCTTCTAGAACCTCCCTTTTCTTGAGCCGGGTTACCAACACAACTGCTGGCCCATCGGTTACAGTCGGCCCAGCATCATATTACAAGGTCTCGCGTAAACCCCTTCCAGTCGGGTCTTTGTTCCCCTTCATGGGCCTGCCGGGTTATCATCCCCCCAATAGTTTGCAACTGCTCTCCTGGACGAGCTAATCTTCACAGAAAAGCCTACATGCTTGGCGTACCTATTGTAGTGCCGCAAAGCCAACTCTGGTGTTTGAAATATCATATCAAGATATGGGATTTTCAGCACAAATCCTTCAGGTGTTGACTGCACATCACCATCACGGTCACTTTGTGTGCTGGATAGGGTCTGGCCACTTGGAGCTCTTGTGTCCATAGTAGCTAACGCGCCCAAATTTACATCAATCTTGGCATCATGCAAATCTGTGACATGCGGAACACCAGGAGTACTTGTCCTCCCGTCATGCGAGCCTGTCGAGACATCGTAGTAGTTTTCATAGACGGGGGTGCCATGAGACTACGGGTAGAGACGTGGGAAAACGGGATCGCGTTGGTGACAAAGACACAGGATTTACCCAGGTTCGGTACGTCGTAACAATACGGCGTTCCTACTCCTGCAATCTCACTAATCAGGACTAAAGCCTGTGTAAAAAAATTACAATGTGAGGTTAGGTTTAGCTATTCGCGGAGGATCAACTTCTCGGCGAGTTGGCCTGTGGCTTCGTGTGTTGTTATCTCATCTCCCATCCGGCTTCATATAATAGCCGGATTAGGGAATACAGAATAGGAAACCTAGAAGACTACGATAGCTAGTAACTTGGAAAGTAAGGAATCCGTCTTCTCCTCCAAGCCAGATCACGTGGGCCGTGATCCGGGTCCTTCTAGAATCCGGCTTCTACGCGTCAGCTTACTGGGCCGCCCAATGGACCATAACCCACTACCAGCTGGGCCACCCTGGTAATCCGGCACTTTTGACTACCATCTGATATACCCCTATTCAGTATATATCCGACAGTAGCCCCCAAGAAAGATTAAAACTCTGATTTGCCGTCTTTCGCCAAATGTATATTGTCCGAGAAATATTGGTCAGCAGTCTTGATTCTTCTTATTCTTCTTTTGAAAAGAGATGGTAACGTAAAACTCGGAATCCTGGAAATCCGGCTTTTCTCACACGATTCTTCGCGGAGAAGAAACCTCCTACGTCAGCACTTTAATCCCGCTGACGTAAGGGACGTTTGAGTTTTGAGTGGGAAACCCAGAAACATATCTCTGACAGATTCTCGCGGGAAACGAGGAGATAACCATAATCGTCCTGTCGATTCATTTCCCGGATTTTCCGGCGAGTGACACGCGTTGATCATCCAACGGTCAAAAGAGCCGTTAGCACGCATCGTGACGGATTTCCGGCTATAAATAGACTTCGTCGTCCTCCCGGAAAACCTTCCGCAACCACTCGAACGCCATTACAGCACCCAAGCTCCCGAGCAGAGAGAGAGCACCAAAACGCACACCGCGCCCAGAATCGTCACTGGAGACGAGCCGCGCCGCCACCCAATGGCATCCTCGCCGCCTTCGCCCGCACACACCGTCGCGCAGGACATCGAGGACATCATCAACCAAATGGATCCACAGTTGGATTCCCCGACACGCACCGGCGGCGAGCCAGTGAAGACGGCAGATTCCGCGGTGGGCGGAGGGAATTCTTCCGCCACCGCGGATCTTGCAGGCTCAAGCACCGCCCTCTCCGCCATTTGCTCCCGAAACGGCGGAGGAGAAGATTACGCTTCTCGGCGATGAGCTCGCCGCTGCGGAGGCCGCCGCGTCCGCCGCCGCCGGAGCAAATGAGAAGACGGAATTTGTCGGCAACTGGAGTCCGAGTAATATTCCTCCTTTCCTTCTCCCACAAATGGAAAAGGAAGGGCTAATAGTCAAAGGCAAATGGCGGAACTCGGAAGGTGATCTCGAGCCCGCACCCAAAGACGGAGAACGCGTCCTCCTTACTTCTCACATCACGAGAGGTATGGGTTTACCGCCTTCCGCCTTTTTCTCAGAGGTCCTTAACTATTACGGCGTCCAACCACACAATATTTCTCCAAACTCCATCCTCTATCTAGCTAGTTTCCAAGCCCTTTTTGAAGGGTATTTAGGAATAACTCCTAGTCTAGAATTTTGGCAATATTGCTTTGAAGTGAAGCATAACCTCACAGAAGGTGTTTCTCCCATCTGCGGAACTATTTCTTTCACTCTTCGGAGGCTTAGGGAAGATTGGTATCCAAAGATAAAAACATCGGAACCCGTCCAATCTTGGATGGGTTCCTTCTTCTATCATCAGGACATCTCATTCCCTGGTAAATAAAACGGGATTCCTCCATTTGTTAATTCCGCCGCCTTTCCCCAAGAGAGTTGGGCAGTTGAAGCAGTGCAGACACTGCCAGAAAACTTGATGAAGATAAAACGGCGCATCGCCAAGCTCACTTCTTCCCAGCCTCCCTTAACCGGGAAGGATACTGTTTTATGTTTGTTTGGACGCCGTGTTCAACCTCTTTCCTTTCGTTCCCGGCTCCTTTGCGAATACGAAGGGCCAGAAGATAGCATGAGGGGTACGGACAAGTCCTATACCAAAAAGGATTTCATAAAGCGACTCAACCACCTGGTCGCCGCGAGCGATCAATACGCCGAAAGTCTGGCAATATACCACGTGGAGAATCCAGCCCCCAAGGTATTTATATTTTCTTTACCTTTGGGTTTTTCTCGGATTTATCCTCCTTTTCTGACTTTTAACGCATCATTGCTACTTTCCTAGTTCGACGAACTTGAAGGAGACGATCTTGCTTCCGACGCCAAGCTTAGCGAAATACATGCCAGCTTCTACAGCGACCGGAAACGTAAAAGACAGGTGACTTTTGAGGAAACGATAACTGTTGACGGAATTCCTGTCGCCACATCCAGGTATTCTGCTGGATTTTTTTTATCGTTATTCCCCTCCAGTTCTTCGAGATATTTATTTCTCGGATGTTCTCTTTTCAGCCTTGCTCCAACTCCTTTCAAAACAAAGAAATTGAAGAAACATAAAGCTGCTGCTACGAAAAAAGAACCTCGTTCTGCTACGTCTGGGGGGGACGAACCTATCCCCACTTTGGACAGGAATATCCGGATAAAGGAAGAACCGTTTGATGAACTCGGATATATCCGTCCAGAAGCTAAGAAGTTCTTCTCTCCTGCGCCTCTAATTCGTCCTTGGCCACAGGGCGGGCTGATTATCCGAAACGACTTCGTATTTTCACCTCGTGAGGTCATACAAGATGGCCTTCATCACGTTGGGATTCTTTTTTCAGAAAATGCCGAGAATTCAACGAGACTTTGTCAAACTTGGGGGAAATGAGCCAGGTAATATCTCTAGCCCCCAAGCAATAAGTTGGAAACACACTTTCCCCTTAATGCTTTTTTATTACGCTTGATCTAACTTAAGCGTTTGGCTTTTATTTCCGCGTTTCAGCACACTGCTGATGTGATAAACTTGGAACTTTTTAATAAACTTAACGTCAAGAATGAAGAGGTGAAAACCCTTCAATCTATTATTAAGTCTACGGATAATGAGCTGGCATCATCTCAGCTACAGCTATCGAAAACAACAGGTATGCTTTTACTCTGGTTTATCCGGATTATCAATAAGTATTTTCTCGAGATATTTCTAAACTCGGATTTTTTTACTTGCCTTTCAGCTGTTTGGCTAAGGCCAAGGAAGTAGCTGAAGATGCCAGCAATGCCGAACGTCTTCGCAAGGAGAATTTGGACCTTCATAAGGAGCTTATGAAGGTTCGATAAGAACTGGAAGCCAGTAATCTGGCCCTTGGAATTGCTCAATCCAAGGCTTTCGATCAGGCGGAAAAAGATAAATCCACTACCAAGACTTGGAAAGTATCTTAATCCTTCGCCTAAAGGAATGTTCCGAAATTGACAAGGTTCTCGGTGAGTTTTATTTCACTTACCGATTCATCCATGTCTTTCTTTCTTTCTCTGTTTTGTCGCCTAACCTTTTTGGAGGCTTGTTCCGACAAACAGGAAATTATCCAGGTCTTTCTCGTATTGACAAAATCCGAGCCTTTGGGAAGGTATGGAATGCGATCAGAAATGATGGAATGCAACTGATCAGCAAGTTCTTCCCTGCAAGTACTATAGAATTCTCGGAAATTTATAAACTTCCGGGTGTTATCCTGGAGGTGGCGGAATCCAGGGAGTCCTCCTTACGCTCCGCTGCACGGGGTGGTGCACGCATGGCCCTCGGCCTTATGCGTATGCATTACCCTGGTGCCAAATCTTGGCGTGTGGAATCCGGTATCCCTCAAGGATACACAGAGAACCAGCGAGCCAGCATCTTTGATGAAATCAAAGGCCATGCTACCAAGATTGCCTCTATGGTAAACATCTCCATCACCTATCCGGAAGAGGAGATCCCTGAAGCCCCCGAAAATGACAGCAGCGACGAAGACTCGGATGCTTGAAGGGTTGTCCTGATCCTGGATGGTGGAACTAGACAATAGGAGCATTACTGCACTTTTACAATGTAATTCATATTGTAATGCTTCTATTCCTTTTGTATAAACAAGAACTCCGCCTTTTGCAGTTTTAATTATGAAATTCTTTGCAAGGTTTCCGGGTTTTAATATTCCTTTGCCTTCTAAGTTCTCTGGTTTATATGTTTTGACTGTCCTTAGTGTTTGAAATGGCTCGATAGTATTATGAATCATCATGCCGAGTAACTGGGTATAACCAATCAGTTTAAACTCGGAAACATGGATCATACTAAAGGCATTTTTACTAACTAGCTCCAGTTACCCAACACGTAAACAATCAGATAATACTTAGAGAAAAGTAAGGAATTTTTTTGAAACTTGGGCACGCAGGCACAATCCGAGTTTCCTTTAGCCGTTAGCAGGCTGAAAATCATTCAGTTTTTAAACACCGAGCACGCAGGCAAAATTCGGGTTAACATTGAGTATTTTGTAAGATCATTGGGAAATAGATAAGGTGGAATCATGCTTTGTACTATAATGAACTTGTAAAAACATGGATATCAAAATTCCGACAACTTTATTTCATGATCTCAAAGATGTTTACATAGAAATTGAACTAAGTATAGAAGGGACGTAACTGCTGGATGCTCCAAGGCCTCTTTGTCTCTCCTAGTTCATCATCTATCTTTCTCTTTCTTTTGCGATTCGGCTTCTCGGGATCATCTTCCGTGTCCTGAATATCTACAAGATAATATGACCCATTTTTCATAGCTTTGCTGATTACAAATGTTCCTTCCCACACTGGGGCCAATTTGTGCTTTCTTTGCTGCACCAATCTCAACACTAAGTCACCTTCTTTAAAAGAATGGTGCCTGATTTTCCGACTATGATAACGTCGTAAACCATGCTGGTAAATGGCGGATCTTTGAAGCACAAGCTCTTGTTTTTCTTCTAAGAGATCGACGGCATCCTGTCGTGCTTCTTCGGTATCCGAGTCATCAAAATCCCGCACTCTTGGGCTATCATGGATCATGTCCGTTGGAAGAATAGCTTCCGCACCATAAACTAGGAAAAACGGGGTTTGCCCAGTTGACCTGTTTGGCGTCGTTCGAATGCTCCAAATCCCGGAAGGTAGCTCCTCTACCCATGCTCCAGCTGCTCTATGAAGAGGGGATTCGAGTCTTGGGCGTATTCCTTGCAGGATTGAGCTATTCATTCTCTCAACCTGTCCATTGGATTGCGGGTGTGCCACAGATGCAAGATCTAGGCGAATTCCCGTTTGTCGGCAATATTTTGCCAACTCTCCAATGGAGAAATTTGTCCCGTTGTCGGTTATTATGCTGTGTGGAACGCCATATCTCATGACTATGTCAATGATGAAATTTCTGGCAGTTACACCGTCAAGCTTTTTGATGGGTTTAGCCTCCACCCACTTGGTATATTTGTCCACAGCTACGAGTAGATGGGTAAGTCCGCCTCGCGCAGTTTTGAACGGTCCCATCATATCTAGCCCCCAGACCGCAAACGGCCATGTAATTGGGATAGTTTTGAGTGCTTGGGCCGGCATATTAGTCTGCTTGGCGTAATATTGACACCCTTCACATGTGTTAACTATGTGCTCAGCATCTGTCTTGGCTGTTAGCTAGAAAAACTCAGCACGGAATGCTTTTTTAACTATGCTTTTTGACTGAGCATGGTGTCCGCAATCTCCGGCATGGATTTCTTGCAGGATTTCTCGTCCTTCTTCTGGTGAAATACACCGCAGAAAAATTCCGGAAGTACTGCGTTTATACAGGCAATTATCAATTACCGTGTATCCTTTGCATCGACGCTGGATTTGTCTCTGCAAGACTTCGTCTGCTCCTTCCGGGTACTTCTGATTGACTAAGAAGTTTAAATATGGAATTGTCCAGTCCGGGTTAACGAGCATAACTTCAATTGACTCGGAAGCCAGAGGGTAATCGATATCTCCACCTTTTATGGATGGCTCGTACAAATGCTGGACGAATACACCTGGTGGTAGGATTTTTACCCTTTCTGACCCCATGCGGGCTAACGCATCCGCGTTCCAATTCTCCTCCCTTTTAACGTAGAGTACTTCGAATCCGAAGAAACAAATGGCGAACTCGTCCACCGTTCTCCGATATTCGGCCATTATAGGGCTCTTTGCGTCCCAGGTTTGGTTGAGCTGATGCTGTACCAAATCCGAGTCGCCGTAGCACAGAATGCGTTTGACCCCTATTTCTTTTGCAATGTGCAAGCCATGAAGCAGAGCTTCGTATTCTGCCACATTATTACTGGCGTTGAAGTGTATTTGTAATACATACTCAATTGTGTCTCCTTTAGGGGATTTTAATACTACACCAGCTCCAGCGCCCTCCTTCATCTTGGATCCGTCAAAGTGCATGATCCAGTACTCGGACTCCGGCATTGGTGTTTTCTCCATTGCTTCCGTCCAGTCGGCGACAAAATCTGCCAGAACCTGGGATTTTATTGCCGTCCTTGGCTGATACTTAATGTCGAAGGCTGCTAGCTCGATACCCCATTTGGCTACTCGGCCAGTTGCCTCCGCATTGTTTATTATATCCCCTAGTGGTGCTTTACATACCACTGTTATGGAATGTCCTTGGAAATAATGATGTAACTTCTAGATGCGAAAAAATACGCCATATGCCAGTTTTTGGTAGTGTGGGTACCTTTGCTTGGACTCGGAGAAAACTTCGCTTATGTAATATACCGGATGCTGGTCTGGTATACTTTGTTCGTCTTTCTTCCGTTCCACAATAATTACTGCACTAATAACCCTGTTTGTAGCCGTGGGGGTACAATAACATAGGTTCTACGTCTTTTGGGGATGCCAAAATCGGAGCTTTCATCAAAGTTTCCTTCAACTGGGTTAGCGCTGCATCGGCCTCTTCTGTCCACTCGAATTTGTCGGATTTTTTCAGCAACTTGTAGAGTGGTAAGGCTTTATCCCCCAGCCGACTAATAAATCTGCTGACGGCGGCAGCGGAACCCGTCAATCTTTGGACATCTTTCACACACGTAGGTTTGGAGATGTTCAAGATGGCTTTGATCTTTTCCGGGTTAACTTCTATTCCTCTGTGAGAAACGATGAAACCCAGAAGTTTTCTTGAGGGAACCCCGAATACACACTTTGATGGATTTAACTTCATCTTGTAAGTGCGCAAGTTTTCGAAGGTTTCTCGCAAATCCTCAAGGAGTATGTCTTTTTCCTTGGTTACGACAGCAATATCGTCCACGTAAACATGGACGTTTTTGCCTATCTGACTATGCAAACATCGTTGCATGCAACGCTGGTAAGTTGCACCTGCGTTCTTCAGGCCAAACGGCATGGTTACGTAATAATACGTCCCGTACGGGGTTATGAAAGAAGTCTTAATTTGGTCTTCCTTTTTCATGCGTATTTGGTGATACCCGGAATAAGCATCCAAAAAGCATAAAAGCTCAGAGCATGCAGTGGCATCTATTATTTGATCGATTCGCGGTAACGCGAACCTATCTTTTGGACACAACTTGTTCAACCCGGTGTAATCTATACACATTCTAATAGCAGTAGTGTCTTTCTTCGGTACTAATACCGGATTTGCAGACCAATCAGTGTGGATTACTTCCTGAATGAAATCTGCTGCTAAAAGCCGGATAATTTCCTTGCCAATAGCCTTCCGTCTTCTTCCGTCGAATCGACGGAGACCTTGTTTGACGGGTTTGGAGCCTGGAATCACCTTGAGTTGATGCTCAGCAAGTTCCCTGGGTACGCCTGGCATGTCATCTGGACACCAGGCGAAAATATCCCAGTTCTCACGGAGGAATTTGATGAGCTCGCCTTCCTATTTGTCGGTCATCCCAGTTCCTACTACGACAAATTTTGTCGGATCTTTAGGATCTAGGATTACCTGTCTTGTATTCTCGGATGCCTTGAAGCTATCTGCTGGTTTCCGAGTTTCTTTTCCTGCCGGAATTTTTGTCGGCGATACCTCCTTAGCCAGCTCCTTCAGCTCTTCCTTTGCTATGATTTTCTCAGCACAAAGGGCGTTTTCTTTTTCCAGCTTGTTCGCCAGCTTGAAGTCTCCAGTTATGGTGATTACCCCTCCTTTCAGCCCTGGCATCTTCAGCTTGTTATAGATATAACATGATCTTGCCATAAATTTGGTGAAAGCTGGACGTCCGAGTATCGCGTGATACACGCTTTCAAACGGCACCACCTCGAAGGATACTTTTTCCTGACGGAAGTGATCTTTTTCTCCGAAGGTGACATCTAGGGAAATTTCTCCTAGGGATCGTGCTTGCCTGCCGGGAAGAATGCCATGGAAGCGTATGTTGCTGTGATTGAGCTGGGTCTCGGAAATTTTCAGATGTCTCAACGTATCCAGGTACATTATGTTGATGCTGGATCCTCCGTCCATCAGCACTCTTTTTAGCCTAGTGTTCTGGACAATAGGGCTTACAATAAGAGCTTGTGTGCCGGGTTCAGGGATATTTACGGGATGATCAGACTGATCCCAGGTTATTGGTGTGTTCGAATATTTCAAGAATTTCGGGGTTGCCGGAACAACCGCGTTTATTTCTCGAAGTGTTCTTTTCGCCACCTTTGCTGATGGAGTTGCTAGGAAAGTTAGGGCGCATTCTCCATCAACTCTCGGAAACTTGGGTTCGCCTTTCCGCTGCTGTTCCTGGATTTTTTCGTCAGTGTCCGATTCACTGTCTTCTTTCTCAGCTTCTGGCTTTTGCTTAGAGAATTTCCTTTTGGAACTATTGCCCTTGTTTCCGGATCCTGCACTGCCTTTCATGTGCTTATTCAGCCGGCATTGTGCGTTCGTATGGGTGGGTTTCCCAAATTGCGAATGGTGGACGCAGGGTTCCGACTTAATCTTCTCCCACTCTTCTTTAGTGTAGTTGATTGGTTCTGAACTGCGTCCTTTCCATCTGCTCCCTTTTTCACTTCCAAAGGCTATGTTAACTTCTTTGGGTTTTGTTGTTGCATCTGAAGTTCCTTTTTTCTCAGAGCGAGGGTTTGTCTTGGCCAGTATCAATGTGTCGATATTGCCACCTCTTGCTCTGATATCGTCTTCGGCTGCAGCATGCTCATTGGCGGTTGTACGCATAGATCCGAGATCTTTGTGCTGTTTGGAACCAGCCATGAACGGTACTAATCCGGGTTTTAGGCCATTGACAAAAGCATGCATTGCTTGTACGTCAGTTACTCCAGAACAACTATTCTTCATTGCAGCCCATCTGGAGATGAAATCCACGTATGGTTCATCCTCGAATTGGGTGCAACGGTTCAGCTGGTTGATGCTGTTCGGGCGCTTGTACGTTCCCCGGAAATGCTGAGTGAATACTCGAGCCATATCATCCCAGCTGTCGACAGTTCTTGATGGCAATCCATTGATCCAATCTCTGGCTCCATCCAGCAACATTAGGGGAAGGAACTTTACAGCCTCCAGGTCTGTCCCATTGTTTATCTGGACGGCTGTATGATAGTCTGAGAGCTAGGTATCCGGGTTTGTACTGCCGGTATATTTCTGGTACGTTGGACCGACCTTGGCGAAGCCAGAATGCAGGGTTGTCCTTCGGATCCTATCAGTGAAACACTTCCAAAGTATAGATCATCCTTTTCCGCTCTATCCATGTGTGCGGAATACCTGCCGACTGAATGGACAGAAGGGGATCTACTCCTTTCTTTTCCATTGTTGCACGGACGCGCTTTTCCGGGATCGTTTCTATTTCTTTCAAGATCACGCCCTTTTGGATGAGGCGGAGTTCTACTCCTATGCCTTTCTTTATCCTTAAGGGGTGTCCGAGATCTCTCACGTCTGTGAGGTACATCATGTCTTCCGGCGTTTTCAGCAGGGTGTCTCGGAGGTGGCATTGCTTTGCCATCTTTCCGGTATTTTTCTTCCCGATCATGGGGTTTGCTTCCACCTTTCGGTAGATGAGATCCGGTTCTAGACGCTTCATCCCTATTATCGGGATTTTTCTTGTCTTTTCTCGGATCCTCTTTCTTATCCTTTGAATTGTCGGAATCTCCAGGTTCTTCCGGTCCGGGTGCTCCAGCGGCGCAAGTAGCTGTTTTGCGTAGGGCGGAGTTATCGTGCAACTTCCCTGATCGCTCTTGGGCTCGCTGTTGTTGTTGCAATGCTTTTCCTAGGAAAGCATACACCCCTTGGAGTTTTTCACCATTGGAGTACAAGTCATTGTTGAGGATGGCAAACGCTGCTTCCGCATTTTCTGCTGCGGTTTTGTATATTGGTTCGCCTCAGGCATCTTTGTCGTTTACCTGCATTTGCCAAGATGGGTTGTGAAAACTTTCTTTTGGCGGCAGTACTTCCGGTCTTACGATTCCGGGTAACCTTGTAGGTTTAGTGCCAGATCTATTCTTTCTCTCGTATTCCTCGATTTCTACCTTCATGAGCTTGATGTCATCCTGGGTTTTTTGGAGGTGTTCACGAGTTCTGAATAGATGTTGCTGTTGCCTTTGGAGAGCTTGTCTCCTGGCTTCTAGCACTTCAGGGGGTTCATGTAATCCCACTGGCGTTTGTAACAATTCTTGTTCTTCTTGCTCTGTCATTGGCGGAACAAGGATTTCTTTTGTTTTCTTCTCCGCAGGTTTTGTTCCGCTTGCATCTCCTACTTCCGGGCTTTCATCAGCTGGATCAGCCAATTTCTTCTTCCGGAGTTTGTATTGGAGTTTTTTAGCGGCCTTGTTCTTTTTCTTGGAAGAGGGAGGTTTTTTAACAGGTTCATCCTCTGTCAATTCCTTGACGTTGGGAAATATCGGAGAGGTTTCTCCATCTTCTCTCTCTTCCTCTGGCGGAGGGGTTTTAGGGCTTTCCTGACTGCCGGCGTCCGTGTTTTCAGCCGGTTTCGCCATTAGTACTTCATGGAATCCCTCTTGAAAAGATTTAACTTTTCTTTCAAAGGCGTCCACTTCTTCGTCTTCGGAATCAAAATCATCTGATCCGGTTTCTGACTCTAATCTCGCCTCAATGGCGGCTAGCACAGAGTCAGCTTCCGAGTTCATCGCTGGATTGGCGGGTGTCGGATCTTCCACCTCTATGGTGGGTTTGTTGTTTTCTGCCTCTTGCACGGGATTACTTTCATCCGTGTTTTCGGCAAATGTCAGATCTTCCACCTCTATAGTGGGTGTGTTGCTTTCTGCCTCTTGCACGGGGTTTCCGTCATCCGTGTTTTCGGCGACTTCGGATTGCACCATACCGATAAAGTGTGTATCACTTTTATGTCGGCGATCTGAGCAAAATCCGGGATCGTAGTCATCTTCGACTGGGTACAGGGCGGGTGGGATAAATTTGCTTCCACCGCAAAACCCCATGGCCTCTGCAGTTAATCCGATAAAGATATTAGCAGATCCAATCGGTAACACGCAGGCACTTACCAGATGATTTTGCGCCGGTATGTAGGATCCATTGTCGAGGAAGCGTCCGACGTCATTGTCAAACTCCAGGCTTCCGACAGTTATGGAACTGCCGATTCCGCCGAGTATCCCAGATCGGAACTTAACGCCTGACGTCTTTTGCCCCACGGTAACGGGATCGCGTTGGTGACAAAGACACAAGATTTACCCAGGTTCGGTACGTCGTAACAATACGGCGTTCCTACTCCTGCAATCTCACTAATCAGGACTAAAGCCTGTGTAAACAATTACAATGTGAGGTTAGGTTTAGCTATTCGCGGAGAATCAACTTCTCGGCGAGTTGGCCTGTGGCTTCGTGTGTTGTTATCTCATCTCCCGTCCGGCTTTATATAATAGCCGGATTAGGGCATACAGAATAGGAAACCTAGAAGACTACGATAGCTAGTAACTTGGAAAGTAAGAAATCCGTCTTCTCCTCCAAGCCAGATCACGTGGGCCATGATCCGGGTCCTTCTAGAATCCGGCTTCTGCGCGTCAGCTTACTGGGCCGCCCAATGGACCATAGCCCACTACCAGCTAGGCCACCCTGGTAATCCGGCACTTTTGACTACCATCTGATATACCCCTATTCAGTATATATCCGACAGAGCCCGAAGCATTCCCTTGAGCGGTGCAATGCGGACCACTAGTATTACTTGTTTTTGTGCCACATGAACTTGAATCATCACTTTCGGTTGTGCCATACAGACCACCAGGATTACCTATCCTCCCATCATGGGAGCCTGGTGTATTCCTTTGAACTGTGCCATGTGGGCCATAAGAATTAGCTGCCACTGCATGCGCGAACCCGACCCACGCCTTGCCGTTTCCCCTGTTCATTTCATGTTTATATGCTTTGATGCTCACCAAAATTATCATACACCGGCGGACTGTTAAGATCAAGCCCACCAAAAGGTCCACCATCCATTTTTTGTATACTTTTCTCTCTTCTGAATATTCTGCGATAGAAAGACAAGAACCATCAGATATCTTTTCCTTTTCAATTATTTTACAACTACACAAAATTAGCTTTCTATGCTAACAAAAGGTTTTTTTTCTTGCTTGGGGCACCCAATTGTAAGTCACCAAGTTACTATCACAATATTTCTATCCAAAAAAATGAGCAAAATCAGATTATACACAAGTTTTACCGTTGGTTATAACTTTCATGTACACAAAAGTTACTTTCACTTTTTGTTCTACTCAATATTCTTTTGCGACACGGCTGCATCTCAAAATCCTCAAGTGTAAAATCTCATACTTCTAATTTCTGTATACAATCAAGTTTGCAGTACGAAATCTAACATTTTCTAACCATAAAGGTTTTCACACAGCAAGAATATAACATTTTATTCATGTTGTTTTTTTGCATTTTTTTCCATATGTGTCCTACAACAAGAACTCAAAGATGCAACCAAGATTGACACCAAAACAAGAAAAGCAAGCATTCTTAAAATAACCAAGAAAACCCGTGGATGTTTTTTTTTTTCATATTTTCTATGCTAAACTGGATGTTAAACCTGTTTTTTTGTCCCATCCTGAAACACCTTTTCTCATCTGTGCAAAACAAAACTTTCTGGATCTAATCTCTTACATCTCAAAAAAGGGGAGGTGGGCAAAAGGTAAAGAACTGCGACTTACAAGAAAGTTTTTCAGAATTTTTGACCTGGATATATCTATTTTTGCTTATTCATATGGAGCCAACCTGCATAGATTCAATAGTTTTTGGATGTAAATATCATAGATCTTTCAAGTTTAACAAGAGGAGAAAGGAGGTAGGCATTAGCAGAGATCTAAGAAGAGAATCTGATAGTTCGGGAGATTTTTGGTTGCGGGGCAACCTGGGATGTAAACTTTTTCTCCTCTTTTTTTGCTCACATCTGGTTTTGGTGCTGAAGGGTTGGGGCGAAAGGGGAAGGATGTAGAAGATAGAAAAAAAAGTGCGACGGTTGGATGGGGTAGGGAAAGAAGAGGCAGGATACGCGGATGGCAGGTGCTGATTTGCGTGTCTTATTGGTCTCGACGCGCGTGGGAGAATCAAGGAGGATTCTCATGTTTCCATTTTCGGAAGGGCGGGCTACCGGATTGAGCTCACTATAGACTAGATCGTGGTCGACCCTGACGTAGCAACATCCGAATCTAAATACTACCTCCGATCAGTAGAGAATGCACTATCCTCGTACTCCCTCGGTTCCAAATTGATTGTCTCAAAGTTTGACAAAAATAGATGCATCTAACACCAAAACATGTCTAGATACACTCACTTTTATCTAACTTTGAGACAAGGAACGGAGGGAGTACAAAATTTGTATACAGTCATAACACATATTCTCGGCTAACGAAAAGAGAATATGGACTTTTTTTTATTGATTGAAAGAAGAGGAATTTCTTGGAAAGAAAGAACTAGACCGAGCTTGAATCATATACGGTGGGGCAAGGCCCGCTAGGCCCCAGATCCGTAAGGTACGATCACCAAAATCTACCGAAATTTCCCGTTTTTCCACGCACTGCAACACGATATTGTGCGTGAGGAGGTGCGGCCGGCGGCGGTGATTCGTGACGGATTTGTCGTAATCCCAGATTATATGCAGGCAGGCAACGATGGCGGCGCTTCTTCGACATGGGGCGGCGAGGAGGCTTTGTGGCCTCACGATGCAGCGAGCGCAGGCGGCAGTTGCGGGGGAGCAACGCCGGCTCGTCCACATCGATGAGGTATTTTAACCAAAATTGGCATCTTTACCTCTTTTTTCGAATTATTTTCGGCTGCTGCATGCGCGGACGATCAAGGATCTAGCTAGCGATAGTTTGATTTCTTCTGGAAAGAGCAGCATATGCTTGAATTAATTCGGCCTCTCTCCTCTTAGAAAACAGAGCGAGATTATATTTTTTTCCTGGTTGATCTCTTCTTGAAATAGGAAATACAAAAGATGTTTAATTTGTTTTAGAGCAACAGGGATCTAATCCCCGGTTCCATTGATAAACTCAACGAAATCTGTCCAGAAGTTTTTAGGGCAACTTAAGACTTAGCAGAGGCATGCAGGGCAGAAGTAACCAAAACAAAGGGTTTTCTGAACCCCCAAGTGAAGTACTGAAAAACTAACAACTAAGACAGGGGCACCACGGAGCTCAGATCACAGCAACATCAAGCGTCGAAGTAGGCATGGTCCAAGCCCAATCAAACGTCCTAACTGATTACAATCTTTGTTGCTGCTGTATTCGTATCTTGAACCATCGATAGTTCTCTTTTGATTGCTGCATGCCTGGCCAATCAAACGTCCTAGCTGTTAACAATCTTTGTTGCTGTTGTCTTAGGAAATAGCAGTACATAAGATGTTTAATGTGTTGCTGCTGTTTTCGTATCTTGAACCATGGATGTCCTCTTTTGCGTGTACATTAGATAGTACTAGTCGGTACTCTTATTTCTTAGGCACTAGCCCAATCACAAACACTTTTGAATGTTTTCCTAGCTAGGATTAACAATCTTTGTAAAGTGAGGTAAGCTATCTTAAGTAATGCATTGAACATAGCCCTTAATTAGCAACCAAACTTATCTCATCTCTAACAAATCATAGTGTCGGAGGGGTAGTACTACATGTGTACAAATTACTCTTCAGCTCACGACATAAATTATGGATCGGAGATTTGGCTATTAGTTGCGCTAGAAACCATGGATTCTGACCTCTATATGATTTTTGTTACTACATTCTGTGTTGAGCCTTAGTATTCTCTGTATTACCCAGGAGCGCTTAATTAGTGACGATCGTTTTGTCTATGTGTACCCAGAGTGTTCGTAAGGAGGTGCTAATGGAGATCCAGCAGAAGAAAGAGGAGCTGTATGATCTATTATCTAAGGCGGAGAAGGACTATTATGTTACCAACTGGTCGAACAGAAGGCTACTACAAAACCTTTCTGTACAGGTCGCTCCAAGACCATATGACAGGAAATGGTACCATAGCAAACACACGCAACAGATGAATTTACTCGTCTCACGTTCCTTTTCGACAACGCCTGATAATCTCATTTGACCAACCTGCAGGTGCCGCTTGCGGATTGTTAAGAGGGTTAACAATTTTGTAGAGACAGCCGCGCTTGTTTCATTGTCCGGCGTCATGTCCGTCGGTCTACTTTTTCTTGATTGGCCTCCTGCAAAGAAGAAGGCACCGTTAGCAAGCAAGAGCAGTGCCCTGAACTTGAGGGCAGAGAACCTCTAGTCTGATGGGTGAACTAAAGAATACTAACGGATATGAAGGTGTTTTCCAGCACCGAATCATTCTAAGTATAGGAGTGTTGATCTCTATTGGCTAGAACTTGGGTACAGCTTTGTCTCCATCTGGATATCTTTGATCAAGTGATCTGTCAGTGATCTTGTGTGACATGGTATGTATATATGTTGTGTTATCTAGAAGTTGGTACAAGTTTATCGCGACTGCTATATCTGTGATCTTCTTGTGTTTATGATCTGTTTGCCAGATCTTTGACTACAAGTTTATCGCTGTGGTAGCCATTTGGACGATCCTTGATTGATTTGCTATTATCTGTGATCTTGCGTGACATGGAGCGCTGTGGCAGCCATTTGGACGATCCACTGATCTATATTGAAGTAAAATAAATCTGAAAAATAGAAAATTCCGATGTAAGCTCTCAAAAATCTTGGAGGTACAAACCTCCGAATCCGAACTCCCTCCATTCCAAAATAGATGACCTCCATTTTGTCCATACATACATGTAAGTAGACTAGAACATGTTCACATACATGCATGTTTGGACAAATACAAGTCATCTATTTTGGAACGGAGGGAGTAATATTGAAATCCAAGCGTCCAGCTCCTCCGCACTGTGCCGCTGCAGCGCGCTGGTAAAAGGCTAAGAGCGGTGGGAGTTCTGAAGGCTAAATGTTAGCTCGGATGATGATTCCATTCCGAACATCGCCTAAATGGAAGCTAACATTGCTTTAGCCAAGGTGAAAGCCGATAAAAAGGCTAAGAGCGGTGGGAGTTCTGAAGGCTCCAAGTCTCAAACGGCTAACGGTTCGGGGTCTAACTCAAGAGTTCAACCACCTTACAATTATGACTCTATTCATCCCATTGCCACAATGCCACACATTCTAAATGTCGGACTTCCTCCCATGCTTAACACTAATGAATTTTTTTCTTGGAAGTTCAGAATGGAGTCTCATATTTCAGGGTCTTGCACTGCCTTGTGGAGGAGTGTTCTCTATGGATTCCATCCTCATGATGCAAGAAACTTGACTCCAAGAGAGGACATTGAATTTCAACTCAACAAGACCGCTCTTGTTACTATTCAAAAAGCTCTCCCAAGAGAACATCTTGAACACATCCGCGGTATCAAGACCGCCAAGGAGGCTTGGGATAAACTTGACTCCTTGTTCCAAGGAAATTCTAGCATCCAATCCTCCAAGTATGATGTGGCACTTGAAAAGTCCGAGAACTTCGTCATGCTTGAGGATGAAAGTCCCGAGGAACTATACAGAAGAGTTGTCACCCATTGTGAAGGGAATATGCCCGAGAGGCAATAATAAAGTGGTTATTATCTTATTCCTTGTTTATGATAAATTTTTATTTGTCATGCTAGCATTGTATTAACCGGAAACGTTGATACATGTGTGTTTAATAAACAAACAATGTTTCCTAGTAAAGCCTCTCTTTTAACTAGCTCGTTGATTAATAGATGATCATGTTTTCCTGATCATGAACATTGAATGTTGTTAATAACGGGGTCATGTAATTGGTAGAATGATGTGATGAACATAGACGCAATATCAAGATAACAATACGATCAAGCCATTTAGTTTATATTGTTATATCTTGCATACAAAGTAACTTATTCCTTAGACCATGAGATCATGTCAATCACTGATACTGGAAGGGTGCTTTGATGTCATCAAATGTCACACCGTAATAGCATGACTATAAAGGTGTCGTTAGGTATTCGGAAAGTATTAGTTGTGGCTCATGGATCAAGAGTGGGATTTGTCCATCCAAAATGACGGAGAGATATACTCTGGGCCCTCTCGGTGATATTACATCGACACCGCTTGCAAGCACGTCACTAGGTCACAAGGATGTCATATCACGGAAACGAGAAAAGAGTACTTGTCAGGTAAAGAGATTGAACAAGGTATGGTTGATACCAATGATCGAATCTCGTACAAGTATATAGGAGTCATCACGGATATCATACATGATTGGTTTAGTTAGTTTCCAATTTACTTCCTCTCATAGGGTTATAACTTGTTGTTATTCCTTAGTTGTATCCAGAGATACTTTAATTGTTGAATGATGATTTGGATAGAATTGTGGAGTGTTTGTGGAATGATGCCTTAATAATAAGTGGATCCAATAGTTCATTGATGTGTTGAGCTTCCCTATGCTCACTTGTTTGATATGATTGAACACTGAGCATGTGAAAGTTATTGAGGTTTAATGACTTATGTCATAGTTGTTATTTGTTTTCCCAGGTGTTATGATTTACTTTATATTCATCACTTTATTAACTTTGTCATTCATAATGCAGATATAGAGATTTGGGAATATCATATATAATGATCAATGTTTATCAATAGTTGAAGAAGATTTATTTCTTCTTGTAGATACTTCTTTTATGATTGATGAGATATGTACATATTCGATAAATATGTTAATACAATTATTATGTCATTTTCCACTTGTGGGTTTTGAGTTAACACATGTCTATATGATTTGTGTTCTATTAAAATTTGGTTATTTACTTATGAAGGTTTATTTAGTAGGTACTAAATAATTTGGAAAGATGTTGTGTGAATGGTTGATAACTTAAATAGGTATTGTTTGAGAGGTCATAACACCTCTGTTGATGAGATGGTTCAATTGTGTACTACTCATTAGTGGAAGTATGATTACCACTTATGTGATTTGGATACTCACCCCTATTTGAGTTGTAGATACCTAGTGAGTTATCCCAAGTCACTTATAGACTTAAGGTTAGGCTTATTGAGAGTTAGTGTTGGTCATAACCAATTATGGTTTGTTTTATCAAATGATTTAGTTTGTAGAGATACTATGTTATAAAGATCAGCCCAAATATACTCCTGACTAGATGATCTAACCCTATTTCATCATGTCAAATGAAACTTTGGTCACTTTGATTTGCTTAAACTTTTGCGCCAAAATTTCCCGTACTTTTAGATGCATGCTTTGCAAATGCACATATTAAATTTAGATCCTTATAACCTCCCAAACACTAGGATGTTGCAGTCTGCCAAAATAACCTTCGGGTGCATATCAACGGAGGCCAGGGCGGAACCCACCGGAACTCCCGGTGGGAGGAACCTCCGCCGGAACCACCGGAGCCTCCGCCACTGAAGAAACTGCAGAGAAGAAAAAGGAGCCGCGCGAGCTCAAGTGTGTGAAGACCACCGGAGCTATCGGTGCAAACACCGGAACCTCCTGTGCAGCGTGGGAGTGGGCAACGGCCAGATTGGGGAAGGGGTATTTAAAGCCCTTCCCCTACCTCTTAAATGCTAAGCTTTTCCCACTCTCTCTCCTAGCCATTAATGAAAGCTTCAACCTACTAGATCTCCATCTCCAACCACCCAATCACTCCATAACTTTGTGGACAACTAGAGGAGACCTAGATCCGTGATTCCACCAAAGGAATTGCAAATCCATCCACCACATCCTAGTAGATATAGAATCCTACTTGAGGCCAAGAAACCTTAGTAGATCTTGAGCTTGTAGCTTCCACCTTGTTGCAAAGAAGCTTCAGATTGTTTGAGATCCTCCATCCATCTTGTGGAGTGTCCTCAACCTCGTGTAAAGGTTTGGTCAACGCCTTCAAGTCGACCTCATAGTGGAAACAAGAATCTCCCTCACCGGAGAAGCTCAAGGAGAATAAGGTGTGCACAAACGTGCTATTGAGGAGTGCCTAGGTGGCTCCCCACCTCTCCAACGTAGACATACTTCTCTTGAGAAGGAACTACGGGAAACATATCCTTCTTTCCTTGTTTACACTTGTGGTTTATCTTGTTACCTTTCATTTTACTTTCGTTGTGTATCTTATCTTGTATCACCTAGGTTGCTCACCTAGTTGCACATCTAGAGAACCTTGTATTACTTGTTTAGCCATAATTAAAAGGACAAGAATAAAAATTGGTAGTCAACCTATTCACCCCACTCTAATTGACCATAGTGCACTTTCAATTGGTATCAGAGCCTCGGCTCTTGCTAAGGGCTTAACCACCTAAGAGTATAATGATCGATGAAAATGAGCGTGATGGTTCTAATGCGGAAATCGCAAAAATGGCCGACACTATAACTAACCTACATGAAACGGTTGGAACTATCCAAACCGAATTGTCCAAGGTTAGCTCTAGTGTTGGTTCGGAGGTTTCTAGCATAAAGAAGATGTGGGAGGCCATGATGGGGAAAACCAAGGAGCTCGAGGAACCACCCCCCACCGCCAAAGATGTTAGCTCGGATGATGATTCCATTCCGGACATCGCCTAAATGGAAGCTAACATTGCTTTAGCCAAGGTGAAAGCCGATAAAAAGGCTAAGAGCGGTGGGAGTTCTGAAGGCTCCAAGTCTCAAACGGCTAACGGTTCGGGGTCTAACTCAAGAGTTCAACCACCTTACAATTATGACTCTATTCATCCCATTGCCACAATGCCACACATTCTAAATGTCGGACTTCCTCCCATGCTTAACACTAATGAATTTTTTTCTTGGAAGTTCAGTATGGAGTCTCATATTTCAGGGTCTTGCACTGCCTTGTGGAGGAGTGTTCTCTATCGATTCCATCCTCATGATGCAAGAAACTTGACTCCAAGAGAGGACATTGAATTTCAACTCAACAAGACCGCTCTTGTTACTATTCATAAAGCTCTCCCAAGAGAACATCTTGAACACATCCGCGGTATCAAGACCGCCAAGGAGGCTTGGGATAAACTTGACTCCTTGTTCCAAGGAAATTCTAGCATCCAATCCTCCAAGTATGATGTGGCACTTGAAAAGTCCGAGAACTTCGTCATGCTTGAGGATGAAAGTCCCGAGGAACTATACAGAAGAGTTGTCACCCTTGTGAAGGGAATATGCCCGAGAGGCAATAATAAAGTGGTTATTATCGTATTCCTTGTTTATGATAAATGTTTATTTGTCATGCTAGCATTGTATTAACCGGAAACGTTGATACATGTGTGTTTAATAAGCAAACAATGTTTCCTAGTAAAGCATCTCTTTTAACTAGCTCGTTGATTAATAGATGATCATGTTTTCCTGATCATGAACATTGGATGTTGTTAATAACGGGGTCATGTAATTGGTAGAATGATGTGATGAACATAGACCCAATATCAAGATAACAATACGATCAAGTCATTTAGTTTATATTGTTATATCTTGCATACAAAGTAACTTATTCCTTAGACCATGAGATCATGTCAATCACTGATACTGGAAGGGTGCTTTGGTGTCATCAAACGTCACACCGTAATAGCATGACTATAAAGGTGTTAGGTATTCGGAAAGTATTAGTTGAGTCTCATGGATCAAGAGTGGGATTTGTCCATCCAAAATGACGTAGAGATATACTCTGGGCCCTCTCGGTGATATTACATCGACACCGCTTGCAAGCACGTCACTAGGTCACAAGGATGTCATATCACGGAAACGAGAAAAGAGTACTTGTCAGGTAAAGAGATTGAACAAGGTATGGTTGATACCAATGATCGAATCTCGGACAAAGGGAATAGTCACGACGTTGATGGTTCACACGATCACGAGAGTCATCGTTGAATATATAGGAGTCATCACAGATATCCAGATCCCGTTGTTGATTATTGATCGAAGAGGAGTCTCGATCATGTCTATCTTATTCGCTAACCGTAGGGTGACACACTTAAGGTTCGATGACACATTTGAGAGGATACGGAATATCGAAGAATGTTTCGGGCAGCACCGAAATTGTTTCGGGGAATATTGAAATAGTCACCGGAATTGTTTCGGGGAATATTGAAATAGTTCAAGGCGGTATATGTTAATGTTTGATTAAAAAATAGTTCAAGGGGGTAAGTGTTAATGTTTGTTAATAGGATTAACTAATATTAAAATAAATAAATGAAATCGTTTTATTTATTTATTAAAGAAAACCCTTGCAATTTTGAGTGGGAACTGATGAGAGAATGAGTGGGTTGAGTGGAGACTCCACCCACATGATGAGGGGAGAGGTGGAGGCACCAAAAATTCGTGGCTGCCTCCCCCTCCTATATAAAGAGGGGTTGGACCTCCCTCTCCCCACACACTTGGTGTCATCTTCACTTCCTCTCCAGCCGCTGCTCCATTCCATGGTCTCCGGCTTGGCGATGCCCTTACCGTGGGATTCTTCACCACCACCACGCCGTCGTGCTGCTGGAGTTCCGAGGGATCCTTTACTTCCGCCTCCCCGCTGGATCAAGGGAATGGAGGTCTTTATCAACCGTACGTGTGACCGATCACGGAGGCACCGCCAGATTGCGGTGCACATCTTCTCGCTCTCAGGATCGGTGTGAGTACGACTACGCCAACAACGAGATTTGATCTCGTAACACTTTGTGTCTTCGAGGGTATGTTCTTCTTAAGACTCTCTCTATACCCGTTGCACTTCGTCTCCTAGATTAGATCTTGGCCTTTCGGGTGTCTCTCGCGTAGGAAATTTTTTGTTTTCTATGCAACGACGCCTTCAGTGGTATCAGAACCGGATCTATGCATAGATGTTTTGTACGGGTAGAACACATAGGTGTATGTGGGCGTTGATGATCATGTTATTGCCTCCTTGAGTATTTTATGATCTTAGTGGCATAGTTGGATGAAGCTGCCCTAGTCTAAGTTTACGTGTACTATGTACACGAGAATTGTCTCACTTGTGGCTGAGGGGGTGTCCATTTCTCCAACTATAGTTAAGATCTAATCTACGAAGGGTTGTTAAAAATATGTTTATCAACGTTGTGGTTGATGTTAGTAGGTATGAACGGTTCTATCCTCGAAAGCCCTAAGCCACGTAAAATATGCAAAAATAAATTAGAGGCGTCTAACTAGTTTTTGTTGGGCATGTGATTTGATATGATCAATGTTACAAATTTGATTATGAGATGATCTCTTTTGTAAATTATTGATATACCGGAAGGTATCCATATGGTTGTCTTATTATTGATGGACAATCAAGATGGGGGTTCCATGGAACTTGGTACCACGCCGGTGGAACGATGGAGATCATACCATGATGCACATGATGGAGATCAAGTGCAAGAAGGACCATATCATATCATATTATCCATACATGTGATGTTAATCCTTTTTTTATGCATCTTATTTTGCTTAGATAGCGACGGTAGCATTATAAGATGATCTCTCTCACTTAATATCAAGATAATAATGTGTTCTTCCTTAAGTATGCACCGCTAAGAAAGTTCGTCGTTTCAAGACACCACGTGATGATCGGGTGTGATAGACTCAACGTTCGCATACAACTGGTGTTTTCAAGCCTAGCATGTACAAACATGGCCTTGAAACACACGCAATAGTACGGTTCTACTTGGCGAGCCTAGCATGTACAGACATGGCCTCGGAACACGTAACCGAAAGGTAAAGCATGAGTCATATGGATGATATGATGAACATGTCGATGTTCTCCTTTGAAGCTACATCATCTCATGTGATGATCAGTTTTGGTGTAGTGAATTTGGTTCGTGTAATCACTAAAGACGACTAAGAGGGATGTTGTTTTTGAGTGGGAGTTCATGGCATAGTTTTGAATTAGCTTGAACTTATTTATCATGACCAATCAATAAAAGTGAATTTGCACAAATTGTAGTATTCATTGGCATCCACATAACTAACTTAATTGAGATATAACTGTTATGATCTGGTAAAAATCATTTAAGATTGGTACCGTATTAGTGAAATTTAAAATTGAGTCCTATTGTAGATTTTTGGTATTTCCTACCTAGCTACATATGGTTAATGATTGATTGATCTAGAGAGCAAATAATTCCTACTTAGAATCCAGAGTCATGGTTGCTTCCATATTACTTTATCTTCAAAAAAATGTTTTGTTGATCAAGGTGATTTAGCAATTGAAAAGAATTATTTTCAGAAACAATCAAGTGAAAGATATATTGATATCTAGAAACTTATTTGTGGCAACATGACTGAGTATAATTTAGCGTGAAAATGTATGCTTATATTATTTGAATATATGCAATGATTGAAGACGCTAGGCGTTTGAATATTCCAAGAAATTGGGCGCTAAACATTATCCTCTAAATTCCTTCCTTCGAGCTATAGTAGCTTAATCATAAAATTGTTATGATGGGATGGATTAAATGTATGGGTAAAAATCGTTTACCTTGCTTGGAGATTTCTAAGAGTGGAATACGGAAGAATGCTATTAATATGGTGATATTAGTAGAACAATCAAACTCAAAGTATGACTCAATGGGTGATAGTATATGACTAACACGCCAAAGAAAATGAGCTAGTACGACTAGCATTGTTTGATGTTGAATGATTCTTCTGTAAAGGAAAGGGAATATTGAAAATAGAATTACAAAAAGATATATTGCACAAAAAGAATATATCTGGAAAGGTCCAGCTCAGGTGTATATGCTTGATATACAAGTTATAGATGTATTACTAGTTAACAAAGTATTTTTTTTGGTATTTTGATACCACATTGGTTGGTATGATTTGTCATACAAAGCAATGCAATGCAAGAAATACAAGGGCCTAAAAGAAACTAGTAATAGATGTGGAATCGATTATGTCAAGAACAGAAATAAAGTGTTATTGTGTTTGTTGTCATATCGAACCAAACATTCAAGATTTATTTTAAGAACTTAATAAGTTGTTATTTTGTTCTGGTCTTTTGTGAGAACAAATGATATTGTTCAAACTATGACCATATTCCATATTGATGGATATGTTAATATAAATCATTATGGTAAAGTAAACATCTATAAAACTAAATGCTAAACGTTGCAAGACGTAAAATAGTTTCACTTAAATTGTGAAACCACCATTTTAGTTCATATCGGAAAGGAAAACATGAAGGAACTCCATATTGATGGACTTTCGGAGACATTTTGTTCTGAATAAATTGACGCTTGTGAGACCTCTTCCAAAAGATGACTAGAATTACGTTCATAGGCCAAAGTAGAATGGACGACTAATTTAATGGAGATTACACATATTGATGTATATAGTCCATTATGTGTAGTCATGTATGGTGGATTAATTTTTCCTTCATAAAATTATGTCTATGATTTGAGTAGATATGTGAGTATATCTATTTAAACAGAACAGAGTTTGACATTTTGAATTGGTTCAAATGGTTGTTAATATGAAGTAAAAATCATTGTAACAAGATAATCAAGTATTTATGATTGGATCATAAAGGATAAAGTTTGAGTTACAAGTTTAGCAAAACATCTGAGAAGTTGTAGAATTGTTCTACAACTTCTATTACTCGAATTACCCCACATTAGTTTGGAGTATTCAAGAGACAAAATATCAAACCTTGTTGGACATGGTAAGATTAATAAAAATGCCATTATAATTTTGTAGTTTATACATTAGTGACAACTGCTTTTTCACTGAAAAGAGCACCATCATGATCTGTTGAAATTGACAACATATAAGATATGTGTAACATCCCAATTTTGCTAACAAAAGTGTGTGGTGTTGTTTTCATCTCATACATGCATGAAAAAAAAATTAAACCATGTTTCAACCAATTTAAATTGTGAATTTAAATGGTTTGAGAAATCCCACAAAAAGTACTTAAAATGGGTTCCAAAATCTTGCATTGAAAAATATTTCAAATACACCAAAGCAAAACATGGTTTTGTTGGAAATTTTATAAGCTTTCCAAAAAGTATTTTTGCTAAAATTTATGTTCACAAAAAGGCCCTCAAAACAGTGATTTTTGTTCTGTTTTTAAATAGAAAGGGGTTCTTTTGTAATTCCTCCAAAGTCCAGGGGGTTTTCGCTTTTCTCTTTTTCTTTTTTGCTTTCTTCTACCTTGGGACAGAAAGCAGTAGCTGCGTGGGCAAGCTTCCATCACCGTGTGCCACCTCCTGCTTGTGGCTCTGCTTGAGAGGATAGGCGAGGAGACGTCCGCATCCCACCTTCTCCCTCCCCTCTCGCTCGCTCTCTTCCTCTCTGTTCTGAGCACGCGAAAGGAACCCGAACCCTAGCTCGGGTCGGTCGTCGATGTCGCCGCCGATTCTGGCCGCCCCGCGGATAGCCAAGGTCCCCAAGAGCTCAGGTACCCTTCCCTCTTCCTCCCTGTGAACCTAGGGCCGCTGAGAAGCTACCAGAGGGCCGAATCGGGGCCATCTTCCTAAAGTCCGTCCGCCGGCCACCGGACTCGATGCGGCCAACTCCGGCCGTCCCTGCCTACCTCGACCCCTCCACTTGCTTCCCCTCGCCGTGGTGAGCTTCCCCATGCCCTTTACTTGGCCTCCCGTGCACTGTAGAACCTTGCCACCGTAAGCCATGTCCGGCCGCCGGCGAGGAATCCGACCACTACTCGGCCGTCCGCCACCACCCCTACGTTCCCCTCCACCTCCTCTAGCTTGTGGTGTATCTTGTTCCGTCTAATTTTAAACCAATCCAACGAATTTGATCTCAATTGTGAAGAACAGGGAGGATTCGTCCTGGCTGATGCCACTGTGACATCACGCTGATGTCATATTTCCTTCTTTTTACAAATTCCAGGAATTCCAGAAAAATGGTCTATTTTGTAAAATCAATAACTATTAACATGTTACTCAGAAAAATAAAATAAAAATGTGGTAATGTTCATAAAAATGTAAGCTACCCAAAAATGTCACTTTCATAAATGTTTGACACATTTCATTTTTGGACATTATTTAATATTGTTAATTCATTTAAAAATAGAAAAATAAGTTTTTATTCACTAAAATTAGAAAATTAAAAGTTATATACCAAATTGCTCAAAATGACAAATGCAACCTGTTTATGGTGTTTTCAAACCCATTTGAGCACTTTAACTTGTACTCACTTCCATAATCGCCTGAAACCCCCTCCGGGGTCTATTTCGGGACTTTTTCACTAAAGTCGCATAACTGACATGTGAACCTTAGCAACCCAACGATCATGTTTAGCGCTTTAGTTAAGTGCATTAATTTGCTTATGCATACATATTGCGCATTGCAGCGATGCCATGTGTTGATTGTTGTTTTTCTCTTTCGGTGTTGTTTTCCCCTCGGTAGAACGTGACTCCGAAGAGAAGGCCATCAATCCGATGACGAATACTTGATCTTAACCGACAAGTCAAGCACTTATTCCTGAAGACTTTATCTGGTTTTCTTATAACCAAGGCAAGCATAACCTCTTATCTGCTCATATATGTTTTCGAACAACATTTGATTCTCGTACTTTGCATTCGATTCCAAAGTATTTGATGCTAGTAGGTATAGATCACCTATATACTGCATTGCCTCAATATCCTGATCCACTGCTCCTAGCCGCCATAGATTTGCTTGTGCGCAACGCCAAAGCCTCATATCTGCTTCGCTTAGTCTTATGTGGTGTTTACCTCTGCTCCATCCGGTTGATGAATCAGAGCTGCGATAACCTAGTATGATATGATGACGTGGTAAGATGAGCACTGTGTGGTTAACTTGATTAAGGCTTGGACGGAAGGCCACTTGGGAAGTGGTTGTTCGTTCCGTACTTGCCACCCCTAGGAGTAAGGTCGGACGCAGAAGCCACGACTGAGCGTACAACCACGCGCGATGCCCATGAGCCTCGCCGGCCGACTAACTTAGCTGGCTTTATCCATGAGTCACATAGTTTGAGATTTCCATTCGGCACCGCAAATAAAACCTTTTAAACGGTTTTGAAAACAAAATGCTCCGCTAGGGCGTGACCGGGGCCAAGTGATGGACGTACACGGATCTTGACCCCGCCTCACAGAGACAGGTGCCGTTAGAAGGATGGCCAACTCCCTGTTGACGGGGTGGCCCTGTCTTGGGTTGACTCATGGATAGGGTCGGGTAACGTAAAGGTCGTGGCCAGCCACCCTCTGCCGCGTTCCATGGAAGAGCGTACATGTGGCGCTAAGAGTCGGATGGTACGTGTGGGTAAAGTGTACCCCCTGCAGGGATAAATCTTTTCGAGAAGCCGTGTCCGCGGTTAAGGACGGCTTGGTGGAAGTAATTTGGCCATAGATAACTTGAACATGACGTAAAAGATGTTGACAAAGCATGGAGGCAATAGATGAAGGGTGCCTCCCCGGAGATGCCGGGAGGGGTGATCCTTGTAGTATGTGAGATGATGGGAAATGATGTTGGTGGATTCAAAAGATGATGATTACAGTAGTGAGTTTCTCATCTGTTTTGAAAACATTCTATGAGACGTGCTATTCCTCCTCGATTTGGAAAATAAAGATTGCTTTACACAAATCAGCCTTCATAAAACCCTTTCTGAAGATAGCAGATATATAATAGGTTAACTAAGTCTTGTTGAGTACCTCCCGTACTCAGGTTTGCTTAATTTTGGTTCAGGTGGAGTTCGTCACTTCGGTGGTGATTCAACGTGGACATCGACGAGTAGTTTGGGGTTCCCAGGTAGCAGCCTAGAATCTATGGGCTGGGACGTCGCCTTATGGTGCGGCCTCTTAGGCCTTTTTGGTTCTTGTTGATTAGCAACATAATTTGCCTTCCGTTGTCTGATGTAATGTTGGGTCGTGTGACCTCTGCTTGTAAGCTATACTCTAGTAACACTTGTTTAATACAACTTCAAAGTCTAGAGTGTTGCTTTGATCGGTTGTTGGTTTCGAGCTCATTGTTATACAGTTTTGGCTACGCCTGCACAGTTCTCGCAGTCAAGGGGTTGTGGAGCCGATGATCCATGTCCGAGCCCGCCTATCGATGTGATCGGCCTGGGGCGAGGTAACCCCAGTAACCCTCGATTGTTGTTGCACTTTCTGGACACATAGCATCTCTGTATAACTTTGGTCCCGTTCCTTCAGTTTCATCCGACTCGTGGACACTTGGGTATGCATAATTGGTTATGACTAGCATGGATACAAGGAGTAGTAGACCGGGGATCCAGACTACGTGCCGATGAATCCGGTCTGCCTGCCGTTGTTTGTTGCGGCCAGGGCTGGTAATCCTGAAGCCCTTGTGAGTCCATGGCTAGGAGCACATAACAGTATGTATATCTCTGGGTCCGGGGTCGCGACAGGTCATGGTATCAGAGCAGGACTGCCTGTAGGAAAACCTACTGCTTGGTCGATGTTGAGTCTAGAGTTTGTGAAAACTACTTTGAAACTCCAAATGAATTGTGAAAACCTTCCTAGGATTCTTTTTACTCCTCATCTGGTATCGCCCTAACTCTGGGTCACCTTACCTGTTTTGATTCGAAAAGGTTTTGCTATCTCTTCTAGTCATTCAAAAACTAGGTGCCTCCTTTGGCAAGGACGTCTTTTACCCAAGTTGACCTAGTGTTAAAGTTTCTAGAGTCGTGTGTGTTCCATGTTCCTTTATTCCTCGTTTCAACAGGGAGATTCCTATCCATCATAATCTCTCAGAGTTGTGTGGATTCCACATTCCTACATGTTTCCAAGTTCTAAATCCTGAACCTCGAGATTTCCTTTCCATCTCGAATGTGTCTGTTATCCTCTGCTCAAAATTCTTCCGGAGCTATGTTTTTCTTTTGAAAGCTACCTCGTAATTGCTACTCATAGTGTCCTTTAAGTCACTAAGATAGTAGTTACTCCTTTCTCTTAGTTTCTAACCTTGGACTTGAACCAAAGGTCCCGGAATGTGCTGGATCGAAGTATGTCGAATCATATGATCCCTTAATCATGTGATGTGTATGCTACCAGCACAAGATGCTGACCTTCAAACCCAAATTCTTATTCTTTGGATCCCGAGGAATCTGTTTTACCTCAGGGTGGCTAGGAAATTCCAACTCTCATAGTCGTAGGCTTTCCTTTGGAATCAAAAGGAATCATAACAAGAGTGTTCTCTATGATTCCCATATCTTTGTTCTTGGTTCAGCTATACCAACCTTTTGGCATGGGTTCTTGTAAGGACCCCAGACCAAGAGTCTGAAACCCTCCGTATGCATACATTCGCGATCCCAGAAAGATCAGTCGTGAACAACATACAAAGTTGGCATACAGAAATACATCATCCATTACACGAATACATAAAGGTATTACATAAATGATCACATGATCAAGTTTAACACAACTTCCACGTAGGGCAGGCAACTTATCAAACACAGCGGAACACAATTTAAACACAACGTAGATGAGCCCAAGTCACGCCTTAACCTACAGGCTGCTGACCCGGAGACGATCCTAGTTCGCGAAGCCGTCAGCTCCGTACTTCTCTTCATAGGCTCCTTCTCAAAGTCTGGCAAGTAGATACCAGGGGCAAAACCATAATGAGTACATTTGAATGTACTCATCAAGACATCCATCATGTCACTTACCAAACATGCAAATATGCTTATATGGTGGAATAGGTAGGCTATAAATAGGGTTCACTATCAATGGTGTTCATATATGATGACACCATAGTTGCAGTCAGGTTACTCTGTATCTTCGTTGAAGAAGATACTTCAGAAGAAAATAATATGGTTTTATTTCTCTTGTAGATATCACATGTACAAGAGGTTTTGTAAAGCTTTGTTAAAGAATATTTTCTCTTTGCAAAACTTCTTGGAATCAGTTTCCAGAATTCTTGCTTAGAGTAGAAAAGGTTTTCCTTGCAAAACATTTTGTTTTGTATCACAACATCTGGCTTTTCATCATCGACGATACCTCCACGGTATACGTTTTCCTTCCTTTCCGAACTTCACAAGTTCAACACTTCCTTTCAAAAAAACTCCTTTTTGAAAACATTGACACAATGCTAGCTACATGGCCATTCAACTGTCCATATCCGAGGACGCGACTTCTTTGAAAAAGTTGTACTCTGCAGAGGTGTACACATCCACTAGATCCAAAACTCTGCCATGGACCACCCATGGATCGTCACAGCGATATGCAAGCACCAGAGAATTTGATCCTAACTGTCCACTCTGACACAAGCTAGTATATGCTCATTCCTTCAGATGGGTTGTCTCCCCGGCATCAGGACCCGCCCTGCCTAGTCGGGAGGCCCAGCTGTCGCACCCGGAGGGAAAATTAATCCCACACTGTGTATGTCCCGTTTCCCTCTCCTGGCGACACTTCGGTTCAGAGAATCCGCTTCTCTATAGCACTTTGGAATAAAGCATACACTAACAAGTTCAAGCATCTAGATAGGCCCCATACCCATATAGGGGTAGAGTGGCAGTACAGTAAAGGTTGTCCGGCGAAGACTAGGTTATGTGTCATTTTTTAAAACACCAATTTCCCAAAAATGACCACTTCCACATTCCTCCGGAGAATAAGGATCCGCCTTTTCTCCGGGTTTTCCAGAAAGCCTTTGTTTTGTAAAATCACAATTTTAGGGTGTCCACTTAGGGACTAGTATATTTGATGGTAATAAATACCATATGGTGGCTTATGGGCTTGGTATTACCAAGTTTAACTACTGGCATAATAGTAACCTATATACTAGTATAGTAGTAATAGCCACATCAAAAATAGTTTTGATAATCAAGTTTTGGTAAAACTTCAGAGGGAAAACATGCATGATAGATAATGATAAGTATTGTATCAGCAAGCATCAGGATGGCTTGCCTGGTAACTCCTTGTGTCCCTGGTTTTGGAGTGACTGGAACTTGGAACAGAGCTTCACGACACTTCCTTCCTCTTCGTTTTTCTAACGTCGTAAAAAGAATAAAGGACACACATAATAAGTAAAGTATTAAAATGCAAACAAGGAACCATGTTATCATAATGGGAAATGAAAACATGTCCTCATGCAAGGATACACAAATATCTACCAAACACAAGTTGGCAGGAAAAAAAAATTCAATACAAAAACTGCTAATGAAACTAGTACTACTCAGACATGAAGAATCAATGGATGTATTTCGATCAAGTAATTGAAATACAACCAGAGGGTCTATGTCATAAAAACAGGAGTGAAAAACATCTATACTTGCTATAACAAAAATACCCCATTTAATAAAACAAGGCATCAATTTGCAGGGCAACTCCTACATACTAGTGGTAATAAAAAGGGGCATTACTAGAGGAATCAAACCACACTCCAAGAATGGGTTTTTCTTAGCAATACACACATGATTACAACCACTTACAAACAAAAGCATACACATTTTCATTTAGCACTCAAAAGCTCAAGGCAAAAATACTAGACACTCATTAGTTAGAGAACTATATAAAAGAAGCACATCTAGTGTGGGGGAAATAATGTTTCCACCAAAAATGCAATGACACCAGTGGGTGTTCCACTAGCATATCGAAGCATTAAGAGGTCACAAGGCCTCTGGTCACACTTGCTAAAAATTAACAAAATACTAAACTAGCATCTAGTGCAATAACCATACTAGTAGAAAATAATAGGGTGCTAAAAATAAACAAGGTAATGCTACTCATGCTATTATTTCCACACAAGTGAAAACTTCAGGGGTCAAGTACTCATGAAAACACTATCAAAATGCTACTGGTCCTATGAACAAAACACAAAAATATGTGGCTACACAACCACAAATTTTTATGCCAAAAATTCTACACATGAGAGAATTTTTCCAACATTTGCATAGTGATGACTAAACTACTCATGCTTTTCTAACAACTCAAATGCAAGCTATAAGAGGTGATACCAACACAATAGTAGTACCAACATGGTACTGGATCTAATCTCTCAACACAACAATCCAAGTGCTTGCACATAAGTTCATCACTCAAAAATTCTATGCAAGTATTAACTAGAGATAAAACATTTGCTATTCTCATAAATCCTATTTCTTCTCCACTCAAGTCCACACAATCTAACATGCTAAAATAGCTAAGTAAACCTTAGAAAACAAGTTCACACAACTTGTACATTCTAGAAAACAGTATTGCAACACAAAAATATGTTCACACAAATTAATTACCTAAAATGCCAAAATGGCAGAAACATGCAAATTAAAGATCTTGTCCACCAAATTTTCTATGATGCTCTAAAAATTAAACCCAGCTAGGCTTGGATATCCCTAAACATATACAATACCATCCAGTTGAGTTTGCATCAAAAATCATTTTTAATGATTTTATAAAAATCACCAAATTGCTCTCTGGTGTTTTACCAAATTGCATGCCATTTAAAAAATACTAGGAATTTGGAAGCAAGGCTAATTGCTCCTGTTAGTAAATTTCAAGGGCTTTCCAATTCAATTGGTTACACCTCATTCTGAGTTGTGGATTTAAAATGGTGCTCATTTTGCTGTTTCTGGTACCTGTTGCCAAAACATTTTTCATGTCTAAAATATCCATCAAAATGTAGATCTACAAATTGGAGATGGTTTATATTTAGTTGGTTTACAACTGTGAATTTTGTCTTGGTCAAATTCATCTTTTAGGTCAGCTTTTAGGGCCAAAAGTAAACATGTATGTTTCTGTAAAAATTTAAAAAGGAAAAAGGACTTGACATGGGCTAGATCTAGTATTGGGCCGGCCAGATCCAGCTTTACCGCGGGGGCATCTAGCCGCATCTGCTGAACAGCGGGCCAGGCGGCCATGGGGGCTGCCACGCAGGCAAGCGCGGCCCCACGGGCAGGTTTGACTGCACCAGCGCGCGGTCAAGCCGCGCTGGCGTCAGCCTGCGTCACCCGCCGGCGGGAGGAATCTCCGGCGAGCCAAAATCCGGCGCAAACGTCCACCGTTTCTCGAATCGAAACTTACCACACGTTTCCCTCGACGCGGGGAAACAAAAGCGCATGGTCTCGTTTCCTGGGAGTCGCCGGAGAGCCAACGACGACGACGGCGCGCGGCGGCCGGAAAGCGAGCACGGCGCGGCAACGTTCGAGAGAGCTAGGGAGAGGGGAAAAGGTACGGCGAGGAGCGCATGCTCACCACGAACGCGAAGGAGCACTCGGTGAGGCCGGAGGAGGAGCAAGGCGACGGTGATACCTCGCCGGAGTGCGCCAGACCCGAAGAAGAAGAATGGACGGCGCGGGCTCCTCGAGGCGTTCCGCCGTGATTCCTTTTGCACCGAGGACCATCACGACGAGGCGGAGAGGTTGAGACCAACGGCGACCAGCGGCAAGCTCGGAAACGGCTGAATCGACGGCGAGGTCTTAGGCTAGGGTTTCGGTTTGGGATATAATCGCAGAGAGAGAGAGAGAAAGCTCAAGGGGAAGAGAGAGGGGGCAAGATAGCAGACATGAGCACATTGGGGGGGGGGGGGGGGTTCTTATCCACCTCGAAATCTTCCACTCGAAGGCAATGGCGTAGGGGCACTGCATCTACAGAGAAGCTAGGAAGAAGAAGGAGTGACTCGGATTACAAATAGGTCCCTAGCTATTTACAAAAACATTCTTTTCCTCTCTGAAAAATGTTGTTTTCACTAGGAAAACAAAGTCTAAATTTAAAATCCTTTTGCCCAAAATTCTTATTAGTTGGGATGCACAACATATGTGAAAATTGGCTCAATTGGATAAACTTGATAGTTCAAAGTTGTTCAAATTTCAATTCTTACATAAATGGACATTGAATTTATTAGACTACTTACGAGCTTCCAAAAATGATAATGTTTGGCACACAATCCTTATTTGGTGTGTTCCTTGCGTGGTAGAAAATTCAAGTCATTTTGAGTTACTTCATAGAACAAACTTGTTCAAATTTCTAAAAAGTGCTGTCTTGAAAACAGGGTTTTTTGGGAACTTAAATTATTCAAAAACTTGTGCCCTTTTGGTTTTCCTCCTTATTTATGGTATAGAGCATGTGGTATTTATTTCATGGCATTTTGAAAAAGTTTGTAGAACAAACTTGTTCAAAATTCCAATTGTTGCTGTGGAGAAAAATCATGTTTTCAGGACTTTAATGGATTCAAATTTTGGTACCCTCTTGTGTGTGTTCCTTATTTGATATAAGGAAGCACTGGTATTAATTTCAGATCATTTGAAGAAAGTTTCCAATAGTAACTTGTTTGAGTTTCCTGTTTCTGGAAATATTGGAAATTCAATTTAATAAGGCACTTGGCTTTTCTTTAACAATGCTTTGCCAAAATATTTATGTGACTAGGGATAGCAAGTCAATGCTCTCCAATACTTTTGTTTTTAAGCTTGCAAGGTTGGAAAAACATTTGATAAGATTTTGGTTAAGCATCTAAGAATGCCTCTTTTTCCTGATAATCTTTTAGGGAAATGTATTAAGTGTTTCCTCTTTCTTAATTTAGGCCTTGGAATAATATCCAACAAGTATGGGATTCATAAGATAGTTTTGGAAAACTCTTTGATAAATATTTGCTTTAGAAAATATTGCCAAGGTCATTGGAACAATATGTTGAATATTTTTAGTTTACTGCTTTGCTATCTTTTTAAGTTTGTTTAGTTGCACTTAAAAAAACACAACCAAAGTTTATTTCTCAAGCAATTAGCAAAACAACTGTGTTATCAGGTATTCCAAAATTGGGATGTGACAGGTCTTTCCCCCTTAAAAAGAATCTCGTCCCCGAGATTCGCAAGCGAGGACTAAGGGAGGGCCAACAAACACAATGTTAGAAACTTCTAACTTCAACTACAATCGCTCGGTGGTTGGTAGCGTTGGAGTGCCGGTGCTTCCCCCTTTGACTTTTCTTGGGAGGCGGGGTACTCCCCTAAATTAGCAATTTCTTCAAAAAAAATCTCTAGCTATCAATTTACTCAACCGCCAATTTTTAAAATTTCTGATAACGTCACTACAAAATTAAGGTTAGTGCAGAACTACCTGGAAACGTATCGTCAATTATTACATGAGTTCCTAGCTATATCCCACATCTTACGTAACACATATGGAGTGGTGTACCACTCTCATAACAAGGTATATAAGAAGCTAAAAATATAGCTTGTGGGTGCAAAGGTTAGGTTGCTAAGGTAAAACAAACAGACAGAACAATATCCACGGCAGTGGGTGTTACTCCCCACAAGCAACTATCACTTAATATGTTCATGATTTTAGTTGGATGTTTTTAGTTTCATAAGACACTGTTAAGCACAATCATAACACAAGTATAAACTCATGCTAAGGTAAAACATTTAAACAAAATCCAATAAGCAAGCAAACAACACCACAGATGAATAGACTATTTATTCACTAGGTTATTGTTTACTAGAGGTTTTGGAATCCATCAATCATGAACAATTAGCAAACAACCAGTAGCTAAAAACCAATGAATCCAATCATAAAGATACTATAAAACACCATCTTCACACAAGATAAAACTCCTATTACACAGGCATAAAAAAACAGGACTGCACAAATAACACACTAGTATAAAAAATCTACACCAGCATGCTATAAGAGATAATCATATCCTATAACCATAGAACATGCAACTAAATAATTCATGGCATGATAACAGAAGTAATAATTTCCTAAACATGCTATATCAACACATATACTCATAAAATAAAAAGAGGGTAATACTAGAGCAAAAATCACCATTTTCTAGTGGTGAACTAGTTTCACCCTAGAGAAACAAACAATGTTATCATGATGTTTAAACCTAAACAAGCAAGTCATGAATATAAGTGTACCTAATAATAGTACACAAAACTTACTCATGTTAGTAAGCACAAACACCAGAGTAATTTTCTGAATCAACCATTAAGCATGCAGAAATTTCTTCTAGCAATTTCTGTTTTCCTTTAACCAATTACTAGCAAACAAGCAAGGTACAACTCACACAACCAGTAGCTATGCAATTAATGAAAATTTATCTAAACCTTTTCAAAAATCCATACACTCAATTTAAAAATTATTCACAAACAATCTACCAATCAAGAGGAATTTATTTTATTTGCGAACAAATTAATTTTAGCACACGATAGTGAAACATTCCTTAACATGATACCCCTAAGGAATATTATGCTAACAAAAGGATCACATCTAAATATATTAGTATTTAATAATTAGAAATAAACTTCTCACTTGCATAGGTGAAAACAAACAATTTTTTTTCCATGGTGGAAGATAGAAATCAATCACATAGTGAAACATGCTATTTTCACACATGTGTATGGTTGGGGATTTTCATCCTCAAGCCAAAATGACATGGGACCAGTGGGCTATGGCCTACTAATACCAAGGAAAAATAGGTACTAAGCCTCTGGTTACACATGAAAAACTGTGCATACAAGATAAAAATATAAGGCTATTTAATCTAGTGAAACAATACTAGTGCACATCGATAGCAATGCTTACACATGCTTTACTATTAAGAGACATGCAAGCTAACAGAGGTACAAGCATCAAAATAACAGTACCTAAATGGTACTGGACTCAAAGAAAACATAGCACAAAATCTACTAAGTAAGTATACACAGATCTAGCTCTCACAATACTTCCTAATAATAAACTAGAAGGTAACAAAAGCTATTTCATTTTTATTCGAGTTTCCAAATCATGCACACACCTTCTAGGGTAGATTTATTGTAAGAAAACACATAATAACAAGTCCTAACAACTCCATATAAGTTAGGAAGCAAGATTGAATAAAACACAAATTTATTTCAATCAAGAGCACACAAAGAAACAAAAACAGGAAAACTGTTGTTTGTCTAGATCTATCATAACCATTCCATCGTTCACTTAATTTCTAAACCCCGAATTTCATAGTACCTACAATGTCTACTAAGATTTGGTTTCCAAAGTAGATACACCCGATATCCTATTGAACAGTAAACGAATAGGTCATCATCTTATTTTCTCGTGACTTCTCCTTTTTACCAACTAGATTAAAAGGTGTCCTAAGTCACTTAATTCCTTGGTTTAGAAAGATTTGTCAGTAGTTCGCATGCTTTGGTTAGGTGTCAACCTAAGATTAGACCAAGCATGTTAGTCTTGTTAGCTTTCTAATTAATAATGTTTGTCCGACAAGATACGACTAGTGTCATACGTCGAATATTGAATTGTGCTCTTTTGATTTGCTTCTGAGGGGGGTTGCGCATCATGGCATGTAAAGACTTCCTTTGCACCTTTCTCCTGAGGAGGGAGGTATATAACTTTTAAAAGGGGATCTCTTTAGTTTGGTCTTTTAAAAGGGTACATAAAAAAATGTGCCACATTTAGCCAACAGGGCAAAAAGAGTCGGTTGCAAACAGACAAACATAGAGGTTTTGGTCAGTAGTGGTTGGTGTGTAGCGCTTGTAGCAACGCTCTCAGCTCGTGTGGCTTGATGGTCCTCCATTATTAGGCCCAACGGTGCTTTCATTGATTTTGGGGGAGATGGTGGTGGTTCACGACGGTGGCATTTCGAGGCGAAAACAAGTATAAGTTTAAGCAACAAATTCTTGTTTTTGAATATTATACAAACATTTTTGCTTGCAAAAAACTAACAAGAGGCGATTCAAAAACAAGAGCGGGGCAATCACAAATTTGCAAATTTTGAGCACCCCACAAACATATAGAAGCCTAGATGAACCAAATTCTACACCACACAATAGCACAAAGTCTTACGGACACACATATGCAAGCCATAACACACAAGCAAGGCTCCATTGGAGCTACGTCGGGGGAGGCGACTCATGGGGTCATCGCTAAATTACTCCAAACTAGACTAATCCAAAATCCTAGAAGTGGCTGAAGAACTATATCTACTTCTGACCATCATCACTGTAGAGCTAGGCAATTATTTTGGTCTTCTCGGGAAATCGGCAAGTATACAAGTTTTTGGATGGAAACAAGATAATAGAAGTAAAGTTTTGATAAAACTTTTACTGAGAGAGGTAAGACTATGCAACAATTTGTTTTTGAAACCCCTACTATTTTCTGAACAGAAAACTTCAAAGACGAGAGATGTTTCAAAAACAGAGCGGAGCAGTTGCAAACAAGTAAGAAATAAACTCTTAACCGAGAGAGATATGCCTTTAGAATCTTTTGAAAAGATCAGAAGGAGGGAAAATATACTAAAATTCCCTTAGATAAAAATAATTTAGATAGTAAATAGGTTTTTTACTCCAAAATACTTTTCTTTCCTATCTAACGTCCATGCTAACTAAGGTCTCCTAAGGTCAGGATGGCTCTGATACCAACTCTGTAAGGACCCCAGACCGACAGTCTGAAACCCTCCATATGCATACATTCGCGATCCCAGAAAGATCAGTCGTGAACAACATACAAAGTTGGCATACAGAAATACATCATCCATTACACGAATACATAAAGGTATTACATAAATGATCACATCATCAAGTTTAACACAACTGCCACGTAGGGCAGGCAACTTATCAAACACAGCGGAAGACAATTTAAACACAATGTAGATGAGCCCAAGTCACGCCTTAACCTACAGGCTGCTGACCCGGAGACGATCCTAGTTCGCGAAGCCGTCAGCTCCGTACTTCTCTTCATAGATCTCCTTCAGAGGCTCCTTCTCAAAGTCTGGCAAGTAGATACCAGGGGCGAAACCATAATGAGTACATTTGAATGTACTCAGCAAGACATCCATCATGTCACTTACCAAACATGCAAATATGCTTATATGGTGGAATAGGTAGGCCATAAATAGGGTTCACTATCAATGGTGTTCATATATGATGACACCATAGTTGCAGTCAGGTTACTCTGTATCTTCGTTGAAGAAGATACTTCAGAAGAAAATAATATGGTTTTATTTCTCTTGTAGATATCACATGTACAAGAGGTTTTGTAAAGCTTTGTTAAAGAATATTTTCTCTTTGCAAAACTTCTTGGAATCAGTTTCCAGAATTCTTGCTTAGAGTAGAAAAGGTTTTCCTTGCAAAACATTTTGTTTTGTATCACAACATCTGTCTTTTCATCATCGACGATACCTCCACGGTATACATTTTCCTTCCTTTCCGAACTTCACAAGTTCAACACTTCCTTTCAAAAAAACTCCTTTTTGAAAACATTGACACAATGCTAGCTACATGGCCATTCAACTGTCCATATCCGAGGACGCGGCTTCTTTGAAAAAGTTGTACTTTGCAGAGGTGTACACATCCACTAGATCCAAAACTCTGCCATGGACCACCCATGGATCGTCACAGCGATATGCAAGCACCAGAGAATTTGATCCTAACTGTCCACTCTGACACAAGCTAGTATATGCTCATTCCTTCAGATGGGTTGTCTCCCCGGCATCAGGACCCGCCCTGCCTAGTCGGGAGGCCTAGCTGTCGCACCCGGAGGGAAAATTAATCCCACACTGTGTATGTCCCGTTTCCCTCTCCTGGCGACACTTCGGTTCAGAGAATCCGCTTCTCTATAGCACTTTGGAATAAAGCATACACTAACAAGTTCAAGCATCTAGATAGGCCCCATACCCATATAGGGGTAGAGTGGCAGTACAGTAAAGGTTGTCCGGCGAAGACTAGGTTACGTGTCATTTTTGAAAACACCAATTTCCCAAAAATGACCACTTCCACATTCCTCCGGAGAATAAGGATCCGCCTTTTCTCCGGGTTTTCCAGAAAGCCTTTGTTTTGTAAAATCACAATTTTAGGGTGTCCACTTAGGGACTAGTATATTTGATGGTAATAAATACCATATGGTGGCTTATGGGCTTGGTATTACCAAGTTTAACTATTGGCATAATAGTAACCTATATACTAGTATAGTAGTAATAGCCACATCAAAAATAGTTTTGATAATCAAGTTTTGGTAAAACTTCAGAGGTAAAACATGCATGATATATAATGATAAGTATTGTATCAGCAAGCATCAGGATGGCTTGCCTGGTAACTCCTTGTGTCCCTGGTTTTGGAGTGACTGGAACTTGGAACAGAGCTTCACGACACTTCCTTCCTCTTCGTTTTTCTAACGTCGTAAAAAGAATAAAGGACACACATAATAAGTAAAGTATTAAAATGCAAACAAGGAACCATGTTATCATAATGGGAAATGAAAACATGTCCTCATGCAAGGATACACAAATATCTACCAAACACAAGTTGGCAGGAAAAAAAAATTCAATACAAAAACTGCTAATGAAACTAGTACTACTCAGACATGAAGAATCAATGGATGTATTTCGATCAAGTAATTGAAATACAACCAGAGGGTCTATGTCATAAAAACAGGAGTGAAAAACATCTATACTTGCTATAACAAAAATACCCCATTTAATAAAACAAGGCATCAATTTGCAGGGCAACTCCTACATACTAGTGGTAATAAAAAGGGGCATTACTAGAGGAATCAAACCACACTCCAAGAATGGGTTTTTCCTAGAAAGACACACATGATTACAACCACTTACAAACAAAAGCATACACATTTTCATTTAGAACTCAAAAGCTCAAGGCAAAAATACTAGACACTCATTAGTTAGAGAACTATATAAAAGAAGCACATCTAGTGTGGGGGAAATAATGTTTCCACCAAAAATGCAATGACACCAGTGGGTGTTCCACTAGCATATCGAAGCATTAAGAGGTCACAAGGCCTCTAGTCACACTTGCTAAAAATTAACAAAATACTAAACTAGCATCTAGTGCAATAACCATACTAGTAGAAAATAATAGGGTGCTAAAAATAAACAAGGTAATGCTACTCATGCTATTATTTCCACACAAGTGAAAACTTCAGGGGTCAAGTACTCATGAAAACACTATCAAAATGCTACTGGTCCTATGAACAAAACAAAAAAAATATGTGGCTACACAACCACAAATTTTTATGCCAAAAATTCTACACATGAGAGAATTTTTCCAACATTTGCATAGTGATGACTAAACTACTCATGCTTTTCTAACAACTCAAATGCAAGCTATAAGAGGTGATACCAACACAATATTAGTACCAACATGGTACTGGATCTAATCTCTCAACACAACAATCCAAGTGCTTGCACATAAGTTCATCACTCAAAAATTCTATGCAAGTATTAACTAGAGATAAAACATTTGCTATTCTCATAAATCCTATTTCTTATCCACTCAAGTCCACACAATCTAACATGCTAAAATAGCTAAGTAAACCTTAGAAAACAAGTTCACACAACTTGTACATTCTAGAAAACAGTATTGCAACACAAAAATATGTTCACACAAATTAATTACCTAAAATGCCAAAATGGCAGAAACATGCAAATTAAAGATCTTGTCCACCAAATTTTCTATGATGCTCTAAAAATTAAACCCAGATAGGCTTGGATATCCCTAAACATATACAAGACCATCCAGTTGAGTTTGCATCAAAAATCATTTTTAATGATTTTATAAAAATCACCAAAGTTCTCTCTGGTGTTTTACCAAATTGCATTCCATTTAAAAAATACTAGGAATTTGGAAGCAAGGCTAATTGCTCCTGTTAGTAAATTTCAAGGGCTTTCCAATTCAATTGGTTACACCTCATTCTGAGTTGTGGATTTAAAATGGTGCTCATTTAAAATGGGATTCATAAGATAGTTTTGGAAAACTCTTTGATCAATATTTGCTTTAGAAAATATTGCCAAGGTCATTGGAACAATATGTTGAATATTTTTAGTTTACTGCTTTGCTATCTTTTTAAGTTTGTTTAGTTGCACTTAAACAAACACAACCAAAGTTTATTTCTCAAGCAATTAGCAAAACAACTGTATTATCAGGTATTCCAAAATTGGGATGTGACAGTTCTACACATGAGTATTACCCTGTGCATCCAACGTGATCTCAGGACTTTCCAAAGCACGTTCCTACTCTGTAGTTCCTTTCCGAATTTCGTCCGTTGTTTGGAAACCAAGTTACATATGGTGTTGGATTCTTCCAATGCATTTTTTCTTGGTTCCCGTCATAACATTCCACCTTGAAATGTCAGGAGAAACAAACTACAGTACCTCGTTCACCTCCAGGACCAGGTCAAAGTTTTGTAATTCGCAGATTAAAGAAGTTTCACTAGCTTCTATTATGTTCTACCTTCGAGTATCACACTCCTTTATATCAAGAGGTCGTGTTAAGTTTCATGGCTCTATTGATGAAGTGATGGTCTCACACATGCTTACCCACCTTTCTTCCAAGCCTTAGTGCTCGAGATGGATGGGTGTGTATTGACATGTGAATCAGATATTCCTAGCAACTCTTACTGCTTTGAAAAATCTAAGAAACATCTGTATCCTTCTTAGCACTATCGGTCACCCGGTCTCTACTAAAGTTGGCTGTGTTACCAAATCCGATCATTCCGGTGCACATTCTTGATCAGAGAGTTAGGTTCATACCAAAGCTCTCAAGACCTTATCGGGTGCTTTGAAAAGCAAGTTTCCTTCCAAACTTCGAGACATATCGGTAGGTTGTGATATTCTGGTTGTCTTTCTAGAAGTATCACCAGGTTTGTTACCTAAACGTGATGTCTAAATGAGGGGTAGTTTGAACTACTCTTTTCTCCAAGAAACAGCGCTGGATATCCTGGACTAGTTGGTCGAGCTTAAACAACAACTTGGAGAGTTGAAAGACAAAAGCTCATCCTAACTTGATCCTTCGTTAAGGGATGTCTAGTTTCCTTCGTGTTGAAGCAGGATATTACATCCTTTGTGGAAAAGCTATCACTCCACCTCTTGATTTGATTTGGGTTATCGTCAAATCGAGAAAAATCCAAGGATTATCTTGATGGTGCTTCTACTCATGGTGTTTTTCCGAGTACATCTTCATGTCCTATGGTCTGACCAATATTCTGCCTTGTTCATATAGCATATGAATCCCTCTTCTTGGAGTGTTTTGATAAGTGTGCCTTCGAGCCCATCGATGACATTCCTATTTTCTCCAAGTTGTGAGCGGCTCATGTTGAACAATCGGCACTAATGTTGGAAACTCTCGAGAACCATCTTTGTGTCATCACGAAGTTGTGTTCTCGATGTTCGAAGTGACTTTCTCGGGTTTGTGTGCTTTTGGTGAAAGTTGTCGCCATGGACGCGAGTAGAGTTCTCTTGTTCCCTCGGGAATAATCCCAGTCGGTCATGCACGTGTGGGGTATTCTTGAGATGGTTGGTTGTTACCTCCATTTACTTGAATAAGTTTGCATCCACACTAAGCCCCTGACTGATTATTCACAAAAGAGAAGAAGTCTAAAAACTTCGTTATCTTTGTATCGTCTCCACAACAAGGACTCCGATGTATTATTTTGCAAGTAGTCATGTAGGTGCAACCGTGTTTTGCAAGTTGCTAATACATGAGTTCTGCAATCCTGCTCATCTTCTTGAGCGTGGCATCATAGTCCATATCTTGAGAATCTAGTAAATGTATCTCGTTGATAACCGGTGCAACCTATTATCAAACATATCGAGTCTGAGTTATCAACCCACTAACCAGAGCTGAATCTCAAGCAGCAAGGATGGTTGGTGTTTCCTCAAGGGTGTTGAACTAGGTCCATTTGAAAATCCGGCATGGTTGATGTTGTGGTTGACACAATTAGCCGGAAGGCCTAATGTCATATCCCTTTGAATCCGTAAGAACAACCACTCTCCGTGAGAATTCTTGTGTGGTTAATCCTAACAAGTTTTCCTCCCCGTTCTTCCAAACCGGAGTTCTAGTTTCACTTAAAGGTCTACTCACGGCTTACCGTAAGCCTGATCTTGGTATCTAGAACGTCCAAGATAACTTGGAAGTTGATCTTTCCAATACCTCTCAGTTGATCCTCCAAACTTCTCTTTCAGTGGAAACAAGTTCATCACGAAAATATCTCGTGGTGTTTCGTAACCACCATTCATCAGTTCCCTTTTTCAAGTTGTTTGTACTTGAAGTTCTGTTCATCTCACACATTGCGTGGATTTGTCAGTCACTTCAGCCGTGGGATCTTAACCATGTGATAGATGTATTGCTACGTCTAACCCACAATAGAAAAAGTTTCCCTATTTTGTTTCGGTGTTCCAATCCCCATTGGTTACCCATCCTTATGGTGTGATCAAGAATTCCTCCTTTGTTACGGTGTTTCCACATCTTTCGGTTACTCATCTTCTGTCGTGAAGTAACATCCCGATCTTTGACAAAGTTTTCGACAAAATTTAACGGAATGAAAGTTCCTTCCTCTTTCGTGTCCACTCCGAAGAGTGAACATGATCCTGTATCCACTTTTCTACGATGCATGATTCCAGTGGTTCCTCGTGTTTTGTTTTTCTCGTCTACGGATATTACTTTGTGGTATCCAAGACCAAACTTTCCATCTTGGTTTTCTGTTTGAAGAAACCTCGGTGTTACAAGTTGTCCAACCTTTATTTTTCAAAAGGATTTAAAGTCTTGTTCAAAGCTCATATTCTAAGTCCTTTCAAGACTAATCGTCCGAACATTTGAAACCATCTTCTATTCACTCTGTTATCTTGATGTGTTTCATGCACGTTAACTCAACAGTTCTTTACGGACATTCTGGTCATGAGTTAGCCATGAGATACTAAGGTGTATCCGTTCAATACTTCAAGATGCTACGGATCAACCTCTTCAAAACAGAGCCGTAAGGTTCGAGGAGATCGTTCAAAACCGGTGTTCCTTCTTTCTTCTCCTTCGGGAATCTCGGGACGAGATTCTTGTAAGGGGGGTAGATTTGTAACATCCCAATTTTGCTAACAAAAGTGTGTGGTGTTTTGTTCATCACATACATGCATGAAAACAAAAATTTAAACCATGTTTCAACCAATTTAAATTGTGAATTTAAATGGTTTGAGAAAATCCCACAAAAAGTACTTAAAATGGGTTCCAAAATCTTGCATGGAAAAATATTTCAAATACACCAAAGCAAAACATGGTTTTGTTGGAAATTTTATAAGCTTTCCAAAAAGTATTTTTGCTAAAATTTCTGTTCACAAAAAGGCCCTCAAAACAGTGATTTTTGTTCTGTTTTTAAATAGAAAGGGGTTCTTTTGTAATTCCTCCAAAGTCCAGGGGGTTTTCGCTTTTCTCTTTTTCTTTTTGCTTTCTTCTACCTTGGGACAGAAAGTAGTAGCTGCGTGGGCAAGCTTCCATCACCGTGTGCCACCTCCTGCTTGTGGCTCTGCTTGAGAGGATAGGCGAGGAGACGTCCGCATCCCACCTTCTCCCTCCCCTCTCGCTCGCTCTCTTCCTCTCTGTTATGAGCACGCGAAAGGAACCCGAACCCTAGCTCGGGTCGGTCGTCGATGTCGCTGCCGATTCCGGCCGCCCCGCGGATAGCTAAGGTCCCCAAGAGCTCCGGTACCCTTCCCTCTTCCTCCCTCTGAACCTAGGGCCGCTGAGAAGCTACCAGAGGGCCGAATCGGGGCCATCTTCCCGAAGTTCGGCCGCCGGCCGCCGGACTCGATGCGGCCAACTCCGGCCGCCCCTGCCTGCCCCGACCCCTCCACTTGCTTCCCCTCGCCGGGGTGAGCTTCCCCATGCCCTTTACTTGGCCTCCCGTGCACCGTAGAACCTTGCCACCGTAAGCCATGTCCGGCCGCCGTCGGACCTCGTCGCCGGCGAGGAATCCGACCACTACTCGGTCGTCCGCCACCACCCCTACGTTCCCCTCCACCTCCTCTAGCTTGTGGTGTATCTTGTTCCGTCTAATTTTAAACCAATCCAACGAATTCGATCTCAATTGTGAAGAACAGGGAGGATTCGTCCTGGCTGATGCCACTGTGACATCACGCTGATGTCATATTTCCTTCTTTTTACAAATTCCAGGAATTCCAGAAAAATGGTCTATTTTGTAAAATCAATAACTATTAACATGTTACTCAGAAAAATAAAATAAAAATGTGGTAATGTTCATGAAAATGTAAGCTACCCAAAAATGTCACTTTCATAAATGTTTGACACATTTCATTTTTGGACATTATTTAATATTGCTAATTCATTTAAAAATAGAAAAATAAGTTTTTATTCACTAAAATTAGAAAATTAAAAGTTATATACCAAATTGCTCAAAATGACAAATGCAACCTGTTTATGGTGTTTTCAAACCCATTTGAGCACTTTAACTTGTACTCACTTCCATAATCGCCCGAAACCCCCTCCGGGGTCTATTTCGGGACTTTTTCACTAAAGTCGCATAACTGACATGTGAACCTTAGCAACCCAACGATCATGTTTAGCGCTTTAGTTAAGTGCATTAATTTGCTCATGCATACATATTGTGCATTGCAGCGATGCCATGTGTTGATTGTTGTTTTTCTCTTTCGGTGTTGTTTTCCCCTCGGTAGAACGTGACTCCGAAGAGAAGGCCATCAATCCGATGACGAATACTTGATCTTAACCGACAAGTAAAGCACTTATTCCTGAAGACTTTATCTGGTTTTCTTATAACCAAGGCAAGCATAACCTCTTATCTGCTCATATATGTTTTCGAACAACATTTGATTCTCGGACTTTGCATTCGATTCCAAAGTATTTGATGCTAGTAGGTATAGATCACCTATATACTGCATTGCCTCAATATCCTGATCCACTGCTCCTAGCCGCCATAGATTTACTTGTGCGCAACGCCAAAGCCTCATATCTGCTTCGCTTAGTCTTATGTGGTGTTTACCTCTGCTCCATCCGGTTGATGAATCAGAGCTGCGATAACCTAGTATGATATGATGACGTGGTAAGATGAGCACTGTGTGGTTAACTTGATTAAGGCTTGGACGGAAGGCCACTTGGGAAGTGGTTGTTCGTTCCGTACTTGCCACCCCTAGGAGTAAGGTCGGACGCAAAAGCCAAGACTGAGCGTACAACCACGCGCGATGGCCATGAGCCTCGCCGACCGACTAACTTAGCTGGCTTTATCCATGAGTCGCGTAGTTTGAGATTTCCATTCGGCACCGCAAATAAAACCTTTTAAACGGTTTTGAAAACAAAATGCTCCGCTAGGGCGTGACCGGGGCCAAGTGATGGACGTACACGGATCTTGACCCCGCCTCACAGAGACAGGTGCCGTCAGGAGGATGGCCAACTCCCTGTTGACGGGGTGGCCCTGTCTTGGGTTGACTCATGGATAGGGTCGGGTAAGGTAAAGGTCGTGGCCAGCCACCCTCTGCCGCGTTCCATGGAAGAGCATACATGTGGCGCTAAGAGTCGGATGGTACGTGTGGGTAAAGTGTACCCCCTGCAGGGATAAATCTTTTCGAGAAGCCGTGTCCGCGGTTAAGGACGGCTTGGTGGAAGTAATTTGGCCATAGATAACTTGAACATGACGTAAAAGATGTTGACAAAGCATGGAGGCAATAGATGAAGGGTGCCTCCCCGGAGATGCCAGGAGGGGTGATCCTTGTAGTATGTGAGATGATGGGAAATGATGTTGGTGGATTCAAAAGATGATGATTACAGTAGTGAGTTTCTCATCTGTTTTGAAAACATTCTATGAGACGTGCTATTCCTCCTCGATTTGGAAAATAAAGATTGCTTTACACAAATCAGCATTCATAAAACCCTTTCTGAAGATAGCAGATATATAATAGGTTAACTAAGTCTTGTTGAGTACCTCCCGTACTCAGGTTTGCTTAATTTTGGTTCAGGTGGAGTTCCTCACTTCGGTGGTGATTCAACGTGGACATCGACAAGTAGTTTGGGGTTCCCAGGTAGCAGCCTGGAATCTATGGGCTAGGACGTCGCCTTATGTTGCGGCCTCTTAGGCCTTTTAGGTTCTTGTTGATTAGCAACATAATTTGCCTTCCGTTGTCTGATGTAATGTTGGGTCGTGTGACCTCTGCTTGTAAGCTATACTCTAGTAACACTTGTTTAATACAACTTCAAAGTCTGGAGTGTTGCTTTGATCGGTTGTTGGTTTCGAGCTCATTGTTATACAGTTTTGGCTACGCCTGCATAGTTCTCACAGTCGAGGGGTTGTGGAGCCGATGATCCATGTCCGAGCCCGCCTGTCGATGTGATCGGTCTGGGGCGAGGTAACCCCAGTAACCCTCGATTGTTGTTGCACTTTCTGGACACATAGCATCTCTGTATAACTTTGGTCCCGTTCCTTCAGTTTCATCCGACTCGTGGACACTTGGGTATGCATAATTGGTTATGACTAGCATGGATACAAGGAGTAGTAGACCGGGGATCCGGACTACGTGCCGATGAATCCGGTCTGCCTGTCGTTGTTTGTTGCGGCCAGGGCTGGTAACCCTGAAGCCCTTGTGAGTCCATGGCTAGGAGCACATAACAGTATGTATATCTCTGGGTCCGGGGTCGCGACCGGTCATGGTATCAGAGCAGGACTGCCTGTAGGAAAACCTACTGCTTGGTCGATGTTGAGTCTAGAGTTTGTGAAAACTACTTTGAAACTCCAAATGAATTGTGAAAACCTTCCTAGGATTCTTTTTACTCCTCATATGGTATCGCTCTAACTCTGGGTCACCTTACCTGTTTTGATTCGAAAAGTTTTTGCTATCTCTTCTAGTCATTCAAAAACTAGGTGCCTCCTTTGGCAAGGACGTCTTTTACCCAAGTTGACCTAGTGTTAAAGTTTCTAGAGTCGTGTGTGTTCCATGTTCCTTTATTCCTCGTTTCAACAGGGAGATTCCTATCCATCATAATCTCTCAGAGTTGTGTGGGTTCCACATTCCTACATTTTTCCAAGTTCTAAATCCTGAACCTCGAGATTTCCTTTCCATCTCGAATGTGTCTGTTATCCTCTGCTCAAAATTCTTCCGGAGCTATGTTTTTCTTTTGAAAGCTACCTCGTAATTGCTACTCATAGTGTCCTTTAAGGCACTAAGATAGTAGTTACTCCTTTCTCTTAGTTTCTAACCTTGGACTTGAACCGAAGGTCCCGGAATGTGCTGGATCGAAGTATGTCGAATCATATGGTTCCTTAATCATGTGATGTGTATGCTACCAGCACAGGATGCTAACCTTTAACCCAAGTTCTTATTCTTTGGATCCCGAGGAATCTGTTTTACCTCAGGGTGGCTAGGAAATTCCAACTCTCATAGCCGTAGGCTTTCCTTTGGAATCAAAAGGAATCATAACAAGAGTGTTCTCTATGATTCCCATATCTTTGTTCTTGGTTCAGCTATACCAACCTTTTGGCATGGGTTATACACATGAGTATTACCCTGTGCATCCAACGTGATCTCAGGACTTTCCAAAGCACGTTCTTACTCTGTAGTTCCTTTCCGAATTTCGTCCGTTGTTTGGAAACCAAGTTACATATGGTGTTGGATTCTTCCAATGCATTTTTTCTTGGTTCCCGTCATAACATTCCACCTTGAAATGTCAGGAGAAACAAACTCCAGTACCTCGTTCACCTCCAGGACCAGGTCAAAGTTTTGTAGTTCGCAGATTAAAGAAGTTTCACTAGCTTCTATTATGTTCTACCTTCGAGTATCACACTCCTTTATATCAAGAGGTCGTGTTAAGTTTCATGGCTCTATTGATGAAGTGATGGTCTCACACATGCTTATCCACCTTTCTTCCAAGCCTTAGTGATCGAGATGGATGGGTGTGTATTGACATATGAATCAGATATTCCTAGCAACTCTTACTGCTTTGAAAAATCTAAGAAACATCTGTATCCTTCTTAGCACTATCGATCACCCGGTCTCTACTAAAGTTGGCCGTGTTACCAAATCCGTTCATTCCGGTGCACATTCTTGATCAGAGAGTTAGGTTCATACCAAAGCTCTCAAGACCTTATCGGGTGCTTTGAAAAGCAAGTTTCCTTCCAAACTTCGAGACATATCGGTAGGTTGTGATATTCTGGTTGTCTTTCTAGAAGTATCACCAGGTTTGTTACCTGACCGTGATGTCTAAACGAGGGGTAGTTTGAACTACTCTTTTCTCCAAGAAACAGCGTTGGATATCCTGGACTAGTTGGTCAAGCTTAAACAACAACTTGGAGAGTTGAAAGACAAAAGCTCATCCTAACTTGATCCTTCGTTAAGGGATGTCTAGTTTCCTTCGTGTTGAAGCAGGATATTACATCCTTTGTGGAAAAGCTATCACTCCACCTCTTGATTTGATTTGGGCTATCGTCAAATCGAGAAAAGATCCAAGGATTATCTTGATGGTGCTTCTACTCATGGTGTTTTGCCGAGTACATCTTCATGTCCTATGGTCTGACCAATATTCTGCCTTGTTCATATAGCATATGAATCCCTCTTCTTGGAGTGTTTTGATAAGTGTGTTTTCGAGCCCATCGATGACATTCCTATTTTCTCCAAGTTGCGAGCGGCTCATGTTGAACAATCGGCACTAATGTTGGAAACTCTCGAGAACCATCTTTGTGTCATCACGAAGTTGTGTTCTCGATGTTCGAAGTGACTTTCTCGGGTTTGTGTGCTTTTGGTGAAAGTTGTCGCCATGGACGCGAGTAGAGTTCTCTTGTTCCCTCGGGAATAATCCCAGTCGGTCATGCACGTGTGGGGTATTCTTGAGATGGTTGGTTGTTACCTCCATTTACATGAATAAGTTTGCATCCACACTAAGCCCCTGACTGATTGTTCACAAAAGAGAAGAAGTCTAAAAACTTCGTTATCTTTGTATCGTCTCCACAACAAGGACTCCGATGTATTCTTTTGCAAGTAGTCATGTAGGTGCAACCGTGTTTTGCAAGTTGCTAATACATGAGTTCTGCAATCCTGCTCATCTTCTTGAGCGTGGCATCATAGTCCATATCTTGAGAATCTAGTAAATGTATCTCGTTGATAACCGGTGCAACCTCTTATCAAACATATCGAGTTTGAGTTATCAACCCACTAACCAGAGCTGAATCTCAAGCAGCAAGGATGGTTGGTGTTTCCTCAAGGGTGTTGAACTAGGTCCATTTGAAAATATGGCATGGTTGATGTTGTGGTTGACACAATTAGCCGGAAGGCCTAATGTCATATCCCTTTGAATCCGTAAGAACAACCACTCTCCATGAGAATTCTTGTGTGGTTAATCCTAACAAGTTTTCCTCCCCGTTCTTCCAAACCGGAGTTCTAGTTTCACTTAAAGGTCTACTCACGGCTTACCTTAAGCCTGATCTTGGTATCTAGAACGTCCAAGATAACTTGGAAGTTGATCTTTCCAATACCTCTCAGTTGATCCTCCAAACTTCTCTTTCAGTGGAAACAAGTTCATCACGAAAATATCTCGTGGTGTTTCGTAACCACCATTCATCGGTTCCCTTTTTCAAGTTGTTTGTACTTGAAGTTCTGTTCATCTCACACATTGCGTGGATTTGTCAGTCACTTCAGCCGTGGGATCTTAACCATGTGATAGATGTATTGCTACGTCTAACCCACAATAGGAAAAAGTTTCCCTATTTTCTTCCGGTGTTCCAATCCCCATTGGTTACCCATCCTTATGGTGTGATCAAGAATTCCTCCTTTGTTACGGTGTTTCCACATCTTTCGGTTACTCATCTTCTGTCGTGAAGTAACATCCCGATCTTTGACAAAGTTTTCGACAAAATTTAACGGAATTAAAGTTCCTTCATCTTTCGTGTCCACTCCGAAGAGTGAACATGATCATGTATCCACTTTTCTCCGATGCATGATTCCAGTGGTTCCTCGTGTTTTGTTTTTCTCGTCTACGGATATTACTTTGTGGTATCCAAGACCAAACTTTCCATCTTGGTTTTCTGTTTGAAGAAACCTCGGTGTTACAAGTTGTCCAACCTTTCTTTTTCAAAAGGATTTAAAGTCTTGTGCAAAGCTCATATTCTAAATCCTTTCAAGACCAATCGTCCGAACACTTGAAACCATCTTCTATTCCCTCCGTTATCTTGATGTGTTTCATGCACGTTAACTCAAGAGTTCTTTACGGACATTCTGGTCATGAGTTAGCCATGAGATACTCGATCTTCGTGAAGATCATTTCCTAAGAGTTTCCCTCTTACCTAAGGTGTATCCGTTCAATACTTCAAGATGCTACGGATCAACCTCTTCAAAAGAGAATCGTAAGGTTCGAGGAGATCGTTCAAAACCGGTGTTCCTTCTTTCTTCTCCTTCGGGAATCTCGGGACGAGATTCTTGTAAGGGGGTAGATTTGTAACATCCCAATTTTGCTAACAAAAGTGTGTGGTGTTGTGTTCATCTCATACATGCATGAAAACAAACATTTAAACCATGTTTCAACCAATTTAAATTGTGAATTTAAATGGTTTGAGAAAATCCCACAAAAAGTACTTAAAATGGGTTCCAAAATCTTGCATTGAAAAATATTTCAAATACACCAAAGCAAAACATGGTTTTGTTGGAAATTTTATAAGCTTTCCAAAAAGTATTTTTGCTAAAATTTCTGTTCACAAAAAGGCCTTCAAAACAGTGATTTTTGTTCTGTTTTTAAATAGAAAGGGGTTCTTTTGTAATTCCTCCAAAGTCCAGGGGGTTTTCGCTTTTCTCTTTTTCTTTTTGCTTTCTTCTACCTTGGGACAGAAAGCAGTAGCTGCGTGGGCAAGCTTCCATCACCGTGTGCCACCTCCTGCTTGTGGCTCTGCTTGAGAGGATAGGCGAGGAGACGTCCGCATCCCACCTTCTCCCTCCCCTCTCGCTCGCTCTCTTCCTCTCTGTTCTGAGCACGCGAAAGGAACCCGAACCCTAGCTCGGGTCGTTCGTCGATGTCGCCGCCGATTCTGGCCGCCCCGCGGATAGCCAAGGTCCCCAAGAGCTCCGGTACCCTTCCCTCTTCCTCCCTGTGAACCTAGGGCCGCTGAGAAGCTACCAGAGGGCCGAACCGGGGCCATCTTCCCGAAATCCGGCCGCCGGCCAACGGACTCGATGCGGCCAACTCCGGCCGCCCCTGCCTACCCCGACCCCTCCACTTGCTTCCCCTCGCCGTGGTGAGCTTCCCCATGCCCTTTACTTGGCCTCCCGTGCACCGTAGAACCTTGCCACCGTAAGCCATGTCCGGCCGCCGTCGGACCTCGTCGCCGGCGAGGAATCCGACCACTACTCGGCCGTCCGCCACCACCCCTACGTTCCCCTCCACCTCCTCTAGCTTGTGGTGTATCTTGTTCCGTCTAATTTTAAACCAATCCAACGAATTCGATCTCAATTGTGAAGAACAGGGAGGATTCGTCCTGGCTGGTGCCACTGTGAAATCACGCTGATGTCATATTTCCTTCTTTTTACAAATTCCAGGAATTCCAGAAAAATGGTCTATTTGTAAAATCAATAACTATTAACATGTTACTCAGAAAAATAAAATAAAAATGTGGTAATGTTCATAAAAAAGTAAGCTACCCAAAAATGTCACTTTCATAAATGTTTGACACATTTCATTTTTGGGCATTATTTAATATTGTTAATTCATTTAAAAATAGAAAAATAAGTTTTTATTCACTAAAATTAGAAAATTAAAAGTTATATACCAAATTGCTCAAAATGACAAATGCAACCTGTTTATGGTGTTTTCAAACCCATTTGATCACTTTAACTTGTACTCACTTCCATAATCGCCCGAAACCCCCTCCGGGGTCTATTTCGGGACTTTTTCACTAAAGTCGCATTACTGACATGTGAACCTTAGCAACCCAACGATCATGTTTAGCGCTTTAGTTAAGTGCATTAATTTGCTCGTGCATACATATTGCGCATTGCAGCGATGCCATGTGTTGATTGTTGTTTTTCTCTTTCGGTGTTGTTTTCCCCTCGGTAGAACGTGACTCCGAAGAGAAGGCCATCAATCCGATGACGAATACTTGATCTTAACCGACAAGTCAAGCACTTATTCCTGAAGACTTTATCTGGTTTTCTTATAACCAAGGCAAGCATAACCTCTTATCTGCTCATATATGTTTTTGAACAACATTTGATTCTCGTACTTTGCATTCGATTCCAAAGTATTTGATGCTAGTAGGTATAGATCACCTATATACTGCATTGCCTCAATATCCTGATCCACTGCTCCTAGCCGCCATAGATTTGCTTGTGCGCAACGCCAAAGCCTCATATCTGCTTCGCTTAGTCTTATGTGGTGTTTACCTCTGCTCCATCAGGTTGATGAATCAGAGCTGCGATAACCTAGTATGATATGATGACGTGGTAAGATGAGCACTGTGTGGTTAACTTGATTAAGGCTTGGACGGAAGGCCACTTGGGAAGTGGTTGTTCGTTCCGTACTTGCCACCCCTAGGAGTAAGGTCGGACGCAGAAGCCAAGACTGAGCGTACAACCACGCGCGATGGCCATGAGCCTCGCTGACCGACTAACTTAGTTGGCTTTATCCATGAGTCACGTAGTTTGAGATTTCCATTCGGCACCGCAAATAAAACCTTTTAAACGGTTTTGAAAACAAAATGCTCCGCTAGGGCGTGACCGGGGCCAAGTGATGGACATACACGGATCTTGACCCCGCCTCACAGAGACAGGTGCCGTCAGGAGGATGGCCAACTCCCTGTTGACGGGGTGGCCCTGTCTTGGGTTGACTCATGGATAGGGTCGGGTAAGGTAAAGGTCGTGGCCAGCCACCCTCTGCCGCGTTCCATGGAAGAGCGTACATGTGGCGCTAAGAGTCGGATGGTACGTGTGGGTAAAGTGTACCCCCTGTAGGGATAAATCTTTTCGAGAAGCCGTGTCCGCGGTTAAGGACGGCTTGGTGGAAGTAATTTGGCCATAGATAACTTGAACATGACATAAAAGATGTTGACAAAGCATGGAGGCAATAGATGAAGGGTGCCTCCCCGGAGATGCCGGGAGGGGTGATCCTTGTAGTATGTGAGATGATGGGAAATGATGTTGGTGGATTCAAAAGATGATGATTACAATAGTGAGTTTCTCATCTGTTTTGAAAACATTCTATGAGACGTGCTATTCCTCCTCGATTTGGAAAATAAAGATTGCTTTACACAAATCAGCCTTCATAAAACCCTTTCTGAAGATAGCAGATATATAATAGGTTAACTAAGTCTTGTTGAGTACCTCCCGTACTCAGGTTTGCTTAATTTTGGTTCAGGTGGAGTTCGTCACTTCGGTGGTGATTCAACGTGGACATCGACGAGTAGTTTGGGGTTCCCAGGTAGCAGCCTGGAATCTATGGGCTGGGACGTCGCCTTATGTTGCGGCCTCTTAGGCCTTTTTGGTTCTTGTTGATTAGCAACATAATTTGCCTTCCGTTGTCTGATGTAATATTGGGTCGTGTGACCTCTGCTTGTAAGCTATACTCTAGTAACACTTGTTTAATACAACTTCAAAGTCTAGAGTGTTGCTTTGATCGGTTGTTGGTTTCGAGCTCATTGTTATACAGTTTTGGCTATGCCTGCATAGTTCTCGCAGTCGAGGGGTTGTGGAGCCGATGATCCATGTCCGAGCCCGCCTGTCGATGTGATCGGCCTGGGGCGAGGTAACCCCAGTAACCCTCGATTGCTGTTGCACTTTCTGGACACATAGCATCTCTGTATAACTTTGGTCCTGCTCCTTCAGTTTCATCCGACTCGTGGACACTTGGGTATGCATAATTGGTTATGACTAGCATGGATACAAGGAGTAGTAGACCGGGGATCCGGACTACGTGCCGATGAATCCGGTCTGCCTGCCGTTGTTTGTTGCGGCCAGGGCTGGTAACCCTGAAGCCCTTGTGAGTCCATGGCTAGGAGCACATAACAGTATGTATATCTCTGGGTCCGGGGTCGCGATAATATGGTTTGGGTAGTGACCCGAATTGTCATTTTCTTAAAGTTCTGGTATGCATCGCATGTGTAAAATTTTTACAACCAAAATAATATAAATATATGTTTATAAGGTTATCCCAAATAAAACATCGGGTATTTCTCCTATCACCGAACCAAAATACAAATGTTGTTTGTCAGAAAGGGTTGATTTCTCGAGAAAGTAGTTCTTGCGAAATAAGTGAGTGGGATGATAGTACAAACTCAACAAGATTAGAGAATCTTCGTTACCATGTCAAGAGTAGCGCAGCACTGGAAGTTGTCCGGGGTTTGCTATTTTGACAAAGTAGAAGACACGACATGTTTTGTAGATACTTCGAATGAGTTTGCGAACTGGACCACAAAAGTCCTAAAACTTTGTACTTAGACCAACTTGTGGTTTAAGATTAAGGTGTTGTTTTGACAACAAAGGACCTGGACCTTATAAAGGAAGCAAATGGTGGGCCCTGACTTCTTAAAATTGACTATGAGTCATTATATCGGCGATAGTATCCCTGTATGAATATCAAGTATGTGACGCGGTAGTTCTTTCGAAAGGCATGATGCCTAACGATAGAAAAAGGGTCTATATAGCAACAAAGACATGGATATTTACATCCTTTGAAAGTTGTAATTTTCGAAAAGATGTTTTCGACGAAGTTCAAAGAGTTGGCTACTACAAGATTTTGATCTTCCGTAGTGAAGCTTTAGTCTTTGCGGATATTTCTAGCAAAAGTTACATATTATGATATGGCAGTTGAATAACAAAACCAACTTTCCTCTCAAGGAAGTCTAATCGAGGATGTGTACTTGACACAGTCTCAGAGTTTTGTAAAATTCAAAAGGTTGCTGGAAAGGTATGCACACTTCAATGGTTGAAGTGAGCATAACGTAGTTGGAATCTATACCTTAATGAGATTATCAAAAGAGTTTGATTCCATCATGAACGATAAAGATGCTTGTAGAATTACAAGAAATTAAGTGGGAGCGCTAAGTCATATTTCCAATGCTTTATGTAGATGACATATGGTTGATTGGAAAATATGTATTTTAAATTAACACGGTTAAGATTTTTATATTGATGAAAGGCTTAGAAGATATTGGGCATCGATATCCATAAGAGATGGATTAAAGCGCCTAATATGGTTGAGCCGAATTACATAGATGAAATATTGAAGTAAGTCAATATCGAAATGACAAGAAAGAGTTCTTGTCACATGGAAACAAATTGAGCAAGATTCAAGTGTTTTGACACATGATGAGCACAATTGAAATTAAGATTTCTAAGTCATGTGTTCCATGCTATGTACACAACCAGATAAGTCTTATGCTATAGAATGTTGTAGAAGGATAATTCATATGATGATTAGACAACAATGGGAGAGATCCTAGTGTCATTTTATAAATTCTAAGGATATGTTTTCCTATGTAGTAATGACAAAATATTAGTTGTAATATGTTACACTAATAGTCTTTTCATCTATTCAAATAATTTTATCTCAATTAAAAATATGTGATGAAGCGTAGCACAATAGGCTGGAAGAAAGTTCCATGCTGGATTTGAAAGAGTTTGAAAATTAAAGTATTGTGACGGATACTAAGAATAAGAGTATTTTGTGTCAAGGAGTTCTTTATTGAACTTGGTGAATTTCCAAGAATGTTGACACTATGAAGCTAAATTTTGACAATGTTAGTAACATTGGTTTAAGCTGAGGAATTAAGGTTTCACGGGTTGACCAAATATATACAAATCCATCTCATTAGATAATGAGTGATGCATGTAGACACAAAGAACATGCAAATACAATAGGACCTGAACAATTCAGATCTTTTTGATGATGTTTACCACATGCGAAGCATGGTAATAACACTGGAACGCCAAATGTGTTAAGTTCTTACAGACTAGATTATTGACTCTAGTGCAAGTGGGAGACTGAAGGGAATATGCCCGAGAGGCAATAATAAAGTGGTTATTATCTTATTCCTTGTTTATGATAAATGTTTATTTGTCATGCTAGAATTGTATGTGACGCCCCGAGATCGGGCACTATGCAGATTTCAGCATTCCCGCCAAAATCCACATAATAACCGATTCCAGGTTGCCACTTGTGATAACATTACAACAGTTCACGAATGATCCACAACAACAACAGCAAAGATATATACAAGATGACTCAAACGAGTCAGGGATACAACTGATACAATACAAAGATCCAAATAACAGCGGGAGAAACAACATAGCGTCCGTCTACGGACAAGATACAAATTGGACTAAGAGTCCTGAAGATAACCGAGAGCGTCCAATCCCTGCCCAGGCCAAGCCGGAGGGATTCCCAAGCTAACATCGTCAGAACTTCAAACCTGTTGACTGCAATGTTGAATATGCAGCCACGAAAAAGGATTCGTGGGTCAGTACGGTTAAGTACTGGCAAGTGGATAAACCATACTCACAAGATACCGGCGTAACCAGTCATCACAAGATACAAATACTTTGGATTAAATGGAAAAGAAGGGGTTGTTGCAAATAAGCGGCAGTGGGCTGCACTAACCAACTACAGAAAAACACTACAACTTCCGGCTAACAGAAAGAAGATAAGATAGCGTATCGTAACAAACTACAGCTAACCTCAAACAAACCCATCCAATGTCACCCCCTACTAAGGAAGCAACCCAAGGATAACTCACACTGTTGGATTAATGATGATCAACTTATTGTGTCAATAAGACTATTACTATTCAAGTTATTATTGATTAGGTGTAAGTTGTCTGAGTACTTGTTAGCCAGTACTTTCACCAAGTAATCCATAACCGCGGAAAACACGGCTTCTCGAGAAGATTTATCCCTGCAGGGTGTGCTCCAGTACCCGTACACACTCAAGCCACCAACTAAAACTCAGGTTGGCTCGACACGACCCAAACCATCTCTACAACCCATCCTAGGAGCCACGGAGCGATAAGGTCCCAGCCACGCAGCCGAATACTCAGCGCAGGTGTGCAAAACTCCCGCAGGACACAACACCCCGGCACTACAGGCCTCGCCCTATATGCATCATCATCATCATCAGTAACCATGGGTGATCAACCCATTATGCAAGGAGCAAATGGAACACCCGAACTAAGTGTGGCTCTTCGGACAAGCTGCAGATCAGGTCTAAGTCGAGGGGGGTCCCATACTACCACCCGGATGCGGTGAGCACGCTCATCATGGATCAGTAGACAAGACTCTTTTCCTAATTAGGTTCGACACTAGCAGGCTTCAAAACCACGCCGGGCCTCCTGCCGGTGCCTTATCATCAAATTATTATTACCCAAAACATTAAAATGTTGTTGATTGAAATGAAACCCAACTATCAACTAAACAGGTGATAAGACGGACAACAAGACTTGGGCGCAAACAACACTAAGCATGCAACTACGACACGAGGGCCAACAGGGTAAACAAACAACAGTTAATAGGAAGTGGAAGGAAAATGCTATATCATGGCTGCAAGGTAAACATATAATAGGATCGAGACCCAAGCATCGTATCAACAGGCTAGAATAAGAACAACAGAAAGAATCGGTAACAAGTGATGAAAGGCAGCCATTTGGCAGCAAGTGAGTATACTTGCCTGAGATCCAGCAAGTAGAGGTACATCCACAGAACTTGTCGTTGCTCACATCATCTCAACGTCCTATCCGGGAAGAAGCAATGAACCTCGAACAAACACCGGATGCAACAATTACTACTACGGCAAAAGATCCAGCATGATCAAGATATGGATGCATGACAAATTTAAGGATGCATCATACATAAACTAGTTGACATGATAACACAATTTAAATGGACACATATGCAATTTTGGAGTTGCATATGAAAAGCCCATGAATTTTGGTTAGATTAGTTGTTTTCCAAATAATCAACAGGTGAAGGGGGATTAGCATGATGCATGGATGAGGAAAACAACAAAATAACAACAATAGAACCAATTGGAAATAAGGTTTACCCATTTTGAAATTCACTTATTAAGTTTTGGAATTTTTGGTTACTTAAAGGTGTCACACAAGCAATTGTTATTTTCATCAAGTTAATTTGTTCCAAACAGATAACAAAGTTCATATTTGATTAGAACACAAAATTTTAGGTGGATTACATGTTTCAATTATTGAAAAAGGAATTACAATGATTTAATTATGGATTATACAAGATTAAACAAGTTTTAATTGGATTAATTCAAGTTTGAATATTATTTGGATTTTATTTGTTCAAAACATAAATTCAAATTCATATTTGAAAAGGTTATGTTTTTCTGGTTTGAAAACATCTTTTATAAGTTCAAAAATAATTTAATTTGAGCAAGTTATGAATTTAGCCAATTTAAATGATTTAAACAAGGTTTAAATTATTCAAGCAATTTTAATTATTGAAATCATGAAAAAAAAATTCATATTTTAAAAGGTGGTTCAAAATGGCATGGAAAACATATTTTATTTGTGTTATTTGGATTAATATTGAATTAGTTATGAATTTGGCAATTTAAATTGCATTAAATAAGAAACAGTTGTTTTCAGCAATTTAAATTATTCAAAACAGAATACAAATGTTATATTTGGAAAGAGCATGAAATTTTGGTTGGAAAACATATTTTATATGGGCCATTTGAAATTTATTTGAATTTGTTATGGATTTAGTCAAATTCATAAGAGTTATTTGAATTTGAATTTTTGAATTGATTTGGAATGTTCAAAACAGTGCACAAACTGCATATTTAGAAAGTACAGGAAATTTAGAGTGGAATACATATAAAGTTTGTATTATTTGGATTTATAAATTAAAAGTTATAGCCATTTGAATTTTTAGGGTTATTAAACATTTCTGGAAAAAGAAAAACAGGGGATTGAACGTTTTGCACCGTGGCTTGGCTACTAGCACTGGCTGACCAGTGGGACCACGCCATGGTGGCGCTGACTGTGCGTGGGTGGCAGCTGACGGGGTTGTGGGGTCTATGACAAGCGGGCCCGGGCTCTGGCGGAAGAAAATGTGAAAAAGGGGGCGTCCCCAGGGATCGAACCCTGGTTGCCTCGCTGCGCGGAAGGAACGCCACCACTGCGGCTGTGCGGCTGCGGTGATGGGATACAGTCGAGTGCGAATAAGAGGCAAACACAGCGATGCGTTTTAACTGTCGACTGAAAATCGACAGCGCCCCGATTCAGTTCAGCGGCTCGGACGGAAACGGCCATCGATGATCGTTCTCCGGTGGCGCGCGGGGATGGCAGGGGGTGGAGTTGGTCCGGAGGTGATCTGGTTTCCTCCCGCGGGCGCATGTGCGTGCGTGCACGTACAGGAGAGATAGGGAGGAGGAAGGGATACGGAGCGCACCTACTGTTGCTGTCGAGGGCGCAGGTGGACGTGCAGCAGGGAGGTTTTCCCGTCGACGGCGCGGCCACCACGGCGACTTCCAGCAGCCGGCGAAGGGGCGAGGCGGTAGAGGGATCATCCAGGGTTCCATTCCCGCCCTCGGGTGGGGCTCCCGCTTCCACGGCGATCGGCGGTGAGGGTGGTTGGCGCTGCTCTCTCGGTGGCTGTCAGAGGAGCAGAAACAGGGAGGAGCGGGGCAGCTAGACGAGGAGGGAGAGAGGGATGGCGGCGCAGGAGGATGGGACTAGGGCTCTAGGGTTAGCGGGTAGGAGTGGGGATTTAAGGGGCAGTGAGCTCGTACGGCCAGCCATCGGAGAGGGGGGGAGAGATCACAGGGTGGAGATGCAGTCGTACAGGGAGTGACATCACAGGGAGGAAGATGACAAGCGACGAAGAGGTATCGGGCCAAAAGGAAAAGTGGACTGGGGGGAAAAGATGGGCTGTGGGCTGCCTCTCTCTCCTTTTTCCTTTTGATTTTTCTCCTTTTCATTTTTTTTTGTAAAGGATGAAAGGGAGAGAGAGATAGAAAAGGGTTAGGGTTTTCTCTTATAAATTATTTGTGTTAATTTTCAAAACAGAAATTAAAGCAAATTTTAACATTATTTTCACAGGTTTGAAATTTTAATTTGATTTAAAGTTGTTAGTTGAATTTTTCAATTAGGGTTTGAGGGTGTTTATTTATGAATAATTTTTATTAATTGCAAAACAGTAATTAAAAGCAAGGTTAGTTATTGATTTCAAAATTTGAAATATTAGTTTGATTTTAAGTGGTTAGTTGAATTTCAAATAAGGTTTGATTTGGGAATTTTGGAAATAAACAAATTTTATTTATTAAGCTCAAGCAATTTTGCAAACATTATTGAAATTAATAGTTGGCAAGAATTTTAATGTTTAACCCACAATTTGATCATGTCAAATAAGAAGGAACTGATTTGAAATTTAATTTGCCATTAGGGTTTTAATCAAAAGGGAAATTTTTTATTAACAAGCAATTTAAATAAATTTCAAGTCCAAACTATTTGAAAACAAGTTGAGTGGTTGAGTTGGCAATTTTTAAATTGGAAAATTTGGACATGTGTGAAAGTTTAAAGTGGTTTTGAATTTTGAGTTGTGTTGAAAACAGAATGCAATGCTCATGTGATGCATGTGATGCAAGCAAAAGAAAACAAACAACTTCCTATTTAGGGTAACACCCCCAGATGTTACAGACCATTTGTGACGCCCCGAGATCGGGCACTATGCAGATTTCAGCATTCCCGCCAAAATCCACATAATAACCGATTCCAGGTTGCCACTTGTGATAACATTACAACAGTTCACGAATAATCCACAACAACAGAAAAGATATATACAAGAGGACTCAAACGAGTCAACGATACAACTGATACAAAACAAAGATCCAAATAACAGCGGAGGAAACAACATAGCGTCCGGCTACGGACAAGATACAAATTGGACTAAGAGTCCTGAAGATAACCGAGAGCGTCCAATCCCTGCCCAGGCCAAGCCGGAGGGATTCCCAAGCTAACGTCGTCAGACTTCAAACCTGTTGACTGCAATGTTGAATATGCAGCCACGAAAAAGGATTCGTGGGTCAGTACGGTTAAGTACTGGCAAGTGGATAAACCATACTCACAAGATACCGGTGTAACCAGTCATCACAAGATACAAATACTTTGGGTTAAACGGAAAGGAAGGGGTTGTTGGAAATAAGCGGCAGTGGGCTGCACTAACCAACTACAGAAAAACACTACAACTTCCGGATAACAGAAAGAAGATAAGATAGCGTATCGTAACCAACTACAGCTAACCTCAAACAAACCCATCCAATGTCCCCCCCTACTAAGGAAGCAACCCAAGGATAACTCACACTGTTGGATTAATGATGTTCAACTTATTGTGTCAATAAGACTATTACTATTCAAGTTATTATTGATTAGGTGTAAGTTGTCTGAGTACTTGTTAGCCAGTACTTTCACCAAGTAATCCATAACCGCGGAAAACACGGCTTCTCGAGAAGATTTATCCCTGCAGGGTGTGCTCCAGTACCCGTACACACTCAAGCCACCAACTAAAACTCAGGTTGGCTCGACACGACCCAAACCATCTCTACAACCCATCCTAGGAGCCACGGAGCGATAAGGTCCCAGCCACGCAGCCGAATACTCAGCGCAGGTGTGCAAAACTCCCGCAGGACACAACACCCCGGCACTACAGGCCTCGCCCTATATGCATCATCATCATCATCAGTAACCATGGGTGATCAACCCATTATGCAAGGAGCAAATGGAACACCCGAACTAAGTGTGGCTCTTCGGACAAGCTGCAGATCAGGTCTAAGTCGAGGGGGTCCCATACTACCACCCGGATGCGGTGAGCACGCTCATCATGGATCAGTAGACAAGACTCTTTTCCTAATTAGGTTCGACACTAGCAGGCTTCAAAACCACGCCGGGCCTCCTGTCGGTGCCTTATCATCAAATTATTATTACCCAAAACATTAAAATGTTGTTGATTGAAATGAAACCCAACTATCAACTAAACAGGTGATAAGACGGACAACAAGACTTGGGCGCAAACAACACTAAGCATGCAACTACGACACGAGGGCCAACAGGGTAAACAAACAACAGTTAATAGGAAGTGGAAGGAAAAGGCTATATCATGGCTGCAAGGTAAACATATAATAGGATCGAGACCCAAGCATCGTATCAACAGGCTAGAATAAGAACAACGGAAAGAATCGGTAACAAGTGATGAAAGTCAGCCATTTGGCAGCAAGTGAGTATACTTGCCTGAGATCCAGCAAGTAGAGGTACATCCACAGAACTTGTCGTTGCTCACATCATCTCAACGTCCTATCCGGGAAGAAGCAATGAACCTCGAACAAACACCGGATGCAACAATTACTACTACGTCAAAAGATCCAGCATGATCAAGATATGGATGCATGACAAATTTAAGGATGCATCAGACATAAACTAGTTGACATGACAACACAATTTAAATGGACACATATGCAATTTTGGAGTTGCATATGAAAAGCCCATGAATTTTGGTTAGATTAGTTGTTTTCCAAATAATCAACAGGTGAAGGGGGATTAGCATGATGCATGGATGAGGAAAACAACAAAATAACAACAATAGAACCAATTGGAAATAAGGTTTACCCATTTTGAAATTCACTTATTAAGTTTTGGAATTTTTGGTTACTTAAAGGTGTCACACATGCAATTGTTATTTTCATCAAGTTAATTTGTTCCAAACAGATAACAAAGTTCATATTTGATTAGAACACAAAATTTTAGGTGGATTACATGTTTCAATTATTGAAAAAGGAATTACAATGATTTAATTATGGATTATACAAGATTAAACAAGTTTTAATTGGATTAATTCAAGTTTGAATATTATTTGGATTTTATTTGTTCAAAACATAAATTCAAATTCATATTTGAAAAGGTTATGTTTTTCTGGTTTGAAAACATCTTTTATAAGTTCAAAAATAATTTAATTTGAGCAAGTTATGAATTTAGCCAATTTAAATGATTTAAACAAGGTTTAAATTATTCAAGCAATTTTAATTATTGAAATCATGAAAAAAATTCATATTTGAAAAGGTGGTTCAAAATGGCATGGAAAACATATTTTATTTGTGTTATTTGGATTAATATTGAATTAGTTATGAATTTGGCAATTTAAATTGCATTAAATAAGAAACAGTTGTTTTCAGCAATTTAAATTATTCAAAACAGAATACAAATGTTATATTTGGAAAGAGCATGAAATTTTGGTTGGAAAACATATTTTATATGGGCCATTTGAAATTTATTTGAATTTGTTATGGATTTAGTCAAATTCATAAGAGTTATTTGAATTTGAATTTTTGAATTGATTTGGAATGTTCAAAACAGTGCACAAACTGCATATTTAGAAAGTACAGGAAATTTAGAGTGGAATACATATAAAGTTTGTATTATTTGGATTTATAAATTAAAAGTTATAGCCATTTGAATTTTTAGGGTTATTAAACATTTCTGGAAAAAGAAAAACAGGGGATTGAACGTTTTGCACCGTGGCTTGGCTACTAGCACTGGCTGACCAGTGGGGCCACACCATGGTGGCGCTGACTGTGCGTGGGTGGCAGCTGACGGGGTTGTGGGGTCTATGACAAGCGGGCCCGGGCTCTGGCGGAAGAAAATGTGAAAAAGGGGGCGTCCCCAGGGATCGAACCCTGGTTGCCTCGCTGCGCGGAAGGAACGCCACCACTGCGGCTGTGCGGCTGCGGTGATGGGATACAGTCGAGTGGGAATAAGAGGCAAACACAGCAATGCGTTTTAACTGTCGACTGAAAATCGACAGCGCCCCGATTCAGTTCAGCGGCTCGGACGGAAACGGCCATCAACGATCGTTCTCCGGTGGCGCGCGGGGATGGCAGGGGGTGGAGTTGGTCCGGAGGTGATCTGGTTTTCTTCTCGCGGGCGCATGTGCGTGCGTGCACGTACAGGAGAGATAGGGAGGAGGAAGGGATACGGAGCGCACCTGCTGTTGCTGTCGAGGGCGCAGGTGGACGTGCAGCAGGGAGGTTTTCCCGTCGACGGCGCGGCCACCACGGCGACTTCCAGTAGCCGGCGAAGGGGCGAGGCGGTAGAGGGAACATCCAGGGTTCCATTCCCGCCCTCGGGTGGGGCTCCCGCTTCCACGGCGATCGGCGGTGAGGGTGGTTGGCGCTGCTCTCTCGGTGGCTGTCAGAGGAGCAGAAACAGGGAGGAGCGGGGCAGCTAGACGAGGAGGGAGAGAGGGATGGCGGCGCAGGAGGATGGGACTAGGGCTCTAGGGTTAGCGGGTAGGAGTGGGGCTTTAAGGGGCAGTGAGCTCGTACGGCCAGCCATCGGAGAGGGGGGGGAGAGATCACAGGGTGGAGATGCAGTCGTACAGGGAGTGACATCACAGGGAGGAAGATGACAAGCGACGAAGAGGTATCGGGCCAAAAGGAAAAGTGGGCTGGGGGGGAAAGATGGGTTGTGGGCTGCCTCTCTCTCCTTTTTCCTTTTGATTTTTCTCCTTTTCATTTTTTTTTGTAAAGGATGAAAGGGAGAGAGAGATAGAAAAGGGTTAGGGTTTTCTCTTATAAATTATTTGTGTTAATTTTCAAAACAGAAATTAAAGCAAATGTTAACATTATTTTCATAGGTTTGAAATTTTAATTTGATTTAAAGTTGTTAGTTGAATTTTTCAATTAGGGTTTGAGGGTGTTTATTTATGAATAATTTTTATTAATTGCAAAATAGTAATTAAAAGCAAGGTTAGTTATTGATTTCAAAATTTGAAATATTAGTTTGATTTTGGTTAGTTGAATTTCAAATAAGGTTTGATTTGGGAATTTTGGAAATAAACAAATTTTATTTATTAAGCTCAAGCAATTTTGCAAACATTATTGAAATTAATAGTTGGCAAGAATTTTAATGTTTAACCCACAATTTGATCATGTCAAATAAGAAGGAATTGATTTGAAATTTAATTTGCCATTAGGGTTTTAATCAAAAGGGAAATTTTTTATTAACAAGCAATTTAAATAAATTTCAAGTTCAAACTATTTGAAAACAAGTTGAGTGGTTGAGTTGGCAATTTTTAAATTGGAAAATTTGGACATGTGTGAAAGTTTAAAGTGGTTTTGAATTTTGAGTTGTGTTGAAAACAGAATGCAATGCTCATGTGATGCATGTGATGCAAGCAAAAGAAAACAAACAACTTCCTATTTAGGGTAACACCCCCAGGTGTTACAGACGACACCACTAACAAGGGATTGCGCCCTCGCAATCCACCTGCTAACCCGGGAGGGGAAAGAAGTTCGACTATCGATTCTTCGTGCTTCCAGTTGAACTTCTCGACACCACTAACAAGGGCTTCTCGACACCACTAACAAGGGCTTCTTGCTCGGAGTGACGACGATGTTCTTCCACCGGGAATCTTCCGATGATCGAACCTATTAGGTTAAAGGCTCAGAAAACGTCCACCCACGTAGGATCCTAACACTTTGAAAGATAGACAAGGGGGAGACTCCAAAACAAATAAGATGGGAGGGGAAATAGAATAGAGATAAGGAGAAAACAAGAATCCTATTGAGATGTTTCCAAAATAGGTTAGCAGAAATAGTTTTTGACACTCTAGAAACAACGACCGTTAGCGAGGTTATCCTACAGGCTTTGCGGACCCGTTGCTTCGATAACCATTCGTATCGAAACAATCTCGGGAATCGGAACCAAGGCTCTGATACCATTTGTGACGCCCCGAGATCGGGCACTATGCAGATTTCAGCATTCCCGCCAAAATCCACATAATAACCGATTCCAGGTTGCCACTTGTGATAACATTACAACAGTTCACGAATAATCCACAACAACAACAGCAAAGATATATACAAGATGACTCAAACGAGTCAGGGATACAACTGATACAATACAAAGATCCAAATAACAGCGGGAGAAACAACATAGCGTCCGTCTACGGACAAGATACAAATTGGACTAAGAGTCCTGAAGATAACCGAGAGCGTCCAATCCCTGTCCAGGCCAAGCCGGAGGGATTCCCAAGCTAACGTCGTCAGAACTTCAAACCTGTTGACTGCAATGTTGAATATGCAGCCACGAAAAAGGATTCGTGGGTCAGTACGGTTAAGTACTGGCAAGTGGATAAACCATACTCACAAGATACCGGCGTAACCAGTCATCACAAGATACAAATACTTTGGGTTAAACGGAAAGGAAGGGGTTGTTGCAAATAAGCGGCAGTGGGCTGCACTAACCAACTACAGAAAAACACTACAACTTCCGGCTAACAGAAAGAAGATAAGATAGCGTATCGTAACCAACTACAGCTAACCTCAAACAAACCTATCCAATGTCACCCCCTACTAAGGAAGCAACCCAAGGATAACTCACACTGTTGGATTAATGATGTTTAACTTATTGTATCAATAAGACTATTACTATTCAAGTTATTATTGATTAGGTGTAAGTTGTCTGAGTACTTGTTAGCCAGTACTTTCACCAAGTAATCCATAACCGCGGAAAACACGGCTTCTCGCGAAGATTTATCCCTGCAGGGTGTGCTCCAGTACCCGTACACACTCAAGCCACCAACTAAAACTCAGGTTGGCTCGACACGACCCAAACCATCTCTACAACCCATCCTAGGAGCCACGGAGCGATAAGGTCCCAGCCACGCAGCCGAATACTCAGCGCAGGTGTGCAAAACTCCCGCAGGACACAACACCCCGGCACTACAGGCCTCGCCCTATATGCATCATCATCATCAGTAACCATGGGTGATCAACCCATTATGCAAGGAGCAAATGGAACACCCGAACTAAGTGTGGCTCTTCGGACAAGCTGCAGATCAGGTCTAAGTCGAGGGGGGTCCCATACTACCACCCGGATGCGGTGAGCACGCTCATCATGGATCAGTAGACAAGACTCTTTTCCTAATTAGGTTCGACACTAGCAGGCTTCAAAACCACGCCGAGCCTCCTGCCGGTGCCTTATCATCAAATTATTATTACCCAAAACATTAACATGTTGTTGATTGAAATGAAACCCAACTATCAACTAAACAGGTGATAAGACGGACAACAAGACTTGCGCGCAAACAACACTAAGCATGCAACTATGACACGAGGGCCAACAGGGTAAACAAACAAAAGTTAATAGGAAGTGGAAGGAAAAGGCTATATCATGGCTGCAAGGTAAACATATAATAGGATCGAGACCCAAGCATCGTATCAACAGGTTAGAATAAGAACAACGGAAAGAATCGGTAACAAGTGATGAAAGGCAGCCATTTGGCAGCAAGTGAGTATACTTGCCTGAGATCCAGCAAGTAGAGGTACATCCACAGAACTTGTCGTTGCTCACATCATCTCAACGTCCTATCCGGGAAGAAGCAATGAACCTCGAACAAACACCGGATGCAACAATTACTACTACGGCAAAAGATCCAGCATGATCAAGATATGGATGCATGACAAATTTAAGGATGCATCATACATAAACTAGTTGACATGATAACACAATTTAAATGGACACATATGCAATTTTGGAGTTGCATATGAAAAGCCCATGAATTTTGGTTAGATTAGTTGTTTTCCAAATAATCAACAGGTGAAGGGGGATTAGCATGATGCATGGATGAGGAAAACAACAAAATAACAACAATAGAACCAATTGGAAATAAGGTTTACCCATTTTAAAATTCACTTATTAAGTTTTGGAATTTTTGGTTACTTAAAGGTGTCACACAAGCAATTGTTATTTTCATCAAGTTAATTTGTTCCAAACAGATAACAAAGTTCATATTTGATTAGAACACAAAATTTTAGGTGGATTACATGTTTCAATTATTGAAAAAGGAATTACAATGATTTAATTATGGATTAAACAAGATTAAACAAGTTTTAATTGGATTTAATTCAAGTTTGAATATTATTTGGATTTTATTTGTTCAAAACATAAATTAAAATTCATATTTGAAAAGGTTATGTTTTTCTGGTTTGAAAACATCTTTTATAAGTTCAAAAATAATTTAATTTGAGCAAGTTATGAATTTAGCCAATTTAAATGATTTAAACAAGGTTTAAATTATTCAAGCAATTTTAATTATTCAAATCATGAAACAAAATTCATATTTGAAAAGGTGGTTCAAAATGGCATGGAAAACATATTTTATTTGTGTTATTTGGATTAATATTGAATTAGTTATGAATTTGGCAATTTAAATTGCATTAAATAAGAAATAGTTGTTTTCAGCAATTTAAATTATTCAAAACAGAATACAAATGTTATATTTGGAAAGAGCATGAAATTTTGGTTGGAAAACATATTTTATATGGGCCATTTGAAATTTATTTGAATTTGTTATGGATTTAGTCAAATTCATAAGAGTTATTTGAATTTGAATTTTTGAATTGATTTGGAATGTTCAAAACAGTGCACAAACTGCATATTTAGAAAGTACAGGAAATTTAGAGTGGAATACATATAAAGTTTGTATTATTTGGATTTATAAATTAAAAGTTATAGCCATTTGAATTTTTAGGGTTATTAAACATTTCTGGAAAAAGAAAAACAGGGGATTGAACGTTTTGCACCGTGGCTTGGCTACTAGCACTGGCTGACCAGTGGGGCCACGCCATGGTGGCGCTGACTGTGCGTGGGTGGCAGCTGACGGGGTTGTGGGGTCTATGACAAGCGGGCCCGGGCTCTGGCGGAAGAAAATGTGAAAAAGGGGGCGTCCCCAGGGATCGAACCCTGGTTGCCTCGCTGCGCGGAAGGAACGCCACCACTGCGGCTGTGCGGCTGCGGTGATGGGATACAGTCGAGTGGGAATAAGAGGCAAACACAGCGATGCGTTTTAACTGTCGACTGAAAATCGACAGCGCCCCGATTCAGTTCAGCGGCTCGGACGGAAACGGCCATCGACGATCGTTCTCCGGTGGCGCGCGGGGATGGCAGGGGTGGAGTTGGTCCGGAGGTGATCTGGTTTCCTCCCGCGGGCGCATGTGCGTGCGTGCACGTACAGGAGAGATAGGGAGGAGGAAGGGATACGGAGCGCACCTGATGTTGCTGTCGAGGGCGCAGGTGGAAGTGCAGCAGGGAGGTTTTCCCGTCGACGGCGCGGCCACCACGGCGACTTCCAGCAGCCGGCGAAGGGGCGAGGCGGTAGAGGGAACATCCAGGGTTCCATTCCCGCCCTCGGGTGGGGCTCCCGCTTCCACGGCGATCGGCGGTGAGGGTGGTTGGTGCTGCTCTCTCGGTGGCTATCAGAGGAGCAGAAACAGGGAGGAGCGGGGCAGCTAGACGAGGAGGGAGAGAGGGATGGCGGCGCAGGAGGATGGGACTAGGTCTCTAGGGTTAGCGGGTAGGAGTGGGGCTTTAAGGGGCAGTGAGCTCGTACGGCCAGCCATCGGAGAGGGGGGGGAAAGATCACAGGGTGGAGATGCAGTCGTACAGGGAGTGACATCACAGGGAGGAAGATGACAAGCGACGAAGAGGTATCGGGCCAAAAGGAAAAGTGGGCTGGGGGGAAAAGATGGGCTGTGGGCTGCCTCTCTCTCCTTTTTCCTTTTGATTTTTCTCCTTTTCATTTTTTTTTGTAAAGGATGAAAGGGAGAGAGAGATAGAAAAGGGTTAGGGTTTTCTCTTATAAATTATTTGTGTTAATTTTCAAAACAGAAATTAAAGCAAATGTTAACATTATTTTCACAGGTTTGAAATTTTAATTTGATTTAAAGTTGTTAGTTGAATTTTTCAATTAGGGTTTGAGGGTGTTTATTTATGAATAATTTTTATTAATTGCAAAACAGTAATTAAAAGCAAGGTTAGTTATTGATTTCAAAATTTGAAATATTAGTTTGATTTTAAGTGGTTAGTTGAATTTCAAATAAGGTTTGATTTGGGAATTTTGGAAATAAACAAATTTTATTTATTAAGCTCAAGCAATTTTGCAAACATTATTGAAATTAATAGTTGGCAAGAATTTTAATATTTAACCCACAATTTGATCATGTCAAATAAGAAGGAATTGATTTGAAATTTAATTTGCCATTAGGGTTTTAATCAAAAGGGAAATTTTTTATTAACAAGCAATTTAAATAAATTTCAAGTTCAAACTATTTGAAAACAAGTTGAGTGGTTGAGTTGGCAATTTTTAAATTGGAAAATTTGGACATGTGTGAAAGTTTAAAGTGGTTTTGAATTTTGAGTTGTGTTGAAAACCGAATGCAATGCTCATGTGATGCATGTGATGCAAGCAAAAGAAAACAAACAACTTCCTATTTAGGGTAACACCCCCAGGTGTTACATTGTATTAACCGGAAACATTGATACATCTGTGATTAATAAACAAACAATGGTTCCTAGTAAACCTCTCTTTTAACTAGCTCGTTGATTAATAGATGATCAAGTTTTCCTGATCATGAACATTGGATGTTGTTAATAACAGGTTCATGTCATTGGTAGAATGATGTGATGAACATAGACCCAATATCAAGATAACAATACGATCAAGTCATTTAGTTTATATTGTTATATCTTGCATACAAAGTAACTTATTCCTTAGACCATGAGATCATGTCAATCACTGATACTGGAAGGGTGCTTTGATGTCATCAAACGTCACACTGTAACAGGGTGACTATAAAGGTGTCGTTAGGTATTCGGAAAGTATTATTTGAGGCTCGTGGATCAAGAGTGGGATTTGTCCATCCAAAATGACGGAGAGATATACTCTCGGCCCTCTCGGTGATATTACATCGACACCGCTTGCAAGCACGTCACTAGGTCACAAGGATGTCATATCACGGAAACGAGAAAAGAGTACTTGTCAGGTAACGAGATTGAACAAGGTATGGTTGATACCAATGATCGAATCTCAGACAAGTAAAATATCGCGAGACAAAGGGAATAGTCACGACGTTGATGGTTCACACGATCACGAGAGTCATCGTTGAATATATAGGAGTCATCACGGATCTCCAGATCCCGCTGTTGATTATTGATCGGAGAGGAGTCTCGATCATGTCTATCTTATTCGCGAACCGTAGGGTGACACACTTAAGGTTCGATGATGCATTTGAGAGGATACGGAATATCGAAGAATGTTTTGGGCAGCACCGAAATTGTTTCGGAGAATATTGAAATAGTCACCGCAATTATTTCGGGGAATATTGAAATAGTTCAAGGTGGTATATGTTAATGTTTGATTAACAAATAGTTCAAGGGGGTAAGTGTTAATGTTTGTTAATAGGATTAACAAATATTAAAATAAATAAATGAAATTGTTTTATTTATTTATTAAAAAAACCTTGGAATTTTGAGTGGGAATTGATGAGAGAATGAGTGGGTTGAGTGGAGACTCCACCCACATGATGAGGGGAGAGGTGGAGGCACCAAAAATTCGTGGCTGCCTCCCCCTCCTATATAGAGAGGGGTTGGACCTCCCTCTCCCCACACACTTGGTGTCATCTTCACTTCCTCTCCACCCGCTGCTCCATTCCATGGTCTCCGGCTTGGCGAAGCCCTGACCGTGTGATTCTTCACCACCACCACGCCGTCGTGCTGCTAGAGTTCCGAGGGATCATCTACTTCCGCCTCCCCTCTGGATCGAGGGAACGGAGGTCGTCATCAACCGTACATGTGACCGATCACGGAGGCACCGCCGGATTGCGGCGCACATCTTCTCGCTCTCGGGATCGGTGTGAGTACGACTACGCCAACAACGAGATTTGATCTCGTAACGCTTTGTGTCTTCGAGGGTATGTTCTTCTTAAGACTCTCTTTATGCCCGCTGCACTTCGTCTCCTAGATTAGATCTTGGCCTTTCGGGTGTCTATCGTGTAGGAAATTTTTTGTTTTCTATGCAACGACCCCTTCACCTTGGCAATCAATTGAGGGATTTTGGAATAGAGGAAATCTCCGACGAATGGATCAAGAGGAAGTTTGTCAAGGCCATAACTCCTTTTGAGAAGAACCTATCCACTAGTATCCGAACAAGATCGGATTACAACTCTCTCAACTCCATTGGTGTTCTTAGTGAGTTCATAGCCATATCCCTATCTCACAAGAGCGCGGATAATGCTCTCGCTCGCTCAAGAGGAATTGGGAAGTCTGCCAGCCTCGACTTGAAGTCTAAGGCGATTTCTCGGATAGAAGAAGTGGATGAGGATGATGAGGATTATGAAGACACAAACAAGGGTGCTCATAAGTGCATCGCTCTTGCCATGCAGGGTTATTGGAAGAGATGGGAGGCTCACAAGGCCGGTGCTCCTAGACCCTCGAGAAACAAGGTCTACAAGAAGAAGGGGGAGCGGCCAAGGACGTGCTACAATTGTGGAAGTGCAAATAACTTCGTCAAAGAGTGTCCTTTTGAGCCAAGAGAAGAGAATTAAGGGAAGCTTGTTCGCAAGGACAAGAACAAAGCACCACAAAACAATAACCTTGCTAGAAGAGTCCCAAGGGTTCTATATGTTCAAGAAAGGACCACATTGGAAACATACTACTCCGGAGATGAAGGAGAATATGAAGTTGTAGGTGTGGCCCACGTCGCCATAGCTACGTCTTCCTCTTCATCGGTCTCTCTATTTGAATCCCCCAATGAGAAGGCATTGATCTGACCTACATGTCTCATGGCAAAAACCACTACGGTAATATCTTCCACCTCCAAGCCTATTGCTACTAGTTCTCCCTCATTATTCGATTGTGTTGAAAACATTGTCGATGAGTATGAGGAGGCCAAGAATCTAGGCTCTTGGTTATCTAGTCTTGAGGGTGAAACCAAAGAAAATGTAAAGGCCCTTTTGAGTCAACTTGATGATGCTAGCTCTCTCATTGATGAGAAGGAAGATATCATCGTGACCTTGGTAAGTTATGATGGTGGAAATGAGAACAATAACAAGGAGCTTGTAGAAGCTCTTGAGAAAGAAAGATCCACGAGAGCCTCTCTTGAGGAGAAACTATCTAGTCTAGAATAGACCTATGCTATTAGTATCTCCAAACTTAGGAAGGATAATGAACAATCTCTTGCTTTGCTAAAAATCTTTGAAGAAGAAGAGTTGAAGCTAGGTATAGCTCATGAGATTCTTGTCGAGTGTCATGAAAAACTACAAAGGAGTTCACGTCTCTTAAAGAAATTCATGACAAACTCACCACGTCTCGGAATAAGCTTCTAGCTCAACAATGTAATAAGAATGTGATACCTTCCACTAGTAGTGTTGTTATCATGCCTACCTCTTGTTGTACTTCTAACATTGTAGGAGGGGAGAAAGTCATCAATGACGCAATGATCTCTCAAGGAGCTAAGAAAGGAAAGGAAGGACTTGGCTTTGTGGCCAAGTCTAGGAAGAAGAACAAGAAGAAAACCAAGAGTGACACCTCTTACTCTCAAAATGTTTTGTGAAGGAGGGAGAGGTGACCAAGGAGAAGGAGACCAACGCCATTGTGGGTGGTGATACCTCTACGGGGGAGCATCACTCACAATGACTTTGCCGGAAAATATAACCCCTCTTATGTTCTCATGAAATCTAGAGATGGTCGTGTTTATGCTAAATACGTTGGTACTTCTTATGGTGATGATTATCATTGGACTATTTGGGTTCCCAAGACCCTTTTTACTAACAATAGAGGACCCATTGAAGGATGGGTACCTAAATCAAGAAATTGATTTCTTGTAGGGAAGTGCTTAGGGGTCGGGTAGATGGACGGTTGATAGTGGTGCATCCCAACATATGACCGGAAGAAATGACCCAATGAGTAATCTTGAACCTCCATTACCTCATCTCAACTGCGTCACTATTGGTGATAATTTCGAACTTAAGGTATTGGGATGAGGCAAGGTGGCTATCTCAAATGATTTATCAATTGATAATGTTCTCCTTGTTGAGTATGTTGGTTATAACTTGATGTCCGTTCTCCAACTTGCAAATTGTGGTTTTACTCTTTCTTTAATAAAAAGAATGTGATTGTCACTTGTGAAAAAACTCTTAAAGTAGCCTTTTTTGGGGTTTCCGAGAACGGCATGTATGTAGTGGACTTCTATAAAGGAGACATGTGTGTCGCGATATGCCTAGTTGCTAAAGTTGATGTGGGTTGGCTTTGGCATCGCCGGTAAGCCCACACCAATATGAGGATGTTGCATGACCTTCAAAGTGGCAATCATGTTCAAGGACTAACCAAGGCTAAGTTTGCTAAAGATCGTGTGTGTAGCTCTTGCGCCTTTGGGAAGCAACATGGAGAACTCCACCCAACCAAGACCAATATCTCAACCACAAGAATTATCGAGCTCATTCACTTCGATCGATTTGGCACACTATCTTATGATAGTCTCGGAGGAAAGAAGTATTTCTCGGTGATAGTGGATGATTACTCAAGATATTTTTGGGTGTATTTCTTCAAGAGGAAGAGTGGAACTCAAAAGAGATTCATCGAGTTCATCACTCTAGTTGAGCGCCAACACAATGCTTCCATATTAGCCATCCGGAGTGATAATGGCTCGGAGTTCAAGAACTATACCGTTGAGGGTTTTCTTAGTGAAGAGGGCATTGCTCATCAATATTCCACTCCCTATACCCCTCAACAAAATGGTGTTGCGGAAAGAAATAACCGGACTTTGATGGATGCGGCTAGGACAATGATTGCGGATTTCTCTTCTCCTTATAACTTTTGGGCCGAAGCCGTCTCCACCGCATGTCATGCTACCAACCGTTTATAACTCCGCAAGATCTTGAACAAGACTCCATATGAGATTCTCACGGGCAAGAAACCGGACGTATCTTACTTCAAGGTCTTTGGTTGCAAGTGCTTCATTCGCAAGAAAGGTAAACGTTTGTCAAAGTTTGATACCAAGTCTTATGAGGGTATCTTTGTTGGCTATGCCACAAACTCTCACGCCTATAGAGTCTACAACAAGTCCACCGGACAAGTTGAAGAAACTATAGACGTGGTGTTTGATGAGGATAACGGCTCCCAAGGGGGCGTATAGATCATGGTGTTGTAGGAGATGCAATTCCTCCCATCATCATAAGAAGAATGGGGATTGGTGAAATAATCCCCATTGAGGGTTACCAGATGACGGAGGGAGAAGGACTATGCCCCCACTCAAGTGGATCCATTGACTACACCCATTGATACAGAAGCTACCCAACAAGATGCACCAAGCCCTCAAGTTAATGATCAAGGTCAAGCAAGTGATCAAGGACAAGCTAATGAACAATGCCAAGCTGATGATCAAGGACAATCCTCTAATCAAGGCCAAGATCAAGACACTATCATCATTGAGAGAGCTAAACCTATTGGTGATCCTTCACCCATTGATGATCAAGTCCAAGATGAAGATGGACATGCCTCCGATGAAGAAGGTGATTCTCAAGCTATATCCAAGGAACCTTTGGAGGAGTTGCTAGCTCGTAGAGCAAAGAAAAGACTAGAAAACTTTGAACGAGCGGGTCACACGGAGGACAAGATTCTTGGGAAAGTTCGTGCAAGGGTTGTCACTAGGAAGCAATTGGCGGATTTTAGCGAGGCTCATGCTTTTGTCTCTTTCATTGATCCCAAGAAAGTCTATGAAGCTCTCGAAGATCAAGATTGGCTTGAAGCCATGCATGATGAACTCAACAACTTTGAGCGCAACAAGGTTTGGAAGTTAGTGCCAAGACCCAAGGATTGTAAGAATGTTATCGGCACCAAATGGGTGTTCAAGAACAGGCAAGACAAACATGGTATCGTCATTCACAACAAGGCAATATTGGTGGCTCAAGGTTTTTCTCAAGTCAAAGATGTTGATTTTGGTGAAACCTTTGCGCTTGTATCTCGCCTTGAATCTATTCCCATCTTACTTGCTTATGCATCTCATCATAATTTCAAACTACAACAAATGGATGTTAAGAGTGCTTTCCTAAATGGTCCCATTAATGAGTTAGTATATGTCAAGCAACCTCCGGGTTTCGAGGATCCCAACCACCCCGATTATGTCTACAAACTCGATAAGGCGCTCTATGGACTTAAACAAGCTCCACGTGTGTGGTACGAGCACCTTAAATAGTTTCTAGTGGATCGTGGGTTTAATGTTGGTTTAATCGATCCCACCCTCTTTACTAAGACGGTTGGAGGTGACTTGTTCATATTCCAACTCTATGTGGATGACATCATTTTTGGGTCTACTAACTTTTTGTTCAATGAAGAGTTTTGCAAGATTATGACCAATAGGTTTGAGATGTCTATGATGGGAGGATTGGAATACTTTCTTGGCTTTGAGGTGAATCAATGTCATGAAGGAACTTTCATCAAACAAGACAAGTACACTCAATACATGCTCAAGAGATTCATTATGCATGATACCAAGCCTATGAAGACTCCCATGTACACAACCCTTGACTTGAAACCCGACCCTAATGGTAAAGAGGTAGATCAAAAGGTATACCACTCCATGATTGGCTCTTTGCTTTACCTTTGTGCATCTAGATCGGATATCATATATAGCGTAGGTAAATGTGCAAGGTTTCAAGCCTCTCCGAGACAAAGTCATTTGGAAGTGGTCAAACGAATCTTCCGATATTTAGTTCATACCCCAAATTTTGGTCTTTGGTACCCCAAGGGTTCAAGTTTTCAGCTCATTGGGTATTCGGATGCGGATTATGCGGGAGATAAGACGGATAGGAAGTCTACGTCCGGGGGTTGCCAATTCCTTGGTCGCTCCTTGGTGTGTTGGTCATTGAAGAAGCAAAACTGAATTGCTCTCTCCACCACCAAGGCTGAGTACATTTCTGCGGCAAGTTGTTGTGCCCAATTGCTTTGGATGAGGAAAACCTTGAAGGATTATGGTATTCATTTTGACAAGGTGCCTCTTCTTTGTGATAGTGAGAGTGTGATGCGCGTGATACACACATTCGTTGGGAGACCCCAAGAGGAAGGTATGAAGAGCACGGTAGCAAGTTTCCCTCAGAAAGAAACCAAGGTTGAATCGACCAGTAGGAGGAAGGAGTAACTTCAGAAGGTGAAGAAGCTGAGATGGCAGGGCGCACTACCGGTTCAGAAGCAACATGGAACCTGCACAACACAATCAAATCACTTCGCCCCAACGAAGCAGTGAGGTTGTCAATCTCACCGGTTTTGCTGAACACAAAGAGGTTAAACGTATGGTGTGGAAAACATTAGGAATAGTATGAGAGCAGTATGAAAGCAGTAGGTGTTTATCAGTATGAGGAAAAAGGACCGGGGTCCACAGTTCACTAGTGGTGTCTCTCCGTGAAAGATAAATAACATGTGTGGTGAACAAATTACAGCTGGGCAATTGATAGAAATGAAGGTTGCACCATAGTGCATATGCAAGACATAAAGATTACTATGTGATTCATGCAGGCATTACAACAAGATACATAGACCGTTATCCAACTGCATCTATGACTAAAAATCCACCCTTTGAATATCATCCGAACAAACGTTGGGTATTAAGTTGCAAGCAACAGATAATCGCAGTAAGAAAAGTGTGTAATGTAAACAATAACATCATCCTTAGACAAAACATTGTTGTTTTCTCCCTAATGGCAACATCACATCCTCCATCTGTCACGTTTTGTCACTCGAGCACAGATGCAAAGGAGGCATGAATCCACTATCGAGCATAAATACTCCCTCTTGGAGTTACTAGCATCTACTTGGCCAGAGCATCTACTAATAACGGAGAGCATGCAAGATCATAAATAACATAAGCATGAAGATAACATGATAGATTGATAATCAGAAGACATAGAATTCAACATTCATCAGATCCCAACAAACACAACATCTAGCATTACATAAAAATGATCTTGATCATGATAGGCAGCTCACAAGATCTAAACATGAGGTACAAAGTGGAGAGAACAACCATCTAGCAACTGCTATGGACCCGTAGTCCAGGGATGAACTACTCACGCATCACTTCGGAGGAGGGCATGGTGGTGTAGACCCCTCCGGTGATGATTTCTCCCTCCGGCAGGGTGCCGGGGAGAGCTCCAGAACCCACCCGATCTCGCGATGATAGTGACGGCGGCCTCGGGTGTTTCTCGGGTAAAAGTGGTATCCCCCTAGGGTTTTTGTCTCGGGGGGATTAAATAGGCGAAAGGGCAGAGGCGGTGGAGGCCTGGGGGGCTCACACCACCCCCGGTGCGGCCAAGGGGGACGCGCCGCTCTATGGTGTGGGCCCCCTGAGGCCCCCCTCCGGGTCTCTTCGGGACTCCGTGAAACCTTCGGGAATTCTAAGACTTCCGGGATTCAGATTTTCCAATTTCGAGAATATTTCCAGAACAACTTTTATGAAACTAAAAACAGGAGAAAACAGGGAACTGGCTCTGTGGCATCTTGTCAATAGGTTAGTCCGGAAAATCGATAAAAATGCATAAAGTGTATAGCAAACATGTGGGAAACAATAAGAAAACAACATGGAACATCAGAAATTAAGGATGCGTTTATGACGTATCAACATCCCCAAGCTTAGTTCCTACTCGTCCTCGAGTAGGTAAACGATAAAAAAACACAATAATTTTTTAGGTGACATGCTACCAACATGAACTTGATCATTAATAATGTAAAATCATATGTAAGATGAGATCATAGAATTTCAACATAAGCATGATAAATAGAACTTTAATAATAAAGCATAGCAATCATCATGCGTCATGAGAAGTAACTCAAATAAAAGGTCATGAATAACAATGCAAAGAAAGATATACGTTTGATTCAAGTATAGAGAAAGCATGGCAAAGTGGTATTTCGCTAGTCCTTAAGAGTGGGACAAAACATAAATGCCAGGACACCTTTAAAGTTCATGAGGAAGACTAGAACAAATAATTAGAGAACAAGAAATAACACATCATGAATCAATTAATAATGTTTCCGGGACAAATTCACATAGAACTCAGAATGGCAAAAATGCTCTCTCAACTGTGCATAAAGTTAGAAGATGGAGACTCAACATAAAAGTAAAAGAAAGGCCCTTCATAGAGGGAAGCATGGATCACTCATGTGCTAGAGCTTTTATTTTATTAAACAGAGGTATTAAAAAGTTTGACACAGTCCCATCCATGTTTCACAAACCATGGCTAACCGAATCCTCGGGTGCCTGCCAACAATCACATACCATGGAGGAGTGTCTATATTTTAAGAGAGGTGTATGCTAGTGTCAACGAATGGTAAACAGAAAATACAGTACATCACAAGCCAACTAGACTTCACAAGAGCAGTTCCCATGTGAGGGACACATCTGGGTAAAAGGTCATCCCTCTTTCTCTTTTGTTTACACAATTATGCTTTGATTGATAAATCAGGGGCAAAAATAGTGAAGAGAATTTGTTTGTATTATTTGAGGCTGGGCACCCCGCTGACAGCTCTTCTATCAATTGGATAAGCGGATTAAGCCCCTAGTCCAGGGTGTGAAATCCAATCAACAAGTGAGATAAAGATTCTCTATTTGCGTCCTCATGAGCAAAAACAGGAACACAAAGCAGGAATAATTTTGAAGGTTTTAAAGGTAGCACATGAGCAATTTAGTTGGAATGTCAGTTAAATACCACATGTAGGTAGGTATGGTGGACACAGTGGGAAAACTTTGGTTTTGGGGAGTTGGATGCACAAGTAGAGCTCATACTTAGTACAGGTGGAGGCTAGCAAAAGACGGGGAGCGACAAATCAAGAGAGCATAAGAGCCATAATCATGCATAGCGACATAAACATCATTAATCAAAGCATAAGTGGTACCACAAGTTCAAAAACTAAATGATCATGGAGGCTATTAGTAACTGGTTCATAGTCATGGTGTGAGCATGCGCCAAGTCAACCAAATAAAACATTCAAAGGAGAATACCACAAATTTATGCTCCAACATGACAAGAACAACTCATGATTCTTTCAATGGAACATTAAACACTCTCAGCTATTTGAGGCTAATCATGCTAATCAATTACCACAAGTCTTTACAACTAAAATAACATCTAGCATGACATGAAAAAGTTCTAGCCACAGTCTATACAAGCTTCTACTTGCACCGTTAAAAATTCTACCTCAAGCAGCAGTTTCTTTTCCCAATAAGCACCATACAAAACATGCTTTAACAAAAATCCTCTACATGCTACAGCAAGAAAACATGAGAGTACTCACATAAAACTACTAATACTAGCATATCTGAAAAAAGAGATGCAATGAAAACAAGAGCTAAATATGAATTTTTGCAGTAACTAGAAGAAAAACTAAGAATACTAGAATAGCAAGTATTCAAATGAAAAAGTGGAGTGTGTCTCTCTCCCAAACAAGGATTCTAGGTCCAATTATATTATTGCATCAAGGTAAACAAAATAAAATAAAGGAAAACAAAAGAAAAAAAACAGACGCTCCATGAAAACTTCACATGATGTGACCGAATAAAAATATAGCCTCACGAGGAGTGACCTGATAGATAGTTGATGAAGAAGGGGATGCCTTGGGCATACCCAAGATTAGATGCTTGAGTCTTATAAAAATATGCTGGGATGAAGCATGGGGCCATCTCCAAGCTTTGACCTTGCACTCTTCTTCATCACATATATCACCTCTTCTCTTGACACTTGAAAACTTCCTTCACACCATACTCAAACAGTAATTCGCATTAGAGGGTTAGTGCAAAAAATAAAAATTCATGGGTTATGTATGGCACAAGTTATATTGATACTTTTAAACATTACCTACGTCCAATGATGTTTCGTGAAGCAAATAAATCCACTCGACATCGTAAAAGAGCAAATGCAAGAAAAATGGCAGAATATGTCAAAACCAGAACAGTCTGTAAAAACGAATTTTTTCGAGGCACTTACGTTGCTCAAATTGAAAAACTTAAAGAACGAAACAATTGTGGAATTAGCTAATGGATAAGCACAAAACATTTCAGGTCATTCTGATTTTTACGTGAATTATATGATTTTTGTACGGTGGACAGCAGAAATCTGTTTTCTGCGCAGAAATCCGAAAACCAACTCAAACTCTCGTCAGAAACTTTACTTGGCACTACTAAAACATGAAAAGAAAGATACAAAGGAGTTGCTACAGAAGTATACAACCCCTTGAGTGGAATAAAACAGATAAAAACAAAGAAAAAATAAACCGTGGGTTATGTCCCAAGAAGTGCTTTTCTTTCCCGCCTTTTAGCTAGACCCAGAAAAATGGAATCAAGTATTTTCAAATGAAGAAGATGCTCACATAAGAAATATGAATGAAGAAAAATAGAGCATCAATAAGAAAGTATAAACAAATTTAATTCTAACCCACTTCCTATGCATAGAAATCTTGTAAAGAAATAAATCAAAGAAGCTCAAACCAGAAATCATGGGAAGGTAAAACAAGAGCAACTTCAAAACTTTCAACAAAAAGAGAGGTGTTTTAGTAACATGAAAATTTCTACAACCATATTTTCCTATCTCATAATAATTTTCAGTGGCATCATGAACAGACTCAACAACATAATTATCACATAAAGCATGTTTGTCATAGTCTAAAAGCACATAATTCATATTAAGCTCAAAAAGAGTGGGATAAAAAATTAAAATCAGCTCCTCTTTTTCCCACTTTTAGCAATAGAAAAACAAGATGATTGGTCACTCTTAAAAGGTATAGGACACATTATAGCAATCCTATTTTCTGTAGCATTATAATTTATAACATCAACTAACATAGGACCATCATCTAGAGCATTATCATAGGATTTATCAAAGTATCATGGGTTGTCACGAATAATAGTAGAAACATCATTCTCACAAGTTTCATTCATGTAGTATCAAGGTCACAAGTATAGCAAGTATCAACTTCATCAAAAATGGATATTTCAAAAGAATCAATAGGATCATCACAACTATGAGTTAAAGAGTTACTCTCATTTGGAGGTAGACACGGGTAACATTATTCTTCCTCGTGATCATTACTCTCCTCCTCTTTTTCATCCAATGAGCTTACAGATTCAGCAATTTCCTCTTCTATAGGCTCCTGCAAGGCATTAGTCTCTTCCTTAGGTTGAGAGCATTTATTAAGATATTCCATTATGTAGTAATTACAATCCTTGTAATTATCAAAGCAATATTCAAGTATAGCATAAATCTCATATTTATTAGGTGCATGATACGTCACCAACGTATCTATAATTTCTTATGCTCCATGATAATATTATGCCAATTGCTACATGTTTTCTCCCTTCTTTATAGCATTTTTACACATTTTCGAGACTAACCTATTAACAAGATGCCAAGTGTCAGTTCCATGTTTTCTGCTGTTTTTATTTCAGAAAAGTTGTTGTGGAAATATTATCGGAATTGGACCCCACAAAGCCCGAAGTGCCTATTCCCCCGGAAGCATCCAGAAGACCGAAGAAGAGTCAAAGACGGGCACCATGTGGCCACACCATGGGGTGGCGCCAGCTGGTGGTGTGGGGCCCCTAGGGCTCCACCGCCTTTGCCCTTTCGCCTATTTAATCCCCCCGGATGGAAAACCCTAAACACCTGATCAAATATTCCTGAAAAGTTCCGCATCCTCCGTCATCGTCAACCCTAGATCAGGGGGTTCTGAAGCTATCTCCGGCACCCTGCCGGAGAGGAAATCATCACCGTAGGCTTCTCCAACACCATGCCTGCCTCCAAAGTGATGCGTGAGTAGTTTATCTTGGACTACGGTTCCATAGAAGTAGCTAGATGGTTGTGTTCTCCTCATTTGCCTCCATGTTTAGATCTCGTGAGCTGCCTATCATGATCGAGATTGATCTTATGTAATTCTATATGCTGTGTTTTCTCGGATCCGATGAATACTGAACTTATGCCAAGTTGATTACAGTCTTTATTGCTTATGTTATTTGTGATCTTGCATGCTTTTCGTTGCTAGTGGTTGCTCTGGCCAAGTAGTTGCTAGTGACTCCAAGAGGGAGTATTTATGCTAGATAGTGGGTTCATGCCTCCTTTTCGCCTATGCTCGAGTGACAGAAATGTGACGGGGGAGGATGTGATGTTGCCACTAGGGAGAAAACAGTGGTGTGAGTGCCCACGTGTACAATGATTGCTTACTTTACACACATTGTTTAATGCAATTATCTGTTGCTTGCAACTTAATACCTAAGGTGGTTCGTATGATAACCTGAGGGTGCATTATTAGTCATAGATGCAGTTGAATTACGGTCTATGTATATTGTTGTATTGCCCGCACTAAATATCATAGTAGTCTTCATGTCATGAATGTGCACTACGGTGCAACCTTTATTTGTCAATTTCCCAGATGTAATTTGTTCACCCAACATGCCATCTTTTATGGAGAGAGACCACCAGTGAACCTATGAACCCCAGTCCATTTTCTTACACTGTTAAACAAACCACTACAATTTCCTGCTTTATTTACTTACAACAAGCATACACCATTTTCCACACTATACATCTAATCTTTGTTTTCAACAAGACAAGTGAGATTGACAACCTCACTGTACCGTTGGGACAAAGTATTTTGGTTGTGTTGTGTGCAGGTTCCGTGTTGTTGCTGACACCGGTGAGGCGCCATCACCACCGTCAGTGGCATCAACCTTCTGAAGGTCCTCTTTCTCCTACTGGATTGATAACCTTGGTTCTTAACTAAGGGGAAAACTCCTACCGCTGTGCTCATCACACCCTCCTCTTGGGGTTCCCAACACGCAAAGCAATCAGTGCATCATCAATACTTTCAAGCAAATAGGCAATTTCGAATGCACCCTTCCAAGCAATAAATTCTTCAATTTGTTCCACATCATAAAATCCATAATTTACCTTAACATAAGAAGATATTGTAACATTTTTTATACTCACATTGAAAAGGGAGGTGTTTATACCTCCTACAGCAGCGAGATTTATCAAAGCAATAAGTAACATTATAAGTAGAGCACAAGATTCTAGCATAGTCATGCAATTTACTAATTTGCTCCCATAAGTGTATCCCTTTTTGTGACAAGCGGTGTTCCTTATAATAATTTTGTTGTTCATCCGTGAACCCACCTTGCCTATAAGATCTAGTTTCAAAGACATCAAACATTGATAGAAAGCATGATAAAGCATAAATAACAACTAGAATAAGAACTAATTTTTTTGTGTTTTTTATAAAGAGAAGCAAACAATACAAAATAAAATAAAATACGCAAAACAAAAAACAAAGTAAAGAGATTGGAAGTGAGAGAATCCCCTTGCGTAAATTCTCTTCCTCCCCGGCAACGGCGCCATAAATTAGCTTGATACGTGTGATACACACGTCCGTTGGGGAGACCCCAAGAGGAAGGTATGAAGAGCACAGTAGCAAGTTTCCCTCAGAAAGAAACCAAGGTTGAATCGACCAGTAGGAGGAAGGAGTAACTTCAGAAGGTGAAGCAGCTGAGATGGCTGGGCGCACTACCGGTTCAGAAGCAACGTGGAACCTGCACAACACAATCAAATCACTTTGCCCCAACGAAGCAGTGAGGTTGTCAATCTCAACGATTTTGCTGAACACAAAGAGGTTAAACGTATGGTGTGGAAAATAGTAGGAACAGTATGAGAGCGGTATGAAAGTAGTAGGTGTTTATCAGTATGAGGAAAAAGAACCGGGTCCACAGTTCACTAGTGTCTCTCCGTGAAAGATCAATAACATGTGTGGTGAACAAATTACAGCTGGGAAATTGACAGAAACGAAGGCTCCACCGTAGTGCATATACAAGACATAAATATTACTATGTGATTCATGCGGGCATTACAACAAGATACATAGACCGTTATCCAACTGCATCTATGACTAAAAATCCACCCTTTGAATATCATCCGAACAAACGTTGGGTATTACATAAATATGATCTTGATCATGATAGGCAGCTCACAAGATCTAAACATGAGGTACAAAGTGGAGAGAACAACCATCTAGCTACTCCTATGGACCCGTAGTCCAGGGATGAACTACTCATGCATCACTTCGGAGGAGCGCATGGTGGTTTAGACCCCTCCGGTGATGATTTCCCCCTCCGGCTGGGTACCGAGGAGAGCTCGAGAACCCTCCCGATCTCGGGATCACGGTGACGACGGCTGCTACGCCTTGATGGTGCCTTGACGGGGAGACTTCTTGATGATGATGAATTTTAAGTCCCCGGCAACGGCGGCTGCTACGCGTGTTGGGAACCCCAAGAGGAGGGTGTGATGAGTACAGCGGTAAGAATTTCCCTTAGTTAAGAACCAAGGTTATCAATCCAGTAGGAGAAAGAGGAGCTTCAGAAGGTTGATGCCACTGACGGTGGTGATGGCGCCTCACCGGTGTGAGCAACAACACGGAACCTGCACACACAACACAACCAAAATACTTTGTCCCAACGGTACAGTGAGGTTGTCAATCTCACCAGTCTTGCTAAAAACAAAGATTATACGTATAGTGTGGAAAATAGCGTATGCTTGCAGTAAGTAAAGAAAGCATGGAATTGTAGTGGTTTGTTTAACAGTGTAGGAAAAATGGACCGGGGTTCATAGGTTCACTAGTGGTGTCTCTCCATAAAAGATAGCATGTTGGGTGACCAAATTACAGCTAGGAAATTGACAAATAGAGGTTGCACCGTAGTGCACATTCATGACATGATGACTACTATGATATTTAGTGCGGGCATTACAACAATATACATAGACCGTAATCCAACTGCATATATGACTAACAATCCACCCTCAGGTTATCATCTGAACCCCCTTAGGTATTAAGTTGCAAGCAGCAGATAATTGCATTAAGCAATGTGTGTAATCTAAGCAATGATTGTGCACGCGGGTACTCACACCGCTGTTTTCTCCCTAGTGGCAACATCACATCCTCCCCCGTCACGTTTCTGTCACTCCAGCACAGGCGAAAATGAGGCATGAACCCAACTATCGAGCATAAATACTCCCTCTTGGAGTCACTAGAAACTACTTGGCCAGAGCAACCACTAGCAACGGAAATCATGCAAGATCACAAATAACATATGCAATAAAGACTATAATCAACTTGGCATAAGTTCAATATTCATCGGATCCCAGCAATTACAGCACATAGAGTTACATAAGAACAATCTCTATCATGTTAGGCAGCTCAACGAGATCTAAACATTGAGGCATAGGAGGAGAATACAACCATCTAGCTACTGTTATGGACCCGTAGTCCAAGGATGAACTATTCACGCATCACTCCGGAGGCAGGCATGGTGATGAAGAGGCCTCCGGTGATGATCTCCTCTCCGGTAGGGTGCCAGGAGACAGCTTCAGAACCCCCCTGATCTAGGGTTGACGACGACGGCTGCTGCGGAACTTTTTGGGGATTTTTTATCAGGTACCTAGGGTTTTCCTTCGGAGAGGAATAAATAGGCGAATGGGCGACGTCGGTGGGAGACCAGAGGTCCCTCACCACCCCCAGGCGCGGCCAAGGGTGGGGCCACGCCTAGCTATGGTGAGTCCACCCTAGTGCCCGTCTTCGACTCCTCTTCGGACTTCTGGATGCTTCCGGGGAAAATAGGAACTTCGGGATTCGTCGGGTCCAATTCCGAGAATATTTCTAGAACAACTTTTCTGAAATCAAAAACAGCAGAAAACAGGGAACTGGCACTTGGCACCTTGTTAATAGGTTAGTCCCAGAAAACGTGTAAAAATGATATAAAGAAGGGAGAAAACATGTAGCAGTTGGCATAATATCAACATGGAACATCAAAAATTATAGATACGTTGGAGATGTATCAAGCATCCCCAAGCTTAGTTCCTACTCGTACTCGAGTAGGTAAACAATAAAACAAAATAATTTCTGAGGTGACATACTACCACACAATCTTGATCATAATATATAAAACATAGCATGAAAACTAGGATCAAATGAACTAAAGGTGTGATCTATATTTGATATCAACAAGTAATGCATAAACAAATAAGAAGAAAGAGGCTAAACTTTTAATGAATCAATACTAAAAGACTATCAACCGTGCAAAGTTTATTAGAGATGATTTAAGCTTTCAAGAACAACAATGTCATGCACGTCAAACGATATTCACAACCCCTGTTAGGATCAAGTCAAGCTTTCCACACAATGCAATGCTTGAATCTTAAACTATTTGCGCACTAAAAACAAGCAAGTGTTCTGCGTTGGTCCCTGGCACCGGGATGTTATGGCAAAGAGAACATTATGGGGGGTTTGGAAGGCCAATGGAAGAAAGGCTCACAAAGCTGAAAGTGGTCATTAGACAAGAGAAAGACTTACAACCGAAGCTATGCAAGGAGTAGGGATTGCCACACAACGGATGTACATAGAGCTATAAGTATATGAAAGCTCTCCAATGGAACTATTGGGGTGCATTCAACTTGCTTGCTCACGAATACCTATAGCTCATTTGAGGAGGCTCATCGTTGGAATATACAAGCCAAGTTCTATAATGTAAAGTTCCCCACATAGTTATGAATGAATGATAATATGAAAACTTTCTCCAAACTTAAGCATTGGTGCTAAACATGAAGCACAAGTGCGGTATAAAGGATAGTGATGTGCCCCCTCTCTCTGTATTCTCTCTTTGGCCCTTACTTTTTTTTGGCTTTTTCATTTTTTTTCATTTTTTATTTTATATATCCTCAGTGGTTGGGGAAACATCCTATATTACACTGAATCATCACACTTTTAGTACTCATAACTCATAATGGAATATCTCTGATGTATCCAACTGCATGCTCCTGCCAGTGTAACAGTATGCATAAATAACCATGAAGCTCATCATCAAGTAACATAATGGAGGTGGATGTTGTGCAGCAATATATCTCGGAATGACTATGGAAATGCCATTATAGGTAGGTATGATGGTTGTTTTGAGGAAGAATATATGGGCTTATGTGTAGGAGAACAAAGTCCTCCCACGGGATTTGGATGCACTGGCGAAGTTTGCACCAACTCTCAATGTGAGAAAGGGCAATGCACAGTACCGAAGAGGCTAGCAAATATGGATGGTGGAAGTGCCAGGAACCGCAACATAGACTCACGAGTTAAAAGGTTGCAGCAAGCAAATCATCTTTACAAGAAACAATGCAAATCACTCCAAGAGGGTGTCACACCCCAGTTTTTGGGTCACATGTAACAAAATGAGAGAAGCCATTTTTGTGAGCCAACAAAAACTTTTTAATGCACTTGTGTAATACAACATTATGTAATGAACCATGCGTATCTATGCAATGCAAGAAAGCCCTTGATTAAAATCATTTATCAATTTTTCCTGATGTTTTCTGACTGTTTCTGTATTGTTTTCTATATGATGATTTGGATATTTTTCATCCAAATTCTTGTGACAATGTTGCTTTCAAATTAATGATAATTTTTGTCTTTGTTTGAATCAAGAAAACAAATTGGCAAAAGAATATTTAGATGTTTTCTTTTAAGTTTTCTATAGAAACTTGTTTCTGAAAAATTAGCCAAGTAGATGTTTTTAGCTCATGTTATCTATATGTTAGGGAATCATATTTTATGTTTTCTTGGCATGAGTGTGTTCTCTAATATATGGAATGCAAATTTGTGAGCTTGGTTTGAAAATTGGTTTGAGAAAACAATCGATTTCTTGATGGTTTTTGTGTTAAGAAATTAAGGCAGAAAAGTGGTTTTTAGGAAAACTGAGAAAAACAGGAACTAGATGTTTTCCCACCTTGTTTTCAGGGCCTATTTGATTTTCAAATTTGTTTATATTTGTTGTTTATGAAAGTAAAAATCATGGTTAACAAACCGGCACTTTGAAAACAAATTTTGGAAGTGATTTGGTTCTTGAAAATAGAGCCAACTTTTGATTAATCCTGTATGTTTACAACACTTAGCCAAAATGTTTAAGTCATTTTTTACTGAAACTGAATTTCTGAAAAACTGTGAAATGCAACAAACTTTAGATGATCATAACTTTTGATTGGAGTGGAATTAGCCAGTGCCACATGGACCTTCTAGAAGCCCTTTGTGTCTTTAGCATTTTCCAAGCTTTGGATGCTTGAGAGGTTGACCAGAGAGGAGAGGGGAAGAGAGGGACCACAGAGAGAAAGGAGGGGGAGTGGCATGGGGGGCTGACAGAGTGCCACTGTGCTGGGCATTGTCGCCATGCCCGTGCCATTTTCACCTCACCCGCCCGTCGCTGGCCTTTACCACCCCCTATACCACCTCTTGGACACGCTCAAAGCGCAAGGGGAACGGCATGGGCACCGGGAGCATGCCCCCGAGCTCATCCCTGCCGCCCCGAGCGCACACTCGCAAAACACACCCGTGTCAACGTGGCTATAAAGCCACGGGCACGCTCACATCGTGCCAGCACACCCACCCCACTCCACTCTCACCCCCAGACGCATACCACGCACGCCATGGGCTCTCTGTGCGTCCAGCGAGCTCGAAGACGCCGCTGGCCACCGCGGATAGAAAAGGAAGGTGGAGCATGCCGTGGGCACTCCCACCCCTCTTCCTTGCCTCCGTTGAGTTCGCCTGCGCCCGTAGATGAACCCTGACGCAGCCGTGGGCCCTCTCGTTTTGCAGGAACGCCGGGGAGCTCGCTGGAGCCGCCGCGGGCTCGCAGAACCGCGCAATCGACTGGAGCCCTCTCGAGCCGCAGCGACGCCACCCCTGCACCGCAACAACCTCGTGACACTCCACCGACCCCACGCCACCGTCCTACGCGTCCCCGAGATGAGCCAATCGCCGCCGCCCGTGTGCTCCGATCGCGAGCAAGAGAGACAGAGAGAGAGGGGAGGAAGGAGACGGGCGTGCGTCATTGATCTCACGATCAACAGCCACATTTAAACCGTGAAGCGGTAGGCGCGCCGCACGCGCTCACGCAAGCGAGCTGGGATGAAAGGACTTAGCAGGCCGCGCGTGTAGTAGGAACCCCAGCCCGCGCCAGTTTTCTTTTTCTTTTTAGAAATTACAGAAAACTTGCACTTTACTTTAATCGTGTTAAAAATAGAAAACATGAGAAATAAAATCAACAAATATTCCCAGTGGTAGATCTACTAATTCCTGAACGCATGCAACGTATAGATCTACTTTTGAATCATTATTTTGTCTGTGATAAATCTTGTGCTACACAGTGTCTGTTGGAGTAAAAATAGGATAAATTTGTGTATGTGTGTTCAAATTGTGCAAATTAAATTTCTATGAGTATTTTATGACTAGTTCTATCAGTAGGGATTGACCTCACATCAAGGTGAGCTACCATTTGGAAATGCCATCCCTTTTGGTATATGACCAGTAACATGTTCTAGGATTTTTAGAAGTTTTTTAAAAGTAGTTTTTGATTTGAATTCAACTGGATCTGTTAGTGTATGCATAGATCTATGTTATCCTAGATTTGTGTGATTTTTATAGCTCTAGATTTATTTTGGCAACAGATCTGAGATTTTGCACTTTGTTGTTAGAAATAGAATGTCTAGAAATAGTTTAGAATAATTGCTTGCTAGTTGTTATTTTGTTTTCTAGCATGTTTAGATGTTGTGCTTAGTGTTAAAAGGTTGTTTACTCACAGATCTAGCATGTTAGAAAGTGTGTGCATGTTTGGAAAAGATATGGAACTAGTATATGCATAGCATTGTTTTCTAGTATTTATTTTTAATAGATCTTGTGAGAAAGTGTAGCTAGTTTTTATTACCTAAGTTTTTAGTGATGTTTTGTTGGATCCAGTACCATTTTGGTACTGATTATAAGTTGTTTTCACCTCTGTTAGGTTGCACCTAATTTCTTAGAGAAGCATGTATAGCTTTGGGTGTTTATTTGCTCATAGTATGTTATTTTTCACTAGCATCAATAATTGTATCTTTGTTTGGTGGAAAAATTGTTTTCCACAAGTTGGACCAGAGGCTTACTCTTTAATTTCATGGAAAACATAGTGGAACACCCACTGGTTCCATTTCATTTTGGTGAGAAATGACATATCTCAACCATAGTAGTAGTAGTAGTAAATATTGTTATTTTGGTGTATGCTTGTGGATTGTTGTTTTGCAAACTTGAGTGTTATTTTGTTTTTTGCATTGCTTGTTGTATGGTTTGGGTTAGTATCATTGACTGCTTAGTTTGGTTCTGATTGTCTGTCATTATTTTATTTTTGCGACAATAGAAAACGAGGAAGAGATAGTTGGTGCGGGAGGATATTACTATCACTCCCGTTGCTACCATGAGCAAGACCCTCACCTCCACCAAGGCAAGCCATCCTAAATCTTGCTGCTATACTACTTATAATTATCTATCATGCATGTTTTACTTCTGAAGTTTTACAAAAAAAAATCAATTACCAAAACTATTTTTGACTGATTATGACTACTATTAATATTATATAGGTTTATTATCACATTGCCATTAGTCAACTTGGTATTACCAAGCCTTTAGCCACCATAAGGTATATAAATACCGCCTAAGACAATAATCTTGAGTCCCTAAGTGGACACATTAAAAATGTGCTTTTGCAAACAAATGACTTATGAAAAATCCCCGGTGGAAAGGCGGAACCTTGTTCACAGGGGGAGTGAAAGAGTGTGTTTTCAAAAAGTTTACAAAAGGCACATAACCTAGTCTTCCCTGGACAACCAAGAAGTACTGCCACTCTACCCCAACATGGGTACGGGGCCTATCTAGATACTTGTTCTTGTTAGTGTGTGTTCTATCCCAAAAAGCTATAGAGAGGATGATACTCTGAACCGAAGTGTAGCCAGGAGGGACTAACGGGACATACAAAGTGAGGGATTAAGTTACCCCCCACATGCGACAATTGGGTCTCCTGCTGTGGCGATGTGTGACATAGTGCCAGGGAGAAAAAACCCAGTTGAAGGGACAGTCATGTACTATCTTGATCAGAGTGGACAGTTAGGATCATTCTTCTGATGCTTGCATATCGTTGTGTCGATCCATGGGTGGTTCATGGCAGATGATTGGATCTTGTGGAATGTGTACACCTCTGCAGAGTAAAACTATTTTGAATAGCCGAGCCCTCGGATATGGGAAGTTGAATGGCCATGTGGCTAGCATTGTGTCATTTTTCAAAAAGGGTGTTTTTGAAATGAAGGACTTGTACCTGAGAGGTACCGATGAAGAAAGATGGAGTTGTTTTCCAAGAAGTTTTGCAAAGAAAACTCTTTTATAAAACAAGTTTATAAAACCTCTTGGATATGCAATATCTACAAGAGAAAGAAAATTATATGATTTTATTTTGAAGTATCTTCTTTAGCAAAGATATAGAGATGTTTCTCCAAAACAACCATGGTGAGCCCTATTTATAGCCTACCCATCCACCATATAAGCATACTTGAATTTGTAACGTTTATAAAGGATGTCTTGCAGAGTACATTCAAATGTACTCATATTGGTTTTGCTCCTAGCTATTTACTTGGCCGGACTTTGAGGAGATGCCACCTGAGGAGGAGTACTTTTCCGACGACTATGCGAATTAGGCCGGCTCCTGGTCAGCTGTCTGTAAGACTCTATTTATTCGTGTAATGGATAATGTATCTGTGTACCAACTACGTATGTTGTTCACGACTGAATTCCTGGGATCATGAATGTATGCATATGAGGGGTTCTGGACCATCCGGTTTGGGGCCTCTACAGAGGGTTCGTGGCAGTGACAAGTCACTGTTAGCTACCCCGACCGTAGAGCGTAAGAAAAGGCCGATCAGAAATGTATCACTCGTATTAATAATATACCATTGTTTCTATCAGCTGGTAATTTAAGTGTGTCATAGTTTCAAGTTTCTTAGACCAACCATTAAAAGTTTATACTTACTAGTCCTTCCCGTTTATCCATTAAGCAAATTAACATCTCAAAACAACAGCAGTGATTCAAGTGAAACAGTTTAGTGATCTACAAGACCATGCGAATTTTTCCACTATACCAACTACCACATAAGCATTTATATTCCCAACAAAGCACATATATGAGACAACAAAAACTCTCTCTAAGCATATAGCAATGAAAACTAGAGAGTACTAACAACTCTAAATAAGAGATGAATGCAAAACATGATCTAAATAAATGCAGCAGCCAGACAAAGATTAAGAATACAAAGTATTCCCATGAAAACGTGGAGCGTGTCACTCTCCAATAAAAGAATGCTGGGGTCCAACCAAGCTTATTGCAAAAATAAAAATAAACTAAAAGCAAAAATAAAAGACGCTCCAAGTAAAGCACATAAGATGTGACCGAATAAAAATATAGTTTCACTAGAAGTGACCTGATAATTTGTCGATGAAGAAGGGGATGCCTTGGGCATCCCCAAGCTTAGACGCTTGAGTCTTCTTGGAATTTGTTGGGATGTACCACCAGGGAATCCCCAAGATTAGGCTCTTCACTCTTCTTGATCACGTCATATCATCCTCTTCTCTTGACCCTTGAAAACTTCCTTCACACCAAACTTCTCACAATCTTCATTAGCAACGTTAGTGCAATCAAAATAATAAATTCACATGGTTCAGTTTCAACACAAGCCTACCACTCATAAACACATTAGCTACTATCGTGACTTCTTTTGAAACTCTTTTTATCAAAAGAACACCAAAAGAAAGAGATTAAGATGCAAATGCAATTATTGGCAAAAATCTGTCAAAACAGGACAGCAGGTAAAGATGTTTTTTTCGAAACTCTTCTGTTGCTCAAATCAAAAAGTGTTCAACTAAGAAAAGGTGCGTATATATCCCAGGATTACGCACAAAACAACTCAGGTCATTTTGAATTTTCTATGATTTTATACGAATTTAACAGTGGATAGCAGAAATCTGTTTCCTACGCAGAAATCCGAAATATAGTCTCAACTTTCCACTAGAGGATTTACTTAGCTCAACAAAGACACAAAAGAAAAGATACAGAGGGGTTGCTAAGGAAATATACAACACCCAGGTGCAAAGAAAACAAAAATAAATGACGGAAAACGGGTTGAAAACGGAGAAATAAAACGGGTTGTCTCCCGGTAGCGCTTTTCTTTAACGCCTTTCAACTAGGCATAGAAAGCAACTCAAGTATTTTCAAGTGAGGAAGCATCAAAATCATAACTTGCTCTAATAATAGAGTCAAAAGTTAGCTCCATTCTCTTTCTAGGAAAGTGTTCCATACCTTTCTTGAGTGGGAATTGATATTTAATACTCCCCTCTTTCATATCAATAACAGCACCAGCAGTTCTAAGAAAAGGTCTTCCGAAAACAATAGGACAAGAAGCATTGCATTCAATGTTCATAACAACAAAATCAATAGGGACGAGGTTATTGTTAACCATAATGAGAACATCATCAATTCTACCAAAAGGTTTCTTCTTAGCATTATCAGCAAGATGAACATCCAAATAATAGTGTTCCAACGGTGGTAGATCAAGCATATCATAAAGCTTTTGAGGCATAACAGAGATGCTAGCACCAAGATCACACAAAGAATTGCAATCAAAATCATTTTCTTTTATCTTAATGATGGGCTCCAAACCATCATCTAATTTCCTAGGGATAGATGTTTCAAGTTTCAGCTTTTCTTCTCTAACTTTCACGAGAGCATTGGTAATATGTTTAGTAAAGGTCATATTCATGGCACTAGCATTGGGACTTCTAGCAAGATTTTGTAGGAACATAATAACTTCAGAAATATTGCAATCATCAAAATCAAAATTATTATCATCAAAAGTAATGGGACCATTATCTCCCACATCTCTAAAAATTTCAGCACTTTTATCAGAAGCAATTTCAGCAATTTGAGGCAATCTAGCACGTTTCACCAAAGGGATGGAGACTTTGTTAACACCAAATGCTTTACCGTTGATAGTAGGAGGTTTACTAGAACTTGGAGCTTCAGTTTTACTAGTGGTGGTGATAGTGCAAACTCTAGCAGTATTATTCTTTCTAATCCATCTTCTCTTTCCCACCTAGCACGTAATTCAGCCATCAACCTAACATTATTATCAATTCAAACTTGGATGGCATTCAAAAATTTACTTTCTTTAACATCATGTGGCAAAACCTTCAGTTTTAGAAAATCAACATCAATAGCTAGGCTATCTACTTTAGAGGCAAGAACATCTATTTTACCAAGCTTTTCCTCAACAAATTTATTAAAAGCAGTTTGTGTGCTAATAAATTATCTAAGCATGTTTTCAAGATCAGAGGTAGAGCTTTTATTATTATTGTAGGAATTTCCATAAGAATTACCATAACCATTATTAGGAGGATAGGGCTTATAATTGTTTCCACCAAAATTATTTCTATAAGCATTGTTGTTAAAATTATTATTTCTAATAAAGTTCACATCAACATGCTCTTCTTGAGCAACCAAAGAGGCTAAAGGAACATTATTTGGATCAACTTGATATTTACCATTAACAAGCATATACATAATAGCATCAAGCCTTTCACTCAAAGAGGAGGTTTCCTCAACAGAATTTACCTTCTTACCTTGTGGAGCTCTCTTAGTGTGCCACTCTGCATAATTTATCATCGTATCATCAAGAAGCTTTGTTGCATTGCCCAAAGTGATGGACATAAAGGTACCTCCAGCAGCTGAATCCAATAGGTTCCTTGAGGAGAAATTCAGTCCTGCATAAAAGGTTTGTATAATCATCCAAGTAGTCAGTCCATGAGTGGGACAATTCTTCACCATAGTTTTCATCCTTTCACAAGCTTTAGCAACATGTTCATTATCAAATTGTTTAAAATTCATTATGTCACTTCTCAGGGATATAATCTTAGCAGGAGGATAATATTTTCCAATGAAAGTATATTTACACTTAGTCCATGAATCAATACTATTTCTAGGCAAAGATAGCAACCATTCTTTTGCTCTTCCTCTCAACTAGAAAGGAAATAATTTCAGTTTAATAAAATCTCCATCCGCATCTTTATATTTTTGCATCTCACATAGTTCAACAAAATTATTAATGTGAGCAACAGCATCATCAGTACTAACACGAGAAAATTGCTCTTTCATAACAAGATTTAATAAAGTAGGTTTAATTTCATAGAAAGCAGCAGTAAGAGCAGGTGGAGCAATAGATGTGCAAATAAAATCATTGTTGTTTGTGCTAGTGAAGTCACACAACTTAGTATTCTCAAAGGAACTCATTTTAGCAAAATAAAAGCAAGCAAATAAATAACAGCTATAAAGTAAACTAATTTTTTTGTGTTTTGATATAAAGAAGCAAAACAAGACAAAAAAAAACAAGACAATAAACAAAATAAAGAGGTTGAGAGTGAGAAACTCCCCTTGCCGGAAGACTTCTTTCACCCCGGAAACGGCGCCAGAAATTCTTTGCTACGCCTTGATGGTGCCCTGACGGGGAGACTTCTTGATGATGATGAATTTTAAGTCCCCGGCAACGGCGCCAGAAATTCTTGATGCTTGTGATGGCGTGTTGGGAACCCCAAGACGAGGGTGTGATGAGTACATCGGTAAGAATTTCCCTCAATTAAGAACCAAGGTTATCAATCCAGTAGGAGAAAGAGGATATTCGGAAGGTTGATGCCACTAACGGTGGTGATGGCGCCTCATCAGTGTCAGCAACAACGCGTAACCTGCACACAACACAACCAAAATACTTTTTCCCAACGGTACAGTGAGGTTGTCAATCTCACCGGTCTTGCTGAAAACAAAGATTAGACGTATAGTGTGGAAAATAGTCTATGCTTACAGTGAGTAAAGAAAGCAAGGAATTGTAGTGGTTTGTTTAACAGTGTAGGAAAAATGGACTAGGGTTCATAGGTTCACTAGTGGTGTCTCTCCATAGAAGATAGCATGCTGGGTGAACAAATTGCAGCTGGGCAATTGACAAATAGAGGTTGCACCGTAGTGCACATTCATGAAATGATGACTACTATGATATTTAGTGCGGGCATTACAACAATATACATAGACCGTAATCCTACTACATCTATGACTAATAATCCACCCTCAGGTTATCATCTGAACCCCCTTAGGTATTAAGTTGCAAGAAACAGATAATCGCATTAAGCAATGTGTGTAATGTAAGCAATGATTGTGCACGCGGGCACTCACACCGTTTTTTTCTCCCTAGTGGCAATAGCACATCCTCCCCCGTCACATTTCTGTCACTCGAGCACAGGCGAAAAGGAGGCATGAACCCAACTATCGATCATAAATACTCCCTCTTGGATTCACTGGCAACTACTTGGCCAGAGCAACCACTAGCAACGGAAAGCATGCAAGATCACAAATAACATATGCAATAAAGACTATAATCAACTTGGCATACGTTCAATATTCATCGGATCCCAACAAACACAGCACATAGAATTACATAAGAACAATCTCGATCATGTTAGGCAGCTCACGAGATCTAAACATTGAGGCATATGAGGAGAAGACAACCATCTAGCTACTGCTATGGACCTGTAGTCCAAGGATGAACTACTCACACATCACTCTAGGAGGCAGGAATGGTGATGAAGAGGCCTCCGGTGATGATCTCCTCTCCGGAAGGGTGCCGGGAGACAGCTTCAGAACCCCCCTGATCTAGGGTTGACGACGACGACGGCTGCGAAACTTTTCGGGGATTTTTTATCAGTTACCTAGGGTTTTCCTTCGGAGGGGAATAAATAGGAGAAAGGGCGACGTCGGTGGGCGGCCAGGGGGCCTCACCACCCCCAGGCGCGGCCAAGGGTGGGGCCACGCCTAGCTATGGTGAGCCCACCCTGGTGCCCGTCTTCGACTCCTCTTCGGACTTCTGGATGCTTCCGGGGAAAATAGGAACTTCGAGATTCATGGGGTCCAATTCCGAGAATATTTCCAGAACAAATTTTCTGAAATCAAAAACAGCAGAAAACAGGGAACTGGCACTTGGCATCTTGTTAATAGGTTAGTCCTGGAAAACATATAAAAATGCTATAAAGAAGGGAGAAATCATGTAGCAATTGGCATAAAATCAACATGTAACATCAGAAATTATAGATACGTTGGAGAAATATCAGCGGCCTCGGGTGTTTCTCGGGTAAAAGTGGTATCCCCCTAGGGTTTTTGTCTCGGGGGGATTAAATAGGCGAAAGGGCAGAGGCGGTGGAGGCCTGGGGCCCCCACACCACCCCCCTTGCGCGGCCAAGGGGGGCGCGCCGCCCTATGGTGTGGGACCCCTGAGCGCCCCCTCCGGGTCTCTTCGGAACCGCGTGGAACCTTCGGGAATTCTAAGACTTCGGGGCTTCGAATTTTCCAATTCCGAGAATATTTCCAGAACAACTTTTCTGAAACTAAAAACAGGTTACTGGCTCTGTGGCATCTTGTCAATAGGTTAGTCCGGAAAATCGATAAAAAAAGGTATAAAGTGTATAGCAAACATGTGGGAAACAATAAGAAAACAACATGAAACATCAGAAATTGAGGATACATTTATGACGTATCAGAGTGCTATGAAGATCGCCTACAACCCCGTTCTTCACTCCAAGACAAAGCACATTGAGATCTGTCATCATTTTATTCGGGATCATGTTGAGAAGGGTGATATTGATCTCTCATATGTATCAACCAAGGATCAAATTGCGGATATCTTCACGAAGGCCCTTGATGAACCAAGATTTCAAGATTTGAGGAATGAACTAAATGTCATAGATTCTTCCAACTTCACTTGAGACCTTGCATGAGTACCTTCATTATACGTGCTATTAGGTTTGGATGTAGGCATGGACATAGGGGGAGCGTCACTCAACTCATGAGTGTACCCCCTCTTATTATGCGGAAATCAATTATTCATTGCATGTCTAGTCATTTTGTGACTTATTGTGCTTAATTGTGAGTAGTACACTTGGACCCAAGATACATCTTCGTTGTGGCAAAGTACACACTCAAACATGGTGGCCACGGCCACCAACCTCCTACTCAAGGAGTTGATTTTATTTTGGCTTTTTCACGCACATACTATTCCCCCTTGGCAACTTGTGCGAGTTCGGCTTTTTCTCCTTTGCATCTTAAGAACTCGCATCAAGTAATGTATCTCGTATGACAATTACAACTATCCAACCCAAGCTTACTTTTCCCAAAAGCCCACTTCCATCACAATGCTCTTGTTTTTCTGATCTTGGCGGGCTCAAATTGGGGCGAGCGGAACCTCCGGTGAAACCACCGGAGCCTCCGTCGCGACTGACCACCGGTACCCACCGGTACTACCGCTGGTGCGAAAATCTCGCCCAGCGGGTCTGTACCGAACCGCACCGTGTGGGCAAGGAGCGGAACCTCCGGTGAAAGCACCGGAGCCTCCGCTCGCTGCGGTTCTGCGGGGATAACCCTAGGACGAGCGGGGGAAGAGATCTTTAGATCTCACTTTCCCCCACTCGCCCCCACTCATCCTCCTCACAACCGTTGGCGCCCCCATTCTCTCCGCCGCCGGGACGAGCCCTCCACCGCGAAGAGGCCTTCTCCTTGCCTTGGACGGCTCCGAGATCTTCCTCCTCCACCACCCTTCACCATGGATGCGGGTATGTGGCTCCCTCTCTCTCCCATCTTGTTGAAGGATGGAAAAGAACTAGGAGCAACCTATTCTTCGCATTTAGATGTATGGAGTAGGGGTTTTGGAGTAGGGATTCATGGGTACAAACCCTAGAAATCTAGATTGTAACCATTAGGCATGAATTACCTCGATTACTAAGGTGGATTGTGTTCACATGCCCTTATCTCGTTGTTATTCCTCTCTAATGTTCCCCAAATCTTGATTTCTTTGATTTGTGTGTTGTTTAAGAACTTGAGAATTATCTCTTCATCGTGCTTTTCCTCCTATCTCTTTCATAGATGCATCCGGTTCAAAGGGAGTTCGTACCAAGGATATGGGTAGTCGCAAGGCACCACGAGTGGATGAGATCGAAGAAACTTTGGATCCATCTCAACCCAAGCGCAAGCCACGGTTCCCGGCCCCGGAGAAGACTTTGCCCCCGAAGGAGAAATCTGCCTCTCAAGTGTCCGAAAGTGTGTTCTTGGATACCCGCCGTGAGAACCCGTACATCATTGATCGGGATCGTTTGATGCCATAGTTTCGAGGTCGTGATACTAGGTTTCACACCGTCTTCCAAGCACATATATACCATGAGATTGTTATGAGGAAGCCCAAGGACAATGTTGCCCCTCAACATGCTATTAACCTTGGTCACTTGGAGAGGAAGCCCAACTATTTTGGTGAAGCTCTTGAAATCATTGATGCTTTTGGTCTTCGTCCTATTATGCAAGTACAACAAGACTTTGATGAGGGGATTGTTTGTGAGTTCTTGGCCACTGTGCATCTTTCCAATGAAACCGAGCGTCATCTCATTCGGATGACAAAGGGGAAGAAGTTCACCATCAAGTGGTCCGAAGTTGGTGTTCTTCTTGGTGGCTATCCGGATCATGGCCCTTTTGGTGGTGGCTCCGAGTACGACAGCGAGTGGTTTCGTGTTCACCTCACCAATGCCTCCACCATCAACAACTATCAACTTACTCCTCTCTATCACTGGAAGAAGTTTGCAGTTGGGTTCGTCAAGGGCCTCTACCCCACATATGACATTATGCTTCGTATCTATCGAGAGACAATCAACCCCAAGGAGGGCAACATTGATGAGATCCTAGGTTTCCTCGAGAACCTCTTGATCCTTACTCATGAGAAGTGGCTCTCTAGTATGAATCAGAAACTTGATGTGCTTGACTATATATGGAATGAACTGTGGCATGTCATTGTGCAAAAGAAGAATGCTTTCTTTGGGCCATTCATAAAGAAAATCATCTTGCATGTATGGAATGACAAGTTCCCGGATGATCCTCTTGATGACACCAACTGGATCCCACACACGGAGAAGAGGCTACTTATCAAGGACCACACTGAGCCAGTTGTGCATCCCACTCCCGCTCCTCGCAAGGGAAAGGCCAAGCCATGCATTATTATTGATGAAGAAGAAGTCGGTCCCTCTCGCCCTCCTCCTTCTAACAATGCCTTCAAGTGGATGGCTCGAGATCTCAAGAAGGTGTTCCGTGTGAACAAGAAGATCGAGCAGCATTAGTGGGAAGTTCACTATGACAAAGAACTCCAGCACCGCAAGGAAGCACAGGCAGAAAGGCAGCTCCGTCGTGATGCAGGGGAGACCGTCAATTCTCCCGTTGAAGATAACATTACTACATGGGGCTAGTGGCAGACCAGGGACTCCAAGGGTGATATCATTGAATGGTCTGATGAGGAGCCTGGAGAAGAAGTGACTATCTCTCGTCGTCATGCCCGTCCTCCTAGCATGGACAACTCCTCCGAGTGAACCTTGGGGCATTAGCATCGGTCTTTATCCTCTTTTGGTATCTTGATGCCAAAGGGGGAGAGATGTCTATTTAGGAGTGTTGGGCATTGCATGGGTCTTTCTCTCTCAAGTCGTGCTTTCGTTTTGATTATTGTGTTTTGCTTGAGAGAGTTGGTTATTTGTGGACTTCGTATGTTTATTATTTGTATTGTGTGAACCTCTTTATGCATGGTGTAAGACATGTGAACCTAGTTCCTTAATTCTATCATATTTATGGGTTCCTTAAAATTTGTGCTTAGCAAGTTTGCTCGTTATTATCATATCTCTCTTGTTTAGTTCTTTCAACATGAAGGGAGCATACCTCAAGGGGGAGCTCCGTCCATATTGATTGTGACCTAGCAATGCAAATAGTTGTGTTGTCATCAATTACGAAAAGGGGGAGAATGAAAGATCATCTTCCGTTTTGATAATTGATGGCAACATAACTAACAGACTAATCTCTATTTTGAGCATGTGCAAGGTTTGTTTGATACTTATCAAAATGACAAAATACTCCCAATAAACATTCTCAAAGACGTATAATATTTATCCAAAAGGAAAGAGCTCGAAAAGACTCTTCTGGGAAAATGTTTTTACAGGCAGCAAAGGCTCCGGTGAAACCACCGGAACCTCCGCCCCCTGATGTTTCTCAGCACATTCCCAGGCGGAGAGGTTCCGGTGGTACCTCCGCCAAAACCCTCTTCGGGTGGCTCACGATGGAGCCCAGGGCGGAACCCATCGGAAGTTCCGGTGGGTCGAACCTCCGCCGGCTCCACCGGTACCTCCACCAGTCCAACAAGGCTACCGGTGCGATTTGGTACCGGTGGAGGCTCCGGTGCAGGGTCCGCCAAAATCACCTTCGGGTGCATATCAGTAGAGTCTAGGGCGGAACCCACCGGAACTTCGGGTGGGCGGAACCTCCGCCGGAACCACCGGAGCCTTCGCCACTGAAGAAACTGCAGAGACGAAAAAGGAGTCGCGCGGGCTCCAATGTGTGAAGACCACCGGAGCTACCGGTGCAAACATCGGAACCTCCGGTGCAGCGTGGGAGTGGGCAATGGTCAGATTGGGGAAGGGGTATTTAAAGCCCTTCCCCTACCTCTTAAATGCTAAGTTTTTCCCACTCTCTCTCCTAGCCATTAATGAAAGCTTCAACCTCCTAGATCTCCCTCTCCAACCACCCAATCACTCCATAACTTTGTGGATAGCTAGAGGAGACCTAGATCCGTGATTCCACCAAAGGAATTGAAAATCCATCCACCACATCCTAGTAGATCTAGAATCCTACTTGAGGCTTAGAAACCTTAGTAGATCTTGTGCTTGTAGCTTCCACCTCGTTGCAAAGAAGCTTAGGATTGTTTGAGAGCCTCCATCCGTCTTGTGGAGTGTCCTCAACCTTGTGTAAAGGTTTGGTCAACGCCTTCAAGTCGACCTTATAGTGGAAACGAGAATCTACCTCACCGGAGAAGCTCAAGGAGAATAAGGTGTGCACAACCGTGCTATTGAGGACGCCTAGGTGGATCCCCATATCTCCAACGTATAAGTACATCTCTTGAGAAGGAACTACGGAAAACATATTCTTGTCTCCTTGTTTACGCTTGTGTTTTATCTTGTTACCTTTTGTTTTACTTTTGTTGCGTATCTTATCTTGTATCACCTAGGTTGCTCACCTAGTTGCACATCTAGAGAACCTTGTATTACTTGTTTAGCCACAACTAAAAGGAAACGAATAAAAATTGGTAGTCAACCTATTCACCCCCTCCCCCCCCCCTCCAGTTGACCATAGTGCACTTTCAGGCTCCTCATCTTCGGCCGCTAATGAGGAGAAAGAATGGAAGCTGGTCTGGAAGATTAACGCGTCCGCCAAGATGAAAATCAATATGTGGAGGTTCGCACATGACTTCCTGTCGAGCGGCGTTCAGCTTGTCCACCGCCATATACCTGCAAGCGTTGCATGTGTCTTCAGGGAGGAGGACGTCGAGTATGCCTTCCTTCGGTCTCATTTTGCGCGGGAAGTGTGGAGGCTTGTGAAGAACACTTTTGGTCTACAGCTTGCTAGGCGTGATTTCATGTCACCTAAGCACTGGTTAATCGGTTTCTTGAGGAGAGCAACTGAGCTGGAGGCCACGGTTCTGACTGTGGGTTGCTGGCATATTTGGGAAGCGCGGATACGCAATAACCAGCAGTGCCTAAACCCGAAGCAAACAGTTCTAAAGATCATTGCGTATGTGGACACGATCGTGCAACAATGTTTTAAAATCAAACCAGGCAATAGGTGTGAGTCCAACAAATCTCAAAATTGGACACCGCCGCCACTTAGAGAGATTTTGGTGAACGTGGATGCTGCTTTGTTCCCGGAGCAATGTCATTCGGCTGTTGGTGCTGTGTTCAGAGACACCCGAGGGGAATGCGTTCTTGCTATTAGCGAGCCCTTCCCTGGCTTCCCTTCCCTGGAGATGGCGGAGGCGATGGCACTCCGGCGTGTGTTCCTGGTTTCTATGGAGCGTGGCTTCGACGAGGTGATCTTCGCGTCGGATTGTTTGTCTCTTATCCATCCAGCACATGTCTACTCCTTCACATGATTGATCCATGGTGGGAGTTGTGGTCTCAGAGATCAAGAAGTTGATGGAGAGATTTGCATCGGCTACTTTCAAACACGTTAAACGTTTCCTTAATGCGTCTCATACTGTAGCTTGTTCTAGTGATGTATCTAGTCTAGACTTTATTTTGAAATTCTGCTCTGGTGTCAATCCAGAAGACTCTTTGCATTGCTGTTTTATGATCAATAAAGTGTGATTTAAGTTCAAGAAAAAAAAGATAGTAAGCATGGCACCCGCTTGATCATTTTTTTTAAATTACCCACTTGATCAGTTAGTTGAAAGAAATGACAATTGTTTGCTATTCATAGCGTATCACAACGCCGCCGCGAACATTCAAAGTGTTAGCTAACCGGCTGAAGCTTACTCTACCTATGATGATATCTGAGCAACAGAGTTCTTTTGTCCCCGGGAGGCTAATTACTGACAATGCTCTTATTGCCTACGAATGTCTCTACACCATTCGTAAGCAGAAGTCCAAGAAATCGTATTTTGCTTTGAAATCGATATGATGAAGGCATATGACAGGGTGGAATGGTAATGGTGATGAGGTGTGTCACGATGGTAAGGTATGCAGTTAAGGTCAATGGAGATCTCACGGATCCTGTTATTCCCACTCGTGGCATTCTTCAAGGGGACCCAATTAGCCCTTACCTCTTTGTCATGTGCACGGAGGGGCTCTCGTGTCAACTCATGTTGAAGGAATCCTCTGGTGAGATGATCGGTGTTCGTAATGGAAGGAGGGGCCCCCCGGTGTCCCATCTCCTTTTTGCTGACGATAATATCTTCTTTGCTAGAAGCGATCAGTCAAGTGTTGATTCTCTTTGTTCCACACTACAATTATATTGTCATGGCTCAGGGCAGAAAATCAACCACGAGAAATCTTCGATTTTCTTTGGGAAAAACTGTGCGGTGGATGTCAAGGAGAGGGTCAAACACCAACTGGCTGTTCATAGTGAAATCTTCCAGGACTCCTACCTTGGTATGCCAACGGAGATTGGCAGATTCACCACAGATTCATTCAGTTTCTTATCATATCAGACATGGAAAAGGTTGAGTGCTATTTCTGACCGACCTCTATCTCGAGTTGGTAAAGAAATTTTCTGAAAGCAGTCATTCATGCATTTTCTACATACGTAATGAGTTATTTTCAGATCCCAGTCGCGGCATGCATGTGCATGCGCTGGACCATCGCGAATTACTGGTGGGGAGTGGAAGATGGGCACAAGAGGATGCACTGGAGGTCTTAGGAATGGATGTCCACGCCTAAGCCCATGGGTGGCATGGGATTTCGAGACCTGGTAATTTTCAACAAGGCTATGCTTGGTAGACAAGCGTGGAGGCTCATCACAAAAACCTGATTCCATGTGTGGTCGAGTCTTGAAGGGACGTTACTTCCCGGATACTGACTTTTGGCATGCGACAAGGCCACGATCTTCATCATTCACATGGCGTAGCATTTTTTTTTGGAAAGGATCTAGTCAAGGAAGGGATGTGGTGGGGAATTGGTGATGGCAGAAACACTAAGTTGTCGTCGGATAATTGGGTTCCAGGTGCCCCTCCTTAAGACCCGAGACCACGCATGGTTATTTCTGAAGACCTGAGACCACGCATGGTTATTCCTGCAGATGCTACAGTCGACTTTCTCCTAGACCCGGACACGAACCAGTGGGATTCAGACTTGATTCGTACAACCTTTGATGCTAGTACATCGTCTAAGATACTGCAGGTACCTCGTAGCCGCATGGGAGGATATGATTTTGCATGCTGGACGCATGCTTGTTTCGGTGTCTATACCATTCGGTCGACGTATAACCTGGCGAGATCTTCAGAGGTGATCACCAGCCAAAATCGCACTGGACGGGGATTGACATTCGATGCAACGGAGGAGACTAAACTATGGAAAATCAAGGTGCCGGGGAAGATGTGCTGAAATTCGAATGGGCTAGCAGGCCCATTAGGCAATTTCCATTTAATCCCTAAGGCCCATGCTGCCATAGCAAATGGTGGGAGTTTAGTCCCACATTGCTAGTTGGGAGAGTTTTGCACCAGTTTATAAGGTGAGCTCTCTCCCCACTAGTGTGAGTTGGAATGAAGAGAGAGGAGTAGTGGAGGTGTTCCACACGCGCGCTCCTCCTCCTCCGCCGCCCGCCTCGCCACGCCTCGCCTCGCCTCGTCACGACACGACGCGCCGCGCCGCGCCGCGGGTTACGGGTTGCGGGAATGAGCCGAGCCGATGCCTTTATTTTGGCAGTTGGAAACGGAGTCAACAGACACGCCAATAATATGAGACGTCATATTGATTGCTGTCACATTTATTTTGGTAACAGCCGCGCGCAGTAAAACGCCGCATTGATCACGTGTTAACCGCGCGTAGTGAAACGGCGCATTGATTACGTGGTAACGGCTGAATTGATTTGTGAGCTGACCGTTCTCTTACCGTGCCTATATATTGAGGTCGCAGGGGCGGACACAAATACACAACTCATACGCTCTGCACCCACTGTCGTTCCTCTCTCTGTTGCTGCCTCCGGTGATCCCATCCCGTCTACCGCGTACACGGCCGACGGGAGAGCAGGCCTCCGAAACCCCGCCTCTCCAGATCCTGTACGGGAGAGGGGCGATTAGGTTTTTGGGGAGCGTCTCCTACGCGACTGCTCGCTGTCGTACGTCTACTTCGACTACTACTTCATCGTCAACATGGCCTCCGAAGCCGAACGAGCTGCTGCTGCCGCCGCTGCTGCCACCGAGGTCGCTGCTGCTGCCGCCGCCGCGGCCGCCGCCTCTGCTACGGCTACTGCCAATTGGCCAACTGCAGGGTATAGCACGTTTATCCCTGTCATTATTATTTCCATGTGTGCAACACTAGTAGTTCGCGTAGATTTATCTACTATAAATCTAGTATGCACGAACATGGTTAAATATCAGTATGTTTACGTCATGTTCATGATTTATACTTGGATTAATTTAATCTGTAAATTGCCTAAATTCTTAACAATCCATAAACCTAATATGTGTAGGCAATTTTTGATTCATGGTTTTGCTACTGCACTGAAACCGGACCCGTTTACGGGGACGTACTTTAAGCGTTGGCAGACCAAAACATTCTTATGGCTCACGGCTATGAACGTGTTCTGGGTCGTCGGTGTTACTCCTGATCAGGAGAAGGCGTTTAGGGATGCCACCGTCGTCTTTGTTGGATGCGTTCTAAGCGTGATCGGAGAGAAGTTTGTTGACGCATATTTACATGTGCGGGTTGCCAAGGACTTGTGGGAGGCGCTCGAATCCAAATTCGGCGCAACCGATGCTGGCAGCGAGATGTACAGTATAGAGCAGTTCCATGACTACAGAATGGTCGAAAACCGTTCTGTTTTGGAGCAGGCTCATGAGATACAGTGCATCGCTAAGGAGCTTGAAATTCTCAAGTGCGTGTTACCGGGCAAGTATGTCGCGGGATGCATAATCGCCAAGCTGCCTAATTCCTGGAGGAGCTTTGCCACTACTCTGAAACATCAGAGGTGTGAATTCTCAGTAGAGGATGTCATCGGCCATCTGAGTGTTGAGCAGAATTCGAGGGCAAAGGACTCGCATGGAAAAGGGAATGAAGGGACTTCTGTGGCCAATATGGTACAGAAGAACTACAACTCCCACAAGAACAAGGCGAGGACTGGTGTCCAGCAGAATACCGACTTCAAGAAGAAGGCTAAGAAGACCTTCAAGAAGGATAAGAAGAAAGATGGCTGCTTCACTTGTGGTTCACTGGAACACTGGGCTGGGAAGTGCCCAAAGAAGTATGTGAAGCCAGGACATGATTCCAAGGCTGTCAACATGATCGTGAGCAACAATGAGAATGGGGCATCTGGGTATGGTAATTTGTCTACTGTATTTTCAGTTTGTCAGTCTACTGATTGGTGGATTGACACAGGTGCAAACATTCATGTGTGTGCTGACATCTCATTGTTTTCTTCTTATCAGGTCACAAGGAACGGGTCCGTATTGATGGGGAACGGCGCAAGTGCTTCTGTACTTGGTGTTGGCACGATCTATCTGAAGTTTACTTCGGGAAGGATCGTGCAGCTCAAGAACGTGCAGCATGTCCCCGCCATCAAGAAGAATCTCGTTAGTGGCTCCCTTCTATGTAGAGAAGGATTTAAGTTGGTTTTCGAGTCCAATAAAGTAGTTGTAACGAAATATGGACTGTTTGTTGGAAAAGGGTATGAGTGCGGAGGTCTGTTCCGCTTTTCCCTCGCTGATTTTTGTAATAAAGTCGTGAACAATATTCATTCGAGTGTTAATGAAACAGAAGTTTGGCATTCACGCCTTTGTCACGTTGGTTTCAGTTGCATGACGCGGTTAGCAAAACTAAATTTAATTCCAAGTTTCACTTTAGCCAAAGGTTCTAAGTGCCATTCGTGTGTACAAGCAAAGCAACCTCGCAAGCCCCACAAGGCTGCGGAGGAGAGACACTTGGCGCCATTAGAACTCATACATTCTGATCTCTGTGAGATGAATGGTGTGTTGACTAAAGGTGGAAAGAGATACTTCATGACGTTAATAGATGATTCCACTAGGTTTTGCTATGTATATCTGTTAAACACTAAAGATGAGGCTCTACACTACTTTAAAATCTATAAGGCAGAAGTTGAGAATCAACTTGAAAAGAAAATTAAACGAATCCGGTCAGATCGTGGTGGAGAGTATTTCTCTAATGAGTTTGACTCTTTCTGTGCGGAACATGGCATTATTCACGAGAGGACGCCTCCCTATTCACCTCAGTCAAATGGGGTTGCCGAAAGAAAAAACCGTACTCTAACAGATTTGGTTAACGCCATGTTAGATACATCGGGTTTATCCAAGGCATGGTGGGGGAGGCTATATTGACATCATGTCATGTCCTGAATAAAGTTCCGACGAAAGACAATGAGGTCACTCCCTATGAGCAATGGGAGAAGAGAAAAACAACACTCTCGTACTTACGTACTTGGGGCTGTTTTGCAAAAGTCAATGTGTCGATCCCCAAAAAGCGTAAACTTGGACCAAAGACCGTGGATTGCGTTAATTTGGGATACGCTAAGAATAGCGTTGGCTATAGATTTCTAGTAGTGAAATCTGAGGTACCCGACGTGAAGGTCGGTACGATTTTGGAGTCTAAAGATGCTACATTCTTTGAGGATATTTTTCCTATGAGAGATATGCAAAGGACTTCCAGACAGGAATCAGAGGAGACTCCTGAACCTGCATTCCTATGAAATATTATGAACAAACACATGATGAGAATCCTGAGAAGGATGACGAGGAAAACCTTGGTAGGGGCAAGAGACAGAGGACAGCAAAGTCCTTTGGTGATGATTTCCTTGTGTACCTTGTGGATGATACTCCCACTTCTATTTCAGAAGCTTATGCATCTCCAGATGCTGACTACTGGAGAGAAGCGGTCCGTAGCGAGATGGATTCCATCATGGCTAATGGAACGTGGGAGATCACTGAACGTCCTTATGGCTGTAAACCATTAGGATGTAAGTGGGTGTTCAAAAAGAAGCTTAGGCATGATGGTACGATTGAAAAGTACAAGGCTAGACTTGTGGCCAAGGGTTATTCCCAGAAAAAAGATGAAGATTTCTTTGACACTTATTCACATGTGGCCAGACTGACCACCATTCGAGTATTACTCTCGTTGGCGGCCTCGCATGGTCTTCTCGTCCATCAGATGGATGTTAAGACGGCTTTCCTAAATGGAGAGTTAGACGAGGAAATCTATATGCAACAGCCAGATGGCTTTGTGTTAGATGGTCAAGAAGGAAAGGTGTGTAAGTTACTGAAATCTTTATATGGGCTGAAACAAGAACCTAAGCAATGGCATGAGAAGTTCAATACAACTTTAACATCTGTTGGCTTTGTTGTTAATGAAGCTGACAAATGTGTATACTATCGCCATGGTGGGGGCGAAGGAGTTATTTTGTGTTTGTATGTTGATGACATACTGATATTTGGGACCAACCTCAAAGTAATCAATGAGGTTAAGTCATTTCTATCCCAGAACTTTGAGATGAAAGATCTTGGTGTGGCTGATGTTATCTTGAACATCAAGCTATTGAGAAACAATGAGGGTGGGATTACACTTCTGCAATCCCATTATGTTGAGAAGGTTTTGAGTCGTTTTGGATATTCGGACTGCAAAACTTCTCCAACGCCATATGATCCTAGTGTGCGGATTCGAAAGTTCGAAGGCACAGCTAAGGATCAGCTGAGGTACTCTCAAGTAATTGGTTCACTCATGTATCTAGCGAGCGCTACGAGGCCTGACATCATGTTTGCTGTGTGCAAACTAAGCCGATTTGTTTCCAATCCGGGTGATGTGCATTGGCATGCTGTAGAAAGAATTATGCGCTATCTGAAAGGTATCGTGAACCATGGACTTCACTACAGTGGATATCCTTCGGTACTTGAAGGGTATTGTGATGTGAATTGGATCTCTGATGCTGATGAGATGAAAGCCACAACAGGGTATGTGTTTACCCTTGGAGGTGGTGTTGTTTCCTGGAAGTCTTGCAAGCAAACGATCTTAACGAGATCGACAATGGAAGCAGAATTAACAGCATTAGACACGTCTAGTGTCGAAGCAGGATGGCTTCGACATCTTTTGATGGACTTGCCTGTGGTTGAAAAGCCAGTACCGGCTATCCTTATGAACTGTGACAATCAAACAGTGATTGACAAGGTGAAGAGTTCAAAGGACAATGCACAGTCCACAAAGCACATAAAAATGAGATTAAAAGTTGTCAGACATTTAAGAAACTCCGGAGTGATAGCGGTGGATTATATCCAGTCAGCTAAAAATCTGGCAGATCCTTTATTAAAGGGTTATCATGTGTTGTGATAGAAAGTGCATCGAGGGAGATGGGTATGAGACCCACATGAGTTGCCATGGCAGTAACCCAACCTATGTGATTGGAGATCCCGTGAAGTGGGACCTGGGAAAACAAGCTAGTGGTTAACTGAGGAGAGTAATTTTTACTAACCCACTCCACTGGAGATGTAGTACTCTCAAAAACTGTATGGCAGGTTGACTTTTGTCTTAATGTGTTCCAAAGCTTGTATAAGCAAGATGCTATCCTACAGAGCGATCTTTGGAGGAACACACCTATATGATCCTGACTGCTGGTCACAGTCTATGAGATTGGGTGATCTCTAATAAGTTCATGAATAGGCCAGGAGTATGACTAATATGCTCCACCCGAGGGGTCAGCCTTCGGCAGCCTAGTACTGGCAAGACATTTAGTGAAACTATTTTACGCCAAACTGATAATTCAAGGCATAGTCCATTGTTCAGTTGTGATGTAGTGTAGCTACTTGTTCTAGGTGGATTTCAACCTTAACGGGTCTCCACTGAAAATGCCGGTATATAAAAACAGTGAAAGAAACAGAGGACAACACCATGGGTCTTCGGGATCTGGTGGGGGATTGCTGAAATTCGAATGGGCTAGCAGGCCCATTAGGCAATTTCCATTTAATCCCTAAGGCCCATGCTGCCATAGCAAATGGTGGGAGTTTAGTCCCACATTGCTAGTTGGGAGAGTTTTGCACCAGTTTATAAGGTGATCTCTCTCCCCACTAGTGTGAGTTGGTATGAAGAGAAAGGAGTAGTGGAGGTGTTCCACACGCGCGCTCCTCCTCCTCCGCCGCCCGCCTCGCCTCGTCACCACACGTCACGACGCGCCGCGGGTTGCGGGAATAAGCCGAGCCGATGCCTTTATTTTGGCAGTTGGAAACGGAGTCAACAGACATGCCAATAATATGAGACGTCATATTGATTGTTGTCTATTGCGTCACATTTATTTTGGTAACAGCCGCGCGCAGTAAAACGCCGCATTGATCACGTGTTAACCGCGCGCAGTGAAACGGCACATTGATTACGTGGTAACGGCTGTAGTAAACGCCAAATTGATTTGTGAGCTGACCGTTCTCTTACCGTGCCTATATATTGAGGTCGCAGGGGCGGACACAAATACACAACTCATACGCTCTGCACCCACTGTCGTTCCTCTCTCTGTTGCTGCCTCCGGTGATCCCATCCCGTCTACCGCGTACACGGCCGACGGGAGAGCAGGCCTCCGAAACCCCGCCTCTCCAGATCCTGTACGGGAGAGGGGCAATTAGGTTTTTGGGGAGCGTCTCCTACGCGACTGCTCGCTGCCGTACGTCTACTTCGACTACTACTTCATCGTCAACATGGCCTCCGAAGCCGAACGAGCTGTTGCTGCCGCCGCTGCTGCCACCGAGGCCGCTGCTGCTGCTGAGGCCTCCAACGCTGCTGTTGCCGCCGCGGCCGCCGCCTCTGCTATGGCTACTGCCAATTGGCCAACTGCAGGGTATAGCACGTTTATCCCTGTCATTATTGTTTCCATGTGTGCAACACTAGTAGTTCGCGTAGATTTATCTACTATAAATCTAGTATGCACGAACATGGTTAAATATCAGTATGTTTACGTTATGTTCATGATTTATACTTGGATTAATTTAATCTGTAAATTGCCTAAATTCTTAACAAGATGAAGATCACACTATGGTGGTTCGCACACGACTGCTTACCTTCGGGACACCAGTTGTTGCACCGTCAGATACCGGCGTCGGGGGAGTGTGTGTTCTGCTCTCAGGAGGAGCGCATTGAGCACACCCTGTTATTCTGTCACTACGCCTCCATGGTTTGGCGTGAAGTGAAGAAAGTTGTTCCACTCAGGCTATTGAGGAAGCATTTCGCGAGTATGAAGATTTGGGTCCTCGACTTCTTAGCAAGAGCGAATGATCGCCAGGCAGCTACGGCTGCGGTGACTTGTTGGCATCTCAGGAATGCTAGGAATGTAGTTCGCAATGGAGAGAAGCTAAAAAATCCGAATAGCCTTGCTCTCCAGATTCTGTCATATGTTGATATGATCCAGACGCATCTACTCAATCACCGTCCAACCAAAGACGAGAGACCGTCTCGAAGCCTGCTTGGTCTCCGCCACCAGAAGGTACGGTTGTCATCTTTGTGGATGCGACGTTGTTCTTGACGTCTTCTCGAATGGGGGTTGGTGTTGCAATCAGGAGCCACAAAGGAGAATTCCTGGTAGCTTGCGGCCAGGTACTTTATGAGGTTACGACACCGGAAATTGCAGAAGCACTCGCTATTAGAAGTGCAGTCACTCTCGCTTGGGAGGAAGGATTGGAAAGGATCATAGTGGCATCAGACTGTCTCTCGGTCATCCAGCAGATACGATCGCCTTCGAGGGATCGTTCCATAGTGGGCGTGGTGGTACAAGATATCAAGGACTTGGCAGCGTCACTGGCCTGAGCGTCTTTCCACCATGTTAGTCGGTTGATTAACAAATCAGCACACATCTTAGCTCGTAAATCTAAACTTAATAGTTTTATCTTTCGTTCTTCTGTCCCGGATTGTATCCGAGACTCCCTCTGCATTGATGTGTTCTGATCAATAAAATGTTTGTACCCCTCAAAAGAAAAACGCCGCGAACCCACCTGCCACGTCACCGCTGTCGTGGGAACGACCAGCTCGCCAGCTTTTTCCCTTTTTTTAGAGGAGACTCACCAGCTGCGTGGGCTGGATCGAGCCCATAAACCGACCGAGTAATAGTAGGAGTAGGAGACAAGAAGGGGAGGGGGACACCGCATAAAACCTTTTCTTGTTTCCAGAAACCCCCCTCGTTGTTTGCCCCAAACCCGAACCAAACCCCTTCCGCAAGCTCCCTCCCGGTCCCGGCGATGGCATCAGCGGCGGCGGCGGCGGAGTGGGAGGCCGCGGCGCGGAAGGTGCTGGTGGCGAGGAAGCCAGCCTTCGGGCTCCCCACCGGCTGCCCGAACTGCCTCCCCGCCCTCCTCTACCTCCGCATGGCCGAGGTCCCCTTCGACATCCACGTCGACACCGCCTTCCCCGACGCCGGTGAGCCTTCGCTTCCGCTCCTGACGCGCTCCTATCATCTAGCGCAAACTTTATAAAGCTAGGATCTCCCTGCCCCGAGCATCCCCGCTCGGATGTCGTTGCTTGGGATTTTGTCGCGGGGATTGATGCTCAACTGTTGATGTGCTAGGTTTCTGTGTTTGGGTTCCGTGAGATGGTTACATTGCTTGGGATCGTTTAGCTGTCCTTTGCGCCTGAGCTGCTGCATCCCGTTTAGGTCCTCAGCTGTGCAGAGATCAGGCACACTGATCCATAGGATGTGTGCTCAACCCTGCGTGTCTTCCTGTATTGGCATGGAAGGATTAGTAGTCAACTGCTCCACTTTGATTAGATAAGTAGTATGATATAGTCTTATATGCTTATAAAAGTAAGGAAAAGTGGGTTTGTAAAAAAATAAGCGAAAGTCAGATGTTTCTCTTTAACTACTGGGCGAAGGAACCTTATTCACGCAATAATGTAGCAGCAGAATAATTGGATGCGCTAAACAGTTCTGTTGCATAGAATGCTTCCATGATTGGATAACTTGTCTCATGGCGTCTAGCTTGGCTTGTGTTCAGGAGCCAAGTAGCTCATAGTTAGCAATCAGCTGTCTGTATCAAATTGTCAGATGTTCTGCTTGTGCATTTTGTGTCACCACTCCAAAACCCAGACAGCGTATGAGACTATGAGGGGATTCTGAAAGATGTACGATGCCTTGCACATGTTCTGGACACACAAAACTAATTGAATGGATCGCACATAAGAAATTATGTTTCTATAACTGAATTTGTAGCTCTCTTAAGCACTTGTTGTAGGGATTTTAGACCTTACACTACTACTGAATGACAACAAAAGCACATGCCGTTTACTAAAACAAACACGCCTTCTTTAGAATAGATCTGTATCCTAAAGTATATGTTTGCCACAAGAAAATAAAAAACATCATCGTTGAAGGTGATGGTGAACTCGGGCACCATGTGGGTGGCAGTATGAAGGTGATAGTAAAATGACAGATTTGGAGCAAAGCAGCAACGTACAATCTTGGGTGCCCACTGACTGCTATTAGCTGCATTTGACTCACCTCAGAGCTGGCCCCTACATTGCCCTGTCTTCTCCAGACCAACGACGTGGCTGAGTGGCGGCTGTGAGATCCACACCCACCAGAGACAGTTCCTCTGCAATCATGGAGTGGGCGAGATGTGGTAGTTGGCAGGCAGTTTGATAGAGGGAAGTCTGGGAGCTTTCCTTACTTCCATGTGTGGACGGAGAGGAATAGGATTGAATGAAAAGGAGCTAGGATAGAGTTTGGGTGCAGTAAGCAGGGGAGTTATACTATAGCAACTTAATAACGAAATAAGGGTGCAGTCCCTCGTCAGTACAAACAGGGGATAAAAGGATAGACACAAGATAGAACGAAGAACATAGCATCGCGCTTTTAATAATAGTAAACTAGAGATCTTGTCTTCCTTATACTATATTCGCTAAGTATATTTACTGCTCTTACACCTTAGATTTTGTTCCACAGATCACATACCATATGTTGAATTTGGCGAGTGTGTCGCATTCAACAATGAGAAAGGTGGTGTAATTGAGTATCTCAAGGAGGAGAAAATTGTGGACTTAACCTCAAAACTCTCAAGCGATTCTTACTCTGATCTACTATCCACAAAGGCCATGATTTCGACATGGCTTGCTGATGCTTTGCAGTATGAACTCTGGGTGGTTACTGACAAGAGCATTGCACAAGAAATCTACTTTTCTGATCTTTCCTGGCCTATTGGGAAGATATTATACTGGAAGAAAACTAGAGATGTGAAGCGGCTAATGGGTATAACAAAGCTTAATGCTGCAGAAAGAGAAGAGGAGGTCACAACTGCTGTACTCATATTTTTGCAGTCTTATTTTTTGTTCACACGCTAGTAGCTTATAGCATACTTGTAATATCTTATTTTGAACAGATATACCGGAAGGCTAATGCTGCTTATGATGCTTTATCAATGAGATTAGGGGACCAAGCGTTTCTCTTCGACAATAGGTATATTTGTTTTCTTGTGTTTTGCTTTACATGCAACATACTTCTTTGTATTATGTTACTATTGTTTGTGACTGTCATATATTTCTCTTACAATAATGCAACATTTGCAGATACTAACTAATATATTCTTCTATCTGTGCAGCCCTACAGATGTTGATGCTCTTTTCCTTGGACATGTTCTTTTTGTCCTTAATGCATTGCCTGTGAGTTTACTTGGGCTTGAATACTCAGCTTTGCTTCTACCCAAAATGCAGCATACATGAACATTCAGTTGCAAATTGATCTGTAACACAAATGCATATTGCTATTCAATAATCATCTACGCGTAACCCTGGAAGCATGAGTGTACATCTCAAATGCTTCATATCTTACTAATATGGTTCATATCTTAGCCTACCCCAAGTTGTTTGGGACTGAAAGGCTTTGTTGTTGTATATGCTAGAGGACTGGGCATGTCTCAGTTGGTAGAGGCCCATGGTAGTTTCTTCTAAGTAAAATGCCTTGGAAGCTAGGCTTGTTGCTCGAGTCTTTTTATATGCTCTGATTGTCCTTCCACTAAGTTCTAGTTGTCAAATACATTCCCCAAAGTGTGGCATGAGTTATGTTTTGACAAATGCTCTGGTCTTATTTCTGCATTGTAGGGTACATCTACGCTGCGAAGCTATTTGCAGAACTATGACAACTTGGTAAACTTTGCTGAGCGGTTCAAGGTCCAATTTCTGGGAGTCGACTCATCATCAGGAGGATCAAGATCATCCGATCCGTCGTCATCATCCACACCCAGGAAAGCAGCATCTTCTGGACAAAGTAAGTTATACATATTTCTTTGTTATATACTACTTCAGTTCGTAAGTCAGTGCAGCTTCTCATATTTTTGGCTTGCTTAATACTGGGATCATGTGGCCCTAGTTATTTTTTGATTCATGAATATATCTTAGTTTAGTGCTCAGTGGTTCTTGTATCAAAATTCAGTGATGGCTAGTTGAATACTTTATTTGATACATTTCCATTGTTATGTAGCTGTTCCAAAGGAGATAGTGTGATAAATTCAACCAATGGAATATTTTTTAAATATTTATTTGCCATGTTGAGATCTCACCGGCCTGATCTTTTTCCAGGTTACAAGCCGAAACCAAAAGCTAAGAAGGAGCGGACCGAGGAGGAGAAGAAATTTAGGCGAAGATCGAAGTACTTCCTTGCAACCCAACTCGTTGCGGTCCTTGTCTTCCTATCGATCATGGGCGGGGTTGATAGTGCGGAGCTAGATGAAGAGTACGGTGTGGACTATGAAGAATAAAATCCCACCCTGCTCTAGAACACAAGATTCTTTCTGAAGGTCTAATTTGCCACAGCGCTGTCTGTGGTGGGTGCTTTGGGGATTTGTTCCCCTGCTAGTCCACGGGGGGTGGCATACTTAATTCGTGTCGTAGTTAGAAAGGAAATACACCGAGAGTTGGTTAGCGGCTGACCTTTCCATGATTTCCGGATGTGAAGCATCCTTTGTTTCCAAATTTTGTACGGCTTCGTGGAAAGCTACCTGAGAGTATTTGGAAGCCCATTTTGTGCATTGCACCCCCTGTTTCATGTTAAATAAAGTGTGGTTTACAAGTGAATGACATTTCGTTCTGTTGAAAATTTCTTTTCGTTCGTCTGCCATTATGTTTATTTTCTGTTTTTTTTTTTTAGGTGAAGAGCTTGTATTCAAACGTGTAGAATGTCTCGCCATAAGGCTAGCCGCCATGGTGATCTGTCTCAACTCCACTTCCACACCGGCGGCGTCCTTCAAGACGGCGTCTCGGAGTTGATGGCATCGTGTGTTCGTCGATCTTTCAGATCGATGGTGCAAGGGTTCATGGATGGTATCGGCGAGGCGGTGGCGGCGATCCCATCGGGTGTGTCTCTCCTTCTGTTCTGTCCCCGTTGCTGCGGCGTTGTCTCCGGCGTCACAGTGGAGCAGGGAGGATTTGTCATCCGGGAGTACGCGCAGACGGCTGCCTGCGCAGTTAATAGCTGGAAGATGGTGCATCTTGTGCTGGGTTTGTGGATGGAAGCTGGCAGTTCTGGTTTCTTCCTTCGACGTTGTAGTCGTGCGGGGATGTCAGTTCTGGAGTTCGATGGCGTGTCCGGTGACACGTTGCCCCGGTCTGATTCGTTCAACGACAATGGTTTTGCTTCTGGCAAACTATTTTGGAGGTCCGTAAAGCTGCAGATCAGCGATGGAGCCGCGTCGAGCTCGGATGAAGAGGGTGAATACAAAACAAAGGAATTGGTAAAAATGTAGGAGTAGGGTGGAGTGTAAAGCGACAACCTACAAGCTTCCAAAAGAGAGTTTCCCGTGGCTTTCCTTTGGTCTTGGCCAGTTTTGTTTTCCATGAAAAGTGCAGGAAACTTAACCTTCCCCAAGGAAATGGGAACTCTTTCCTTTGTCCCGAACGGCTCCAGAGGAAAGCAAACCTGCACTATTCGGGTAACAATGGTGGCCTCATAATACCTCCGTTCCTCAAAAAAAGGGCCTTTTTTCAATAAATCAATCAAAACTATTGACAATTATAATACTATGTAGATATAACATAAAAATATATTTGACAATATTTCGTTATGTACTTAATGATATACAAAATTTTATTATGGTTGGGAATAATTTTTACATTGTAGATGTTGCTAGTTTTTCGTACAAACTTGGTCAATTGTTTCAATCTGACCAAAAGTTATACGCATTTTTTTAATTTTGAGAAATGGAGAGAGTAAGAAAATAGGAAAAATGGCGGCTATTTAAGCATGTTACGCTGTCGCTTCGGTATTTCTGGCAGCGCTTAGGTCACCACTGATCGAATCTTAGCTTCAACCACTGACAGGGGCATGTACGTACGTGGTTGCATAATTTTAAGCACGTCCATGCATGTGCCATGGACTTTTCTTTGGAGAGAATGCGTGCCATGGACTTTTGACTGCGTGCACCACCAGTTCTGTGTTGCAGAGTAAAAGAGTTGATCCAAAAGATCAAGAGCAGTGGTTGCCGTTCAAAATTAGAAAATAATATATACGGTCAGATTTTACTTCCGGCCCTATATATAGCAGCGTGTGCATGCCTGGAAAGTACACAGCCTTCTCTTGTGCTTCCATCTACTCCACATACCCGAGCACAAAGCGTCATAGCACACAAGCACGAAATGGCAGCAGCGCAAGGAGCTTGTGCCGGCCAGGAGCAGACGAGCACTTTTCATCCAACTCTGTGGGGTGATTTCTTCCTTACTTACCAGCCGCCGTCTTCAGAGCAGGTATGTGACGACTGACGAGCCGGCCCTGGTTTATCAAACCAGTGCAGTGAGATTGAACTTAAATATACTTTTAGCGTCTTCTTCCTTATTTCTGCGCACCGCACGCGTGTTCACTATATATACTTGTTCAAGAAAACTGTTAGTACTCGTATTTGAATTTGATGTGTATTATATTGTCCATACCATATGCACACAGTATATGTTGCCACCGTCTATTTAGGATACTTGTTGTAATAGATAGAGTTGTGCCGTTTTTGGGCAGCAGAGCTGAAGTGTGACCAAAATCATGCATAGCGGTTCACGGTATTGAGAATGCTTTGCCTGTCTATCCTTGTAGATACCTCAACTGCAACAGAGGGTTGAAGATCTGAAGGAGCAAGTCAGGACAGTCATAGAAAATGCAAAGGAAATGCCAAAGATGCTAGATCTGATCATCACGCTAGAACGTCTTGGGTTGGACTACCACTACGAGAATGAGATCGGCCAGCTGATGGACACTGTTTTCAGCTCTGATTACGATGATACCAATCTACACCTGGTCTCACTTCGGTTTTATCTACTACGCAAAAATGGATACGACGTGTCATCGGGTAAGCCGCGTCAGCTGAGAATAATACCAAGCTAGCTCTTATATTTTACCTCTGAAATGGGAATGATAACTCTTCGTCATTGCTCAACTTTGCAGATGTATTCCAGAAGTTTCAGCACAAAGATGGACTTTTTGCTAATGTTGATAGAGAAAGTATGCTAAGCTTATACAATGCGGCATATCTCAGGAAACATGGTGAGAAAGTACTTGATGAGGCTATAGCTTTCACCAAAAAGCGCCTTATGTGTGAACTGGAACATTTGGAGCCCTCGTATGCAAAGGAAGTGTCCTCTGCCCTGGATACACCTCTTTTTAGAAGGGTGGGAATACTAGAAACAAGAAGTTACATAACCAATTATGAAAAAGAGGCTACACGAAATGAGGCCATCCTAGAGCTTGCAAAACTGAATTTTAACCTTCTACAACATCTTTTCTCTCAGGAGTTAAAAGAGGTCACATCGTAAGTTTGCCATAATTTATCATTTTGAAATTTATCTAGGGTGCCCTTCATTTCTTTGAATCGTAGTAATTTCAAATTTCTTATTGCATACGGTAGGTGGTGGAAGGAGCTCTACAGCAGATCAAATCTGAGCTTCGTTAGAGACAGAATAGTAGAGGTGTATTTCTGGATGAACGGGGCATGCTACAAACCTCAATATTCTCATTCACGAGTTATACTCACGAAGATTACAGCTTTCATCACCATAATAGATGATATATTCGATACATATGGTAGCACCGAAGAGAGCATGAAGCTTCAAGAAGCAATTACCAGGTCATGATCATCCTTGCCTTCTCCAAACATTTTAACGTCCGTACGAAAAAAAAATACATTGACCTCGATGTTGACTGTAGTGCGTTTATATTGATTTTACAAAGATAAACTAAGTTAATTTTTCGCTATTATGGAATGCCATATATGTCTGATATGCCATGAAATATGTACTAGTTTGGGTTGATGTATTATCTTGGCATGGTATTCTATATTTCCATTTACGTGCCTTACATAATTATAAATGTTTTGTTTATAAACTAGATAATAAGCAACATGGGTTTTGTACCTAACACGTTTATGATGTAAGAAGGAAAAAGAAAAGAGAACACTTTTATGGTCATAAAATCAGCAATATCAGCACACTATTACTTTCCCAGCAAGTGAAACAATAGTATATACTATATGCAATAACATTTAGATGCAAATTTAAGGGCATGTGTTTCTAGAAATGTTTTTCATTATAGCTGTGTAGGTCTTTACACTAAACAGTGATTTCGTAATAAATTGCAGGTGGGATGAAAGCGCAGTAGATCTTCTTCCAGGTTACATGAAGGATTTCTACTTGTATTTACTACAAACATTTTCTTCTTTTGAGGATGAGTTGGGGCATGAAAAGAGCTACCGTGTGTTTTATCTAAAGGAAACGGTAAGTATTCATATTCTATTTGACCAAACTAGATAATTGTCTATAAATGTGTGTTTACAAAGTGTAATGTTTGTCCCCTTATAAGTATTTCATGATCGAGCATTGAAAAGATAGAATCATAATGGTTTAAATGCAAAAATGTCATGTGGTGCCATAAACTGAAAAGTGAATATATTTCTATGTAAGTAATACAATATTACGTAATATTTTGCTAAAATTAAAAATCCAGGTAATCCAAGACATGTTTGATATAGATTGAATGTGTTTCAAGATTTCTCAAGGTTATAATATAAAAGATCATCATCATTCCTTTATTCATAGTTTTTTTAATCAATAAGTGGAATTTGTCACTATTCAATCTTGATTACTCTAAACACAGGTCACATCCATGAATGGCCTTATTTCCTCACGAAACTTCAGATATGTTCCATATAATTATAATTAATGAAAATATTTCCTAACAATGAAACTTGTCACCATACTATCTAAACTTATTGATTATTTTCATATATTCTGGTTTCAGAAATAAAGTACTTTTTAGCAACTATGCAAACATCTAAAAATATTATTTACATGTTATGCACAGTTGAAGAGACTAGTTCAATCATATGCTGATGAAATAAAATGGCGTGATGAACATTATGTCCCAAAAACAATGAGCGAACACCTTGAAGTTTCATCTACAAGCATTGGGCCATTCCTGCTAGCATGTTCTGCATATGTTGGAATGGATGACGCACTAACCGAGGATACTTTCAAGTGGGTTTTGGAGAATCCACAGCTAATCAAGTCCATGGGTATATTTGTTCGTCTCTCAAATGATATTGTATCATCCAAGGTATTGATCTATACTTACCCATATCGATATGACTTTTTGTGCATATTTTGAATCTTTGGAAAGGAACGATATAATATGCACTTTTAGATAAGAGGAAACAAAATATTTTAAGTGAGGCTATTTACGCTCGAAAATTGTTTAGTAGTTGTAGTATCAACTGAAATTTTGTCTAGGAACTATTAAAGAAGTGGGCTAAAATTACAAATATGTCAAAACAGTCTAGATGCGCTACAAACCATTTTCCGCACATATGAAGAAGTTTTAGATGTTGTGCTAACAAATAAGGGAAATTCGCTCATCTTAATCATTTTATATCATGACAACCTCCTTTTCTTATACTCTATATCTTGCATGTGTACACATCAAGTTTCTAGTTTCTTTTATGAAAAAATAGTGAAGTTGAGGTCACTTCAGTCTTTGATTACTCATGCCTATTTTTCATTATATTCGTACATTCATTAGATGTAATTTCCATTATATCACTATTAATATAGAACCATCAAATTTAGCCATATGAAGATTACCTATTGGTGTATATTTTAAACGCAATCATATTTTTCAGCGTGAGCAAGCAGCAGACCATTGTGCCTCTACTGTCCAATGCTACATGAAGGAGCATGGAATGACCATGAATGATGCATGCCAACAGATAAAAGAACTTATTGAAGATACATGGAAGGACATGGTAGAATCTTCTCTCGCGGTGAAAAATCAACCAATGGTTGTGCCACAAACAATACTACATTTTGCAAGGACCGCGGATAACATGTACAAGGATAACGATGCATTCACTACCCCAGAGACAATCAAGGATGCGATAAGACTGCTCTTTGTAGAGCCGATAGAGTAGATGTATGAAGTTAGCCACCATAAGGTATAACTTTTGTTGAAGAAAGTAAAAATATGCGCATATACTTTACTTTTGCAATTGTATTATCAAGTCAGGTTCAGAACCAGTCATTTTGTAAGAAGTGTTGTTATGGAATAAACAAGTTTATTTTGCTCGCTCTAGGGTATGTAAAAATGGACCGAGTTCTTTTTTTAGATGATTCATGTACGTGAGCAGCTCCACATGATTCCACGAACGAGTAAGTCCAGTAGTTGGTTCATCGGCATTCGTTCCATGGCATTGGGAAGCTTAGCTTGTTGTCGGGTCTCATGATCTTATCGTCTGGGCCAGCCTAACCATTTCGCCAAGCACCGGGTTAGTAGCCGTTCATAACCCCAAAATTTCATATGGCTGCTCTGCAACCTCGGAGATACGGAGAATGCAAGACAGTTATGACCAAATATGAAAATGGGAGACATGTGTCGGGTATGGTGAAACCATGCCTCAATGATCGCCGAAAGAAACCGCAAGGTGTGTCGAATTAGCTAGCCAAGGTTGTATTTGAAGCTATGGTGCCTAGTCGTGTGTTGCAATCATTTTTTGGCCAAATGTTGGCTTACAGTTAGAACCTATTGAAGACTGAAGGTTTGGGTGGACGCATTGAGTCGGAGTCAAGTCCATGCGGAGCCAGGCCTGAAACGACACTTGGACACGGCGAAATAGCATGAGGATGTGAAGATTCTAAAAGGCATGTCACCAGGTACCAGCAGGTATAGTCGGATGGAGGCCAGAAGTGGAAACCCGTGTATACCCGTAGACCAAGGAGGAGACGGCACCGAATGAAGAGGGTTCCACTATGAGATTGAGTCATGTACAAAGGCTAGTCACGGCATGAAGACGGAAGCAGGCAGGGCTCTTGGGTCCTGATCCTGCACAACCAGAAGCAAGATCAACTTCAACGCGAAGACTTGGCGAGACCTACACTATCGGTTGAATCCCATGATTCTGTGTTGAAATGATGGCTACTAAACGAGTTCTTAGAATTCCTTTGATCTGAACATACCCTAAATGATCTGCACCCGCAAGATCAGGATACTTTCAGGCTGGCAGTGCTGAATCGCATGGATGAATTTCCTTATTTACATCACTAATGTCACTAACATCCAAGCAACACGACCAATGATTTGCCACATATTTGACAACTTTGAGTCTTAACATGGGATAAGACGTTTAAGTGTTCCCTGGCCCTTTCAAGGTAAAGCATGATTTGCAACATATTTGGCAACTTTGAGTCTTATGCACATTTTTTCCCTCTAGCAATAGCATGCCTGTCATTATGAAGTTTTCAATTGGCTCTTGATTATTGTCCCAGTTTGGCTTAGATAAATTAACATGGGATGCACAAGACATGATAATATTGACAAAGTTTATGCACAAGGATCATCAAATAGTAATTTAAAAAAAAAATCTTAATGCAATCATATACGGGATGAAATTTCCTATAAAGTTGGCCATACTTAAGTTTCCTGTAAAATTGGCTAAACTTAAAAAAGTTTAACTTAGGACAAACTAGAAGTGCACTTACTCGTGGACGGAGGGAGTATCTTCCAATTTTCATATCCACTAAGAGTGGCATTTACCAAGAAGTCCACATGATAGACAACACTGGAGCTCCTCCCAAATCAAACATGTGGGGCTTCTTTGATTCAAAGGATTTGTGTAGGATTATTGGAGGATTCCATCCTATGGGGAATTTTCCTATCTTGACCATTTGATTTGTAGGATTGAATCCTATAGGATTTTTTCCCATAGGAATTTTGTACTACTTCCCATAGAAATTCTAACATCCACTCCAACCTCTTTTTACAATTCCTTTGATGAAATTAAACAAGCTTTAGTGCAAACCAAATCCTATAGGATTGGAGTGGACATGACAATGCAATCCTATGTTTTTCCTCCTATCCTATGAATCAAACAAGCCCTACGTACATACCTCTCGAGGTGTGAGGGCTTTTCTTCTGTCGCTACAGCTCACTGCTGAAGCTATTTCAAGTTTTAAAAAGCGGCAGTGGTTCACCATAAATCCAATGACAAATTGATGGTGTAATACTACTAAACTGGAGACTATTGCAAATTTATGTGTATACGAAACAACAAGACCAATCAATAATACAAAACAAAGTAGATATATACAGGTGGAGCAGCCCAAGTATTTCAATGGTACAGGTACAATACAGGCCAAAGTTGGCATCTCAGCGAACAGGGGCTGCCCAGTAAAAATAACTGGATCTTAAACAAACCCTACATCAACAACTCGTTTCTCATATTATTGAACACCAACTGACCAACCGGTCAGGTTGAGTAACGTTGCTATCATGGTTTCCGTAGAAAAACAGATGGGTGTGATGTCTAACTTCCGCACGCCAGGCAGTCTTCCCGGTTGTTCAAGGAACAGACCATCTGAGCCATTTTGGCCTCGTCATCTTCCTCTGCTGGTTTAACTTCAGTTTCCTGCAAAGATCATGTGATTTTCATGTTGAGTTGTGTTTGAGTAGCTAATTTTAGAAACAGAGCAAAACAGATGTGGAACCAAGGGCCAAAACACATACCCCATTCACCTTCAGGAAACCGGTATCCACTGTAAACTTGATAGCATCAGCTGCTGCCCGTGTTCTTAAATAGTACATCCCAGTTTTCAGGCCCTGATATTTACAAAGATTAGCTTATCAACATAGTGATTTTTTTATAGTAAGACAGGATATGAACCGCTCAAGGTTAAACAAAGATACCTTGGACCAAGCATGGAAATGCAACGAGGTTAGCTTCGCAAAGTTTGGTTGGTCCATGTGGACATTAAGGCTCTGACTCTGATCAATGTAGCATCCACGATCAACAGCCATGTCAACCAAAGTTTTCTGCTTAATCTCCCAAACCGTCCTGGTGCAATAATTGAGTAGAAACTTTTAGATATGAAAACAGCAACTGCATCCAATAAAACAAGGCAAGGGTGACGAAATACATACTTGTAAATTGCTTTCAGATCATCAGGGATTTCTGTCATCTTTTGAACAGAACCATCCTCATAAATTATCTTGTTTTTCAGAGCAGGTGTCCATACACCCATCTCAGTCAAATCATGAAGAAGATGCTTGTTAACCACAACAAACTCGCCACTGCAAAAAAAATTACAATAAAATCAATGATATGCACATGGAAGTTCAGAGTGTGGGCACTAGGACTGTATTTACAAACCTTAGAACCCGGCGACTGTATATGTTAGACGTGTAGGGTTCAAAGCACTCATTGTTGCCAAGAATCTGACTAGTGGAAGCAGTGGGCATCGGAGCAACAAGAAGGGAGTTTCTTACTCCAACTTTAGAAATAGTCTCCCTTAAAGCTGGCCAGTTCCATCTGCTCGATGGCACTACATTCCACATGTCAGGTTGGATAATGCCCTGCAAGGAAGTTGGTAGAGACAAAAATTAGAAAGGCTATTTTTACTTTCCAGCCAGTGATTCAAAAACCACTGTAAGTGAATACAGATTTAAAGAGATTTGAGACATAAAACTACACCAAGAAATGAATTGGAAAACAGTAGACTGTACTATCTTGTTTCAAAGAATGAACTCTATCAGTAACTAATACTCCCTCCAATCGAGATTAATTGTCGCAGAAAAAGAGCTGCAGTAGTACAAAACTGTAGTACAAGTTGCGACATTTAAAAGGGATCAGGAGTGGACGAGATGTAAAGAAAAAAACCTTGCTGACAGGGCTTCCTTGATATGTTTCATAAGGACCTTCTTTAGCGGCCAGTTCAGCAGAAGCTTTCAGAGAATGGTAGTAAATAGTTTCAAAAATATCGCTATTCAACTTCTGAGCCTGAAAAGGAGAATGCACTTGTTACATACCAGCTAACCAAGAAAGGAGGAGGTGCCAGGGTTGAGCTGGGGAAAGGTACCTCAGGTGAATCAAATGGCATGCCAAGTAGCATGAAAGTGTCTGCCAAGCCCTGAACACCTATGCCAATTGGCCTGTGTCGCATGTTAGACCTCCTTGCGGTTTCAACGGGATAATAATTCATATCAATTATTTTGTTCAGGTTGTACGTAACAGTTGAGGTAACCTGGTAAAAACGGCATTATATTAGAACATTCATTCAAAGGTAACAAATGAGGATCTACAGTAGGATTTTGGCAAACCTCGCCTAGCTTGTCAAAGTCAAAGTATCTATTTTGTGATCCAATGCTTCCAACAAGTTTAGATGGATGGGACTCAATAGGGACACCCTGCAACAGAAGATGATGATCAGGCACAAGAATACAACCTCCAGAACAGCCATCAAATCCAGCCAAGCACTGAGAATATATACCTTTTCCCTTACAAAACGTGGTAAGGCAATAGACGCTAGGTTGCAGACAGCAGTTTCCTCAGGACTTGTGAACTCAATTATCTCAGTGCACAAGTTTGAAGACTTAATTGTACCCAGATTCTGCTGGTTACTTTTCCTATTACATGTATCCTGCAGATAAATAAGTGTATTAATGAATTGTTGGAACCGGATCATTGTCCATATAAATATTTGGAGCCCAGACTCCTGAAGCAGGTACTCATTGTTTTGCAACAAATGTACCTTATACAGCATATAAGGTGTGCCAGTCTCTATCTGTGCCTTCAAAATGTCAAACCACAGGGTCTGTGCTGGAATAATTTTCTTTGCTTTACCCTAAAAGCAGAAGGTGGATTAGTGATGACTGTTTCTATTTACATCCATATATATGGATAAAGTTTTAATCTTACTTCTCGCTCGTATTTCTTGTACAGGTCCTCAAACTTCTCACCCCAGCAATCAGCCAACCCGGGAGCTTCATTAGGACAAAACAGGGACCAGTCCTCATTATTTTGTACTCTTTGCATGAATAGATCAGGAACCCATAGAGCAAAGAAAAGATCCCTTGCACGATTCTCCTCCTGTTAAATTGGCATTCATCAAAACTCCTTCTAGAGATAGGACATAATATATCACGGACAAAGCAAATGCGGTAAATAAAAATTATATCGATAACAATTATTCTTGTAGGGGCATAAAATACAGCAAACTAAGACTTGCAAAGACATCCACAGGATGTGACACTTTACAAGAGAGAGGTAGATTTCATTGTTGTACAAAATATATAAATTTCGAATTGTTGCAGGCTCGCAGTTTAGAGCAAAAAGAGGCAATTAGATAATGTTGGTTTAACATTTTACCTTGCCATGGTTCTTCCTCAGATCAAGGAACTCAAAGATATCCGCATGCCAAGGCTCCAAATATACAGCAAAGGCACCTGGTTTTTTTTGGAAGATTGAATGAGTTTCAGAATAGTGGTATCAGAATTTGTCATTAAAAGTATTTACAAAACAGTACACCTACCCTTTCGCTTGCCTCCACCTTGATCGACATAACGAGCAGTGTCATTGAAAACACGTAGCATAGGAACAATCCCATTGGATGTCCCATTCGTTCCTCGAATATAACTCCCAGTAGCACGAATGTTGTGAACTGAGACACCAATTCCTCCAGCAGATTTGCTGATGACAGCACATTCCTTGAGGGTTTCATAGATTCCCTCTATGCTATCATCTTTCATGCAGATAAGGAAACAGCTGCTTAGCTGTATCATGAAGAATGAAACAGTAAGTAAACAATTTCACAATACACAGTGAGGTTATCCTCAATGTTGCCTACCCCAACTTGTTTGGGACTGAAAGGCTTGGTTGTTGGTTGTTGTTGTACATTGAGGTTATCCGGCAGCAGATTACACACAGTACCTGGGGCCTCGGGGTGCCAGCGTTGAAAAGGGTTGGGGAAGCATGAGTGAACCAGCGCTGCGACATGAGATGGTAAGTTTTGATGGCAGAGTCAATGTCATCCTTGTGTATCCCTACTGAAACTCTCATTAGCATGTGCTGTGGCCTTTCAACAACATTCCCGCCAAGCTTCAAGAGGTAAGACCTCTCCAGAGTTTTGAAACCGAAGTAGTCATAATCAAAATCTCTGTCGTAAATAATCTCGCTGTCCAGGCGAGAGGCATTCTGTAACCAAATGTCACAGCATCAGAAGCAGGGCAAGACACCCAGGGTATCATGGTACAAACAAAGCGGAGCAGGGCTCGTTAAAAATTCAAAGTACACCACATGTACACATAGTTCTATGGAGATTAAATACAATGTAACAGTAAATTCACAGAAGTGGTTATATTCAGTTGTCGTCCGTACTAATATAGTTGTATGGAAATTAAATTTGCAACAGTGAGTGGTTACTTTCAGTTGTCGTCCGTACCGTACTAATATAATCTATAAAAAAAGACAGTTATCTTCAGAGGTTTGGTGTCAGAAACTCGTCTCACCTTCATGATGACTTGGTATATATCCTCTGCGATGAGAGGGGACATGAGCCCAGATCTCTCGTTGAAGTGGTGGTACATCTCCTTAATCCTGAGGACAGAACCACATGACAAAATTCAAACCCCAATCCACGGACCGGACCCAGCCGAACAAATTAGAGGAATTTAATAGCGGGCGTGGCTTACGTCTCGGAAAAGGACTTCTTTGTGCTCTTGTGCAGGTTGGACACAGCAATCCTGGCCGCAAGCTGCAGAACAGCGAGCCAAAGGGTAAGGGACGGGCACAAAAAGGGAGGGAGGGGCGGAAGAAACCAATTAACCGATTAATCGGGGCGGTGGTTTTGCTGTACCGAGGCATAGTCCGGGTGCGAGGCTGTGAGCGCGGCGGCGGTCTCCGCGGCGAGCTCGTCGAGCTGGCTGGTGGTGACGCCCTTGTAGACCCCCGCGCACACCTTCTGCGCGACGAGCACCGGGTCGCAGTGCTCCTGGCTGAGGCCGTAGCTGAGCTTCTTGAGGCGCGCCGTGATCTTGTCGAAGTGCACCGTCTCCTGCCGCCCGTCCCGCTTGACGACGTACATCTCGTCCCCGTCGCCCCGCCGGAGGGACCTTCCGTCGAACAGGTGGTGCGCGCCGCCGCCGCCGCCGCAGTGAGAGGATTGGGTTGAGGGATGGGGATTGGTTGGTGGTAGTACTTGCGTAAGTAGGGTTTGGGGGCTCGCGCGGGGCGGGTTTAAATGCCTTCCTGGCGCGCGCGTCGGCAGTAATTGTGCGGAGAAATGGCGCAAAAAAGAAAGAAAAACTCGGCGCGAGAGATGGTGTTTTGGATTTCGGAACGGGGTTGGCGCGGCGCGCGGGAGCGGGGAGCCGTTTTCCCGCGCGGGATTTGGAAACGAGGTTGGTGTGCGCGTCCCTCCCCCCGCGCAACCTCAAAGTACGCCGCCGGGTGACCGACGTGTGGACCTTTCACTTAGTGGCCCCATCTGTCGGTGAGGTTTCTGAAGGAAAGGACATGTGGCCCGCAGGTGTCAGTGTAGGGGGTGGGCGTGGCGGGAAACCCCAGGACGAGGAGCGTGGCGGGGCCAGATTGGTGTGTCGGGTTTCACGGACGGCCGCTGATTTTGAGTGTGCGGCGTGGACTTTTTGGAACCGTGGATATGATTGGTGTGGTTCGTGTTTCTTGCCGGAGAAGATGGCGGGATGACCGTTGAGGGTCACATCGCAGTAGTATAACGAACCTCGAATCTGGTGGGATGGAAGTGTGCGAGGGAAGACAGCCAGTAAACAATGCCAGTATTCTCATCTCGGATAAGACGCTCAGATCGCAGTACTCCTCCAATTGCAATATGCCACTTGCTCTGATGAGCACGTGATGTGCACAAGTTTAGAATTTGAAGGGACATATTTTCGAAAAGAGATAAATACACCCAACTTTGTTGCGCTCAAACCGTGTCGTTTCGTTTCCAGACCCAACTCTGTTGCGCTTGAGGCAGAGGGCGACACCGTTGTCACCGAGGAACCGCCCCACCACGATCGTCCCCGTCGTCGTTGGGGGCGATGCCACCGGACCCACACGCCAACGCGGGTGGAAGGATGACCCGCCGGTGTACGGTAAGTGTCTCCCCCCCGCTGCCTCCTCCTTCTCTCCTCCCTCCGTATGTGGGTTTCGTTAGGGTTTTTCCTGGTTATGATCTAGGTAATATAGGACGGATTTTTTTGATGGAACAGCGATAAGCTGCAGTAGGTTGCTTTTTTATTAGTTCGATAGAGCAAAACCGAGTGGCATATGGATAGTTTTTGTAGGGTATTATTTGGCGGATATTTTGTGCTCTGATTCGATGAAATATTTGTAAAGATTAGTTTTTTTGTGTGTGGAATCGCAATGTTAGATAGTGTTGCTCTAGTTTGAGGTGAAGTTGGTGCGTATGGTCCCTGTATAGGCGAATTGGTGAAGTATGGATGACACTGTCTAAATCTGAATTTTACTGTATGTCCTAATCTGATTTTGTTGCTTGATGCTTTCGACATGTAATTGACAGTGAGTATGTTATAATGTAGGGGGTCAAGACTTGTTTACACTTGCCATCGAGCATAATGGGTTTTTCACATGAACAACTTGTAATGGAGATCTAAATTATGTCGATGGCACTCTCGACTTGTTCGACAACTGCGGATATGATAATTTCTCTCTGACATGGATTCATGATTTCCTGATAGAACTAGGACATTGTATTGATGCAAGGTTGCATGTTTACTGGTGCCCCCGTGGTAAAGATATCGCAAATGGGTTGCAGCCCATTGAAGTTGACAATGATATTCTTCGTATGATTGAAGCCACCAAGGAGCATAAAGCAGTGTGCGTTCTTGCTGATCATACTGACTTTGTGAGAAATTTCAGAGAAGATGCCATACATAAGAATGCAGTAGGTAATCTTGATGGAGGAAGTTCTCCAATAGTGGCAGCTAGCCGTCCAACAAATGTTGAGCCAGGGGATGCAACAGAAGAAGAGGCAGATGTTCCACCATCATAAGCAAGTGACACTGACAGCAACTTTGAGGACACTGACTATGAGGTTGAAAATGGTGATGATGACTTGTTTGCTGACAACATTGACAAAGAGCTGAATGATCACAATGAAGCAGAGGAAGTGGTTGAGCATGAAAATGATGAAGCTTTAAATGATACTGATCTTAACTTGAGAGAGGAAGACCAACAGCAACTGAAGAAAAAGTTCAATGTTTTTAATCCCCAAGTGGATATGGATAATCCGGTATTTAGTGCTGGTGTGGTGTTCAGTAGTGTTGAAGAATTGAGGGCAACAATTCAATCTTATAGTGTTAGGCACAAAGTGAAGGTGAATAAGAAGAAAAATGACAGGAGGAGAATAGATGCATTTTGCAAGAAAGGTTGTCCTTGGTATCTAAAAGCTACACATGACAATAGGTCAGGGAGAATCACAATTAGGAGTTATGGTGCACGTCATACCTGCCAAAGGGCTTGAGGATTGAAGACAGGGCACACGGCGATTATCCTCAACGGGATTCCTGGTAATTGGATTAAATGTAAAAATGGCCTTCGCCAAGGAGATGCCCTCTCCCCTTATCTCTTCATCATCGTTGCTGATGTGCTTCAGCGCCTTGTTCGACGTGCTCATTTGCACGGTAGCCTCTCCCACCCCTGCGACGTGCAGCTACCCCCCGCTGTGCTCCAATACGCGGACGACACCCTTATTGTTTGCCGCGGCAACCTCCCCTCCGCTTTAGCACTCAAGAGCATCCTTGACGACTTCGCCTCTGCGACGGGCCTTGAGATCAATTTCCATAAGTCTTGCTTCGTGCCCATGCACATCGATACCACTACCTGTGCTCACATCGCTTCGACCCTCCAATGCCCCGTTTCCTCCTTCCCTCAGCCTTACCTGGGGCTCCCACTCTCCCCGACAAAACTACCGCTCGCTGCTTACAACCCCCTTATCTCCTCTTTCGACAAGAGATTGTCCGGGTGGAGTGCCATGCTTCTTTCCTCCGGGGGGAGACTGGTTTTATGTAATGCTGTCTTAAATAATCTTGCAACTTATTTTATGTGTTCTTTTATTTTGCCACGTGGTGTGATTGAAGCTATTGATAAGAGGCGCCGTGCCTTTTTTTGGACAGGCAAGGATTCTTGCTCTGGGGCTCGTTGTCTAATGTCGTGGGAAAAAGTTTGTTTGCCTAAGCAGGTTGGAGGGTTCGGCATGCGGGACCTCCAAAGGCAAAACCTCGTCCTCCTCATGTCTTTCGTGCACAAGCTTCACCAACGCGAGGAGTTGCCTTGGAAGATGTGGTTTCGGCGCTCCTATGGACGCGACCTGGGAGACGTCTCTCCCACTCCATCCTTCTTAGAATCCATAGTCCACATCTGTCTCCCCACTTACAGATCGATCACCACCTCGCGTGTCCACTGCGGCGAGCAGACTTCCTTTTGGCTGGATAGATGGTCGAAAATGGGCGTCCTTGCCCACCGTTTCCCCGCGATCTTCTCACATTGTCTACGCCCCAACATCACTGTCTCTGCTACGGTTGCAGGTGAGCTGCGTTTCCGCCCTAGGCTCTCCTCCATTGCGGCAGCCGAGCTTGTATCCATCAACCACATTGTTAGAGACACCTCCCTTGACGACCTTGAGGACATCCGCACCCTTGCATGGGGCTCTTGCTCTTCTGTCTGCTCGCGCGGTGCATACGCCCTCTTGAACCCTGGCGGGGTTCTGGATGCTTCAGCTGTGACGTGCTGGGACTCCCGGCTTCCTGCCAAAATCAAGATTTTCTGCCTCCTTGCAGACTCTGACCGGCTGAATACGCGTGCCAGCCTTCACTTCAAGCATTGCGCCCCGTCGCCCATGTGTGCCTCCTGTGGGGAGGTCGAAACCTCCAGACATATTCTCTTTGACTGCGACATCGCCCGGCTCACTTGGGACCGCCTGGGTTGCGATGTCTCCCCTTGCGCGTCCATTTGGGATATCCCGGCTCCTATCACTATGGATGTTGCACCTTGACAGTTAGGAGTCGCTTCGCTTCTCTAGGAACTCTGGAAAGCCCGCAACGACGTCGTCTTCAACAACAAAACATCCAGCGTCTCGGATGTCCTCCGATGTGCCGCAAGCAACATCGATATTTGGTCTTCCAGGTTACACCCTAGTGATCGTGGTTGTGTTGGCGCCCTGCGTGGCGTCCTTATAGAGCTTTCTGCCTTGTAACTACCTCTCTCTCTATCCCCCTGTTGTTCTGCCCCCACCCCCCCATTCTCTCTGTTGTAATATGACGATGCCTCGTTTTGAAGGGGTCTTTCGAGTTATATACAAGCGGTGGGGAAAACTCTTCCCCCCCGTTATTCTCGAAAAAAGGATTGAAGACACTTACAGCAAGATTTCTCACACATAGGTTCTTGGAAGAGATAAGGGACAACCATAAGATAGACTTGAAAACATTTGCAGCTAAGGTTCTTAGAGAGTTCAATATGTGTCCAAATGGGTGGAAGCTGGGTAGAGCAATGAGGGAGGCTTTGAGAATTATAAATGGAGATGAAGATGGACAATTTGCTCTTCTCTAGGATTATGGCCAGGAACTGAGGAGATCAAATCCTGGTTCACCGTTCTTAATGACAACAAATGAGGTAGCAGGGGTTGCAGGTGAGCCATCCAAACAACATCTAGCAACTCTGTACGGGTCATACGGTGCATGCAAAATGGGGTTCTTGAGAGGATGCAAGCCATTTATCTGTATTGATGGTTTTCGCATAAAAACCAAGTACAAGGGCCAGTTGCTAGCAGTTGTTGCCATCGACCCCAATGACTGCATTTATCCATTAGCAATGGGCATAGTGGAGGTAGAGTGTACTAGTTCTTGGGAGTGGTTCTTGACCACATTGAAGGAGGATTTTAAAATCACAAACGCAGCTCCATTCACTATAATGAGTGATAAGAAAAAGGTATGGATGTTAGTGGCTTCTAAATATTTTTCATGTACTTTGTGCTATTTTTACCGGCATGTTTAGAGTTTTCATAATTTTATTATCCTAATTGAATATCTTGGTATCGACCAATGTCGACATGGTCCATAACAACATTGGTCTCGATCAATGTCGACATGGGCCATGACAACATTGGGATAGACTAAATGCAAAGTAAACTAAAGTCGTATTGTTCTTCATGTTGCAGGGACTTATTAATGCAGTCCAGAAAGTTTGTCCAGATGCATAACACAAATTTTGTGTTCGTCATTTGTACCAAAATTTTCGAAAAGCTGGACATAAAGGAGAAGTCTTGAAAAATAATCTTTGGTCGATTGCAAGGTCAACTAATAATGCAAAGTGGGAATTCAATATGGTGAAGATGAAGTTGATAGTCCTGAAGCATGGGAATGGATTGAACAGCTCATGCCTGGCACTTGGATTAAGGCCTTCTGTAATGAATTTCCCAAATGTGATCTCTTGCTAAACAATCACTGTGAAGTTTTTAATAGGTACATTACCTACTGCTTATTATCTACTACTACTAATGTACTAGTGTACTTATGTACTGAAAACCGGTGTTGCTTATGCTTATAAACTGAAAACTACTGCTACTTATCTACTGAAAACTGCTACTGCTTATAAACTGAAAACTGGTACTGCTTATGCTTATAAACTGAAACTGGTACTACTTATCAACTGAAAACTGGTACTGCAAGTGCTTATCAATTGAAAACTAGTATAGCTTATCAATCGAAAACTAGTATAGCTTATCAACAGAAACTTGTTACTGGATTATTAAGTCATTCTATATTTTATTTTGTGATATTTTGACATCTACATATTAGAGGCAAGAGAGATGCCAATCAAATCTATGTTGGACACAATATTCTACAAGATGATGCAAAGAATTGAGACCAAAAGGAGAGAAGCATTCAAATGGCCTGACCTTATATGTCCAAAAATTAAGAAGAAACTTGATAAGTTCACATAGTGGAGTGTTGGTGCTTTTGTGCAGGCTGCTGGCAATGGTCTTTATCATGTCTGAACTGGTGAATTTGAGAAGGAATACAGTGTTGATATTAAAAATAGAACATGTGACTGCATGAGGTGGCAACTCCGAGGTATTCCATGTCACCATGACATTGCCTGCTGTAGGTATGACAGAATTGATGCTGAGTCACTACTTCATAGTTGCTACACCATAAAAACATATATGGAAGCATATGGATATAATCTAGTGCCACTTAGAGATAAAGCACTCTGGCAGAAGATGAATGGTGTGCATTTGCTACCTCCAATATACACTAAAGTGATGGACAGGCCTAAAAAAATAGAAAGAAAGCTCCAGAGGAGAAGGTGAAGAATGGAAGGAAATATGTGACCAGACATGGGTTGACTATGCACTGTTCCACATGTGGAAAATCTGATCACAACAAAAAGGGGCACTACAAGTATGTACAAGCAGAACTATTGCAAAACCAGGATGGTGCTCAAAATGAACAAGTGCAAGAGCAAGTGGCAGAAGATGACTATGGTGACCCTACATTTCTGGACGTACTGCTTGTTATTTTATACACAACAAGTGCAAAACTAAAGTTAATATGGACATTAATACACTTCTTTCTTTCCTACAGAGCGTCATCCCTCAAAACCCTAGTCGAACACAGGATCCATTAAATGTTGTAGGCAGTATGGTGTACAACATGGGCCAAGAGGTATATATAATTGCATTTGCCTACATTATTTCTGTTTTCTCAACAAGATTGGCCAAGAGGTATATATAATTGCATTTTCCATGCATTTTCCTACACAGGAGACAACTCATGTATCAACTAACAGATCCCATGCTCCTATACCTGAAGAAAATTCATTTTTAGTTGCTGCTAGAGATTCTATCCCTTCTGGTAGGGTTAGAGTCACTATTGTTACAGGCAATGTCAGAGCAAAAAAGCATATCATCAAGAAATGCAAGGCAAGAGCAAGGCATGGGAAGAGCTACAGGAGAAGGACATGTGAATGCTACAAGAGAAGGAGAAGTGAGAGCAATAGGTACAACACAGGGAATTGGCAGGGGGGATCTATTGCAAGCAAAAGAGTAAACAATGAGGCATCAACATGTGGAACAGCTACAGTTCCTCCTAGAAATACCAGGAGAAGGAACTACAACACAGGACGTGGTAGTATACACTACCTCCTGTTTGGAGATGAAAGTCATCAACAAAGCCATCAGAGTGTTCAAGTTCATGCAATTCCAGACTTGAATGCTCTAGTTCAAGATGCAGATGAGGTGCAAGTGACTCAGAATGCCCCTGTTGTTTCAGTCTCTACATGTTGTGAATTCGAGTGCACTAGCTACTCAGATAGATGTTTCTTTTCTTAAGTTTAGTTGCTATGTAAGTGAAGAAAACAAACCTGATATTTTGTGTCATTTTGGTGCTATGTAAGTGAAGTAAGAAAAAACTGTCATTTCGGTGCTATGTAAGTGCGGGAAACAAACCTGTCGTTTTGGTGCTATCTTAGTGAAGTAAACAAAATATCCACTCTTATTTTTCTTGCTACTATCTTCATGGAAACAGAACATGGTTTCACACGTGACAACTTCCTGTTAATTTTCTTCTCCAACAGGAAACAAACCATACTCACACCATTGCCAAATTTCATACCATACAAATTAAAATTGTTCCATTTCGAAGATACATAACAGGTTGCACACACACAATACAAATTTCACACAAACGCCCTGGTAAGAAATGCTACCACGGCATACAGAATTGCACAAATAGCAACTAGAACAAGAATTCCTATTTCTTTCCTTTCCCTTGCTCTCATCTTAATTATGTATTCTTTTTCCATCCTTTTTCATCTGCTTATTCATGTCCTTAATCAACATCTCCAGTTCTGCTACAATCTGCACTAGTTTGCCACATTCTCAACAAGTATTATGCTGGCCACTATCTTCCACTAGAAGAGGACCGCACATTGCTATCTCTGGATACTGCATTGCCACCTTCTTCCCTACATTCCTCGCCATTGCTTCCTCCTTGGTCCATGCTGCCCTGAACTCTCCTTCCTCCTCCAGAAACAAACGATGAAATTCAAGAACATGATCGACAAATTCGTGTCCCTGCGTCCTCCTTGGTCCCTGTTGTAGTGAAATTGATCTTACCTTCATGCCCTAGTAGACCAAGCCGGTCACCTTCGCCCATCCAATATCGTCACCGCCAACGATGATGCCGCCTGTGACGGTGCCACCTGGGACTGCGGTGCCTAGGCCGCCGCTGCCCTCGCACCCGAGCTCAATCTTCCACCTGCTCCCCCATTTACCAATTTTGAGTATGCGCCTCCTCCGTCTCCGGCGTTGCTCCGCCCTCGAACAGTAGCCGGTCGATGACCCCGTCGCCACCCAGTCGCTCCTCAGGGGAATCGGGCTAGGGATTTGATATTTGGGGATTTAGAGAGAATGTGCCTAGGGGGTTATCAGCAGAACGAACATAACAAGGGTGTGTGCCATTAGCCACACTGGCTCTAAACGTGTCTCTCTCTAGTTGGCCACCAGTCCGCAATTACAACTTCTGGGACGGCGCTGCCACCGTTTAGAACAAATGGGACATGTTTGCACTTTGAGGACAACAATTGGTACGCACAATGTATTTATCTCATTTGAAAATGGAACCGAAATAACAAGGGTGTGTACCATTAGCCACGCTGGCTCTAAACGTGTCTCTCTCTAGTTGGCCAACACGAGTAACTAGTCCACATTACAACTGCTAGGACGGCGCTGCCACCGTTTACAACAAATGGGACATGTTTGCACTTCAAGGACAACAATTGGTACCCACAATGTATTTATCTCATTTGAAAAATGGAACCGAAAGACAACATGTCTATTCAGTGGCGAAACTACGATGACAACGTAGGGTGGCCTCGAAACAGGCACCAAGAGCTTCTCCAATGCGTACACTCCTTGTTTCATCACTCTGGTTAAAAAAAGGACAGCCATTGCCCCCCCCCCCAACACACACACACACAAAATGGCCCATTTTGGTCATCGCGAACAAATATAGGTAAAAACTACATTCAAACGGTCCCAAGACGGACCGAGGGGGTCAGACCGGGTTTCCCCCAAACGTGGCCCAAGTTTGGTCCATGTTTAGGGTGGTCCAAGGACGCGCGGCACGTCCTCCCTGGCCCACATGATAGCCGCATGACGCTTTCTCGTCTCCCCTCTGGCCCACCAGTCAGCGACCCACGCCGCTTTGACCGGTCCTTTTTAATGGGACCGTATCAATGCCAACTTGCGCGCCCCCCATTCCCGTCCCCACTCACAAGAAACGACCAAACCCTAGCTCACCGGGGCAAAATCCTAGCTCGTTGGGACCAATGGTGAAGAACATACGGAAACCTGGGCCGGTGCACAACGACCACGAGGTGGGGCCGACCAGCGGTCACAAACACGACCGCAAACTGGTGAGCTGGGATTTTGACTAGTACCTGTGGTCGCGGAACAAGCGGTTGCCATGGTCGGATGTCAAATTGTTGGAGTTGTTGCATCTAAGCCCCAAGCGAGTCCCCGTTCTCCCCGTGCGTCCGTACAAATCTGCGCGGCGGCGCACCTTCTTCCCACTCGACCTCCGTTCGAACCCCCAGTTCGCGGATGACAGTGGCCTTTGGGACCGTTTGTTCCTCCCCGGTGAGGTCCCAGACGCGCGCCTTCGCTCCTTCTTCGCCGCGCGCGGGATACCCCTACCTGTTGGAGCATCCGATGAGGACATGGGGAAGGTGGGCATGGAGGAGGAGGAGGCATCCCTCTTGGCGTCCCAGACGGAGGAGGAGGAGGACGACGAGCAGCTCCACCTCGCCGTTAAGGATTCTGAGCTACACGATCTCGACCGTTGGGAGGGGCTGGCACCCTCCCTCCACGATTCCGCCCACGCCACAGCCCCCCGCGACGCAATCCATGCACTACAAGAAATATGTTGATACATGACCCTCAATTTTGGTCACCGAAAGGTCACATGCTTTCATTCATGACCCCTTTTGACCTGAAGTTGAAAGTCACATACCGAGCGTCTTACTCGACCATCAACGACCCTTTTAATGGAATGGTCATATAGCTCTGTATGACCAACCAATTGTTTTGGTCATGGAATATCCAACCATGGCCACGTCAGATCCTACATGGCCATCCTACGTGGCAAAATGATGACCAAAGTGAGAAGTCGTGGATGAGATTCAGCCCGGCCCATGCAGCAGCTATATATGGGCCAGCCCAACATTTCAGCCCATTTCATTTGGGAGGGGGTGGTTTGCTTATTTTCTAAATGGACCAACTCTAGTTTTTTGGCCTTTTTCTTGGGACAAAAACTTTTCACGTCGGTTTTATTTTGGGCCTTTGCCTTTTTTACAATCCATTTATTTTGAGGGGACTGGCCTTTTTACCATCCCTTTGATTTTCTAAACGAGTCCAATTTTGGTTATCCAGCGAAGCAGCACATGCAACATATCAATAACAACACATATCTCAGCAGACAATATATCAATTTCACATCAGACAATATATCATCAAACAACATGGAACTTATATCCCAACATTACATTACAATTTTAACACATGACAACTTGCAAAGCAAGACAACACACTAGTTCAGAGGTTCCCAGATGACGCATCTACAGAAAGTAGCTCCAAACACAATTGACACCCACCTTCTCTTCCCTGTTCTTAAGGAAGCATTATCACTAACACAAAGGGCGGCTTGATAAGTAGCATTGTCCCCTAAAGAGAGATGCCATAATGGCATTTGATAGGCAGGCCCACAAACACTTCCGCAACTTTTGGTAGCAATACTGCAGAAAAAAAACATAAATTTTGTCAACCACAAGTAACACCGATGATTGTTGTCAAATACTCCAATAGAAAAAGGATGTAGGAACCATAAACTTGCCACCAATGAGAGCCAGACATAAGCACTGGATGTAGCTACCAGAAAATAACCTACTTTATTCCCGAAAACATTCATTACTACTCAGTTAGTGTCGATTTTATAATGCACATTTGCCATAAACAACACATGTTATAATCACTCACAATGAAAATAGACGATCAATAACAAGCATGAACAAATGGATTTTATTGTTTTAGTCATATGGGCTATGTACACACAGGATTAATGTCTAAAACATAGAAGTTACTCATGTACAATGATGGTATCATACAACCTAAAGGTTAAAACACAAGTTGGATTCTAGTAAGTACCTTGGTTAAATATCAAGGACATGGAACAGAACGCAAAGCATGGCATATCAGAGAAATTGACGCAATCAAGCGGACTTGGTGAAGGCTCCGTCTTCGTGTCCGACTCCTCCTGCAACTTGTATAGTCTCTGCTAGAACACCGGCCAGAACACCAACGCTGGTACCTACAATTCAAAATGAAAAGAAGTATGTTGATCAATCTAAACAAATAGAAATAACATGAACTTTACCGTGTAGTACATGTTTGTGTTCGCTTCAGTTATGGATTATTTTAATGAACACACAAAACTACAAATAGTTTATAGTTATATGTACTATTTTAAAGCCAAACAATGAACATATGGAGAAAATAATCATCAGTCAAAAATTCATGATTACCTAGTTCCCAGAATAGCAAACAGTCCAGAAAGTAAGAGGATCATGCTACGTGACAGTTAACTTGCTAACGGATCATGACCAAAGAACATTATGCATTTGGACAGTAAGCCAAGCTAAACAAGTCAAGCAAACAGATGCTCGTTAAGCTTGCCGAGATTCGAGATTTATGTCCATCGCTATAGGAACCATCCTCGAAAGCATAAGAGGGTTGCAATCAAACGACACAGCACAAGCATGAGAATCTTTACGTGTCAAAAACCAATCAAACAGATGGTTGGTGAAAAGGGCCGATATGAGAATCTAGAGTGCGTATATGTGCGGCAGCATCATGAAACAATACCATAGCAAGTGTCAAGTTAGAGATGTGGAAATCTTTTATGTGAATGCACAATATTTCCAAGACTAAAGATGCAGCATATGATCGGTATATACTACTAAGCCACATCTGTAGTTGTGTCTTGGAAATGAAAAAACCGGGCGACTACAGTTTTCAAAAGACAGCAGGCTTGCGAATGAACCTGGTTGAGCCATCAATTAGCTCACAGGATAAATGGTACACACATCTAGTAAGTACATACAAACAAAGCATTCTCCATTATAGCAGGACACTCCTTAGTAATTACTAGTCCAGTCATCATCATCAACACTGTTAGACCGGAAAGAGAACTGCGAAGGAAATGAAAACTATATTAGTCAACTGCTTCAGCTGCCAGAAAGAAATGTGTGATATATGGGAATCATAAATGCATCCATTTCAAGTTGTACAATTGACTAAAAACATTTGAGTAGCTAATAGGACACTACAGAAAACTATTACCATGAATTAACTAATACTCGTCTAGTAATAGGCAAATAATTTTATAGAACTATACAGAGATGTTGAACTACAACAAGAAAGCGGCTCATGTGTCAACCCCACCAAATATTCCGTTACAAGAGCTATGATACCTTTGGAAATCATTTTGATGTAGCTATGCTACATAACTGAAAGCTGGAATCCATGCAAACCATACATATTACCCGAGATTATGGCTAAATGCACCTAGATTACAGAGAAAATAACTCTAATAATTTGCATCTACGAAATGGATTTCAGATGGATTTGACATTGAAATGATAACTGAGGCACCTACATAATTGATGCATACAAACCCTAAGTGGCTAGGAGAAATGAGACGCAAAGAGTCACAACTTATGCATCCTAAAGGGTATACATCTTACCTGGGAACTGTAGTGGCTAATCAAAGAGGCAAGGTTAAGCATCAGTTGGCTGACTACAAAATAAAAGAATGCAAGAACATCAACAGGTGTGATATCGGACGGCCTCACCTTGTAGGAGGTGCGACGGAGCGATAGAAGATGGGGTCGACGTAGAGGAACAACAACACCTCCTCTATGTACGCCAACTCCGGCCAATCCATCGTGCGGGTCGAGCTCACCACCACACAAAGACACGACATCAATGAGGCGTGAGCTCTGCCCTTGTGTCTTACGGTATCTGCAGGGAGGAGGAGAGAGCTAATGAGAGAGGCATACCGAGAGACGGAGAGAGGGAGGGCAACAGTTAACCGGTTGGACGCTCCTTGTGGTCTCCGGTGAAAGGGTAGTCGGGGAGTAGCGGATCCGGGAGAGATTTATGTTGGAGAGGGGATCCAGCGGCGACCTTCTTAGGATATGGCAAGGGTGGCCGGATACAATGTTGTCGGGAGGAGCGGATCCAGCGTTGTCGCGGAGGAGCGGATCCTGGTGGCCTGAACGGAGCAGCATCGACCTGAGCACTGGTCCGTGGAGGTTCCCGAGGGCACGCACTGATACGCCATAAACGTATCCATAATTTCTGATGTTCCATGTTGTTTTCATGTTATTTTCTACATGTTTGGTATACACTTCATGCTATTTTTATCGTTTTTTGGGACTAACCTGTTGACAGGATGCCAAAGAGCGAGTTCATGTTTTCTGCTGTTTTTGGTTTCAGAAAAGTTGTTCTCGAAATATTCTCGGAATTAGAAAATTCGAAGCTCGAAAGTCTTAGAAAGTTGTCGCGCACATGGAGTCCGGAGGAAACTGGAGGGGGGCCACAGGGGCCCCACGCCATAGGGCGGCGTGCCCCCTCTCCGCGCCATGGGGTGGTGTGGCCCCCTGGCCGCCCACCGACATTGCCCTCTCGCCTATTTAACCCCCTCAGGAGGTTAACCCTAAATAGATCCACCTTTTCATGAAAAACACCTGAGGCCGCCGTCATCGTAAACCCTAGTTTGAAAGGTTCTGGAGCTCTCCCCGGCACCTTGTCGGGAGGGGAAATCATCACCAGAGGGCTCTACACCACCATGCCCGCCTCCGGAATGATGCGTGAGTAGTTCAACCTTGGACTACGGGTCCATAGCAGTAGCTAGATGGTTGTTCTCTCATCTTTATGCCTCATGTTTAGATCTTGTGAGCTTCCCTACATGATCAAGATCGTCTTATTGTAATGCTACATGTTGTGTTTGTTGGGATCCGATGAATATTGAATGATACGTCTCTGGATTATCAATCTATCATGTTATCTTCATGTGTATGTTATTTATGATATTGCGTGCTCTCCGTTATTAGTAGATTCTCTGGCCAAGTAGATTCTAGTAACTCCAAGAGGGAGTATTTATGCTCGATAGTGGGTTCATGCCTCCCTTTTACTCATGCTCGAGTGACAAAAACGTAACGGGTGGGGGATGTGCTATTGCCACTAGGGAGAAAAAAACGATCTTTACATTACACACTTTGCTTAATGCAATTATCTGTTGCTTGCAACTTAATACCCAAGAATTGTTCGGATGATATTCTAAGGGTGGATTATTAGTCATAGATGCAGTTGGATAACGGTCTATGTATTTTGTTGTAATGCCCGCATGAATCACATAGTAATCATCATGTCATGCATATGCACTACGGTGCAGCCTTTATATATGTCGATTGCCCAGCTGTAATTTGTTCACCACACATGTTATTTATCTTCTATGGAGAGACACCACTAGTGAACTGTGGACCCTGGTCCATTTTCCTCATACTGATAATACAACCACCGCAATCACTGTTTTCACACTACTACTATTGTTTTCATACTGTTTTCCACACCATATGTGTAACCTCTTTGTTTACAGCAAAACCGGTGAGATTGACAATCTCGCTGCTTCATTGGGGCAAAGTGATTTGATTGTGTTGTGTAGATTCCACGTTGTTTCTGAACCGTTAGTGCGCCCTGCCACCTCAGCTGCATCAACCTTCGGAATTTGCTTGCCTGACAATCTTAAATATGCTCATATTGATGATAAGAAATTATATCATGTTATTATTAGTTCTAAACTTTCTGGTGAAGAAGAGGATAGATTATTGGGAATATTGAAGAAACATAGAGGTGCTATTCGTTATACTCTTGATGATTTGAAGGGGATTTCTCCTGCTATATGTCAGCATGCTATTAATATTGAACCTGATGCAAATCCGGTTGTTGAACATCAACGCCTTTTAAATCCTAAGATGAAGGGTGTGGTAAGAAATGAGGTATTGAAACTCCTTGACGCTGGTATTATTTACCCTTTTGCTGATAGTAGATGGGTTAGTCATGTGCATTGTGTCCCTAAGAAAGGAGGGATGACTGTTGTGCCAAATGGAAATAATGAACTTATTCCTCAAAGAGTAGTGGTTGGTTATAGGATGTGTATTGATTTTAGGAAAGTTAATAAGGTTACTAAGAAAGATCATTATCCTTTGCCTTTATTTATCAAATGTTAGAGAGGTTGTTTAAGAAAACTCATTTCTGCTTATGTACTCTGGGTTCTCTCAAATTTTTGTTAGGAAGCCTGATGAAGAGAAAACAACTTTAGGAAGCCTGATGAAGAGAAAACAACTTTCACTTGTCCTTTTGGAACCTATGCTTATAGACGTATGCCTTTTGGTTTATGTAATACTCCTGCTACTTTTCAAAGATGCATGTCTGCTATCTTTCATGGTTTTTGTGAAGAAATTGTGGAAGTTTTCATGGACGATTTCTCCGTCTATGGAACTTCTTTTGATAATTGTTTGCAGAATCTTGATAAAGTTTTGCAGAGATGTGAGGAGACTAATCTTGTTCTTAATTGGGAGAAATGCCATTTTATGGTTAATGAAGGAATTGTTCTTGGACATAAAATTTCTGAAAGAGGTATTGAAGTTGATAGAGCTAAAGTTGAAGCCATTGAGAAAATTCCCTGTCCGAGGGATGTCAAAGTTATTCGTAGTATTCTTGGTCATGCTGGTTTCTATAGAAGGTTTATTAAAGATTTCTCTAAAATACCAAAGCCTCTTACTAATCTTCTTCAAAAGGATGTACCTTTTGTTTTTGATGAAGATTGTAAAGAAGCTTTCGAAATTTTAAAGAAGGCTTTAATATCTGCCCCTATTGTTCAACCCCCTGATTGGAATTTACCATTTGAAATTATGTGTGATGCTAGTGATTATGCTGTAGGTGATGTTCTTGGACATCGAGTAGATAAGAAGTTAAATGTTATTCATTATGCTAGTAAAACTCTTGATGCTGCTCAAAAGAATTATGCTACCACTGAGAAAGAATTCCTAGTTGTAGTTTTTGCTTGTTATAAATTTAGGCAGTATATTTTTGATTCTAAAGTTACTATTATCGGGGGGTTACCCCTGAGTAGGGTAAAGGCAAGTGCTAAAGGCAAGATCAGAAGGGGCGTTTGGCCGAGTAGCCGGCTACCTGGTACTCGCTACCCGGTCGACTGCTACCCGGTCTCACACCTAGACAGCCAGAAGAATGAATCAAGAGAGTTGTGCTCCTCTGAACAGAAGAGCTGGACCGAGTAGAAATGGCGGGAACCTACTCGGGCCAGAAGTCAAAGGAGCCGTTCTGACACCGAATCCCGCGTATCCCGGGTCCGTACTTGGCACTGTTCACAGCACTGTTCATCTGGGGACGGCGTGCCTGACAGCGACAATGTGTCAGCAGGGCGTTGCAGGATAGGGGGGACCTACTCTGTGTTCGCACAGTGATAACAGACTGGTTACTTGGTTTTGCCCAACGACTTTCCGCATCAGGACAAGCTTAGAAACCAAAGCTTTCAGCGGGAACTCGAAAGAAGGACAGTGTGCACACAATGTCGACACTTGTTTGTATTTGGCTGTATCCGGCTGGGCACCAAGTATATAAGGTGCCCCGCCGCCTCCTGCGCGAGGGACGATGCGAGGGCTGGATCATACGTAGAGATTCTTGACCTAGTTCTACCCGGAGAGAGAAGAGTGGCTACTCGGTAGCAAGAACCATTGTACTGTGGCTACTCGGAAAGACATCAGAATACATAAAGAAAGGCAGGAGTAGGGGTTTTACCTCCTCACGAGGGCCCTGAACCTGGGTAGATCGTGTTGTTTGCAGTGCTAGTTTCATCCTTCACGCGTCTACTCATCGCGTGATCCCTCCCCGAGCGCCTCCAGCGTCCTTCGTCCCCACATCTTTAGCCATCCTATGGCATCTGCCGTGACACCAGCACGACAGTTGGCGCCCACCGTGGGGCAACCAGCGGCGATGGCTGGAGTTTCCGTTCGGACGGGATCGATTTCTGCTACCGGAGAGCGCGTGGTCTGTGGCCTTGTCCACAGATTCGGCTCCTTCGACTTCGTCACCGACAACGCCGGCGATTTCGGCGGCAGGGCCATGCCGGAGGGCGGCACGGTGCTTTCTTTCGGCGCGCACCTCGTCTACGTCGCCACCGTCGTTGACCGCGAGTACCCCGAGCTGGTGCATGACGCGGCGGATCCGCCTGCCGTTATCGCCGCACGCGGGAGGCCGCTGGGCCGCTCCGCGGACGTCGCGGAGGTGATGGTAGCTGGCCTGGCTGCAGACTCCGGGAAGGGCGCGGCTGCTACCGCTGCGGTCGTCGTCGAGGATCTCGCTGGCTCTAGTGCTGGCGGGAAGACGCACAAGCCTTACGAGAAGGAGTGCAACCTTCCGCTCTCCACTACTCCGACGATCCCTGCGTCTGCTGCGCGGACGGGCATGCCGCCTCCCACCGACCTCGAGCTCCTGACCATGAAGGCGCAGCTCGACCGGCAGCGCCAGGAGCTGCTCGCTGAGCAGGCGGAGTTGGAGAAGATCAGGCTAGAGCTTAGCTTAGATCATCTTGAGTACAACAAGGCTCACGGTTTCACACCAGTTGTTAGGAGAGCTAGCAAAGTAGGTGCTACGCGTCGCAACTTAGGCGCCGAGATGGCGACTGTTGTAGAGGCTCCCAGTCAGTCCGCCACCGCAAACACCTCCACCCGACCCAGATATAGCACACCCGCCAAGACACTTAGAGCTGCTGAGGCTGTAGCCGCCGAGTTGCCGCATCTAGTAGGCGACGCGCGCGTTAGGCAGCAGGAGAGGCTGAACGAGTTGGTGCTAGAGGCGGCTAGGCAGAACGAGGAGTTCCGGAAAGCCAACCCGGGTGCTGGTGCTTCTCAGGTGGTGCACTCGCACGTAACCAGATCTAACGATCAGGCTTCATCTCCGCATCCTAGCCGTGAGAAGAGCCGGAGTGGGCATTCCGGCAAGGATAGGGAAATGCAGGTGTACGACCCGGCTGTCGCCGCGAAAAAGCTCGCTGTGCCGCGACAGTCCGATCAGAAACACAACGCTGCAGGAGCAGCCTTTCAAGCCCATAAAGCTCAAAGCCAGGCCCGAGCTGGAGAGCGCCCAGGTCCTTCTCAGCACCCCGTCGCCTAGCCTACTCGGCAGAGGCAGCAGCCGCGCGCAGTGGCGCCAGTCGCCAACCCGGTGGAGCAGCCTGCAGCTGTGCAGGTGGATAGATATGATGACGTCTACTCGGCTATGGAGATGGCTGGCTATGACATCCTGGATCGTGTTGGAGAGCGCGTGTTGGCGCCTGGAGACGCAAGGCACCAGCTGGACCGGATCAGCTTGTCGGCGCGGCTAGAGAACACGGGTCCTCCTGGCCCTGAGTGCTTTGGCCCGCGCATCATGAACGAGCCGTCCGTGAAGAACTTCCAGCTCGCAAGGGGCACCAAGAGCTACAACGGCAGCACCAAGCCGGAAGATTGGCTCAATGACTATGTCACCGCAGTCCACATCGCGGGCGGCAACAGGAGATGGGCAGTGCGGTACGTTCCGCAGATGCTAGAGGGTCCAGCTCGCACTTGGCTCAACAACTTGCCCAAGCACAGCATAAATTGCTGGCTGGATTTCTCGGATGCCTTCGTCAGCAACTTCACCAGCACCTACAAGAGGCCGAATAGGCCACAACAGCTGTCCGCTTGCAGGCAGCGAGAAGACGAGACGGACCGCGAGTACCTTACTCGGTGGAGCACATTGCGGAACACCTGTGAAGGTGTGAATGAAGCCCATGCCATCACTTGGTTTGCGCAGGGGTGCAGACATGGCAGTATGCCGTGGCAAAGGTTGCAGAGGGATATGCCAAACACTCTGGCGGAGACCATCTAGATTGCAGATCAGTACGCACTCGGTGATCCTACTCAGCCTCTGATGGACTCCATCGAGCCGAGAAGAAACTTCAGCAGCAACAAGCGCAACGAGTTCCGCAACAAGCGCAGGGGTGACCGAATAGATGTTCGGTACGACCCTGAGGAGGTGAATGCAGTGGCTGTTGGAGCTGGGGGTACCCAAAGGCAGAAACCTGATGGAGCCTACGGGCAGAACCAGAACCAGGGCCAAGGCAACAAGAAACCATTCCGTGCTCCTCAGTCGGGTAGCGGCAACTCCGAGCAGCCGAGGAAGTTCGTCTTTGACGACATGAAGGATGGCCCATGCAGTTTCCACACCCAGCACCCCTCAAGGCCTGCTAATCACACTACCCGACAGTGCGAGTGGTGGGATCTGATCAAGAATGAAGGCTTGCCTCCTCCTCCTCCTCTGCCAGCTGCAAATGCCAATGTGCAGTTTGCTCGCGCACCCGCAGCTCGGCCGCCAGTGTTTCCGAGAAGGGAAAACGTGAACCAAGTGGCTTTAGGAGCCAACCGTCACTTCAACAATGAAGGCTACCACAACAACAACAACAACTACAACTGCAACAACAACAGAGGCAACAACAACTACCAGGGCAACAACAACGGCAACAATGGGGGCGGAGGCTCCAACCAGTACCAAGAGCACCATGAGAGCTACATGATCTTAACTTCAGAGCCCGTCGACAAGCAGTCACAGCACAGGCGTGCCATGGAGGTTAATGCCGTGATCCCTGCAGTTCCTCACTATATGCATTGGTGCAACCAAGAGATCAAGTGGTCCCGAGTAGATCATCCCAAGGTGATGCCCAACCCGGGTAGCTACGCTTTGGTGGTGGATCCTACCTTCTTGGGTCCCGAGAAGAACGTGAGGTTCAGCAAGGTGCTGATCGACAATGGCAGCAGCATCAACATTGTGTACAAAGACACACTCGAGAAGCTTGGGCTGGCCGAGAACATGCTGCTACCCAGCAAGACCACCTTCCATGGCATTGTGCCGGGAGTCTCGTGCAACCCGATTGGTCGAGTGTGGATAGATGTGCTATTCGGCACAAGAGAGAACTGCCGCACTGAGCGCCTGCAGTTCGAAGTGGTTGATCATCAGAGCCCCTATCACGCTCTACTCGGCAGGCCTGCTCTGAGCAAGTTCATGGCCTCTACCCACACGGCATATCTGAAGATGAAAATCCCTGGTCCCAATGGCGTGATTAGCATCTCTGGTGATTACAAGAAGTCCATGGAGTGTGCCTCTGCTGGTTCTCAGCTGGCGGAGTCCATGGTGATTGCGGCCGAGAAGAAAAAGATGTACGAGGTGGTGGCTATGGCGCAGTCCGCGCAAGCCGGTGCGCAGGGCGTGCCGAGTACCCAGCACGGGACCGCGTTCCAGGCATCCCAAGAGACCAAGAAGGTCCAGGTTGACCCTGAGTTCCCCGACCACGTAGCCATCATTGGCTCCGGGTTGGCGGAGAAATAGGAAAGCGAGCTCATCCACTTCCTCCGTGAGAATCGGGACGTGTTCGCCTGGTCCAATGAAGATTTACCAGGAGTCCCGAGGGAGTTGGTTGAGCACTCATTACATGTGCGTCCTGACGCCAAACCCGTGAAGCAGGCTATGCGCCGCTTCGGAGATGAGAGAAGGAAGGCCATTGGCGACCAGATCACCAAGTTGCTGATAAGCAATTTCATCATGGAGGTGATGCATCCGGATTGGTTAGCCAACCCGGTCATGGTCGAGAAGAAGAAGGAGGATCCCAAGGCTGCTACTGCATGGCGCATGTGTGTCGACTACACCGACTTGAACAAAGCATGCCCCAATGATCCCTTCCCGCTACCTCGCATCGATCAGGTGATCGATTCCACCGCTGGTTGTGAACTGCTGTCTTTCATAGATGCCTACTCTGGTTTCCACCAGATAGCTCTCAACCATGCTGATCAAATAAAGACTGCTTTCATTACCCCGTACGGGGCTTATTGCTATCGTGTCATGTGTTTTGGCTTGAGGAATGCGGGTGCAACCTATCAGAGATGCATACAGAAATGCTTGCACGATCAGCTCGGCAAGAATGTGCAGGTGTACGTAGATGACATAGTCATCAAAACGAATAAAACACATACTCTGCTTGCCGACCTTGAGGAAACCTTTGCTAACCTGCGCAAGTACAAAATGAAGCTGAATCCGAGTAAATGCACCTTTGGTGTCCCGGCTGGCAAGCTACTCGGCTTCCTGGTATCTAGTCGGGGCATTGAAGCCAACCCATCAAAGATAAAAGCTATTGAGAGCATGTCTTTGCCGAGATCCCTGAAGGATGTGCAAAAATTCACTGGTTGCTTGGCGTCTCTGAGCCGTTTCCTGGGCCGAATGGGCGAGAAGGCCCTGCCTCTGTACCAGCTGATGAAGAAAAGTGACAAGTTTGTCTGGACTCCGCAAGCGGATGTGGCATTCAACGAGCTGAAGGCAATGCTGGCTAGCGCTCCCATCTTGGCTAGTCCGCTACCCAAAGAGCCAATGCTGCTGTACATAGCTGCCACTAACCGAGTAGTCAGTGTGGTGATTGTGGTAGAGCGAGAAGAAGAAGGCAAGAGTGTGCAGCGCCCAGTATACTATCTCAGTGAAGTATTGTCTAGCTCCAAGCAGAACTACCCGCATTACCAGAAGATGACCTATGGCGTGTACCTGGGCGCCAAGAAGCTAAAGCATTATTTCCAAGAGCATCCTATCACGGTTGTGAGCTCTGCTCCCATCTCGGATATCATGGGCAACAAGGAGGCGAGTGGTCGAGTAGCCAAGTGGGCAATCGAGCTGGCCGCGTACGCACCCGCGTACGCGAGAAGAGAAGCTATCAAGTCTCAGATTCTGGCGGAGTTTCTAGTGGATTGGGCCGAGGTGCAGTATGAACCTCCTGCTCCAGTTTCTAATTACTGGAAGATGCACTTTGATGGCTCGAAGGTGAAGGAAGGCCTTGGTGCTGGCGTAGTACTTACGTCACCCAAGCGAGACCAACTCAAGTATGTGCTGCAGATTCATTTCAAGGCGTCCAACAACGTAGCAGAGTACGAGGCAGTGGTGCATGGCTTGCGAGTAGCCAAGGAGGTTGGCGTGCAGCGCATTATATGCTATGGAGATTCAGATCTGGTGGTGCAGCAAGTCTCTGGCACTTGGGATGCTCTAGATGCCAACATGGCATCATATCGCTTCCTGGTACAATCTATGACTGGATTCTTCGAAGGCTGCGAATTCCAGCACATTCACCGAGCAGAGAACGAAGCGGCAGACGAGCTGTCCAAGTTGGGATCTTCTCGGCAATCCATCCCGGCGGGGGTTGCCTTGGAGCACTTAAGGAAGCCATCCATCAAGCCTTCTCCCAACTCGGAATCCATATTTGTTCCTTCTCTGCCAAGTGAAGAATCCGTTCCAATGGAGATTGACTGGGAGAATGCAACAGAGAACCCGGGGACTGCCGCTCCCTACTCGGGGACTGCCACTCCTTACTCGGGGACTGCCACTCCTTACTCGGGGACTGCCATTCCTTACTCGGGGACTGCCGTCCTTAACCCGGGGACTGTCGCATTCATTGAGGAGGTCCTTGCCAATCGTTCTGGGCTTCAGAGAAGTGCTCCCAACCCTAAAGAGCAGCCAGAGATGCCTGTCCCAATGGAAGTGGACGAACCAGTGTTTCCCACACGGGAGACACCGAGTTGGGCCATGCCCATATTATCCTTTCTAAAGGACGGTACTCTGCCAGAAGATGAGGTGGCTGCAAGGCAGATTCAGAGAAGGTCCAAGGGCTACACTATATTCAGAGATGTGCTGCAGAAAAGGAGTGCCACCGGCGTGCTGCAACGTTGTGTGGACCCAGAAGAAGGAGGAGAAATTCTGTTGGAAATACACCAAGGGGAATGCGGGCACCACGCCTCTTCTCGGGCATTGGTCAAGAAAGCTTTTCGGCATGGCTTCTACTGGCTCACAACTCTGCTGCAAGCTGAAGACATCGTGAGGAAGTGCAATGGCTGCCAGATGTTCGCGAGTAAGATTCACATGCCTGCTTCCGAGTTGAAGACAATTCCCATCACATGGCCGTTTGCCGTATGGTGCCTGGATATGGTTGGCCCCTTCAAGCCGGCCAAAGGCAACATGACACACATCTTGGTCATGGTGGACAAGTTCACCAAGTGGATTGAAGTGAAGCCTATTCGGAAGTGCGATGGAGCTACAGCCGTGAGATTCTTAAAGGATGTGATCCTGAGATACGGCTACCCGCACAGCATCATCACCGACAACGGCACAAATTTCGCAGAGGGGGCAATGGTGCGATTCTGCAGAGATAAGCACATCCGACTAGATGTTGCGTCTGTTGCGCATCCCGCCTCCAATGGGCAAGTGGAAAGAGCAAACGGCATGGTACTGGCAGGCATAAAGCCAAGGCTGATTGAGCCGCTGCTGAAAACACCTGGGTGTTGGCTAGACGAGTTGCCAGCGGTGTTGTGGAGTCTAAGGACTACCCCTAACCGGTCAACCGGCTACACGCCATTCTTCTTGGTATACGGGGCTGAGGCCGTGTTGCCAATAGACTTAGAGCATGACTCCCCTCGAGTAACCCTCTACACTGAGGTAGAGGCGAGAGAAGCTCGAGAAGACGACGTTGACCTTCTCGAAGAAGCAAGAGAGCTTACTCTGTCACGTTCGGCTATCTACCACCAAAACCTGCGGCGTTATCATAGCCGAAAGGTGAACCCAAGGGTTTTCCGAGAAGGAGGCATGGTCCTCAGGCTTGTGCAGCGCACAGCCGGGATGCACAAATTGTCTCCTCCATGGGAAGGACCCTTCATTGTGAGCAAAGCGCTGCACAATGATGCCTATTATCTCGTGGATATGCGTCCATCACAGGCGAACAGGGCAGATAAAGCTGGAGAGGAATCCAAGCGCCCTTGGAATGTAGCCCTACTTCGTCGCTTTCATTCGTGAGCAAAGATGTGTATGTACTCTCTTATCCGAGTCAAAATTCTACCCTGCAATCTGAAATTCAGCTCGGGGACTGCCCTCGCCTAAACTTGCTCTGTGTGTTCCTACCCGACTTTACTTTTGTCCACTCGGTTGCTTTGCTTAAAATTTCACGAGTACATCTAGTATTGTGTTTAAACCTACATGCCAACTCTTCGACTCTGCTGCTGTCCGAAACCCGGCTTCATGGCAAGCAAGAGAACAAGCAAAAGGTCAATAAGCACAAGAAAAATTACTAAGGAAAGAAAAAGTGCAGGAACCGAGTAGGATGTCTTTGACTGTTGTTTCTTGTTAACTCCTTCTCGGCTAAGTGGTGGGCTGCGTTACTATGAGTATTTCTAAGTGGCTAAGTATTTGCAACTCCAACTTTGAATTCTTGTGACTCGAATACCAAAAAAGCAACAAGTTGCGGGTAAGAGCTGAGATAAAAAGGAAGAGCGAATAAGAAATGCAACTCGGGGACTCGCATGATAACGCAACCCGGCATTCGAGCCAAAGTTGCTCAAATCGACTAAGATAAATATCAAACGTGAGTAAAACTGAGTAGCAAACGACAAGGATAATTGTTTCGATACATCTGCACCCGGCATCCCGGGGATCTGATAAAAGTTTCGAGAATAAAGTTGCAGGAAGTAGTCAGGTAGAAGCAGCAGTGTTCTCGGCGCTGGCCTTGGTGGCTTCATCGTCAGCATTGTCTTTGGTGGCTTCATCATCAGCATTGGCCTTGTCGGTTTCAGCTTCAGCGTTGGTCTTGGCAGCATCAGCCTCCGAGTTGGCGGCGTCAGTCTTCGCGGCATCAGCATCCGGCTCAGTAGCAGCCTGCTCGGAAGTGGCAGTGGCCACCGAGCTGGAGGCCGCAGTCTGGGCGAGGAGTCGCGTCGTGTCGTCGAGAGCCGCACCTGAGGAGGTGCCGAACTCAAGGGCCGCAGTGTCGATCTCCATATCCACGCTCTCGGCCTCCTCCTCGCTGTCCGCGACGACCGCGGCTTTCCCCTTCCCGGCCTTGTAGCGATCACTCTCGAAGCTGCCCAGGTCAGACTCGGTAGAGTCCTCTTCTTCATCATCGTCGCCTTCGTCCACCTCGGTGTCAGGCTCGGTGAGACCGTCGATGAAGCGCGCGGTGCTTGCGTACTGGGCGACCTCGTACGCGACGGCCTGGCGGAGAGCCACGCAGTCGGAGTCCGTCTCCCACTTGGAGTCCTCACGCATCTCGCGGACAACCTGCAAGTTGAGATTCTCGTACCAGCTGGTGATGAAGAGCAGCATCATATCAGCGCCTGCCCGAGCTCCAGACGCCCTCCACTTCTTCAGCTCGGCCTTCACGCCGTTCAGCTTCGCGGCTAGTCCGCGGATAGTTTTTGGCGCGGAGTCCTTGGGCCAGAACACCTCATGGAGCTTGAATGTGGTGCGCACCAGATCGGTGCCCACACCACTTAAGCGCTGAAGCTGCCCCTGCATGATCGTGATGCTATCTTCGATCTCGGCCTTGGTGTCCATGGGTTCGCCCTTCTCAATACGAGCTGCTCGGGCCTTCGCCAAGGCAGGCTTGCAAGATGACTCGAGGTCGGGGAAGATTTCTGAAAAAGCTATTGAGAAGATCAGAAACAGAAGCCGAGTAGAAAAACAAACCGAGCAGCAGAGAAGAGCAAGAAACAAGAGAAGGGCGGAGAAGCAAGCACTTACTGTTCAGGTCGAAGAGCAGCGCCTGCAGTTTCTTCTTCCATGATTCTTCGTCAGCAACATGCTTCTCTTCCACCTTCCGGAACTGCGCCAGCTGGAGCAACAGATCCGCGTTGCTCTCCTTCAGTGACTTGCATTCCATCTCGAGAGCCTGTCGCTTGGCTGTGGCTGCCGTTTCGGCCTTTTTCTTCTCGGCCACCGCGTTGTCCCTCTCGGTGGCTAGATCAGTGGCTTTCTTGAGAGCAGTTCGCACCTGGTCCTGCAGTGGTTTCAACTCGGCGAGATGCCTTTTCTTGAATTCCGCCTCAAGGGTTGCAATCTGCGCCTGCACCTCAGCGGGCTTGAGGTAGTCGAGATGCTCTTCGACAAACTTCTTATGATCTTCTGTGAAAAGCAAAGCACGGTCAGCAGAGTAGCAAAGATGAAAGCAAGAAAACAAGCCGAGAAGAACACCAACTCACCTTCCAGCCTCTTGATTGTGGTTTGGCCGCTCTCGACGAAGGCGCGGCAGTTGGAGTGCTCCTCGGCCAGGGTCTTGAACTTGCCTGCAGAAAGGAGTTGGTCAGAGCAGAAAGCAATAGCGGGCGTAAACACAAAACGCGGGAACCGCGTAGCTACAAGCTCACTTTCGATCTCGGAAAGCTTGAGGGCACTGTCCATGACATTCTTATCCGCCGCCTCAGCGGACTTGAGCTCCTTTTCCAGGGCCTCGAGACGCCTCCTAGCGATCCTATGGTTCCATAGCAGCCGCCGGTACAGATTGGTTCTTTTCAGAAGGCAGTTCTGAGAGGAAGAAAGAAAAGGAGTCAGACAAAGACGTGTAGATTCAACCCGAGAAGGCGGCAACTCGGTTGAGTACCGCCTACTCGGCCAGAATCTCGGGGACTGGGGGATGGATAAGAAGAAGCAAAAGAATAGAAGAGAAAGAAAATGCAACTCGGGACGGATGAAAAAAGCTTACCGCGTAAGTTTGTTCAATGTCCTCCGCGGCCTTGCGATGGACGAAGAGCTTGGCGGCGAGTGTGCTTGTGTTGGACGCAATAGTCATGGGTTTATAACCCATGTCTGCCTTGTTCCAGTCGACGCGCATGTGGTCCAGATCGCCCAGAGATGTGCCGTGCCAGTTCGTGTTGCCGAGGACGTCGCTATCCCATTCAGCATCGATAAATCCAACCCGGTCGACTATCTGCTCGAGGCACGTGGATGTCACCTCGGTTTCCGCAACCTCGCGCGAGTAGAACGAGACGGATCAGTCCTTGTTCCTGGCTGGAGGCTTGGAGTCCACCGGCGTAGCCTGTTTGCCCCTCCTGATAGCGAGCTTCCTCTCGACTGGGGTCAATGGGATGTTGTGCTGCTGGCTCACCTTCACCATATAAGGTGGGAAGGTGGGTGGATCCGGGAAGTTGGACCCTGCGGCGGTATCAGCAGCCGCCTCAGGTTCACGGATGGTGAGCTGGCCAGGCTTGGCAGTTGGTCTTGGCGGCAGCATCGTGGCAGCACCACGCGTACCGCTACGCGAGGGATTCCTGCGAACAGCGCCCTCTGACTGGCCAGCTGGCTTCTCGGCGGCATCCTCCTCGGTAGCCTTCTTCTCGGCGGCCTTCTTGTCAACGGCTTCCTGCTTGATATTCTTGATAAGCTGTTTGGCCGGAGGGCTGGATGTTGTCTTGGTTTTCTTTGTGGGTGGAGACTTTGGCGCGGTGGAGGAAGTGCCCTGCTGGGTAGGCGGCACCAAAGGCGCGCTACTCGGCGCGGCATCCGGCTGAGTGCTACCCTGCCAGGCGCCTGGTTGCGCGTCGCTCAGAGGGTACTGCTCTGTCTCATCAATGGTCTCAACCCGCTGCCCGGCAGCGGGGTCTTGCTGTGTGGCATCTGGTCCTTCTACCCGCGGCTGGGCCGCGGGGTCGTCTTGCTCAGCAGCCTTTGTCGCTGGCTTCTCTTGGTCATCTTCTCGCCGCTCAAGGGAGGCATCGTCATCATGCTTCTCGGGGTCTTGATCTAGGTTCTCCTCGGCCGTGGCGGCCGGAGGAGAAAGTGGTCTTGCGTCGCGATCAGTGTCCCGCGCTTCTTGATCTGCGCGGGTCTGCTGCTCCTGCTCGGCGTCGGGGGCGTCACTGTCCATATATCGAGCGTCGTCAGAGTCGTCCCCTTTCACGGGAGAGGACACACGCGCTCCAGCCTGCGTTGCGGCTCCAGTCTCGTCGTCGAGGTCGATGAGGTTATCGACGTCAATGGCGGATTTCTTCTTAGTCACGGTGGGCGCGAGAGCGGCGTCAGCGTTCAAGGGGGCTCTGAAGAAAGAAACATGTTCAGAAAAAAGAGAAGGATGGAGAAAATCGAGAAGAAGCAACGAGGAGAAAGTGCTTACCCTTTACGGGTAGGGATTGTTCGTCCTCCTCTCGTCACGGTCTTCTTGGTCGTCTTTCCGGCCGCCTTCTTCTTCTTGGCGGGGGGCTCCTGAGCACCGCTACCCGTCCGTTTGCGGGTAAGAGGAGCAGCGATTGAGAGCGGCTTGACGACAAGGGCTTCCTCGTTTTCTTCCTCGTCTTCCTCTTCGGCATCAGCGTCGCTGTGAAGTTCGGAAGAAGAAAAACGGCTCAGAAGCAAGAGGAAATTGGCTAGCGCGGCTTGCGACCAGACAAGATGAGCTCAATTACCTTCGTCTTCGTCCTCGGACCAATCACGGACGGACGCATCTACGTGATGCTTCTCCGTCTGAGCGGCATGGGGGAGGTTGAGCCCGTCCGCGGTCTCGAAGGAGACCTCGTCGTCCTCCTCTCGGTCCTCCGACCAGTTGTCCTCAAAGCGCTCCATGCTCTCAGTGAGCTGGCGATCAAGGACCTGCAGAATAGAGAGACATCACAAGTTAGTCGAGTAGCATAAAGGCACCCTACCCGACTAGGCGTGCAAACACAAAGCACACTAAGCCTAGGGAAATTTGTTAAGTGTCCTACTCGGCAAGGCGTGCAAACACAAAGCACACTAAGCCTAAGCAATTCTCCTAAGTGTGCTACCCGATAAGGCGTGCAAACACCAAGCACACTAAGTCTGAGCAGTTCCGTTAAGCGCCCTATTCGGCGCAGAGTGCAAATGCTAGTCGCAGCAAGGAGAGAAGGCTATCTACTCGGATTGCGTATGCAAGAAGCAGAGTAAGAAGCACATACCCGTTCAATCGGCTTCGTACGGCTGTATGGGATGAAGCCATACTGCCAATTGTCTCTGAGGCCGGTGGTCAGGATGGACCGCGCATGAGGGCGACGTCCGCATTGCTGAGCTCGAACGTGGTTGTCCGAGTAGAATCGCGGGGGCCGCCCATGTAGCACATGGAGTGGGCGCGTCGCTGGAGCGGCAGCACCCGCTTAGAGATCCAGCAGGCAACTGGATCGTCGCTCTTGAGCCCCTCTCCGATCAGATGGGCAAGGCGCTCCTCCATCTGCGTCAGGTTCCTGTCCATGGACGGTTTGGTCTTCCAGTTCTGCCCGGTAGGAGCTCGGTTGCTCCACGGGGGCAGATTGATTCTGTCCTCCACCTTGGCTCTCTTCTTGGCGGGTATGTTCTTGACGTATAGGAACGTCCTCTGCCACTTGCGGACGGAGTCCAGTCCCTTGATGCGCGGATGATTGGTTCCGGGGCGCTGCACCATCATGGCGCTGCCGGTCTCCGTTATCCGGCTGTCCGCGCCGTCCTTCTTGCCTTTGCTCTGTTGGCGGAAGAAGAAGTACTTGGACCACGTCTCCGTCGTGGGGCGAACGCCGAGGAAGGCTTCGCACACCACAGCATGGGAGGAGAGGAAGACGACGGCGTTCGGGGGCAGATGGTGCATCTGGAGGCTGTAGTGGTCGAGGAAGGAGCGGAGAAAGTTCGATGCGGGGAGCCCGAATCCTCGCGCGAAGTGCGCGAGGAAGACGACGTGCTCTCCCTCTTCCGGAGCCGGAACGAGCTCGTCGCCTGGTTGCCGGCAGCGAACACCGGGAGGAACCCTCCGGGTGTTCACGAGCCACTGGCAGTCTTCGGCGGTGACCTCGGAGCCGGCCCAGCCGGCGCGAACGTTGTCGTCGCGAGCCATGGTGAGGAGAGTGAAATTGAGGAAAGGTTTCGAGGGATTTGGTGGAGTGGAAGAGCTCGCGGCGGCGCAGTGAGTTGCGCGGCGGCGAGGAGCTCTGCAGCGGCGGAGAAACGAGAAGGCAGAGGGGAATTGTGAGCGGAAGAAGAAGAAGGAGTTACCGAGGGGGTATTTATACCGCTCCTCGAGTTACCATTACGAGTCGAGGAAGTGGGATCGATCGTGGCAGTAATCGTGTGGCGTGGGGTCTGTGGGCCGGTTAGAAACGCACACAGCGCAGAACGCGCGCGTAACGGCCGCATTAGATCCCACGACGAGATCGTGGGCGATTACTGCGCGTGATGGGACGTTACGAGCTGGTGGGCCCGCCCTGTGAAAACTGGGCGCGTGGCCTGTCAGTTACCGGGCACCGAGACGTCGAAGTCGTGTCCGCGTGACACGTGCCCAGTTGCAGCGCCGAAAGCCGGATTGTGCTCTGTCTCATAGAGATTCTGTTTCGAGATTTCACCAAGTCATTTTACTCGGCACAGAGAAGAGAAGTGGCCCTACTCGGAAGAGAGGAAAGAATATCAAGGGCTACTCGGAGGTTTTCACTCGGTATCTCAAGGTTCAAAGGCAAGACTGTCAAGGTTGGTTTTAAAGCTGGCAGGGCCCAGTGAACGAGTTCGCAGGACTCTACCAGCTTCGGGGACTGCTGTCGGGGGGTTACCCCCGAGTAGGGTAAAGGCAAGTGCTAAAGGCAAGATCAGAAGGGGCGTTTGGCCGAGTAGCCGGCTACCTGGTACTCGCTACCCGGTCGACTGCTACCCGGTATCACACCTAGACAGCCAGAAGAATGAATCAAGAGAGTTGTGCTCCTCCGAACAGAAGAGCTGGACCGAGTAGAAATGGCGGGAACCTACTCGGGCCAGAAGTCAAAGGAGCCGTTCTGACACCGAATCCCGCGTATCCCGGGTCCGTACTTGGCACTGTTCACAACACTGTTCATCTGGGGACGGCGTGCCTGACAGCGACAGTGTGTCAGCAGGGCGTCGCAGGATAGGGGGGACCTACTCTGTGTTCGCACAGTGATAACAGACTGGTTACTTGGTTTTGCCCAACGACTTTCCGCATCAGGACAAGCTTAGAAGCCAAAGCTGTCAGCGGGAACTCGGAAGAAGGACAGTGTGCACACAATGTCGACACTTGTTTGTATTTGGCTGTATCCGGCTGGGCACCAAGTATATAAGGTGCCCCGCCGCCTCCTGCGCGAGGGACGATGCGAGGGCTGGATCATACGTAGAGATTCTTGACCTAGTTCTACCCGGAGAGAGAAGAGTGGCTACTCGGTAGCAAGAACCATTGTACTGTGGCTACTCGGAAAGACATCAGAATACATAACGAAAGGCAGGAGTAGGGGTTTTACCTCCTCACGAGGGCCCTGAACCTGGGTAGATCGTGTTGTTTGCAGTGCTAGTTTCATCCTTCACGCGTCTACTCGTCGCGTGATCCCTCCCCGAGCGCCTCCAGCGTCCTTCGTCCCCACATCTTTAGCCATCCTATGGCATCTGCCGTGACACCACCACGACAACTATTCATACTGATCATGCTGCTATTAAGTACCTTATGGAAAAGAAAGATGCTAAGCCTAGGCTTATTAGATGGGTGCTTCTATTACAAGAGTTTGATTTACATATCGTGGATAGGAAGGGTGCCGAAAATCCTGTTGCTGATAATTTGTCTAGATTAGAAAATATTTCTGATGATCCTATTCATGTTAATGATAGTTTTCCTAATGAACAGTTAGCTGCAATAAAAGTGAGTTCTCAAGAGAGTCCATGGTATGCTGATTATGCTAACTTTATTGTTTCCAAGTATTTGCCTCCTACCTTTACAACTCAGCAAAGAAGAAAATTCTTCTATGATTTGAGGCATTATTTTTTGGATGACCCACACTTATATGAAGAAGGTGTTGATGGTATTATGTGAATATGTGTTCCTGAAAATGAACAACGAGAGATATTGAGAAAATGTCATAGCGGTGCTTATGGAGGACATCACGTTGGAGATAGAACTGCACATAAGGTTCTACAATCAGGTTTTTATTGGCCTACTCTCTTTAAAGATGCTAGAAAGTTTGTTTTATCTTGTGATCAATGTCAAAGGGTTGGAAATATTTCTAGACGTAATGAAATGCCTATGAATTATTCTCTTGTTATTGAACCGTTTGATTCTTGGGGTTTTGATTTTATGGGTCCTTTCCCTCCTTCAAAAGGCTACACTCATATTCTTGTTGTTGTTGATTATGTTACTAAATGGGTATAAGCTATACCTACTAAAAATTCTGATGGTGAAACCTCATTAAAAATGCTTAAAGACGTCATTTTCCCTAGGTTTGGTGTGCCTAGAGATCTTATGACTGATGGGGGTTCTCATTTTATTCATGGTGGTTTTAGAAAGACTCTTGCTAAATATGATGTTAATCATAGAATTGCCTCACCCTATCATCCTCAAACTAGTGGGCAAGTAGAGTTATCAAATAGATAAATCAAATCTATCTTGCAAAAGACTGTTAACAAATCTAGAAAAAAATGGGCTAAGAAATTAAATGATGCTCTGTGGGCCTATAGAACTGCTTATGAAAATCCCATGGGCATGTCTCCTTATAAAATGGTTTATGTAAAAGCTTGTCTCTTGCGCCTAGAATTAGAACACAAAGCTTATTGGGGAGTGAGAGACCTAAATAGAGATTTTAAACTTGCTGGTGAGAAAAGGTTGCTTGACTTGAGTTCTTTAGATCAATGGAGGAGTGAAGCATATGAAAATGCTAAGCTCTTTAAAGAGAAAGCTAAAAGGTGGCGCGATAAGAGAATTATTAAGAGAGAATTTCATGTTGGTGAGAAAGTGCTATTGTATAGGTCTCGTCTCAGATTTTTTGCAGGAAAATTACTCTCGAGATGGGAAGGACCTTTTGTTATTGAAGAGGTATATCGTTCGGGGGCGATTGAAATTGTTTCCCTTGAAGACAACTCTTCACAAGTGATGGATGGCCAAAGACTCAAGCATTATATTTCTGGAGATCCTTATAATGAAAATGTTGATTGTATTCGAGCCATGATCCCGAAGGAATTTATTAAGAAGCATATTTCAGAAAATGCAGAGTCAGTTTTCTAATAGGTATCAGTTTTGGCAAGAAAACTTTCGCGAAACATCTTCCAACTTTTATTTTTACTGTTTTTGGAAAATATGAAAAATTATGAGCCGGAAACGAGGCGGAGACGGAGCCCGGAGGCTCCACACCATGGGGTGGCACTGGCCCACCCCTGGCCGCGCCTGCCCATGGTGTGGGCGCCGCGGAACCCCTCTCCGACTCATTTTCGACCTGGACTTTCCTTTCGTTATGAAACTTTTTGCTATTTAATCCCCCGGACCCCCAAGGTCCGTATATCGTTTTCTCGTCGTGTTTCTGTTCCAAGCTGTTTCTGCCAGGATCTATTTTCGGGTTTAGAAGCATCATGGTCTCCGCCAATGACAACAAGGGGAAGGGACCAAAGGAAGATGATATCCAAGACCTGGAGCCGGAGGAGGAGATCGAGAGTTGAGCTGAAGGAGATGTAGAAGAAAACCCACGAGTGCGTCCACGGGCCACCATCACGAGCATTGGAGTGGTTGCAGAACCTCCCAGGCAAAAGGCGAGGCCGAACACTGAATGGCGGTCCCGATATCACTTTTTATTCCCAGATATTCCACTTTCAAGTATTAAGAGACCTTTCCATACTTCAATTCATGAATATAAATATATGAGGGTATCCGAGTCAAGTTTGCCTTCTTGCTGGGATATGGACCGTTCTAACCATGCAGATAGAGAGAGCTCTCAACCTAAGGAAGTGTGGGCAAAAAATACGGATGGCTGGAATGCACCGATTGACAAGCATGCAAACCGTATTGAGTACAACACTGATGTGATGCGGATGCTTATGTTCACAATTGAAGATCTAAAGAAACCAACTGATAAGTTCATCGAGAAGGGTTCACCACCACCACCGAAGAAATAATTCATCATTGGTTTTGGCATCCCCTCAGCTTGTTCCGAGCTTGGGGGAGTGTCGCGGTATCACATTACTATCTTTCATCTTTTTTCCTTTTTAGTAGAGTCATGTCATGAGTAGAGAGGTTATAATATAGGATGGTTTGCAGCATGGAGTTGTCTCTCCTTAGTTGGTTATAGTTGTATCCGTTGGTGTGAGTTGCCGGTTTAAAATATTAATGAGAAGTTTCATCATTTACTTTCTGCACACATTATTTTAGTTTTCAATTTCTGTCATATGGTTGAGCTTGTTGTTAGTATTTGGTATCACTCTGGATATCATCAAGTCAATCTAGTTGGTTTTGGCAAACTTATCTTGGGTCAGTAGAAATAATAATTTGAGATGCTAGTATAAGAAAGAAGAATTTGCCTATTAGATCATAAACTTAGTATTCACAAGTTAAGATCACTTGGGCTTTCAATGAAGATTGCATGATTGGTTTAATCATATGTATATTTGTTTGTTTTCCCTCAACTCTTATGCTTGCTACCCAGCCTCGCTAGCCCAAAACCCCTTGAAGCTCAAGAGAAACGCGTGGATGAGCACCGGAGGGAAGGTTCCACGTTACTCCCTGGCTTCGAAGACACCTGCTGCGGGAGTCAAGAACTACTTTCACACATTAATTCATTATTATCAGAGCAAAAAGGTGCCCAATAGGGATTTTCCCTCTATGTGGGATATGAATCGTTCTAACCGTGCAGATGAAGGAAGCTCTCAACCTAAGAATAGTGGGGGGAAATCTTGGTGGCTGGGATTCACCGTCTGACAGGCATGCAAACTGTATTGATCGCAATACGGAGGTGATGCATATGCTTATGTTTGCAATTGAAGATCTGAAGAAATCTATTGATAAGCTCATCGATAAGGATTCACCACCACCACCGAAGAATTGATTCGTCATTGGTTTTGGCATCCCCTCGGCTTGCTCCAAGCTTGGGGGAGTGTCGCGGTATCACATCACTATCTTTCGTATTTTTTACTTTTTTAGTAGAGTCGTATCATGAGTAGAGAGGTTATCATATAGGATGGTTTGCAGTATGGAAGTGTCTCTCCCTAGTTGGTTATCATTGTATCCGTTGGTGTGAGTTGCCGGTTTGAGATATTAATGAGAACTTTCATCATTTACTTTCTATGCACATTATTTCAGTTTTCAACTTATGTAATATGATTGAGCTTGCTATTAGTGTTTGGTATCACTCTAGAGATCATCAAGTTTATCTAGTTGGTTTTGGCAAACTTAGCTTGGTTCAGCAGAAATAATAATTTGAGTTGTTAGTATAAGAAAAAGGAATTTGCCTATTATCTCATAAACTTAGTATTCACAAGTTAAGATCGTTTGTGCTTTCAATGAAGATTGCATGATTGGTTTCATCATATGTATATTTTTTTGTTTTCCTTCAACTCTTATGCTTGCTACCCAGCCTTGCTAGCCAAAATGTACTGAGAGGGAATGCTTCTCGTGCATCCAAACCTTAAACCCCAAAACCTTGCCCATTGTGTCCACCATACCTACCTACATGTGGTATTTTACCGCCACTCCAAGTAAATTGCTCATGTGCTACCTTTAAAACTTTCAAACTACTCATGTTTTGTGTTCCTGTTTTAGCTCGTGAGGACGCAAATAGAGAATATTTATCTCACTTGTTGATTGGACTCACACACCTGGACTAGTGGCTTCATCCGTTTATCCAAATGCTAGAAGAGATGACAGCGGGGTTCCCAGCCCCAAATAATAATACAAATCCGCTTCACTCGTTTTGCCCCTGATTTATCAGTTAAAGCATAATTGTGTAAACAAAAGAGAAAGAGGGATGACCTTCTATACCAGTTGCGTCCTTCTATGGGAGCCGCTCTTGTGAGTCTAGTTGGCTTGTGACATACTATATTTTCGGTTTGCTATTCGTTGACATAAATATACACCTCTCAAAATTTAGACACTCCTCCATGGTTTGTGATTGTTGGCAGGCACCCGGGGATTTGGTTAGACATGGTTTGTGTAAGATGGATGGGAGGAGTGTCATGCATTTTATACCTCTATTTATTAAAATAAAAGCTCTAGCACATGAGTAGTCAATGCTTCCCTCTGCCAAGGGCCTATCTTTTACTTTTATGTTGAGTCAGTAAACCCATTTCCTTCTATCTCAACAAGTATTTGAGTTGTTGTGATCACAACATCTATATGTTGATTTATTCAATCATGTTTTCTATCCTTCTTTGTTTAGCACATGCTTTATTATCTGAATGAATATTACTTTGAAAGCTATGAATCACTGTAAAAGAGTTGTTATAATTAAACATGTTAAACTCTACAATATAAACCTTGTTATAAAGACTTCACCTAAGATAAGTATAATTTCATTAAATGTTCTCTGACCAAGAACGAAGTTTGCCATTACCAATTTTGATTTTCTCTTTTGCATCTTTGTTTGTGACTCCCTTTACTTGTTTCAAGTTAATTTATATGAGAGGAAGTTGTTGTCTGTAATGATTGGTGCATAGGTAAATGTGATGCTTCTTGTTCGTATTTTATTTATCGACTCTTCACTCCATAAACCCGTGGTCATGTTTTCTGAGTTCAGTTTCGCCTGGGGACAAGCGAGGTCTAAGCTTGGGCAGAGTTGATACGTACATTTTGCATCACTATTTTATATCATAATTTTCTGTTATTCATCGATATATTTCATGTTATGATGCATCTCTTATGTTATTTTATCTTATTTTGCATGTTTTATAATTTTTGGAGAATAAACACCAGGACCAGAAATCTGATGGAAAAAGCACCGTCGAGATACCATATTTCAGAAGAGCACAAGAAGAAGGGGGACATCCGGGGGTTCCTAAAAGTTCCGAGGAGGAACACAACCAGAAGGAGAGCCAGAGGGGGCCCACACCTAGGGGTGGCGCACCCCCTGGCCGCGCCACCTAGGGGTGTGGCCACCCTGGCTCACCTCCGGGGGTCATCTTTGGCCCCCTGACCCCGAGGGAACCCTAATCCTCATTCCATCCGAAGAATTATTCCGCCGCTGCTGCGGGGCGGAAAACACCCGAGAGAAAAGCTCTCTGGCAGGGAGAAATCTGTCGGGGAAATTCCTCTCCGGAGAGAGGAAATCATCTCCATCGTCACCGTCATCACTCCGGGCATCATCAAGATCGTCATCATAATCACCATATCCCACCCTGGTGCCCGTCTTCGACTCATCTTCGGATTTCTGGATGCTTCCGGGGAAAATAGGAACTTCGGGATTCGTGGGGTCCAATTCCGAGAATATTTCCAGAACAACTTTTCTGAAATAAAAAAAACAGAAAACAGGGAACTCGCACTTGTCATCTTGTTAATAGGTTAGTCTCAGAAAACTTGTAAAAATGCTATAAAGAAGGGAGAAAACATGTAGCAATTGGCATAATATCAACATGGAACATCAGAAATTATAGATACGTTGGAGACGTATCAAGCATCCCCAAGCTTAGTTCCTACTCGTCCTCGAGTAGGTAAACGATAAAACAAAATAATTTCTGAGGTGACAGCTACCACACAAAACTTGATCATCAAATTGTAAAAGCATATGTAAGCTGAGATCATAGAACTTTAACACAAACATGATAAGTAGAACTTTAATAATAAATCATAGCAATCACTTTGCATCATGATAAGTATCTCAAATAAAAGATCATGAATAACAATGCAAAGAAAGATATACGTTTGTTTCAAGTATAGAGAAAGCATGGCAAAGTGGTATTTTGCTAGTCCTTAAGAGTGGGGCAAAATATAAATGACAGGACACCTTCCAAATTCATGAGGAAGACTAGAGCAAATAATTAGAGAACAAGCAATAACACATCATGAATCAATTAATAATGTTTCTGGGACAAATGCACATAAAACTCAGAATGACAAAAATGCTCTCTCAACTGTGCATAAAGTTAGAAGATGGAAACTCAACATAAAAGTAAAAGAAAGGCCCTTCGCAGAGGGAAGCAAAGATCACTCATGTGCTAGATCTTTTATTTTATTAAACAGAAGTATTAAATTTTTGACACTCCTCCCATCCATCTTACACAAACCATGGCTAACCGAATCCTCGGGTGCCTGCCAACAATCACATACCATGGAGGAGTGTCTATATTTTGGGAGATGTATGCTAATGTCAACGGATGGTTAACAGAAAATACAGTACGTCACAAGCCAACTAGATTTCACAAGAGCGACTCCCATATGAAGGACGCAACTGGTGTAGAAGGTCATCCCTCTTTCTCTTTTGTTTACACAATTATGCTTTGACTGGTAAATCAGGGGCAAAAATAGTGAAGAGATTTTGCGTGTACTAATTTGGGGCTGGGCACCCCGCTACCAGCTCTTCTATCAATTGGATAAGCAGATGAAGCCACTAGTCCAGGGTGTGAAATCCAATCAACAAGTGAGATAAAGATTCTCTATTTACGTCCTCATGAGCAAAAACAGGAACACAAAGCAGGAGTAATTTTGAATGATTTAAAGGTAACACATGAGCAATTTACTTGGAGTGGCAGTTAAATACCACATGTAGGTAGGTATGGTGGACACAATGGGAAAACTTGTTTTTAGGGAGTTGGATGCACGAGTAGAATTCCATACTCAGTACACGTGGAGGCTAGCAAAAGACTGGGAGCGACAATCAAGAGAGCATAAGAGCCATAATCATGCATAGCGACATAAACATCATTAATCAAAGTATAAGTGGTACCACAAGTTCAAGAACTAAATGATCATAGAGGCTATTAGTGACTGTTTCATAGTCATAAACATGGTGTGACAATGCGCCAAGGCAACCAAATAAAACATTCAAAAGAGAATACCACAAATTTATGCTTCAATATGACAAGAACAACTCATGATTCTTTCAATGGCACATTAAACACTCTCATATATTTGAGGCTAATCATGCTACTCAATAACCACAAGGATTTAAAACTAAAATAATATCTAGCATGATATGAAAAAGTTCTAGCCATAGTCTATACAAGCTTCTACTTGCACCATTAAAAATTATACTTCAAGCAGCAATTTCTTTTCCCAACAAGCACCATACAAGATATGTTTTACAAAAAAATACTCTACATGATACAACAAGCAAACATGAGAGTACTCACATAATACTACTAAAACTGACAGCTCTAGATAAGAGATGCATGCAAAACAAGAGCTAAATAAATGCAGCAGCCAGACAAAGATTAAGAATACAAAGTATTCCCATGAAAAAGCGGAGCGTGTCACTCTCCAATAAAAGAATGCTGGGGTCCAACAAAGCTTATTGCAAAAATAAAAAATAAACTGAAAGCAAAACATAAAATATGCTCCAAGTAAAGCACATAAGATGTGACCGATAAAAATACAGTTTCAGTAGAAGTGACCTAATAATTTGTCGACGAAGAAGGGGATGCCTTGGGCATCCCCAAGCTTAGACGCTTTATTCTTCTTGGAATTTTCTGGGATGTACCTCCGGGATATCCCCAAGCTTAGGCTCTTCACTCTTCTTGATCACGTCATATCATCCTCTTCTCTTGACCCTTGAAAACTTCCTTCACACCAAACTTCTCACAATCTTCATTAGCAACGTTAGTGCAATTGAAATAAAAAATTCACATGGTTCAGTTTCAACACAAGTCTAACACTCAACACATTATCTACTGTCGAATTTTTTTTAAACCCTTTTTCTCAAAAGAACACCAAGAGAAAGAGATTAAGATGCAAATGCAATTATTGGCAGAAATCTGTCAAAATAGGACAGCATGTAAAGATGATTTTTTAGAAAATCTTTTGTTGCTCAAATAAAAAAGTGTTCAACTAAGAAACGTTGCGTATATAGCCCAAGATTTTGCACAAAAAAACTCAGTTCATTTTGAATTTTCTGTGATTTTATACGAATTTAACACTGGACAGCAGAAATCTGTTTCCTGCGCAGAAATCCGAAATATAGTCTCAACTTTCCACTAGAGGCTTTACTTGGCTCAAAAAAGACACAAAAGAAAAGATACAATGGGGTTTCTAAGGAAATAGAAAACACCCAGGTGCAAAGAAAACAAAAATAAACGATGGAAAACGGATTGAAAACGGAGAAATAAAACGGGTTGTCTCCCCGTAGCGCTTTTCTTTAACGCCTTTCAGCTAGGCATAGAAAGCAACTCAAGTATTTTCAAATGAAGAAGCATCAAAATCATAACTTTCTCTAATAATAGAGTCAAAATGTAGCTTCATTCTCTTTCTAGGAAAGTGTTCCATACCTTTCTTGAGTGGGAATTGATATTTAATACTCCCCTCTTTCATATCAATAACAACACCAACAGTTATAAGAAAAGGTCTTCCCAAAACAATAGGACAAGAAGAATTGCATTCAATGTTCATAACAACAAAATCAACAGGTAAAAGGTTATTGTTAACCATAATGAAAACATCATCAATTCTACCAAAAGGTTTCTTCTTAGCATTATCAGCAAGATGAACATCCAAATAACAGTGTTCCAACGGTGGTAGATCAAGCATATCATAAAGATTTTGAGGCATAACAGAGATACTAGCACCAAGATCACACAAAGCATTGCAATAAAAATAATTTACTTTTATCTTAATGATGGGCTCCCAACCATCATCTAATTTTTTAGGGATAGAAGTTTCAACTTTTCTTATCTAACTTTCATGAGAGCATTGGTAATATGTTTAGTAAAGGCCATATTCATGGAACTAGCATTGGGACTTCTAGCAAGATTTTGTAGGAACATAATCACTTCAGGAATATTTCAATCATCAAAATCAAAATTATTATCATCAAAAGTAATGGGACCATTATCTCCCACATCTCTAAAAAAAAACAGCACTTTTATCAGAAGCAATTTCAACAATTTGAGGCAATTTAGCACGTTTCACCGAAGGGGTGGAGACTTTGTTAACACCAACTACTTTACCATTTATAGTAGGAGGTTTACTACCACTTGGAGCTTCATTTTTACTAGTGGTGGTGATAGTGCAAACTCTAGCAATATTATTCTTTTTAGCCAATTCATCTTCTCTTTCCCACCTAGCACGTAATTCAATCATCAACCTAACATTATTATCAATTCAAACTTGGATGACATTCAAAGTTTTACTTTCTTTAACATCATGTGGCAAAACCTTCAGTTTTAGAAAATCAACATCAATAGCTAGGCTATCTACTTTAGAGGCAAGAACATCTATTTTACCAAGCTTTTTCTCAACAGATTTATTAAAAGCAGTTTGTGTGTAATAAATTCTCTAAGCATGTTTTCAAGATCAGAGGTAGAGCTTTTATTATTATTATAGGAATTTCCATAAGAATTACCATAACCATTATTAGGAGGATAGGGCTTATAATTGTTTCCACCAAAATTATTTCTATAAGCATTGTTGTTAAAATTATTATTTCTAATAAAGTTCACATCAACATGCTCTTCTTGAGCAACCAAAGAGGCTAAAGGAACATTATTTGGATCAACTTGAGCTTTACCATTAACAATCATAAACATAATAGCATCAAGCCTTTCACTCAAATAGGAGGTTTCCTCAACATAATTTACCTTCTTACCTTGTGGAGCTCTCTCAGTGTGCCACTCTGAATAATTTATCATCATATCATTGATGCGGGCATCTAATGGTTAGCACGCCAGGACAATAAATTACGATGTATAATGTCTAAGGCCCGCGAGCCGCATGTGTTGGCCGAGCCTGCTAATAGGCCGGTTTGTATCGTGTTGAGTCCAACTAGGTTTAGGTTTGAGTCGGTTTTGGTTTGGATCTGTCCAAACCGACTAGGGGTTGACCTCTTATATAAATAAGCCAACAACTAGGGTTGAGGGAGTCCAGAATTTTGAGAGTTTAGACACGAGTTGTGTATCGCGTGTAGCATCCCTCCGGGGACGGTGCTGCCGTGTATCAGTTTAATAGATTTGCATGAAGGTTCTTATGTGCATCAAGAATTATCGTGCCGTGGTTTGAGGCGTGGTGATCATCACCCCGTTTCTTGCTGGATTCGTCCCACTTCTTCAGGTTACGTTCATCGCGTGATTGGGAGATATTTATCTTGTGTACTCGCTGTGAAAGATCGGCAAAAACTAAGGATCATCATGTTGATCCGTATCATGTGGTATCAGAGCTTCGGGTTGATCACGGCGAGTTCATATGTTTGATCAATCATAGACCGAAATTGTTACTGCGTGACGGCTTGGCGACGCTGGGTATTCTGACTATCCGAGTCTTTGATTCGTGTTGTTTTTCCTGGCGGCGAGCGAGCAAAGCAGATCGGATCAGGGGTTGCTAGAAGCGAAGGAAAGAAGCGATCTGGGTGGACTCTTTCCCTGAGACGACGTTGTCACGATCGGATCAAAGAGGTGAATTGAAACCGGAAAGAGTTTGGATTCGTATTGCTAGCAATTAAGATACCAGAAGATCTCAGGGCGATCCTCTTTGATTGCTTGGACCGTAGACTGATTGCTGCAGCGATTTAAGGGAATCTTTTTTTCTAAAGAATTGCTGGACGTGGAGATACGTGAATGAAGGCAAAAAGAAAAGAAAAGGAAAAAGGGCTGTACGTGTACAGTTTGACCTTCTCACCTATATCTAGTTTTGCCTTGTTGTGTTGGTCAGCTATTTGCGTGAGAAAAAGAAAAAAAAATGAGAATCGGTTTGTTTGTTTGCCATTGGATTCTGTGGAGCAACGTGCACGGACATTAAAAATGTCTACTGAAGAAATATTTGATCCAGCTGCCGAAATAGCAAAGGCTCATGCACAGGCTAACCGTGATTCGGCACAGTTAGTCAAACCTATGCGGGTGATATTTGCAGAACTTGAGGCGACATTGGCTTCTATTAAAAAGAGGTCCGAACAAATGGCGACAGTTCAGAGGGATGTTGACAAGGTGGAAAAGGTTGTACCGTTGAGAGGGCTCAATATGCAACTCGAGCGGGCACACACTGATACATGCACAACCGTTGATAAAGGACAACGATGGAATTTATTTCAAACGCAGTGTATGATCAAGGGCAAAGCGTGCAAGTTGATCATCTATGGAGATAGTTGTACCAATGGCATTAGCAAGGCAATGGTGACTTCCTTGGGTTTGTCCACATGGCGTATTCCTGAACCTAAATATCTTGAGTGGTTGAATAGTTGCGGTATGCTGAAAGTTACTCACAGAGTGCGAGTGTCATTTAAAGTCGGTGAGTATGATGATGAGGTGGAGTGTGATGTGTTACCACTGGAGGTGTGCGGATTGCTACTTGGGCGTCCATGGCAGTATGACGGCGATGCTATGCATGCCGGGAGATCAAATACATATTCTTTTGTGCACGGTGGAAAACAGAGGACGTTAAAGCCGATGACCGATGAGAAGATCCAGTCTGATGTGGTGTTGACGGTGCGCAAGGAAAAAGTGGACAAAATGACGCCGCAGTCGAGGACAATTAAGCTTCAAAAGGAGGTGCATGATGCGGGGAGCATCAAGACACATGTTGATTCAGTTGTGCAGGTAGATGACACGCCTGTTGTGCATATTGGTGACCAGCCGGTTGAAGTCCAGCCTCTTAGTGGTGACAAAAAACTTGATGCAACATGTTCTACACGTCCAGTTTGTGTTGATAAGGGCGTTCAGACCGAAGATGTTCATGCTAGTGGTTCGGTGTATGTGGAGTCGCAGGTACTAGACCGCAAAATTGTTAGAGCAGCTGTGCGGAACGTTGGAGTAGCTATACGTATGCACACGGGTAAGGATGGACGTGTTCGTCAGTTGTGTGGCCCGGGTATTGCACCTGTACAGGGTCGTGCTCCGAAGATACATCCATACATGAAAGAGGTTCCAACAAGCATTTGAGAAGAAGAAGGAGGTGGCGCGCCAATTTATTCGTATATGGAGAAGAAAGGAGACGCCAATAACCATGTCAAGTTCAACTAGCAGCGAGGGAGAAGGTGATGTGGTAGGCCGACACAACTTGATGATGGAGACGAGTCGTGGCGATGTGAAGATTCGACGCCACACACACTGGAGAAGACCTTCCGGCGTTGAGGACAACGCCTTCCTAAGAAGGGGAGGATGATGCGGGCATCTAATGGTTAGCACGCCAGGACAATAAATTACGATGTATAATGTCTAAGGCCCGCGAGCCGCATGTGTTGGCCGAGCCTGCTAATAGGCCGGTTTGTATCGTGTCGAGTCCAACTAGGTTTAGGTTTGAGTCGGTTTTTGTTTGGATCTGTCCAAACCGACTAGGGGTTGGCCTCTTATATAAAGAAGCCAGCAGCTAGGGTTGAGGGAGTCCAGAATTTTGAGAGTTTAGACACGAGTTGTGTATCGCGTGTAGCATCCCTCCGGGGACGGCGCTGCCGTGTATCCAGTTTAATAGATTTGCATGAAGGTTCTTGTGTGCATCAAGAATTATCGTGCCGTGGTTTGAGGCGTGGTGATCATCACCCCGTTGCTTGCTGGATTCGTCCCACTTCTTCAGGTTACGTTCATCGCGTGATTGGGAGATATTTATCTTGTGTACTCGCTGTGAAAGATCGGGCAAAAACTAAGGATCATCACGTTGATCCGTATCAATCATCAAGAAGCTTTGTTGCATTGCCCAAAGTGATGGACATAAAGGTACCTCCAGCAGCTGAATCCAATAGGTTCCTTAAGGAGAAATTCAGTCCTGCATAAAAAGTTTGTATAATCATCCAAGTAGTCAGTCCATGAGTGGGACAATTCTTCACCAGAGTTTTTATTCTTTCCCAAGCTTTAGTAACATGTTCATTATCAATTTTTTTTAAATTCATTATGTCACTTCTCAGGGATATAATCTTAGCAGGAGGATAATATTTTCCAATGAAAGCATCTTTACACTTTGTCCATGAATCAATACTATTTCTAGGCAAAGATAGCAACCATTCCTTAGCTCTTCGTCTCAAAGAGAAAGGAAATAATTCCAGTTTAATAATATCTCCATCCACATCTTTATATTTTTGCATATCACATAGTTCAACAAAATTATTAAGGTGAGCAGCAACATCATCAGTACTAACACTAGAAAATTGCTCTTTCATAACAAGATTTAATAAAGCAGGTTTAATTTCATAGAAAGCAGCAGTAGGAGCAGGTGGAGCAATAGGTGTGCAAATAAAATCATTGTTGTTTGTGCTAGTGAAGTCACACAACATAGTATTCTCTGAGGAACTCATTTTAGCAAAATAAAAGCAAGCAAATAAATAACAGCTATGAAGTAAACTATTTTTTGTGTGTTTTTGATATAAAGAAGAAAAACAAGACAAAAAATGAAGACAAGACAATAAACAAAATAAATAGGTTGAGAGTGAGAGACTTCCCTTGCCAGAAGACTTCTTCCTCCCCGGCAACGGTGCCAGAAATTCTTGTTGCTACACCTTGATGGTGCCTTGACGGGGAGACTTCTTGACGATGATGAATTTTAAGTCCCCGACAACGGCGCCAGAAATTCTTTACTATGGATGGTGTGTTGGGACCCCAAGAGGAGGGTGTGATGAGTGCAGCGGTAAGAATTTCCCTCAGTTAAGAACCAAGGTTATCAATCCAGTAGGAGAAACAGGATCTTCGGAAGGTTGATGCCACTGACGGTGGTAATGGTGCCTCACCGGTGTCAGCAACAACGCGGAACCTGCACACAACACATGTCCCAACTGTATAGTGAGGTTGTCAATCTCACCGGTCTTGCTGAAAACAAAGATTAGACGTATAGTGTGGAAAATGGTGTATGCTTGCAGTAAGTAAAGAAAGCAGGGAATTGTAGTGGTTTGTTTAACAGTGTAGGAAAATGGACCGGGTTCATAGGTTCACTAGTGGTTTCTCTCCATAAAAGATAGCATGTTGGGTGAACAAATTACAACTAGGCAATTGATAAATAGAGGTTGCACCGTAGTGCACATTCATAGCCAACTATAGAGCATAAATACTCCCTCTTGGAGTCACTAGCAACTACTTGGCCAGAGCAAGCACTAGCAACGGAAAGCATGCAAGATCACAAATAACATATGCAATAAAGACTATAATCAACTTAGCATAAGTTCAATGTTCATCGGATCCCAACAAACATAGCACATAGAATTACATAAGAACAATCTCGATCATGTTAGGCAGCTCACGAGATCTAAACATTGAGGCATAGGAGGAGAAGACAACCATCTAGCTACTGCTATGGACCCATAGTCCAAGGATGAACTACTCACGCATCACTCCAGAGGCAGGCATGGTGATGAAGAGGCCTCCGGTGATGATCTCCTCTCCGGCAGGGTGCCGGAAGACATCTTCAGAACCCCCCTGATCTAGGGTTGACGACGACGGCGGCTGCGGAACTTTTCAGGGATTTTTTATCAGGTACGTAGGGTTTTCCTTCGGAGGGGAATAAATAGGCGAAAGAGCGACATCGGTGGGCCACAGGGTGGCCTCACCACCCCCAGGCGCGGCCAAGGGGGGCGCCTGGCTATGGCGAGGGCCCCCTAGTGCCCGTCTTCGACTCCTCTTCGGACTTCTGGATGCTTCCCGGGAAAATAGGAACTTCAGGACTCGTGGGGTCCAATTCCGAGAATATTTCCAGAACAACTTTTCTGAAATAAAAAACAACAGAAAACAGGGAACTGACACTTGGCATCTAGTTAATAGGTTAGTCCCGGAAAACGTGTAAAAATGCTATAGAGAAGGGAGAAAACATGTAGCAATTGGCATAATATCAACATGGAACATCGGAAATTATAGATACGTTGGAGACGTATCACGCGGTCCAGGTTGTGCCTACAGACCTGATGTGAATCAATAGGCGGATAGCAAAACTTTTATCTTCTTCTCCTCCTTTGACCGACATGGACACAATCCTTTGCAGGTTTGGAAGGAGGATTCAACCTCTTCTCACCACGGCGGCCGGCTCCTCTGCGAGTACTCGGGCCCCAACGATACAATGAGGGTGACAAAGTCCGCTTTGTCGAAGAAGGATTTTAAAAAGCGCGTCAATCAATTAGTAGATACTCGTGATCAGTACGAGGAGAGTCTACAAATGTACCACGCCAAAAACTCCGCTCCCAAGGTATGCTTTTAATTTTCTCCTTTTGGGTAGTTTTTCGAACTTTGTCTTTCTCAGATGGTTTTACTAACCCGGGTTTATTTCTTTACAGCTTCTTGATCTCCCAAAAGATCAGCTTGCCACCGATTCTGAGTTAGCGGAGCTCAAAGCTCGCTTTCAATCAGCCGGAGGGCGGAAATGCTAGAAGATCTCTTCAATCCACGAAGTGATCGATCTCGACGGAGTCGCCGTCACCACTTCCAGATAAGACTCAAAAAATTTACTTTCGTATGTTTTTACTTTTTTGCATACTTTTCTTTCTCGAATTTTTTATCTCGGTTTCTCCTTCTTCTCTCTTTTATAGCCTTGATCCTGCCCCTTTTAAGGGAAATGGCAGGAAGATGCTAAAGGTTGTTGCTCTTAGGGAGCCCAAGCCATCCCCTGCAGCTACCCTGGATACTCCGGTGGCAGGCAACAAAGAAAACTTGGCCGCTCGAGAAGAAGCCATCTATCCCCTTCAGTCCAGCCAGCCTGATGCACCCGAGACGGATGCGCGGGAAAGGGTGGAACATGAAGAAGGCGCACCTTAGTTCACTCACCAGCCTGAAGCAATTGCTAACTTTGAAACCAAGTTCAAGGTAGAGTAGGAAGCTTTATTCAATGAACACGGATACATGCATCCGTGGTTAAAAAAAAATCAGTTTGTCCGAGCCCCCTTGTTCGTCCTTGGGGCATACGTAAATGTTATGCTTCTTGTCCGTATTTTATTTATCGACTCTTCACTCCATAAACATGTGGTCATGTTTTTTGAGTTCAGATTCGCTTGGGGACAAGCGAGGTCTAAGCTTGGGGGGAGTCGATACGTCCATTTTGTATCACTATTTTATATCATAATTTTCTATTATTCATCGATATATTTCATGTTATGATGCATCTCTTATGTTATTTTATCTTATTTTGCATGTTCTATAATTTTTGGAGAATAAACACCGGGACCAGAAATCTGATAGAAAAAGCACCGTCGAGATATCATATTTCAGAAGATCAGAAGAAGAAAGGGACATCCGGGGGTTCCTAAAAGTCCCGAGGAGGAACACAACCAGAAGGAGAGCCAGAGGGGGGCCACCAGGGGCCCACACCTAGGGGTGGCGCGCCCTCCCCCTGGCCGTGCCACCTAGGGGTGTGGCCACCCTGGCCCACCTCCGGGGGTCATATTTGGCCCCCTGACCCCGAGGGAACCATAAGCCTCATTCCATCCTTGAAGAATTATTCCGCCGCTGCTGCGGGGCGGAAAACACCCGAGAGAGAAAACCTCTCTGGCAGGGAGAAATCTGTCGGGGAAATTCCTCTCTGGAGAGGGGAAATCACCGCCATCGTCACCGTCATCACTCCGGGCATCATCAAGATCGTCATCATCATCGTCATCACCAAAAGAACCATCACCCTCAACATCCACCTTCATCCCGCTGTAACAATTAAGGGGCCTCTATCGTTGTTTTGCATTAGATCTCTCTTCCAGTGTGGATTACTTGTTAGCAGTTGATGCTTGTGAGATTTATCGGTGTTTGCACTTTATGACCAGATTGTTATGATCCTTTATATCACCTCTGATTATGATCCATATGATGTGTCATGAGTAGTTTGTTTGACATGGGAGAGGTCAAGTTGTTAGTAGTGAAGTAATGTTGAATAATGTTAATGTTTGATATTTAAGTTGTGGTGTTATTCTTCTAGTGGCGTCATGTGAACGTCGACTACATGATACTTCACCATTTATGGGCCTAGGGGAATGCATTGTGTATTTGTCTACTAATTGTGGGGTTGCCGGAGTGACATAAACCTAAAACCCCGTTAAGAAACCATTACACGAGAGTGCGTAGGATCCCGGAGTTTAAAGTTGTGGTTAGATTTATTTCTTAATTACTTTCTTGTAGTTGCGGATGCTTGCAAGGGGTATAATCACAAGTATGTATTAGTCTTGGATGGGACGGTACATTAGCATAGATTCACCCACACCAAAGTTATTCAGCTGCATGGAACGAAAGTACTTGACAGAAACCTCCCGTGTGTCCTTGAGAATGTTTGTTAATCATAAGTAAACTCACCGACTTGTCCTTTGAGGAAGAAAGGATTGGGCCACTCGCTGCAATTATTATTACTGCATTTTATTTACTCGCACTTTATTTATCTGCAATATCAAAAACCCCTACAAATCTGTTTTCTAGTATTTACAGTTATTCCTTCATCGAAACTGCCTGTCAACACCTTCTGCTCCTCGTTGGGTTCGACACTCTTATTTATAGAAAGTACTACGATACACCTCCTATACTTGTGGGTCATCACTGCTCAAAAGAATTATGCTACCACTGAGAAAGAGTTCCTAGCTGTAGTTTTTGCTTGTGATAAATTTAGGCAGTATATCGTTGATTCTAAAGTTACTATTCATACTTATCATGCTGCTATTAAGTACCTTATGGAAAATAAAAATGCTAAGCCTAGGCTAATTAGATGGGTGCTTCTCTTACAAGAGTTTGATTTACATATTGTGGATAGGAAGGGTGCTGTAAATCCTGTTGCTGATAATTTGTGTAGATTAGAAAATATCTCTGATGACCCTATTCCTGTTAATGATAGTTTTCCTAATGAACAGTTAGCTGCAATGAAATTGAGCTCTCAAGAGAGTCCATGGTATGCTGATTATGCTAACTTTATTTTTCCAAGTATTTTCCCGCTACCTTTACAACTCAACAAAGAAGAAAATTCTTCTATGATTTGAGGCATTATTTTTGGGATGACCCACACTTATATGAATAAGTTGTTAATGGTATTATGCGAAGATGTGTTCCTGAAAATGAACAACAAGAGATATTGGGAAAATGTCATAGTAGTGCTTATGGAGGACATCACGCTGGAGATAGAACCGCACATAAGGTTCTACAATCAGGTTTTTATTGGGCTACTCTTTTCAAAGATGATAGAAAGTTTGTTTTATCTTGTGATCGATGTCAAAGGGTTGGAAATATTTCTAGACGTAATGAAATGCCTATGAATTATTCTCTTGTTATTGAACCGTTTGATTGTTGGGGTTTTGACTTTATGGGTACTTTCCCTCCTTCAAAAGGCTACACTCATATTCTTGTTGTTGTTGATTATGTTACTAAATGGGTAGAATCTATACCTACAAAAAGTGCCGATGGTGAAACCTCACTAAAAATGCTTAAAGATATTATTTTCCCTAGGTTTGGTGTGCCTAGATATCTTATGACTGATGGGGGTTCTCATTTTATTCGTGGTGGTTTTAGAAAGACTCTTGCTAAATATGATGTTGCCTCACCCTATCATCCCCAAACTAGTGGGAAAGTAGAATTATCAAATAGGGAAATCAAATCTATCTTGCAAAAGACTGTTAACAAATCTAGAAAAAATTGGGCTAAGAAATTAAATGATGCTCCGTGGGCTTATAGAACTGCTTATAAAAATCACATGGGCATGTCTCCTTATAAGATGGTTTATGGAAAAGCTTGTCACTTGCCCCTAGAATTAGAACACAAAGCTTATTGGGCAGTGAGAGACCTAAATAGAGATTTTAAACTTGGTGGTGAAAAAAGGTTGGTTGAGTTAAGTTCTCTGTATAAATGGAGTGAACGGACAACGACGTCGCCTAGAGGGGGGGGGGTGAATAGGCGATTAAAACTTTTCCGGTTAATGCTTACTAAATGCGGAAATAAACTAGGTGTTTAAATTAACAAGCATACAACCTAAATATTCTAGGGTAAACTAGATGAACAAACAACTTATGCTAAGCAAGACAAGTAACAAGGTGATAGCAAGATATATAACTTCAAGCTCGAAGGCTATCACAATGGAAATTGCATAAGTAAAAAGCTCGGGTATAGAAATAACCGAGGCACACAGAGACGAAGATGTATTCCCGAGTTCCTCCCACAAAGGGGAGTACGTCTCGTTGGAGGGGTGTGAGCTCACCACGAAGGCCTACTCAACGCCACAAAGGCCTCACCCTATTCTCCGATGAACCCCGCCACAAAGGCCTAGTTCACCTTCCACTATTGGCAACCTTCAAACCCGAGGCACGCATCCACAACTCAATTGGAGGCTCTCGGTGTCACCACAATCTTGGGGCACGCATCCACAACTCAATTGGAGGCTCCCAAGAACACCACAAGTCGTCTAGGGTCCAAGACCCAAGAGTAACAAGCTCACAATCTTTCACTTCCACGAATCCTCGTGGAGAGACCAAACCGATGCAACCGATGCAAATGGCAAGAGCACAAGTGCTCGAATCCTCCACTCTCAAATTCCAACAAAGCAACAAATGCTTATGGGGGAATAAGAGAGGAAGAACAATGGAGAAACACCAAGAACTCCAAGATCAAGATCTACTAGGTTTCCCTCACTAAGAAGGAGAATGGATTGGTGGAAATGTATATCTCGATCTCCTCTAACTTCTCCCTCAAAGATATGCAAGAATCATTGGAGGGATTGAGAGAGGAGCAAGCTTTCCAAAGTCAACAATGGTGGAGAGAAAGAGGAAAAACGGGTTGGGAAAGACTTAGGGGCTTTGGGGAAGAAAACCCCTTAAATAGGGGCTCAAAACTAGCCGTTTTCTGCCCAAAACGCGTCCAGGCCGGATTGGTCCGGAATATTCCGGATGCAAACAGAGCTTTTTCCTGTTATGGCCGGAATGGCCCGGAATATTCCGGATGCAAAAACTGAGACTGACAACCGATACGAGAAATGCTATAACTTTTGCATACGGACTCCGTTTTCGATGTTCTTGGGCTCGTTGAAATTGCAACGACGAGCACTACAATAATATGCAGAGAAACATCATTTTCCATGAATGGAAGATAAAACCAAATGGGTAAAGGTTTAGACCTCTCAAATAGGAACACCCGGTAAAACCTCCAACACGAAAACACACATAACTTTTGCGAATGAACTCCGAATAAGGTGATTCCAAATGGGTTGGAAAGGTAATAACAAATACTATCCAAACAAAAAGTAATGAAGAAGTTACCACACATGGAAGGTGTGGAAACATTCTCAAAACTGAACCGGATATTTTCACCACCGAAATCGCAACAAGTTTTTCTTACCAAAACCGTTTTCGATAAACCTTGGCTTGCCATGAAGATCATGACAAGTACTAAAACCCAAAGGAGACAAAAGCCAAATAAGAACCAAGAAAGATGATATGCAAGTATGCAAAGGTTTGAGCTCTCCACAACAATTCGATCACGTTACTCACTTGAGAGCCCCTCTTGATAGTACGACTATCTATCCTATAACCCGGTCTCCCAAAGACACGAGACCGGTAAAATAGGAAACCTATCAAGATTATACCTTTGCCTTGAGAATTCCACTTGAGCTAGATGATGACGATCTTGACTCTCTCAAGGGTGATCGTCTTTCTTGATTGCGCTTGCTAGCACAAACTCCGCTTGATGAAGACTTGCAAGTTGCTCCCCATACACCATTATGGGAGAGACTAGATCCCCCATACACCATTATGGGAGAGACCCTTCGGAAAATCTTCACAAGGCCACAATCTCCAAAAGGGTGGCAAGCATCAAGCATAGGATATCTTCTAGATGCTTCACTTGAGCTTCCACGTCAAGCTAGATGACAAACACCGCTTGACGACGACATAGACCATGGGCTATAAGAAATCTTCCTTTTGGTTCATGCCCATAGAAAGATACCTAACCACACATAGAGATGCGACACACACATATCATGGGTTAGTTCACAAAGCTATATTGACAATTGCTTACCATACCATGAGATACACAATCCCACTTGGTACAACTTGTAGCTTTGTGTGTTGATCGCTTGCTTGATCAACCTTGTATCTTTGCTTCTCACTTATAAAGATGATGTCTTGAAGATGATAATGAAAGATCACCTAATCCTTTTCTTCAAGACACACTAGCAATAAGCTCAACTCAAACCATGACCATTCTTGATATAAATCCTTGAATGTAACAATGGCCATCAAGGAAGCTAATAGAGTTCAACACATGAACTCCATTATTTCCTATGGACAAGATCTACAAGGATAACTCAATGCAAACATTAGTCCATAAGGATTGTCATTAATTACCAAAACCACATATGGGGGAACCATGCGCTTTCAATCTCCCCCATTTTGGTAATTGATGAAATCCCTTTTTACGAGGGTTTATATGATGAATAAAGCAAACATGCTAAACTAGAGCAAGGATGCAATAGCATGGAAAGGCAAATGCTTAAGAACGAAACTAAAGCATAAACCAAATTCCCTTAAACCCTCTAAACTTCTCCCCCATTGGCATCCATTGCCGAAATGGGCAAAAAGATTAGAAGGCCAATATAGTAAGAGCTCCCCCATAGTGTATGCATTCCTCATGATATGAGTGAAATCAAGTGCATATCTCCAACTATGAATAGATGGAGGGAGATCAAACTATATTGAGGATCCAAAGATTTATAAGCAAAGTAAAATTGAAGGATACTTTCACAAAGAAGCAACCAACCACAAGGATCCGAAAAACCGATTGACCAACATCAATATTTTGATAGGATCAACCAAGTGTTCTAGAAAATCAAGAGGGAACTCCCCAAGGTACATGCACAATGTTAGATTTGAATTACTATATAATGTGCACAACATGGAATCATCACTCCCTTCTAGATAATTTTGAACACAAACAAGAGCAAGATAATAGATTGGAGATGAAGCAAAGCAACTTGCAAACAAACAAAAGTTGAGCAATGAAGATCAAGAAGTGACAAATAAATACTTACTCAACCGAAATAGATGCGTGTGACAAGGAAAAACATTTTTTGGAGACTAATAGGATGATAGAATCATCAACATAGTCTTTCAATATAGGAGGCACATAGTGCATATCATGTCTTTCCCATACACACAAACCATCAAATGATAAAACACATAGGTCCACAAGCTTATTAAGATGCAAAAGGAATACCAAACCAAAAGCAAAGCTTGTGCCTTTTAGGAACCACAAAGGAATATAAAGCAATAAAAAGTGGTCACTAAAGAAATAGAATATCAATTAAAGATGTAACTATTATCGTGTGTATAAGTTTCTACGTGGACAACAATCACAAAGATATATATCCACAAAGAAACATGCACACACAAAATAGGTACAAAAGATGAAGAACATGATATCCAAGAGAGGTTCATTAATATACCAATAAGATTTTTGCTTGAAAGCAAAGCACTAAGCTTAGTTTAATCTTAAGGGGATATAGATGAACACACAAAACTCATCAAAGCATCACAAATATCACAAGGGAAAAGTGATAGTTGGAATGCTTCGAGAAAGGTAACGCAAATCACAAAAGATTCAAATGTTTTTTTTTGAGAATTCATCAATATTGCATATGAGATACTTCAAGAAGAAGTTGCTAGATTAAACTACTTGGGATTGGTGAATCATGGAAATGATTATAAATATCCCCTTAGTATGTAATAATCCCGGCTTACTCATAGTTGCAATAAAGATGCTTTTGATAAGACATTTGCAAGAACCAAATGAAATGCAACAAAGGGAAATCATGCGAAGATGCAACCTACACAAGGTTGAAAGCTAGAAATGTATGCATGAGATAGATACTTGTTACCGAGACGACATTGGTTATGAAGAGGATGCGAGTGTGATAATCATCGTAGCTTGACTCCTATAATACCATGGTGAGAACACCTTCCTTATGAATGGAGCAAGCAACCAATGTATCTCCATTGTACCTAAAACCAAAATTCAAGTACAAAATGGTACCCAAACTCATTGGGTCCGAAGTAGTTAGAACAACTACAATACATAGGACAAACTCCACATAAATATGTGCATATTGATATGAATTTGAATATCATGCACATCTTAGCCATTTAGGATTTGATGGAGTTTATCCTATATATTGGATCAACGAAAGTAAGCATGCCAAAAGATATATAGTAAATATGCATGCACAAAACTTTCAAGAACCAAAACAAGATACAAATTAGACAAAGAACTAATTAAACCAAGAAGCCACTCACAAGAGTGAAAAGAAAGAGAATTGTCCAAAATATATCAAGACCCAAATCAACACATGATTGAGGAAACCAATATAGAGAGGATACAAAAAAAAACATAAAAGAGTGAAAAAACCCTCTACACTTTTCATGATAGCACACAAAGTACCAAGACGAAAAGTGTTTGTCTTCCAAAGAGACAAGTCATTGGGATAAAATGCAAAATTTAAAGAAAACAAGTGTTCAAACGCATATAGGATAGTTCTTCCAATAATAGTGCATTATTTATGATCTTGCATTTGAATACAAAATGCACACAATGGAATCATTACTATCCATATATATTATTCAAACACTAGTCATGTTTAACTAAAATCAATTAGATGCAATACCAATTTAAAGAACGGTGATCTACTCAATGTAGGATAGCTTCCCCAAGAATAGTGCAACCCAAAGAAGTATGACTTTGACCAAGTATGGGATCATTGCTTTTCCTAACTCAAAAAGCATAAAACAAATTTTGAGTAGAGCAAGGAAGACACAAAGGAGTTTGAACCAAACAAATCATTGGCAAGAAACAAGGAAATTTTAGAGCAAAGGCCAAAGTAAATATGATCAATAAACTTACCACAAATTATTATCACTTGTCAAAGACAAGAGATGTATGGAGATATTTCTCGGTGATAGAATTGTTCACAATCATATTCACAAAACATAAGCATGTGACAAAAGATAGGAATAACAAACATGCTTAGATAGAGATTCTTGGAGGCTTCAAATAAAATCGAATATTCAAAGCACTAAGAAACTCTCACAAACAAGATACCAAAGAAGAGAGACGCAAGATATTTTAAGCAAATATGGAACTTGTTTGAGCAACATGCCACAAGAACAAGATAACTAACAATATCAACTCTAGGTGGAAATACCTCAAATGTTCACATTTTCTAGGCTTGTAATATGCACATAGCTTATTACTCCCCCATAATGTGATAATCCATTTTTTTTAACAAGAGGCAAAGAAAATAAATCCAACTTGAGAAAGTTAATGGACATTAGAAATTGAATTTCTCATGAGAAAGAGATACCACATAGAGACTAGATAATATTGATATATCAACACTAAGTGGTATTCCTCATGTACACACATTTTAGGATAGTAAAGTGCAAAGCATATTACTCCCCCAAAATGGGATAGTCCATTAATCTCCCAAAGAGCCAACTAAGATAAGCAACAATAGCAATGAAGGCTCAACACAAAGAACACAAGTACATGGAGTGCAAACCAACAAACATAACTAGATTACTCAAGATAGGTAAGTAGGAAGCACAACATATACAAACACATGCTAGAAACAAAACTAACATATGCAAGGGAGCATGCAACTTTCAATGTATATAGAATTAAATACAAGTTACCGCTTGGAGGAACATTGGGTGAGAGATATATATAATCCAAGTGACTTGGCTTGAGGAAATATAATTGATGAAGATTCCTTAATTCTTCATGAAATAGCCAACTCTCCAATGCCCTCCAACAAAACCTATTGATCAAGTTTGAACTTGTTGGTCCCCAACCAAGTTGGGTCCTAAGAGATTAGTCACAATAGGTTTGGCAACCCAAATGGTTCTTTTCTTGACACCACTTGGAGTACCAACATACTTGGCAAACACATTGCCCACATTATCCTTCCGAATGGAATAAACATCATCAATAAGGATAGGGTTGGATAATGTACCATTAGTGCATGAAGAAGCAAAGTGTCCCTTCTTGCGACAAAGGTAGCAACATCGACTCTTTTCTTTCTTCTCAATAGGCTTCTCAACAAGAGGAGCATTGGCTTGAGTCTTCTTAGGAGGTGGCCGTTGTTCAACTCGTGGTTGAGCATGAGATTGAACAAGAGGCCTCTTCCCTAGTTGCTTCTCACTAAGAGGCTTCTTCTTCAAAGGGAAAGATCTAACATCTTGTCAAGTGTGGAACTCCCTTCATGACACTTTTCCAAGTCTTTCTTCAAAGAAGTGACTTGGGCCTTGAGCTCTTTAATTTCCTCTACATGGTTAGAATCAACACAAGAGCTAGAGGAAGTAGATGCTTCATTGTTAGAGCAACAAGGCAAGGAAAGCAATTCATCACAAGATGTAGAAACATTATGGGAGGATGAATTACTAATACGATCACAAGTCAATATAGCATTATTAGAAGATATTGTGCTAGTAACCACATGAGGCTCACAAGATGTTACCTTTGTAGTGATAGCCTCAAGAGCTAATTTTAGCTTGGTATGGGATTCTAGAAGATCCTCATGAGAGCTAGATAGCTTTTCATGACTTTCTTCCAATTTCCCATACTTGCTAGTCATCAGCTCAAGTTGAGACCTTAGCTCAACATTCTCCTTCAAAATAGATGCTTCACAAGATGTGGAGTTAGTAGCACAAGCATCAATTGAAATAGAAGAAGATAACTTGGCAAGCTCATTATTTAACCTAGAGTTTTATTCAATTAGATTAGCATTGCCAACAACAAATTCAACCTTTTCATTTTTAAGCACTTTATATTTAGCATGGGTATGGTCACGTGCTTTAGTGAGATAGGCTATTTGTTCATTATAGAGCTCCTCAATAGATTCAAGTTTCTCCTCAAGAGTAACTCGGAGCTCATACTCTTCCTCAAGAGACGTAGTGAGGGATGCCTTTTCATTGGCATCACTTCTTTCAATCTCACCTTTCTTTTCAATGATTTTAGCGCTATAAATAGCAAAAGCCATTATTTCACTAAAAGGAGTGATAGCTTTACTACCTTTAGGGAGATCAAGAAGAACCAACTCACCCTTCTCCATTAAAGAGTCTTCGTCCTCAAACTCTCCATAAAATATATCCTCATCCTCATCATCACAAGATGTAGTGGGTTCCAAAGGTGGTGATACCTTTGAATCCCTAGCCATAAGGCACATATGAGAAATGGATGGCGATGATGGAGATATACTAGAAGAGCCATTAAGGTCCATGTCTTGTTCCACAAAAAAAATGGGATTCCTCTACATTGTTAGCCACACAAGTTCTAGAGGAAATGGAAGCATTATTTTCATGAAAACAAGACATAGGAAGCATAACATCATGAGATTTAGTTAAACAACTATTACATGATATGCAAGGACTATCAACACTAGAATGTATGGAATTTTGAGTGCTAGAAGATATTAAGTCCAAAGATAGATCATTGCAATGGGATAGAGATGAAGTATAGTCAATAGCAAATTCACTATCCACAATGCAATTTCTATCACCACTCACCATATCATTACCTTGTGACAAAACACATGTTGGTGGAGTGGAGAAAGATGTGAACTCATCACGGCCGGAAGTGGATGGAGAACAATCATCCTCAATAATATTGGACACATCATATATATATCTTGAAGTTTTGTCCATAGCTCATGAGCGTTCCGAAAAGGCTTGATTGATTCAATGACTACATCGCTCAAAAAGCACAAGAGACCATTAGATACAAGAGTATCGAGATAAGAGTTTTCCTTATCCTCTAAAGATAAATCTTGAGAATCCTTTGGAGGAGGAAAATCCATATCTACAATTCTCTTAACATACTTTGGACCCATGTCCGTAAGAAATTTAAGAATGCGAATTTTCCAAACATGAAAGTTTCTACCATAGAATATAAAAGCGGGATCATGTTCTATTTCTCTAAACGACATCGTACTCTCTAGGATGTAAAGCCTAATAAAGAGAGACGAGGATCTGATACCAATTGAACGGACAACGACGTCGCCTAGAGGGGAGGGGTGAATAGGCGATTAAAACTTTTCCGGTTAATGCTTACTAAATGCGGAAATAAACTAGGTGTTTAAATTAACAAGCATACAACCTAAATATTCTAGGGTAAACTAGATGAACAAACAACTTATGCTAAGCAAGACAAGTAACAAGGTGATAGCAAGATATATAACTTCAAGCTCGAAGGCTATCACAATGGAAATTGCATAAGTAAAAAGCTCGTGTATAGAAATAACCGAGGCACACAGAGACGAAGATGTATTCCCGAGTTCCTCCCACAAAGGGGAGTACGTCTCGTTGGAGGGGTGTGAGCTCACCACGAAGGCCTACTCAACGCCACAAAGGCCTCACCCTATTCTCCGATGAACCCCGCCACAAAGGCCTAGTTCACCTTCCACTATTGGCAACCTTCAAACCCGAGGCACGCATCCACAACTCAATTGGAGGCTCTCGGTGTCACCACAATCTTGGGGCACGCATCCACAACTCAATTGGAGGCTCCCAAGAACACCACAAGTCGTCTAGGGTCCAAGACCCAAGAGTAACAAGCTCACAATCTTTCACTTCCACGAATCCTCGTGGAGAGACCAAACCGATGCAACCAATGCAAATGGCAAGAGCACAAGTGCTCGAATCCTCCACTCTCAAATTCCAACAAAGCAACAAATGCTTATGGGGGAATAAGAGAGGAAGAACAATGGAGAAACACCAAGAACTCCAAGATCAAGATCTACTAGGTTTCCCTCACTAAGAAGGAGAATGGATTGGTGGAAATGTAGATCTCGATCTCCTCTAACTTCTCCCTCAAAGATATGCAAGAATCATTGGAGGGATTGAGAGAGGAGCAAGCTTTCCAAAGTCAACAATGGTGGAGAGAAAGAGGAAAAACGGGTTGGGAAAGACTTAGGGGCTTTGGGGAAGAAAACCCCTTAAATAGGGGCTCAAAACTAGCCGTTTTCTGCCCAAAACGCGTCCAGGCCGGATTGGTTGCAAACAGAGCTTTTTCCTGTTATGGCCGGAATGGCCCGGAATATTCCGGATGCAAAAACTGAGACTGGCAACCGATACGAGAAATGCTATAACTTTTGCATACGGACTCCGTTTTCGATGTTCTTGGGCTCGTTGAAATTGCAACGACGAGCACTACAATAATATGCAGAGAAACATCATTGTCCATGAATGGAAGATAAAACCAAATGGGTAAAGGTTTAGACCTCTCAAATAGGAACACCCGGTAAAACCTCCAACACGAAAACACACATAACTTTTGCGAATGAACTCCGAATAAGGTGATTCCAAATGGGTTGGAAAGGTAATAACAAATACTATCCAAAAAAAAAGGAATGAAGAAGTTACCACACATGGAAGGTGTGGAAACATTCTCAAAACTGAACCGGATATTTTCACCACCGAAATCGCAACAAGTTTTTCTTACCAAAACCGTTTTCGATAAACCTTGGCTTGCCATGAAGATCATGACAAGCACTAAAACCCAAAGGAGACAAAAGCCAAATAAGAACCAAGAAAGATGATATGCAAGTATGCAAATGTTTGAGCTCTCCACAACAATTCGATCACGTTACTCACTTGAGAGCCCCTCTTGATAGTACGACTGTCTATCCTATAACCCGGTCTCCCAAAGACACGAGACCGGTAAAATAGAAAACCTATCAAGATTATACCTTTGCCTCGAGCATTCCACTTGAGCTAGATGATGACGATCTTGACTCTCTCAAGTTGGATCGTCTTTCTTGATTGCGCTTGCTAGCACAAACTCCGCTTGATGAAGACTTGCAAGTTGCTCCCCCATACACCATTATGGGAGAGACTAGCTCCCCCATACACCATTATGGGAGAGACCCTTCGGAAAATCTTCACAAGGCCACAATCTCCAAAAGGGTGGCAAGCATCAAGCATAGGATATCTTCTAGATGCTTCACTTGAGCTTCCACGTCAAGCTAGATGACAAACACCGCTTGACGACGACATAGACCATGGGCTATAAGAAATCTTCCTTTTGGTTCATGCCCATAGAAAGATACCTAACCACACATAGAGATGCGACACACACATATCATGGGTTAGTTCACAAAGCTATATTGACAATTGCTTACCATACCATGAGATACACAATCCCACTTGGTACAACTTGTAGCTTTGTGTGTTGATCGCTTGCTTGATCAACCTTGTATCTTTGCTTCTCACTTATAAAGATGATGTCTTGAAGATGATAATGAAAGATCACCTAATCCTTTTCTTCAAGACACACTAGCAATAAGCTCAACTCAAACCATGACCATTCTTGATATAAATCCTTGAATGTAACAATGGCCATCAAGGAAGCTAATAGAGTTCAACACATGAACTCCATTATTTCCTATGGATAAGATCTACAAGGATAACTCAATGCAAACATTAGTCCATAAGGATTGTCATTAATTACCAAAACCACATATGGGGGAACCATGCGCTTTCATGGAGGAGTGAAGCATATGAAAATGCTAAACTCTTTAAAGAGAAAGTTAAAATGTGGCACGATAAGAGAATCATTAAAGGAGAATTTCATGTTGGAGAGAAAGTGCTATTGGATAGGTCTCGTCTCAGATTTTTTGCAGGAAAATTACTCTCAAGATGGGAAGGACCTTTTGTTATCGAAGAGGTATATTGTTCGGGGGCAATTAAAATTGTTTCCCTTGAAGACAACTCTTCACAAGTGGTGAATGGCCAAAGACTCAAGCATTATATTTCTAAAGATCCTTATAATGAAAATGTTGATTGTATTCGAGCCATGATCCCGGGGGAATTTATTAAGAAGCATATTTCAGAAACTGCAGAGTCAGTTTTCGAATAGGTATCAGTTTTGGTAAGAAAACGTTCGCAAAACATCTTCAAACTTTTATTTTTACTGTTTTTGGAAAATATGAAAAATTATGAACCGGAAACGAGAGGGAGACGGATCCCGGAGGCTCCACACCATGGGGTGGCGCAGGCCCACCCCTGGCCGCGCGAGCCCATGGTGTGGGTGCCCCAGAGCCCCTCTCCGACTCGTTTTTTACCTGGTCTTTCCTTCCGTTATGAAACTTTTTGCTATAAAATCTCCCGGACCCCCCGAGGTCCGTATATCATTTTCTCGTCATGTTTCTGTTTCGAGCTGTTTTTGATAAATTACATCTTCAGATCTAGAGCAACAATAGCCTCTCCTGGATCTCCTAAAGACAGTTTCTTTGAGAACGTCGTCAACCCGTACATGAACAAGGTGAAGATGCATCCCAAGGAATTGCTGCTCAAGGAAGGGAAGGTGCAGATTGAAGATGTTCGGGGCCCTATAGGAGAAGGAAGTCTGGAAGCTAGGATGAAAGAACTGGAGCAAGAAGTTTTTAGGTACAAGAAGATGGCGGAGCGTGAAGTTGAGATCATTGACAGGATAAAGACAGAACAGATCGCTGAATACAAGAGGGAGAATTTGAAGCTTCGGGAGGAGATTTTCTCACTCACCAAGACCACCAATGATTTGCAAGCACAACTCTATGATGTGTAGAACCATAACTGTGAGTATGAGAACAAGTTTAAACGTATAAGCTCTGCTGCTAGTTTCGGGATGTTGGAGACCAGGACATCATTTGTGGATGGAGAGCCTTTACCTTGAAAGGCCCGGGATGAGAAGGATTCACCACCACCACCGAAGAATTGATTCGTCACTCGTATTGGCATCCCCTTGGCTTGTTCCAAGCTTGGGGGGGGATTGCCGCGGTATCACATCACTATCTTTCATCTTTTAACTTTTTCAGTAGAGTCATATCATGAGTAGAGATGTTATCATATAGGATGGTTTGCAGTATGGAAGTGTCTCTCCTTAGTTGGTTATCGTTGTATCCGTTGGTGTGAGTTGCCGGTTTGAAGTATTAATGAGAAGTTTCATCATTTACTTTATGCACACCTTATTTTAGTTTTCAATTTCTGTCACATGGTTGAGCTTGTTGTTAGTATTTGGTATCACTGTGGAGATCATCAAGTTAATCTAGTTGGTTTTGGAAAACTTAGCTTGGGTCAGTAGAAATAATAATTTGAGATGCTAGTATAGGAAAGAGGAATTTGCCTGTTAGCTCATAAACTTAGTATTCACAAGTTAAGATCGCTTGGCCTTTCAATGAAGATTGCATGATTGTATTCTTCATATGTATATTTCTTTGTTTTCCCTCAACTCTTATGCTTGCTACCCAGTCTTGCTAGCCAAAAACTCTGTACTGAGAGGGAATGCTTCCCGTGCATACAAACCTTGAGCCCCAAAACCTAGCCAATTGTGTCCACCATACCTCCCTACGTGTGGTATTTCACCGCCACTCCAAGTAAACTGCTCATGTGCTACCTTTAAAACTTTCAAATTACTCATGTTTTGTGTTCCTGTTTTAGCTCATGAGGACGCAAATAGAGAATCTTTATCTCACTTGTTGATTGGACTCACACACCTGGACTAGTGGCTTCATCCTCTTATCCGAATGCTAGAAGAGCTGGCAGCAGGGTTCCTAGCCCCAAATAACAATACAAATTATCTTTACTCTTTTTGCCCCTGATTTATCAATCAAAGCATAATTGTGTAAACAAAAGAGAAAGAGGGATGGCCTTCTATACCAGTTGCGTCCTTCTATGGGAGCCGCTCTTGTGAATCTAGGTGGTTTGTGACGTACTGTATTTTCTGTTTGCCATTCGTTGACATAAGCATACACCTCTCTCAAAATTTTGGCGCTCCTCCATGGTTTGTGATTGTTGCCAGGCACCTAAGGATTCGGTTAGCCATGGTTTGTGTAAGATGGATGGGAGGAGTGTCATGCATTTTATACCTCTGTCTGTTAAAATAAAAGCTCTAGCACATGAGTAGTCAATGCTTCCCTCTGCGAAGGGCCTATCTTTTACTTTTATGTTGAGTCACCAAACCCACTTCTTTCTGTCTCCAACAAGCATTTGAGATGTTGTGATCTCACCATATATATGTTGATGTATTCAATCATGTTTTCTATCCTTCTTTGTTTAGCACATGCCTTATTATCTGAATGAGTATTACTTTGAAAGCTATGAATCACTGTAAAAGAGTTGTTATAATTAAACATGTTAAGCTCTACAATATAAACTTTGTTATAAAGACTTCACCTAAGATAAGTATGATATCATTAAATGTTATCTGACCAAGAACAAAGTTTGCGATCACCAATTTTGATTCTCTCTTTTGCATCTTTGTTTGTGACTCCCATTACTCGTTTCAAGTTAATTTATATGAGAGGAAGTTGCTGTCTATAATGATTGGTAAATGTGATGCTTCTTGTCCGTATTTTATTTATCGACTCTTCACTCCATAAACCTGTGGTCATGTTTACTGAGTTCAGTTTCGCTTGGGGACAAGCGAGGTCTAAGCTTGGGGGAGTTGATACATCCATTTTGCATCACTATTTTATATCATAATTTTCTGTTATTCATCGATATATTTCATGTTATGATGCATCCCTTAAGTTATTTTTTCTTATTTTGCATGTTTCATAATTTTTGGAGAATAAACACCCGGACCAGAAATCTGATGGAAAAAGCATCATCGAGATACCATATTTCAGAAGATCAGAAGAAGAAGGGGGACATACAGGGTGTCTTAGAAGTCCAGAGGAGGAGTCCGGTCAGAAGGAGAGCCAGAGGGGGGCCATGAGGGGCCAACACCTTGAGGTGGCGCGCCCCCTGGCCGCGCCACCAGGTGGTGTGGCAACCCTGGCCCACCCCTGATGGATATTTTTGGCGTAGTTGGCCCCGAGGGAACCCTAAGCCTCATACAATTGTCAAATAATTATTCCGCTGCCGCCTCGGGGCGGAAAACACCCGAGAGAGAAAAGCTCTCTGGCAGGGAGAAATCTGCCGGGGAAATTCCTCTCCGGGGAGGGGAAATCACCGCCATCGTCACCGTCATCACTCCGGGCATCATCAAGATCGTCATCACCATCACCATCATCATCATCACCATCACCCTCATCATCCATCATCATCCCGCTGTAACAATTAGGTGCCTCTATCATTGTTTAACATTAGATCTCTCTCCAGGTGTGGATTACTTGTTAGTAGTTGATGCTTGTGAGATTTATCGGTGTTTGCACTTTATGACAAGATTGTTATCATCCATTATATCACCTTTGACTATGATCCATATGATGTCTTGTGAGTAGTTCGTGTTGTTCTTGAGGGCATGGGAGAAGTCAAGTTGTTAGTAGTGAAGTAATGTTGAGTAATTTTTAATGTTTGATATTTAAGTTGTGGTGTTATTCTCCTAGTGGTGTCATGTGAACGTCGACTACATGATACTTCACCTTCTATGGGCCTAGGGGGATGCATCGTGTATTTGGCTACTAATTGTGGGGTTGGCGGTGTGACAGAAACCTAACCCCCCGTTAGGAAACCATTACACGAGGGAGCGTAGGATCCCAGAGTTTAAAGCTGTGGTTAGATTTATTTCTTAATTACTTTCTTGTAGTTGCGGATGCTTGCAAGGGGTATAATCACAAGTATGTATTAGTCTTGGATAGGACGGTACATTAGCATAGGTTCACCCACACAACACTTATCAAAACACCTAAGATTATTCAGCTGCATGGAACAAAAGCACTTGACAGAAACCTCCCGTGTGTCCTCGAGAACGTGTGTTAATCATAAGTAAACCCACCGGCTTGTCCTTTGCTGAAGAAAGGATTGGGCCACTTGCTGCAATTATTATTACTGCATTTTATTTACTCGCACTTTATTTATATGCAATATCAAAAACCCGTACAAATCTATCTATTAGTATTACAGTTATTCCTTCATCGAAATTGCTTGTCAACACCTTATGCTCCTCGTTGGGTTCGACACTCTTATTTATTGAAAGTACTACGATACACCCCCTATACTTGTGGGTCATCACCTCCCCATCCCCTTCGCCGCCATTGTGCCGCGTTCGCCGCCGCCCCATCCCTCCGCCGCGTTATCCGGCTCATATACCCCACCTCATCATCAACCCCGCCTCACCATCTCTGAAGCCATGTTGATCCAGGACCCCAGAATGCCCTCGGCCGTGGAGAGGATTGGGTCGAATCAACGACATAAAATTGATGGATTAGACCCGGGTAAGCAACGTTTCCCCTTGAATTGGTGTTCTAGCTTGTAAGTAAGGCCGTATTTGACATTTTTTAGCTTGAATCGTTCCAATTTCTCTCCTCTGTCCCGTGCCTAACTGCAGCCGTATGTTTGAACTAAATAGGATTGATCCTGCGCTGGCTTTCCGGCTGGCGGTTAGAATGGAAACTAGTGTGATGCGTGGTACTAAACCGCATTTTCTTCATTCGTTTTTCTATCCAGTTGTGATAGAAACAAACATTTGCTTCAGAGATTTTTTCACTACCCTCCGTTCAGCCTATCCGTGGAGCGATGTCGATGTTGTTCAATTGAGTTACTTCAGCAGTACCGAGCAACGATTTCTCCCACTAACTTGCAACGAGCATCTCGGGTTGTTTTTTACTCTGAATGCTGGCAACTGTTTCAGTAAAATTCATATCGACGTGCTTCAGCCACGCGCAGAACCAGTCAAGGGGAAGGGTGTCCGGCAATCATCTGTCTCGGCTAATAGCCAGCACCCCGGGATTCCTTGTAGGTTGATACCAAATAAAGCGAGTGGTTCGTGGAGCCACAACATGTTTGCTGCTGAATCTGCTGCCGGTAGTGCTTCTGCTTCTCATGTACCTGCTATGGTCGTTGTAGAAGAAGATGCAGAACCTGACGAGGAAGTGCCTCGAAATGATGATGAAGATGAGATGATGTACCCTGAACTGGTATATAGAGCCAGTCAACAAGCAGTGGATGATGAATATCTGGAGGATCCCATGAGCCGAGCTAGGTTTGATGACACTGACGATGAAGAGGATGCGGAGAACAATGACAACTTAATTTTGGATGAATACGATGGTGACGACGTGCCAACAATTGAGTGGAACAGGGAGAGTCCCGAGCTTAGTGAAGGCACCATATTCCAATCGATGGTGGACTGTCGGAATGCAGTAACTACATATTGCATTCTTACTGAAAATTCGTATAAGATTAAAAGGAGTGAGCCAAGAAGGTTCAGAGTTTATTGTCCATATGATAGGTGTATGTGGAGGTTGCATGCATCCCGTATGCTAAAGAGCAAACTGATTCAGGTACTCCAAGTTGATTGATTATTTTATTTCAGATCATTGAGTAATGTTTCTTATCCATTATTTTTTACCCTTTCTTTTGTTTAGGATAAAGAAAAACCCACACAAGAACACATGTCCACCTGGAGGGGAAGGGGGGGAAGGAAAAACCCAAACTAGCAAAAACTCGATGGGTGGCAGATGCAATATTGGATTGGCTGAGAGAAAAACCTGGTCTTGGTCCAACAACACTCCAAGGGAAGCTTTCTTAGAAGTATAAGATTGTAATTCCTTACATGAGGATTTTCAAAGCTAAAGAAATGGCTCTTGTCAGGATTAATGGTCAATGGAATGAAAGTTTTCAATTTCCTTACACCTTCAAGGCTGAAGTGGAGATGGCTAGTCCATGTAGTGTTGTAGAAATTGACAAGCATAAAGTTCCATTCAAAATAAAAGGGGAGACATTTGAGAAGGAGTGCTTCAGAAGGGCTTTTGTATGTTTCAAGGCTTGTTGGCAGGGGTTTCTTGATGGATGCAGGCCTTATTTGGCTGTAGATGCTACCCATTTGACTGGAAGATGGAGAGGAAGGATACTAGGAGCTTCTGCAGTTGATGGACAGAACTGGCTATTCCCAGTTGTCTTTGGTGTTTTGGAGGTAGAGTCCGAGGAAAGTTGGGTCTGGTTTCTGCAGCAGTTGTGCAACATTATATGCTTGCAAAGGTCTAGAGAGTGCAGTAAAAATTGTATTCCCTGGAGTGGAGCATAGGGAATGTATGCGACACCTAGCGCAAAATTTTAAAAAGAAGTTCAAAGGAAAAGTTTTTGATGAGAACTTATGGCCAGCATCATACACATGCAGCGAAAGGAAGCATGAGAACCATTTGAGAGTGTTGTATGCTCAGAAACATCCAGAGGTAAAGGACTATATGGATGCACATCATGGAAAGGTGTGGTCAAGAAGCAAATTCAACACCATATGCAAAGTAGACTATGTGACCAGTAATCTTGCAAAATGCTTCAATGCAAAGTTCAAGTTAGTGGAGGGTTATTTGGTTTGACAAGCATTTGAAAAGATGAGGCACATGATCATGATAAAGATGGCCATGTTATACTCCCATCACTGATTAAGGCATTGCATCACAAGGCAACAAGACTGAAGATGAGATGCATTTGATCGTCGACATACGAGGCTGAGGTAGCATACAATGACAGTAAAAATAAGGAATGGAGGTATCCAGTGAACCTAGCCACTAGGGAATGCAATTGTAGGCAATGGAAGATTCGTGTGAAGTCATGCATACATGCTCTACATCTGATGACTCTGATTGGGGGTGAAGATGGTGAAGTTGATCAGTATTGCTCTGAGTATTTCTCTGTCCAAACTTAAGGCTGCTTATGCTCACAATGTGCTTGCACTTGTGGGAAAAGACCAATGGAACATAGTAGATCCAGAGTTCAAACTCCACTCTCCTTTATCGACTAGACCACCAGGACGACCAAGAAAAAACAGGTACAGAGCAGGTGAAGAGGGTTGTGTACCAAAAAAGAGGGCGTGCAAAAAATGTGGAATTCTGTGGCACATTGCTAGGATTTGTTCCAGTCCAGTGGATGGATCATTTGGAGAAGAGGACCGATGGACAATAGGAAATGCAGAGGAGAATGCATCAGCAATGGAGATTGAAGATGGAGGGGACCATGCAGCAGCAATTGAGTCTGAAGATGCACTCCTCATTGAAGCAGCACCTTGGTATGTGTGTGCATTCCCTTTTTTATGCATTTTGTTCTCTTTTCTCCATATGTCTTATAATTTTATTTCTCAGCACTAGGATAAATGGAGGCAGAGGGAAGAAAAGGTGTAGAGAGGAAGCTATAAGAGAAGAAGAGGATAGAGCCAAAGAAAATAAAGTTCAATCATCATCGGATGACTTAGAACTTGAATCCATGGGTCTTGATGGTTTTGAAGCTATAAGAGAAGAAGAGGATAGAGTAATTGTACCAGATGTTCCTTTAAGGATTACTGAACACACTGATGACCGTCAACTTGTCGTCGAGTGCTCGCCGAGTGGAATTACTCCGTCACCACCTCCATAGCCACAACCCCAATGGAAGATCAGAAAGAACAAGATGATTCCAAAGAGTACTCCAGCTAGGGAAACTCGGAGCAAGACGGTGAAGCCATCTGCTCACACAAGGAGCAGGTCGAAGATTTGAATTCGAACTATAAATTTGAATTTGAACTATGAATTTTAATTTGATGAATTTGTAACTAGGTGTTTGTGATTTCAACCTTAGATCTTGTGATAACTTATAAGTCTTAATAATATTGTTTGTGCTTTGGTATCATATGTGAGGCAAAATGCATATTTGAAACAAAGGTTGAATTTGAAGAAGTTGGAACAAAATTATAATTTGAGCCAAAGTTGAAGTTGTACAAAAATTTCAAGTATGTTGCTCTGTAGTACTTGTTTGAGCTAAAGTTGAACTTTTACCAATATTTGAACCCCAATATTTGAAGGTTATAAATGCGAAGGAGAAACGTGCTACAAATGAGCTCTGAATCTAGGGTAAACAGCCACATTTGTAATCAAGTTTTTTTTTTACCTTCTCTAAATGAGGCAATATTTTTTAGGTGACACTTATTCCATCTAAATAGTGTCTAGTCAAAGTCTCATGTTTATTGAATTGTTTTCCATATTTTTTTTAAAAATCCTTTTAATTGAAAACCACCAAAACACACGATTGAGATATGAAAATGTAAAAGTAAGTTCAGAACCGTCTTATTCACTCCAAGAGGAAGCATTGGTGATTTTTTTGATTTATTTGAATTTTTTCAAAACCAAAACCCTCCTTCACTCTCCATCGAACTCTTAGCATGTCTATACACGGTTGCTCATTTGTGAGAAGCCCTTTTCATGAAAATGTCTTGACACTGAGTTTTTTTCTTCTCATAACCATGTACCATATGACGGATATGTGAGCTTGCAGTGCATTTTTTTGATTATTTTTTGAATTAGTTATGGCCATTTGAACCTGATTTTGATGGCTCGCTTGTGAAAATGATTTTTCTGGAAAATGTTCCTATAGCATGTTTATATTTTTTTTTCTAGTAACTATATCTTATAAGATGACAAAGTACGCTTTGTTTCCATTTTTTGATTTTTTGTTTAAATTAGTTATGCCCTACCGCCAATGTCGATAACCCCTAATAGCCCCAAATAGTTTTTGAATTATTTTTTATTTTTTATATTAAGTTATGTCATACCCTAATAGCCCCAAAACTCCGATAACCTCGTAACCCCAAAACCCTAGCGCCAAACGCCAGCCATCCGATCATACCCTACCGCCAATGCCAGCCGTAAGATCTGACCTTCTAGAAGGAATTCTGGGGACAGGCCCGCGCGCCGTCTCCGCGCCGTTGGATGGCGTCGACGGTTGAGATCAGAGTTCAGCCTTCTAGAAGGGCGGGGGACCCACAGGAGGCCGGTTCTAAATCCTAATTGGCCGCACCGTTGTATTCCACTAACACATCAACACAGTCACACAGCAGCCCGTGCCCTCCTCCACCCATCGACACAGTCACACAGCAGCCCGTGCTGGCCTCCCCTTTGGATCTAGACGATAGAGTAGTTCTTCTTACTCTCTGGCGAAATGTCGACCTCCACTTCATCTTCCCGCCCCTCGTGGCCTACGTATGGTCCAGTGCCGATGCAGCGGTGTCCGGACTGCCCACACACCACGCCACTGAAGCGGTGGACTTCGAAGGAGGAGAAAAAATGGCAACTTTGGGTGCGAGTTCGTCAGATGCAAGAGCAGGAAGGAGGGGCAGGTAGATCTTGGTTTCTCTCGCATCCTTTAGCTGTGGATTTTTTTGTTTCCAGGTCTAGGTTCTCTTCTTGCATCCACGGAGTTGGGCTTTATGCTTCATTATTTCATTTCCAGATCGTGAAAAAATGCAATCATTTTGGGTGGATGGATAAGTATGTGGAGAGGCTTCAACGGGAGGGCTTGATTGATTTAAAGGGGGATCCAACCCTCGAGCTCAATCTGCCTCCATCCATGAAGAACATGGGGAATGCAGAGTTGAAAGGTGCTCCGACAGTGGGAGATGCAGATCTGAAGGTTGAATTGAAGAAGATGAACAAAAACTTGAAGCACATGATTCAAGTGATGCAGCAAGCAAATATGATAGCTTTAGGATTTTATTTTTGCATTGTTGTTGTAGGATTTGTTTACGTGTTGTTCAACCCTTGTCAGAGATGTTGTGTACTATTAACTGTATATTAAGTCCATGTCACAAAACTTTAATGCGATTTTTTTTCAATATGCATCTCTCGAGATCATCTAAGTTTGTTTGTTACTGTAGCTAGATTTTAAGTTGACCAGATGACAGTTAGCACTACTTGCGCAGCACAAATACCTCTAGATCATCTCTTCTTCATAGGAACACTCTCTTCAGTTCAGTTTAGCTTTAGTTTGGTTACACCGAGTTCTAGGGAAAATCCACAAACACGCGATGCTCTGATTTTTTTCTTTCAACGATTCAAAGAGATTTTTCATTTGTTTGAGGTTTGATTGCCCACCCTCTTCTATTTGCTGGAGGTGATAGTAAAATACAAAATGTTCACAAAATGCAAAGGGTTTTAAAAATGCCAAAAAAAGAAGGGATAAAAAAAATACTATTTTCTTTTTTTCCACAAGTTAGTTGTCATGCACGTGCAAAAAAATGAGTTATTTTTTCGACTAGTTTGACATCTAACCTTATTTAGTTCACAAATATGTTTTGATTTTCTGTCCTTATCTCAGCATACACAGAACTACTCCCCCGTTCCTAAATGTAAGATGTTTTAGCCTTTTTCCACATTCACATATGTCTACATGTATCTAGACAACTTTTAGTGTATATGTCCACTCATATTATTATGTATCTAGACAACATGAGAAATAGCTACAACATCTTATATTTAGGAACGGAGGGAGTAGTTCATAAATTTATCTTACTTACCTTTTAGTTTGAGTTCTTTTTTTTCACAAACTAGTGTAACTACTAGTTCAAATATAGGAAAGAAAAGATAAAAAAGGCCGCTTCTACTCTAATAGGCTGCGTTGTATGTGCTCTTAGTCGTGCCTTAATTAACTTGGGGCAAACCACTTGGAAATAATATAAATACAGATAAAATAGAACACATCAGGCACGGCCGACGATAAATAACTTAGATATGGTATTCTTAGATACCTACATAGTACGGTACATAGTACAGGGAACACATGATATACGATACATAGCACGGTACACTAGGTAGGACCGACAACACTACGGGCGCGTAACACCAACACCGTCTGGACTTCACCGTCGTCGTCTTCACTCCTTGTTGTCGCTGTACTCGTCATCTTTACTGCTCCTCGACGCCGTCATTGCCGAGATAGTAGGGGAGGGTGTGCAGGTGGTTTTCCTTGGGGAAGACGCTCTCGAAGTCGGTGTACATGATGTAGGTTGTGAATGCGATGAACTCGCATCCACACCAGAACACGCGGCCCAGCAAGTAGTACGCATCAAACCTGTTTGTGAAGTAGGCGACGAGGCCTACCACTGGAGCATTGTTGTGGGCGCGCTGTTCCTCCAGACGGAACATGGCTGGCAACCCCGCCGAGAGGTGGTTAAAGCCCGCCCGGAGGAAGAGACGGGCCAAGTACATATTGTTCCTCCATCGTGAGAACGACCAGACGCGCAGCGCGGTCTCAATGACCCTGCCAGGGGGGGAGGTAGCGGACCTCCGGCACGGTGGGTGGGAAGCGAAAGGTGGGTGCGCTGAACTGCATCTTCACGTACGTCGAGTCGTCGGTGGTGCTTTGGCTCTGGTTGGAGAGAAGAGAATTGGGAGGAGGCGGAGATTGAACATGTGGAGGAGGAGGTTACGAGACGCGGTTTAAGTAGCCAAGGGAGAGTAGGGGGTGGATGGAACCGCCGTTTTCTCAAACTGCATCGAGGCGTCGCGGTTGTACCTTTTTTCACACTGCATAGAGGCGTCGCGGTTGTACTGTGGAGAGGAGGGGGGGTGGAGGAACCGCCATTTTTTCATCACTCAGTCTGGCCGTGCCCTGATGCGTGGCTCGACGCCTGAAACGATTCGACAAATTAATCGAGCGTGCGACTGAATCAAGCTGCGTGCATGGCTAGGTGGCGACCGAATCACACCCGCGTGTGTGGTTAGGTGGCTAGGTGGCTGCGTGCATGGCAGCGTTGTCACTGAATCGCAGCCGTGCATGGCTAGGTGGCGGCTGAATCGCAACCTTTTAATCACGTAAACTAGTCAACGCTGCACTCATCAAGGCCAACGTCGGGCGCATGCATAGCAGCCTGAAACGATGGCATGCATAAAAGGTTGAGCGCGCGCGTGGGTATGCTAGCATGCTAAATTTAATTATCAACAAACTCGGCCCGTTCTACGACGTACGAAGCATACAACGGCCCAACAGACAATGCCACAGAAACGCAGACGCACTTGTCCCACTTGTCAGGTCCAACGAGTGACACAGTCCCACATGGCCCTACTAGTCAGAGTTAACGAAAGACACAACAACGTCAGGTGTGAGCATTCGTGAGAGTTTCACATAAGGAGATGGGGAAAAGTGAGTAAAACTTTCAACCATGAAAAGTGAGCAGAACTAAGGAATCGGGGACACAGGAGTAATAATCCCTTCTATCTTTTGTATGAACAAGTTTCTATTCTTTGCAGTAAATTTAGGCTTTGCGAGTTTTTCAGAGTTTTAATTCCCTTTCTTCTAAGTTCTCTGGTTTTTATGTTTTAACTTTCCTTAGTGTTAAAGTGGTTCCAAAAGTATGCAATCTTCACACTAAGTGACCGCGTTAAGAACCAATCAGTCGAAACTCGGAATCATGGATTATACTTTGGCACTTTTACTTACTAAATCAAGTGACCCAACACGACAAATAATCAGATAATACTTAGGAATAATAATTAATTGAAAAGTATGAACTCCAGGCACACATGCACAATCTGGGGTTGTGAAGCCTCCTTAGGCCAAAAAGCATTCAGTTTTATAACTCCAAGCATGCAGGCAAAATTCCAGTTAACATTGAAGCAAATTGAAAGATCATTGGGAAATAGATAAGACGGAAGCATGCTTTGAACAGTAAAGACAAAACAAAACAAAATGCATGAATTTCCGACAACTTTATTTCATGATCTCAATGATGTTTACATAGAATTGAACTAAGTGTAGAAGGGACGTAACTGCTGGATGCTCTAGGGCCTATTTGTCTCTCCTAGTTCTACATCTATGCTTCTATTCCTCTTGCGATTCGGATTTTTCGGGTCATCTTCCGTATGTCGAATATATACAAGGTAATATGATCCATTTTTCATAGTCTTGCTAATGACTAATGGTCCTTTCCAGATTGGGGCTAACTTGTGCTTTTTATCATGTACCAATCTTAGCACCAAATCACCTTCTTTAAAATATTGGTGCTTTATTTTATGACTATGATATCGCCGTAGTCCTTGCTGATAAATGGCGGATCTTTGTAACTGATGCGCGTGATACACACGTTCATTGGGAGACCCCAAGTGCAAGGTATGAAGAGCATAGTAGCAAGTTTCCCTCAGAAAGAAACCAATGTTGAATCGATCGGTAGGAGGAACGAGTAACTTCAGAAGGTGAAGCGACTGAGATGGCAGGGTGCACAACCGGTTCAGAAGCAACGTGGAACCTGCACAACACAATAATATCACTTTTCCCCAACAAAGCAGTGAGGTTGTCAATCTCACCGGTTTTGCTGAACACAAAGAGGTTAAACGTATGTGTAGAAAATAGTAGGAACATTATGAGAGCAGTATGAAAGCAGTGGGTGTTTATCAGTACGAGGAAAAAGGACCAGGGTCCACAATTCACTAGTGGTGTCTCTCCGTGAAAGATAAATAACATGTGTGGTGAACAAATTACAGATGGGCAATTGACAGAAATGAAGGCTGCATCGTAGTGCATATGCAAGACATAAAGATTACTATGTGATTCATGCGGGCATTACAACAAGATACATAGACCGTTATCCAACTGCATATATGACTAATAATCCACCCTACGAATATCATCCAAACAAACGTTGGTTATTAAGTTGCAAGCAACAGATACTCACAGTAAGCAAAGTGTGTAATGTGAACAATAACATCAACCTTAGACAAAGCATTCTTGTTTTCTCCCTAATGGCAACAACACATCCTCCATCCGTCACGTTTCTGTCACTCGAGCACAGATGCAAAGGAGGCATGAACCCACTATCGAGCATAAATACTCCCTATTGGAGTTACTAGCATCTACTTGGCCAGAGCATCTACTAAGAACGGAGAGCATGCAAGATCATAAATAACATAAGCATGAATATAACATGATAGATTGATAATCAGAAGACATAGCATTCAACATTCATCAGATCCCAGCAAACACAAACATGTAGCATTACATAAAGATGATCTTGATCATGATAGGCAGCTCACAATATCTCAACATGAGGGACAAAGTGGAGAGAACAACCATCTAGCTACTACTATGGACCTGTAGTCCAGGGATGAACTACTCACGCATCACTTCGGAGGAGGGCATGGTGGTGTAGACCCCTCCGGTGATGATTTACCCCTCCGGATGGGTGCCGGGGAGAGCTCCAGAACCCTCCCGATCTCGGGATGACAGTGATGGAGGCCTCGGGTGTTTCTCGGGAAAAGTGGGATATATTTAGGGTTTACTCCTCGGGGGGAATAAATATGCGAAAGGGAAGAGGCGGTGGAGGCCTGGGGGCCCACACCACCCCATGGCACGACCAAGGGGGGGGGGGATCATGCCACCCTATGGTGTGGCCCGATCATAAATAACATAAGCATAAAGATAACATGATAGATTGATAATCATAAGACATAGCATTCAACATTCATTAGATCCCAACAAACACAACATGTAGCATTACATAAAGATGATCTTGATCATGATAGGCAGCTCACAAGATCTAAACATGAGGGACAAAGTGGAGAGAACAACCATCTAGCTACTGCTATGGACCCGTAGTCCAGGGATAAACTACTCACGCATCACTTCGGAGGAGGGCATGGTGGTGTAGGCCCCTCCGGTGATGATTTCCCCCTCCGGCAGGGTGCCGGGGAGAGCTCCAGAACCCTCCCGATCTCGGGATGACGGTGACGGCCGCCTCGGGTGTTTCTCGGGAAAAAGTGGGATATATTTAGGGTTTACGCCTCAGGGGAAATAAATAGGAGAAAGGGTAGAGGTGGTGGAGGCCTAGGGGCCCCACACAACCCCATGGCGCGGCCAAGGGGGGATCGCGCCACCCTATGGTGGAAGAGGAAGTTTGCCCCGGTACTACCGACCGGCGACCGGTACTACCGCGTTTATAAAGTTGAAAGCAGGATTTTCTGCTCAAACTTGCACACCCGGTACTACCGTACGCGCCCCGTACTACCGTCTGTGGAGATCGAAACATATTTTTGTGTGTGGAAATCTGTACAACCGGTACTACCAAGACAGAATTGTACTACCGACTGTGCAAAAAGAAGCTGATTTATTCTGTAGAAAATTACATAGCCTGTACTATCGGACGGGTCCGGTACTACCGGGAAAGGCAGTTTCGACTTGTATTCCTGGTCGTGCGGGCTAGGGGTGATTCCCCACCCACACGAACTGCTCCTCCATTGCTGTCCCCTTCCCCTCCTCGTCCGGCTGGGCTCCTCCTCGCCAGAATCCACCGTTTCTAGCCATGCTTTCACCATGGGAATTCCTCCCACACCGATCTCCTCCATGGCCTCCGGTATTCCTCCTTACTTTGCTCTCGTTTTGGTTCTCCATTGATGCTTTGATGAACCTAGATGAGATCTTTAGGATTGATACTTGTAGTACTGATTCTATCGTTTAAAATTGGTCGGATGGTTAACTATTGGCTGGGAATAGCAATGTTTAGTTCATTATTGTTTAAACTTGTTAAACATTCTTTGATTTCTTGCTTGATTTGGAGCAGGAAACCTAAAAACTTGTATGGCCAGTACTACCGGACGTCGTCCGGTACTACCGCCTTTACAAGTTTGGTACATATCAACTTGTACAAACCTGAATAAACTATTTTTACTCGTCGTTTTCCTTGAGTATGTTCCCTCATTTTGTTTCCTATCCCTATCTCTCTGTATTTCATAGGTTCTTGTGGTGGTGGTATGGGAACTTTGGGGAAGGAACCAGCCACTTATGCTTGATCCAAGCGCAAGGCACCGGGGACAAGTCTGTGGCTGATGAGGGAGATGAGGATGAGTTCATGGCAAATTTTGAAGTTGAGGCTGTGGTAATGCCCGCCCCTACCACCACAAGGACTCGTGGTGGTGGTCGGGGTGGTCGTTGTGGTGGTGGCTCCTCGTAGCCCAAGACTAGAAAGTCTGCTCGTAAGCCATTCAACAAGTGGAAGTCTGAAGCTTATCAATAATATAGGCAAGATAATCCATATGAGCATGAGAGGGATTATTTTGATAACCCACACTTCTTCACAAAGGACCAAAAGCGTGTTTACAATTACATATATGTGGGCAAGGACTACTCCTTCACTGTTCAACACACTCTCAACATTCCCCACATGAGGCTCCCTAAGTTAAAGGGTTACTTTGATAAATCTTTCGCCATGTGTGAAGAGTTTGGTATCTTTCCCCTTATGAAGTTCAATCGTCCATACATCGAGTACTACATCATGCAATTCTACGCCACCGTTCATTTTGGTGATGATGAAGAGAGAACCCTTAGGTGGATGACCAAGGATAGGGTGCTCTCGGCCACCATGAAGGAATTTGGCGCTCTCTTGGGATATGGGGATAAGGGATCTCATGAGCCAAGTGGATGGAGATGCCATGACAACAACTACTGAAGAAACAAGAAGATCATTGCCAACATCACCATGGAAGGAGGTACACCGGTAAAAACTACTAATCTCATCCGCCCATTCGAGATCCTTCACCGTATGCGTAGGGAGACTCTAGCTCCACGGGTGAGGAATTGGGATGAAGTTCATGGTTTTGTGTTTGACCTCCTCAGGGGATCCAAGGAGAAGCAAGGTTCTGGGCAACGGTTTTATGTGATGGCCTGGATACATGAGGAGTTGTGGCTGTCTATGATTGACAAGATGGCCCCATCTTTGGCCCGTAACTCATGAAGCTTATCAAGAGGAAATGGTGGGAATCCACAAAGCAGGACATATTAAAGGATGGCAATCCCGTGATCAAGCAACCTTTGAAGGATCCAAGAGTGAAGGCTCATTTGACTCCCTCTGAGCTAGAAGCCGATGCAGCCCAAAAGGCAACCTCCACTCGTATTGCTGTGAGGGATGGAGCACCATCTGATGTTCCTAACACTATGGATGAACCCTCATTGTTCAAGGAGTTTCATATCAAGGACAAGAAGGCTTTTTGAATCAAGCTCTATCTTCAAGAGCACATGTATGACACACACGTATATCACAAGAAACCTGCCTCTCGCCAGAAAAAGATGATGGCTCAGATGGGTTTCTCCGTGTCTTTGGGGTGCGAGGCTATCACTCTGAAGGAGCAGTGGATCTCCAAGCATAGCACATGGAGCAGCCCAGACATCCCTTCCTCGTCCACTCACCACGTTCCCGAAGGCGAGGAGTGACTTGGGACGTTGGCCTCTTCTCCCTTTTTGGTATATTAGGTTGAGCCAGAATTTGCATGGTGGATTCACAAGCTTTTGCTATCTTCGATGTTTTTCTCTTGCTTGTGTCTCCGTTTAGTTGAAATCTTTTATTTGGTGATGAACCTTTAGTTTGGAGCATGGTGTAAGACATACATTTACCCCGTTAAGTACCATCTATCTATTTCAAGCCTTGTTCCTAGCTATTCTATCTCATTGTGTATTACTTCCTTGATTACTTAAGTTCACTTGTGCTATCAAATCCTTGCTCAACAATTGTGTTGTCATCAAACACCAAAAAGGGGGAGATTGAAAGAGCATTTCCCCGCATTTTTTTTGATGTTTGTTGACAACACAATTAGAGCAATAATGCGTGCTAAGTGATTACACGATTTTATTGTGCTTATATTATATATCTTGGTATTTTTGATATTGTGCTAAACCCCGTTGAGCTCCATCGAAGAAATCTGTCAATATGTTGGATTTTTTGTCTGGGCCGGTCCTACCGTATGGAGTCCGGTATTATCGGGATTTTCCAGTTTCAGTACTGGAATCTGCACGCACTCTTCTGTCTAAATCGGTACTACGGGGCTCGTCCGGTAGTTTGACTCGGTACTACCGGATCTGCATGGTGCTATCGACTTTATATGGAGTGCGTGCGCCGGTGGAGCTGATGAAGAGCTGTGGGGCGGTACTACCGTATCAGCACGGTAGTACTAGAGTCGTGGTACTACCGAACCAACTTAGTAGTACCAGAATTTAGTATTTGCAGCACTGGACTCACATTGTCTCGACCCTGCAGCTTCTGTCTAGTTCGGTACTACTGGGGGCGGCTTATGCGTCATAAATGTATCCATAATTTCTGATGTTCCATGTTGTTTTCATGCTATATGCTAGATATTTGCTATACACTTTATGCCATTTTTATCGATTTTCTGGGACTAACCTATTGACAAGAAGCCATAGAGATAGTTCATGTTTTCTAATGTTTTAAGTTTCAGACTTGTTCTGGAAATATTCTTGGACTTGGACGATTCAAAGCCCGGAAGTCTTAGAAATCTGTCGTGCACACGGAGTCCGGAGGGGACCCAGAGTGGGGCCACAGGGGGCCCACATCATGAGGCGGTGATGGAGTGTGGACACACGTTCATTGGGAGGCCCCAAGAGGGAGGTATGAAGAGCACAGTAGCAAGTTTCCCTCAGAAAGAAACCAAGGTTGAATCGACCAGTAGGAGGAAGGAGTAACTTTAGAAGGTTGATGCAGCTGAGATGGCAGGGCGCACTACCGGTTCAGTAGCAACGTGGAAACTACACGACACAATCAAATCACTTTGCCCCAACAAAGCAGTAAGGTTGTCAATCTCACCGATTTTGCTGAACACAAAGAGGTTAAACGTATGTTGTGGAAAACAATACGAGGACAGTATGAAAACAGTAGCAACAGTGTGTGTATTATCAGTATGCGAAAATGGACCGGGGTCCACAATTCACTAGTGGTGTCTCTCCGTGAAAGATAAATAACATGTGTGGTGAACAAATTACAGATTGGCAATTGACAAAAATGAAGGTTGAACCGTAGTGCATACGCAAGACATAAAGATTACTATGCGATTCATGCGGGCATTACAACATGATACATAGACCGTTATCCAACTGCATCTATGACTAATAATCCACCCTACGAATATCATCCAAACAAACGTTGGTTGTTAAGTTGCAAGCAACAGATACTCACAGTAAGCAAAGTGTGTAATGTGAACAATAACATCATCCTTAGACAAAGCATTGTTGTTTTCTCCCTAATGGCAACAACACATCCTCCATCCGTCACGTTTCTGTCACTCGAGCACATATGCAAACGAGGCATGAACCCACTATCGAGAATAAATACTCTCTCTTGGATTTACTAGCATCTAGTTGGTCAGAGCATCTACTAATAAAGGAGAGAATGCAAGATCATAAATAACATATGCATGAAGATAACATGATAGATTGATAATCAGAAGACATAGCATTCAACATTCATCAGATCCCAGCAAACACAACATGTAGCATTACATAAAGATGATATTGATAATGTAGGGAAGGTCACGAGATCTAAACATGAGGCATAAAGTGGAGGAGAAAATCATCTAGCTACTTCTATGGACCAGTAGTCCAGGGATGAACTACTCACGCATCACTTCGGAGGAGGGCATGGTGGTGTAGACCCCTACGATGATGAATTTTCCTCTCGGCAGGGTGCCGGGGAGAGCTCTAGAACCCTCCCAATCTCGGGATGACGATGACGGTCACCTCGGGTGTTTCTCGGAAAAAAAGTGGTATATTTTTAGAGTTGATATGTCGAGGGAATAAATAGGCGAAAGGGCGATGGCGGTGGGCGCCCGAGGGGCCCACACCACCCCCAGTCGCGGTCAGGGGGCTCCGCCCTATGGTGTGGCCCCCCTCCGGGCCTCTTTGGGACTCCGTGGAACCTTCGGGGATTCTAAGACTTCCGGGCTTCGAATTTTCCAATTCTTAGAATATTTCCAGAACAACTTTTCTGAAACTAAAAACAAAAGAAAACAGGGAACTGGCTCTATGGCATCTTGTTAATAGGTTAGTCCTGGAAATCGATAAAAATGACATAAATAGTATAGCAAACATGTAGGAAATAACATGAAAAAAAACATGGAACTTCAAAAATTAAGGATACGTTTATGACGTATCAACATCCCCAAGCTTAGTTCCTACTCGTCCTCGAGTAGGTAAACGATAAAAACACAAAATTTCTGAGGTGACATGCTACCAACATAAACTTGATCATCAATAATGTAAAATCATATGTAAGCCAAGATCATAGAACTTCAACACAAGCATGATAAATAAAATTTTAACAATAAAGCATAGCGATCACCTTGCATCATGAGAATTAACACAAATAAAAGATCATGAATAACAATACATCGAAAGTTATACGTTTCTTTCAAGTATAGAGAAAGCATGGAAAAGTGATAATTCGCTAGTCGTTAAGAGTGGGGCAAAACATAAATGACAGGACACCTTCAAAGTTCATGAGGAATACTAGAACAAATAATTTGAGAGCAAGCAATAACACATCATGAATCAATTAATAATGTTTCTCGGACAAATGCACATTAAACTCAGAATGGCAACTATGCTCTCTCAACTGTGCATAAATTTAGAAGATGGAGACTCAACATAAAAGTAAAAGAAAGACCCTTTGTAGAGGGAAGCATGGATCGCTCATGTGCTAGAGATTTTTATTTTATTAAATAGAGGTATAAAATGTTTGACACTCCTCCCATCCATCTTACACAAACCATGGCTAACTGAATCCTCGGGTGTCTGCAAACAATCACATACGTGGAGGAGTTTTTATTTTTAGGGAGGTGTATGCTCATGTCAACGAATGGTAAACAGAAAATACAGTACGTCACAAGCCAACTAGACTTCACAAGAGCAGCTCCCATTGAAGGACGCAGCTGGTGTAAAAGGTCATCCCTCTTCCTCTTTTGTTTACACAATTATGCTTTGGCATATATCAGGGGCAAAAATAGTGAAGAGAATTTGTTTGTATTAATTTGGGGCTAGGCACCCCGCTGACAGCTCTTCTATCAATTGGATAAGCGGATGAATCCACTAGTCTAGGGTGTGAAAGTCCAATCAACAAGTGAGATAAAGATTCTCTATTTACGTCCCCATGAGCTAAAACAGGAACTCAAAACAAGAGTATTTTTGAAAGTTTTAAAGGTAACACGTGAGCAATTTACTTTGGAGTGGCGGTTAAGTACCACATGTAGGTAGGTATGGTGGGCACATTTGGCATACTTTGTTTTTTGGGAGTTGGATTGCACGAATAGAGCTCATACTCAGTACAGGTGGAGGCTAGCAAAAGACTGGGAGCGGCAAATCAAGAGAAAAGTAATGGCCATAATCATGCATAGCGACAAAAACATCATTAATCAAAGCATAAGTGGTACCAAAAGTTCAAAAACGAAATGATCATAGAGGCTATTAGTGACTGGTTCGTAGTCATAAACATGGTGTGAGCATGCGCCAAGTCAACGAAATAAAACATTCAAAGTAGAACACCACAAATTTGTGCTTCAATATGACAAGAACAATTCATGATTCTTTCAATGGAACATTAAACACTCTAAGTTATTTGAGACAAATCATTCTACTAAATCACCACTAGGCTTTAGAATTAAAATAACATCTAGCTGATATGAAAAAGTCTAGCCACAGTCCATACAAGCTTCTATTTGCATCGTTTATAATTCTACCAAATGCAGCAATTTCTTTTCCCAACAAGCACCATACAAAATATGTTTTAACAAAAACTCTATAAATGATACAGAAAGCATACATGAGAGTACTAACATAACACCACTAAAACTAACAGCTCTGAATAAGAGATGCAATGAAAGCGAGAGCTAAACATAATTTTTTGCAGCAGCTAGAAGAAAAACTAAGAATGCGAGCATAACGAGTATTAAAACAAAAAAAGCGGAGCGTGTCTCTCTCCCAAAAAAGGATGCTAGGTTCCAATGATATTATTGCAGCAAGGAAAACAAAATAAAACAGAACGAAAAATTAAAGACGCTCCAAGTAAATTTCATATGATGTGACCGAATAAAAATATGGTTTCACTAGAAGTGACCTGATAAATTGTTGATGAAGAAGGGGATGCCTTGGGCATCCCCAAGCTTAGATGCTTGAGTCTTCTTAAAATTTTCTGGAATGAACCACGGGGGCATCCCCAAGCTTTGACCTTTCACTCTTCTTGATAACATATATCACCCTCTTCTCTTGACCCTTGATAACTTCCTTCACACCACACTCAAAGAGTAATTCGCATTAGAGGGTTAGTGCAACAATAAAAAATCCATGGGTTCTTTATGGGAACAATTGCTATTGATACTTTTAAACATTAGATACATCCACTGATGTTTCGTGAAGCAAATAAATCCACTTGACATCATAATAGAGTAAATGCAAGAAAAATGGCAGAATCTGCCAAAACCAGAACAATATGTAAATACAAATATTTTCGGGGCACTTACACTGCTCAAATAAAAAAACTTAAAGAATGACAAAGTTGAGGAATTAGCTGAGGAATGAGAACAAAGAGTTTTAGGTCATATCGATTTTTCTGTGAATTATACGATTTTTTACGGTGGACAGCAGAAATCTATTTCCTGCGCAGAAATCCAAAACTAACTCCAACTTTCGTTAGAAACTTTACTTGGCACAACTAATACATGAAAATAAAGATACAAAGGAGTTTATACAGAAGTATACTGCCCCTTGACTCAAATAAAACAGAGAAAAACAAAGCAAAAGTAAAACTATGGGTTATCTCCTAAGAAGTGCTTTTCCTTAACGCCTTTTAGCTAGACCCAGAAAAGTGGATTCACGTGTTTTCAAGTGAAGAAGCATCCAAATCATAATTTGTTCGAATAATAGAATCAAAAGGCAACTTCATTCTCTTTCCAGGAAAGTGTTGCATACCTTTCTTGAGTGGGAATTGAAATTTAATATTCCCCTCTTTCATATCAATAACAACACCAGCAATTCTAAGAAAAGATCTTCCCAAAACAATTGGACAAGAATCATTGCAATTAAAATCATTCACTTTCATTTTAATAATGGGTTCCCACCCATCATCTAACTTACTAGGGATAGAGGCTTCACATCTTAATTAATCCTCTCTAATTTGCATGAGAGCATTTGTAATATGTTTTGTGAAAGCCATATTCATAGAACTAGCATTAGGACAACTAGCAAGCTTTTGTAAGAACTTAATCACTTTAGTTATGTTGCAATAATCAAAGTCAAGATCATTTTTAGCAAAGGTAATGGGACTATTGTCTCCCATGTTTATAAAAATTTCAGCACTATTATCAGGAGGATTTTTAGCAATTTCAGGAAATTTTGCATTTTTAATAGCAGGAGTGGGAGTATTGCAAACAGAATTACTTTACCATTGATAGTAGAAGGTTTACTAGCATGAGAGGCTTAAGTTTTACTAGTGGTGGTAATAGTTCAAACATTAGCTATATTATTCTTTCTAGCTATTTCATCTTGTCTTTCCCATCTAGCATGCAATTCAGCTAACATCCTAACATTATCATCAATTCGAATTTCGATGGAATTCAAGGTTTTTCTTTCTTTAACATCATTAGGCATAACTTTTAGTTTCAGAAAATCAACATCAAGAGCAAGGCTATCAACTTTAGAAGCAATAACATAAATTTTTCCATATTTTTCCTCAACAGATTTATTGAAAGCAGTTTGTGTACTACTAAGATTCTTAAGAATGTTCTCAAGGTCAGAGGGTACACTTTTGTTGCTGTTGTAATAATTACCATAAGCATTATTATTATTAGGAGGATATGGCCTATAATTATTGCAACCAAAATTATTCCTATAAGTATTGTTGTTGAAATTATTATTTTTAATGAAGTTCACATCAACATGCTCTTCTTGAGCAACCAAAGAGGCTAAAGGAACATTGTTCGGATCAATAGGAGCATGGACACTCACAAGCATAGACATAATAGCATCAAGTCTATCACTCAAAGAGGAGGTTTCTTCAATAGAATTTACCTTCTTACCAAGTGTAGCTCTCTCAGCATGCCATTCAGAATAATTTACCATCATATTGTCAAGAAGGTTTGTTGCTGACCCCAAGGTCATGGACATAAAGGTTCCTCCAGAAGCTAAATCCATAAGGTTTCTTGAAAAAAAAACTGTCCTCCATAAAAGGTTTGGATGATCATCCAAGTAGTTAATCCATGAGTGGGACAATTCTTTACTAAAGACTTAATTCTTTCCCAAGCTTTAGCAACATGCTCATTACAAAGTTGCTTAAAATTTATAATGCTACTTCTTAAAGATATAATCTTAGCCGGAGGATAATATTTTCCAATGAAATCATCTTTACACTTAGTCCAAGAGTCAATACTATTTCTAGGCAAAGATAGCAACCATTCTTTAGCTCTTCCTCTCAACGAGAAAGGAAACAATTTTAGTTTAATAATATCCCCATCTACATCTTTATATTTTTGCATCTCACATAGTTCAACAAAATTATTAAGATGGGCAGCAACATCATCAGTACTAACACCAAAAAATTGCTCTCTCATAACAAGATTTAATAGTGCAGGCTTAATCTCATCAAAATCAGTGGTAGGAGCAGGTGGAGCAATAGGTGTGCTAATGAAATCATTGTTGTTGGTGATAGTAAAGTCACACAACTTAGTGTTCTCAGGGATGGTCATTTTAGCAAGATTAAAAATAGGGTAAAAACTACAACTAGAATAAGAACTAATTTTTGTGTGTTTTTGATATAGAGAAACAAACAAGAAAAAATAAAATAAACTAAGCAAAACTAAAACAAAGTAAAGAGATTAGAAGTGAGAGACTCCCCTTGCATAAATTCTCGTCCTCCATGGCAAAGGCGCCAAAAAATTCTTGATGGAGTGTGGACACACGTTCGTTGGGATACCCCAAGAGGAAGGCATGAAGTGCACGGTAGCAAGTTTCCCTCAGAAAGAAACCAAGGTTGAATCAACCAGTAGGAGGAAGGAGTAACTTCAGAAGGTTGATGCAGCTGAGATGGCAGGGCGCACTACCGGTTCAACAGCAACGTGGAACCTACACAACACAATCAAATCACTTTGCCCCAATGAAGCAGTGAGGTTGTCAATCTCACCGGTTTTGCTGAACACAAAGAGGTTAAACATATGGTGTGGAAAAAAAATATGGGGACAATACGAAAACAGTAGCAGCAGTGTGTGTATTATCAGTATGAGAAAACGGACCGGGGTCCAAAGTTCACTAGTGGTGTCTCTCCATGAAAGATAAATAACATGTGTGGTGAACAAATTACAGCTGGGCTATTGGCAAAAATGAAGGCTGCACCACAGTGCATATGCAAGACATAAAGATTACTATGTGATTCATGCGGGCATTACAACAAGATACATAGACCGTCACCCAACCGCATCTATGACTAATAATCCACCCTCCGAATATCATTCTAATAAACATTGGGTATTAAGTTGCAAGCAACAGATTGTAACATCCCTGATTTTTGGAGAAATTAAAAAATCACCAAAATTTAAAACTTTTGTTTTCCATTAAAGCAAGCCACCAAAAATAAATAAAAATCCAACGCAAAGGAGATATTATATGTTATTCCAAAGTTATTGGGAAAATGAGACACAATAATTCAAGTATGGCGTGTCTCTAAATTTTAATTAACCATATCTTCAATTAATAATTTTCCATTTTAAATATAAATTTAAATGGCTATTAGTGAATTAATCATAATTTGAAAATATAAGTTTTAATAGTGTTTAAAACCACACATAAATGCTTCCATTTGAAAGGGTTTGTTTTTACAAAAATTTAGAAACAAATTTGAGGTAATTTGGAGTAATAAATCAAAAGTTATGATGAATGGAATAAAACAGGAAAAAAGTAAAAAAGAAGGCAGAAAAAAATGCCCAGCCAGCCGCACGAGCCCAACCCATTTCTCTCTCACCCCTCCCTCTCTCCCGCACGGTGCGGCAACAAGCCCTCTAGAAGCCCACCTCCTATCTCCCGCTCGCGTGCGCGCCAGCCGCCCAGCAGAAGCCCAAGAGGCAACCTAGGGGCGAACCACAGCCGGCCCGTGCCCCCCCTCTCTTCCCTCACTCGCTGCCAGATGGGCCCCGCCCGCTGACGTGAGCAGCGATGTCAACACAGCATCGACGTCCGTGTCGATCACGGGACACCGCCATCTCGGCCTTACCCTGACCCCTCCTCCATGTTGTTCCCTCCATAAAATCGGAACCCTTGGCGTACGTGCCCGATTCGAAACCCTAAACTCTATCCCGCCGCCTCTCTTTTCGATTTCCGGCGAGATCGATTCTCCATAGACGCCGCTTCGGAAAGTCTTGCAGCCGGCGAGAGAAGCAAGGAGGAGGGGAATCACGAGCACGAGGAGAACCAACGTGAGAAGTCGCGCCCACCGCCGTCTTCGCCAAGGGAGGAGAAGCCCCGGAGCGCCTCCGCCATCCGCAGCGGCGAGCCTCCGTCACCGCCGTCCCTGTTTCTTCGGTGAGAAATCCGTCACCACCCCCAGGTTCTATCTCCACCGTTAGATCGGCATCCGACGCGCGGGTTTGGATCGAGCCAAGCCCAGCCGTCTCCGCTTAAGCCGTAGCTCAAGCCAAACTCAAGCCCGAGCCGAGCCAATAGCAGCGCGCCACATCACCGTAGCCAGCTCCGCTCCAATCACCGCGTGCCACGTGGCGCCCAGTAAGCCAGCCCAGTCAAACCCATTCAAAATCGTTTTTAAATAGAATTAAAATTCCAAAAAAGGTTGCAAACTTCAAAAATTCATAAATTTAGTTCTGTAAGTCCTATTTCGATGATTTGTACTTTTTGAAATCGGCACAATGTGAGAATTTATTAAAATTATGAAAACTGAATATTGATACGTGCACACACTTTCTATTGTTGAATCTTTGTAAATCTTATTTTGTTAATAACTTTTGATCCATGACTCCAAATTCGACAAACTTGGAGTTTTTGAAAAGCCCTAAACATGTAGAATCTCCTAGTACTGGCCAATATTAAAATTGACTATTAAAATTGTTCAAATTCAAATATGCTTGTTTGGTGATTTTGACATAGTTTAAATTTTACAAATCTAAAAATTTGCAAATAAAATATCCGTGGAAACCTTAGGATGTATACTTTCATGTTCTCTGTCCCAAAATAATTTTTCAACTAATTAAAATTGAATTTAGAGTTATTTGGCCTTTTGAGTATTTTTGACTTAGTTTATTTTCTGTAATTATTTTCAATATGTTTTCTCTAGCAAATTTGTGCTAAGGACTAACCTTAGACCAGAGAGACCAAAACCAAAGCCCTTAGAATATTTCTGAGTCATTTTTTCCCTAGTTGTCTCTCTTAGTTCAAAAACCACTAAGTCTGGATTAGTGAAAAGCCATGGAGAGGATGCTACAATGGACTTGAAGATTTTCAACATGAAGCTAGAAGGCTCATGAAGGACTTAGCAACCTCAGAAGAATCTCCAAAAAGAAGGATCACTTAGAAGAAAAAATCAAGAGGAACTTTAGGAGGACCAAACCACATATTTTTCTCTAAGTCTTTTTCCCTTTTCTTTTCCGTTCCCTTAGAACTTATGCTATGGCTAAGCTAGATAAAGATGAGCCCTACTTTGTATCAAAACACAAGAAGTGTTAGAAGATTCAATGAAGACACCACACCAAGGAGGAAACTACAAAGGGGCATGAAGATTTTTCAAGACCAATCATGTGAAGACTTAGGATTTGTTTTCCGAGACTTAGAATTTGTTTTCAAGATGATTAGTGTCAAGTTAGTTTTAGTTCTAAGACTTATAATTGGCTTTCAAGGGAGATGAGAGTATTGATCAACAAGAAGCCAACTTCAACTATTCTCCCAGAAAATGAAGAAGAAGAAGAGAAGATTTTACAAGTCCTTTTTAGAGAACTCTAGCAATCTCATATATTTATTTTTTCATATGACCAGGTCCCTATACTCACTAAGGAAGACTACAAGCAAGGCCATTTAAGACTTAACATCAGAAGCAACTCAAGGAGGCAAGAGAGGACTTGAATAAAACAAGACAAAAATAGATTAGACCTTTGTGTGATCTTCTTAATCAAAGACCAATCCCTAGTCACAAATGCCAAACTCTAACTACAATCACTTAGTTTTCTTTTGTGCATTCAAACTAAATGTTTTCACATGTTTTCCCTTGTTTTGTCTGTTGTTTTGGTATGTTTTCTTCATTTGTTTGTATGTTTGTTAGCATGCTTGTTTATTCTGTTTGTGTTTTCAATGTTTAGATTGTACGGAGAGCAACGTTCTTTTGTGAAGAGAGGTGATTGTTCTTCACCAAATTCAAAGGCAAGCAACACACCATCAAATCCCCCATATTTTTAGTATGCATTACTATTGTTTTTGAGTATTATGCATGATAGGGATTTTTTACTAAGTTATTATTATGCTATGCAAAATCCCAATTAGTGTGTAGCAATCCCTTAGACTTGTTATTTTAGAGAATTAGTACTTAGTAGATGCTTAGCCTTGCTACAAATTTGTTTTACTCAATGTTGTGGAAAAATTCTAAGTATAAACTTAAATGAATCTCCTGGGTGGATTTGGTTGTTTGGTTGATGAGAGTTGAGTGTCTCCATGAGGGGAGTTCACTTGAGGAATGCCACCTAGGAAACAAAGAGATTCCTAAGTCCCTCTAAGTTTAGTAGCTTCCCGTGCAGCCCTTTGACATATGGGCTATGTCTTGATCAACTAAGTTGTGAGAGTTCAGCCCATGCTTGACATCAAGATGTAGCATAATTGTAGGTGGAACGAGTCTTGCTGGTTGGGTTGAATTATGCACTCCGTGTGTATAGGATGTTTGGGCTAATTGAAGACAAAGGGTGAAAGTGCACAACCTCTGCAGAGTTAGAAACTATGATCATAGCCGTGTCCCCGGTAATGGACGACTTCGAGCAGCTGGACAAGGATGGATAGAAGGATCTCCTCATCTTTTCTGAATGAAATAAAATCTGGTAGAAACCCTTTATAGGGAACATGGTGGTTTAGACATGATGCCACAACCAAACTTCATGGTGGTTTAGCCATGATGATTTGTCCAACTTCTTGGTGGTTTAGCCATGAAGGATTGTACAAATGTCCTCATTTTTTTTGAAACGATTTACAAACATAGGACAAAAATGGCTTTATGCAAAATTAGCCAAAACTCCACTCAGCAAAATATGCATGTAGTATTAGTCTTGCCATTTATATCCACCATAGTGTTACTTGCCAATACATTAAATTGTATTTACTCCTTTGTGGCCGCATATTCCATCTTGCAGATGATTTTGAAGACGAGTGAGGTTTCGTTCAGGATCTCGAGTCTACAACCAACATGTTTTGCCTGTGGCACATGAAGAAGATGAGGCTCAGTGTTGTACTATGTTTTCCGCTGTATTTCTTTTCCTGCTAGTCTTCTGAGACTATGCAAGTTGTAATCATATTTTGTAAAGACTGCATCATGCAAGGTAATAGATTTTGATGCATTTGCATGATATTTCATTTTGAACTGTGGTGCTAGCAATTGATCCAGGGACTAGCACAATAACACATGGTTCTTGCATTATTTAAATGTGGGAACGCTACACAGATAATCGTAGTAAGCAAAGTGTGTAATGTAAACAAAGTAAACATCGTTGTTTTCTCCCTAATTTCAACAACACATCCTCCATCTGTCACGTTTTTGTCACTCGAGCACAGATGCAAAGGAAGCATGAATCCACTATCGAGCATACATTACTCCCTCTTGGAGTTACTAGCATCTACTTGGCCAGAGAATCTACTAATAACAGAGAGCATGAAAGATCATAAATAACATATGCATGAAGATAACATGATAGATTGATAATCAGAAGACATAGCATTAAACATTCATCAGATCTTAGCAAACACAAAATGTAGCATTACATAAAGATGATCTCGATCATGTAGGGAAGCTCACGAGATCTAAACATGAGGCACAAAGTGGAGGAGACAACCATCTAGCTACTGCTATGGACCCGTAGTCTAGGGATGAACTACTCACGCATCACTTCGGAGGAGGGCATGTTGGTGTAGATCCCTCCGGTGATGAATTTCCCTCCCGGCAGGGTGCCGGGGAGAGCTCCAGAACTCTCCCAATTTCGGGATGACGATGGCGGAGGCCTCGGGTGTTTCTCGAGAAAAAGTGGTATATTTTTAGGTTTGATATGTCGGGGGAAATAAATAGGCAAAAGGGAGATGGCGGTGGGCGCTCGAGGGGCCCACACCACCCCGAGGCGTGGCCAGGGGGCGCTCCCCCCTATGGTGTGGACCCCCTCCGAGCCTCTTCGAGACTCCGTGGAACCTTCTGGAATTCTAAGACTTCCGGGCTTCGAATTTTCCAATTCCGAGAATATTTCCAGAACAACTTTTCTGAAACTAAAAACAGCAAAAAACATGAACTGGCCCTGTGGCATATTTTTAATAGGTTAGTCTCGTAAATCGATAAAAATGACATAAAGTGTATAGAAAACATGTAGGAAATAACATGAAAACAACATGGAACATCAGAAATTAAGGATACGTTTATGATGTATGAGGCGGCGCCCCCCTTGGCCGCGCCCAGGGGTGGTGTGGTCGCCCTGGTCGCCCACCGACATTGCCCTCTCGCCTATTTATACCTCTCGGGAGATTAACCCTAAATATGAGAGCCTTTTCCATGAAAAACATCTGTATTTGCCGCCATCGTCAACCCTAGTTTGGGAGGATTCTAGAGCTCTCCCCGACACCCTGCCGGGATGGGTAATCATCACCGGAGGGCTCTACACCACCATGCCCGCCTCCGGAATGATGCGTGAGTAGTTCATCCTTGGACTACGGGTCTATAGCAGTAGATAGATGGTTGTTCTCTCCTCTTTATGCCTTATGTTTAGATCTTGTGAGCAGCCCTACATGATCAAGATCATCTTATTGTAATGCTACATGTTGTGTTTGTTGGGATCTGATGAATATTTAATGCTGTGTCCAATGATTAGAAAATCTATCATGTTTTATTCATGTGTATGTTATTTATGATCTTGCATGCTCCCTGTTGTTAGTAGATTCTCTGGCCAAGTAGATGCTAGTAACTCCAAGAGGGAGTATTTATGTTCGATAGTGGGTTCATGCCTCCTTTGCATGTGTGCTCGGGTGACAGAAACGTGACGGATGGGGATGTGTTGTTGCCATTAGGGATAAAACAACGATGTTTACATTGTTTACATTACACACTTTGCTTAATGCAATTATTTGTTTCTTGCAACTTAATACCCAAGGTTTGCTCGGATGGCATTCCGAGGGTGGATTATTAGTCATAGATGCAGTTGGATAAGGTCTATGTATCTTGGTGTAATTCTCGCATGAATCACATAGTAATCATCATGCCATGTATATGCACTAAAGTGCAACCTTTATATCCGTCAATTGCCAAGTTGTAATTTGTTTACCCAACATGCCATCTATTTGTTTTGGAGAGACACCACCAGTGAACTGTGGACCCCGGTCCATTTTCCTCATACTGACAATACAACCACTGCCATCTTTGTTTTCATATTGTTACTACTGTTTTCCTACAGTTTTCCACACCATATGTTTAACCTCTTTGTTTTTCAGAAAAACGGGTGAGATTGACAACCTCACTGCTTTGTTGGGGAAAAGTGATTTGATTGTTCTGTGTAGGTTCCATGTTTCTTCTAAACTGGTAGTGCACCCTGCCACATCATTTGCATCAACCTTCGGAAGTCATTTCTTTCTCCTACTGATAAATTCAACCTTGGTTTCTTTCTGAGGGAAAACTTGCCGCTGCACTCTTCACAACCTTTCTCTTGGGGTTTACCAACGTCAGCCATCAAAAAAAATCTGGCGCCGTTGCCGGGGAGAAAGAGGATTTCTGCAAGGGGAGTCTCTCACTTCCAATCTCTTTACTTTGTTTTAGTTTTTCTTAGTTTATTTTATTTTTTCTTGTTTCCTTCTCTATATCGAAAACACAAATTTTTTAGTTCTTATTCTAGTTGTTATTTTTATCCTGTTTCTAATCTTGCTAAAATGCGTACTCCTGAGAACACTAAGTTGCGTGACTTTACTAGCACCAAGAACAATGATTTTATTAGTAGACTATTGCTCCACCTGCTCCTACTACTGATTTTTATGAAATTAAGCATGCCCTGTTAAATCTTGTTATGAGAGGGAAATTTTCTGGTATTAGTATTGATGGTTCTTTCATTTGAAAATATTATCCTCCTGCTAAGATTATATCTTTAAGAATTAGAATTATGAAATTTAAGCAACTTGATAATGAGCATGTTGCTAAATCATGGGAAAGAATGAAATCTTTAGTAAATAATTGCCCTACTCCTCGACTGACTACTTGGATGATCATCCAAACTTTTTATGCAAGACTGAATTTTTCTTCAAGAAATCTTCTGGATTCAGTTGCTGGAGGAACCTTTATGTCCATGACTTTGGGAGCAGCAACAAAGCTTCTTGATGATATGATAGTAAATTATTCTGAATGGCACACTGAGAGAGCTCCAACAGGTAAGAAGGTAAATTCTGTTGAGGTAACCTCCCCTTTGAGCGATAGGCTTGATGCTATTATGTCTATGCTTATGAATGGCCATGCTCTTATTGATCCAAACAATGTTCCTTTATCCTCTTTGGTTGCTCAAGAAGAGCATGTTGATGTGAACTTCATTAAAAATAATAATTTCAACAACAATGCTTATTGGAATAATTTTGGTAGCAACAACTATAGGCCACATCCTCCTAATAATAATAATGGTTATGTCAATTATTATGGTAATTCGTACAAAAATAATAAAAATGTACCCTCTAATCTTGAAAATATGCTCAAGAATTTTATTAGTACGCAAACTGCTTTTAATAAATCTATTGAGGAAAAGTTTGGCAAAATTGATGTTTTTGCTTCTAAAGTTGATAGCCTTGCTCTTGATGTTGATATTCTTAAAATTAAGTTTATAACTCATGATGTTAAAGAAAGAAAAACTTTGAATGCCATTCAAATTCGATTTGATGAAAATGTTAGGATGTTAGCAAAATTGCGAGCTAGATGGGAAAAAGAAGATGAAATAGCTAGAAAGAATAATATAGCTAATGTTTGTACTATTACCACCACTAGTATAATTGAAGCTTATCATGCTAGTAAACCTTCTACTATTAATGGTAAAGTAATTGGTGTTGGTAATGTCTCCACTTCTTCTGCTAAACGTTTACAATTGCCTAAAATCGCTAAAATTGTTCCTGATAAAAGTGCTGATTTTTTTTAGGTATGGGAGATAACGATCACATTACTTTTGATAAGAATGATCTTGACTTTGATAACTTCAACATATATGAAGTAATTATATTCCTACAAAAGCTTGCTAGTAACCCTGATGTTAATACTATGAATCTGGCTTTTACAAAACATATTGCAAATGCTCTCATGCAAATTAGAGAAGAAGAATTAAAATGTGAAGCCTCTATTCCTAGAAAATTAGAAGATGGTTGGGATCCCATCATTAAAATGAAGGTGAATGATTTTGATTGTAATGCTCTATGTGATCTTGGTGCTAGTATCTCTGTTATGCCTAAGAAACTTTATGATATGCTTGATTTACCACCATTGGAACACTGTTATTTGGATATTCGTCTTGATGATAACGATAGAAAGAAACCTTTGGGGAGATTTGATGATGTCCTTATTATGGTTAATAATAACCTGATCCCCGTTGATTTTGTTGTTATGAATATTGAATGCAATGCTTCTTGTCCTATTGTTTTGGGAAGACCTTTTCTTAGAACCGTTGGTGATGTTATTGTATGAAAGAGGGGAATATTAAATATCAATTCCCACTTAGGAAAGGTATGTAACACTTTCCTAGGAAGAGAATGAAGTTACCTGTTGATTCTATTATTCGAACAAGTTACAATTTGTATACTACTTCACTTGAAAACACTTGATTTTCTCTTCTTATGCCTAACTGAAAGGCGTTAAAGAAAAACACTTCTTGGGAGATAACCCATCTCTACTATATATAGTACGGCCTACGACCGTCCGTACGTCGCGACTTTTTTGCAATCTAACCCCTCTAAATTCAGGAAATCAACCCGCGGTACCAAACACCGTTGACCTTTCCATCGGCCTCCACCCGATCCCCTCCTTACTCTCTCCTCCGAGCAGCGGCAACCGACAGGAGATGCAGCGCCGCGGGAGGAAGCCCCTAGTTTGGCCGTGCTCGTGGTTACTCCCACGCCGGTCCTGTCTCCACTCTGCTGCGGATCTGACACACAACAGAGCCGCCTAGCCAGCCCCTCGACGGTAACCCTGCTCCATGCCTCCATGTATCCTGGTCCCACTCCTCGCTGCGGGATCTCCGGGGAGCTCTCAGCCACCATAGATCCATATTTCCGCCGCCATCCTGACCCAGTACCCCACTACCGACCCGAACCAACCCGTGCACAACCTGAGCTCCACAAGCAGCATCGCCCGTGCGAGCCTCCACTCGCACCTACACCGGTGTCGCTGTGGAGGCTGGAGCCGCTAACCACGCCATGGAAGGACGTGGACCATGGGAGATGGAGAGGCTGGTCTCTGTTGCCTACTCCACCATGGAGCTCACCCCGTCGGTCCACGAGCTCCCCGAAGGCAGTGGGCAGTTCGAGGTCATGGTGCCACGCCATTACAGCGACCTCTATATGAACCTCCCACTCCCACAGCTAAAGGAGATGGAGGTGTTGTACGTGGATAGGCGGGTACTGTCGAGGAAAGCAGCTTTGCCCGTCATTGCTGTTTTGGTCCTATGGGTGGTCGTCTTCCGTGCGGCAACAGAAGTTTTGGCAACGGTGCGTGTGGGAAAGTCAGCCAAAGCAATCAACAACGATGTGGCTGCCCAGATGGAGATCCTGGAAGTGTACTTGGACACATTGTCAAAGGTAAACACTTAAAAGCAGCAGTCACTGGTGTGGTATCAACAATTATATAATTCAGAATCACGTATATGTGCACTTAACAAAATAATTTATTGGGATATTGTCCTAATCGAGCATGGTTTGGAGTGTTCTTTCCATAAATAAATATAGAACCATAGAGATTCTATGATTTAGTCTGTTATGAACACGCTCCTAAGAATAACCTGTTCTTCATTCAGACCATGGAGCAACACAATCTGTTAATTCAGTTTTTTGTGAAGTTGCAAACATCTCTTTGCTCATGTGAATTAAAATAATTTCACCTCCGTGAATTTATTCAGCTTATGTTTTGATGGTCATTTGATAAATCTCTGTAGCGGAAATGACAACACTAAGCACACCGATGGAAGCAAATGTGTCCCAAGTAATGTTGACACTCTCAAAAGGATGTTTCTGTTAGTAATCGTGGATGTTACTCCTGGTTAATTAAGTTCAGGTTCCAGGCAACAAAAGGAAAGAAAATTATATGCAAGAAAATAGTCAGATTGAACATGACAGTTGTCATTTATTTGCCTACACAAAAGAACATTAAAATTTATTTTCTCTTGCTAGCTCACTACAAGAAATATGTTGATACATGACCATTTTATAATGACCGTGGATGAACTGGTCATAGATCCATGACCATTTCGGATCAATTGGTCGTTGGCGGTTTAGAAGGGTCCAAACGTGAAAACTTAATGACAATTTTGGTTAGAAAAGTCATGATCTCCTTACACGAATTGGTCATAAACGGCCAACTCTACATTGCATTATGCCACCTCATCATATTTTGTTGATGTGTCATGCTCATTTGTCTCAATTTTGCACACCTCACCATGTTTTGCTTATGTGGCGTGCTTACATGTCTCGTTATTTTTTTAAAGTGCTTACTTGTCTCGTTAATATTTTTTTAAAGAGATGCGCAGCTCTCGGTTTTTTTTTCTTGGGTAAGATGCGCTCTCACCTCCAAACTGTGGCCCCACCGACCTGAAGAGCGGGACCCACCGTTTTTTTCCTTGGGTAAGATCCGCTCTCACCTCCAAATTGTGGCCCCACCGACCTGTAGAGCGGACCCACCACAGCGGTTTCTGTCAGGACTAACGACAGCCTCACGGGGAAAATAAAAGTCCGCGCGGGGGATCGAACCCACCACCCTCCTCGCTGGTAGAGAATTCCCAAACCACAAGCCAATCGATCCTGCGTGCAATAGAAGAACATCGAGTCATTTCTATACTCCTTACGCGCCCTGGGCCGGACCGGCCGCTCAGGCTAGCCGACCAGTCAGCTGGCTGGGCCGGAACTCTGTCGCCCATACGAGGTCTCCTAGGCTGGGCTGGGTTGGGCCGGCCGGCTGAGCATCATTTTTTTGGTTTTTCTGTCTTTTTATAATTTTTTATTTTAAACTCTAATTTAAACCAAATAAGTTTTGATTTTTTCTTAAATATGAATTATGTTATTATAGAATAATAGGGACTCTATTTAGTCAAAATGGAATACAAAATATCCCTAAGAATTATATATTTAGTCACATATGATGACACAACGCGAAGGTTTTTATTTTTTGAATTTTTATGAACATCTTTTGAACCTTTTATGCCGAGTTAGTCCCTAGGGGTTGAATCTTGATAAACTCTTGGTGTTTATATGTTTAAATAGGTACTTGGGTACCTAAATATGATTTTTTCAAAAAATAAAGAGAAAACTACGAGGCACCTGTAGTTCAAATTTGGCCCGGTTTCAGCTGAATCGGAAGAAATTTGTCTTTTTCAAAAGAGGTGTATTTTGAGCTATTGAGAGGTAGTAAGTTTGTTATTTGTAGATCAAACATGACATAATATATTTAGAATTTTACTTTGTACATTTTTGCAACATATTTTGTGTATGTGCTTCACAAAAAAAACCATTTTTGACACTCCGGGAACGGAAAATGGTATTTTTATTCAACGAAAAATAAAACTTTCTTCGTGAACATTTCTAGTTGTACCAATATTCATCTATGTGTAGAATATGGTAACATTTAAACAAACTATGCCATGGATGTGGCCAAAATATCCATCATTTGGCTCGAAAGCCATGAATCTTCGTAGGAGATAGCTCATTTCTGTGAACACATTTTCAACCAACTTGTCGTATTCCAAGTTTATTATTTTTGGTGGATACTATGACACATATAACAACACCACGCGAAGGTCTTGCATCGTTTCGAGTTTTTTCTGAATTTTCTGGAATTTTCAAAGTCGGTTTCGGAGAACGGTCAAAACGGGGGACATGACCGTTCGTACCTAGGTGTTGAATCTTGATGAACTCTTGGTGTTTCTATGTTGAAAGGTACTTGGGTACCTAAATATGATTTTTTCAAAAAATAAAGAGAAAACTACGAGGCACCTGTAGTTCAAATTTGGCCCGGTTTCAACTGAATCGGCAGAAAATTGTATTTTTCAAAAGAGGTGTATTTTGTGCTATTGAGAGGTAGTAAGTTTGTTATTTGTAGATAAAACATGACATAATATATTTAGAATTTTACTTTTTACATTTTTGCAACATATTTTGTGTATGTGCTTCACAAAAAAACCCATTTTTGACACTCCGGGAACGGAAAATGGTATTTTTATTCAACGAAAAATAAAACTTTCTTCGTGAGCATTGTTAGTTGTACCAATATTCATATATGTGTGGAATATGGTAACATTTAAACAAACTATACCATGGATGTGGCCAAAACATCCGTCATTTGGCCCGAAAGCCATGAATCTTCGTAGGAGATAGCTCATTTCTGTGAACACATTTTCAACCAAATTGTTGTATTCCAAGTTTATTATTTTTGGTGGATACTATGACACATATAACAACACCACGCGAAGGTCTTGCATCGTTTCGAGTTTTTTTGAATTTTCTGAAATTTTCAAAGCCGGTTTCGGAGAACGGTCAAAACGGGGGACATGACCGTTCGTACCTAGGTGTTGAATCTTGATGAACTCTTGGTGTTTCTATGTTGAAATAGGTACTTGGGTACCAAATATGATTTTTTTCAAAAAAATAAAGAGAAAATACGAGGCACCTGTAGTTCAAATTTGGGCCCGGTTTCAGCTGAATCGGCAGAAATTTGTCTTTTTCAAAAGAGGTGTATTTTGAGCTATTGAGAGGTAGTAAGTTTGTTATTTGTAGATCAAACATGACATAATATATTTACAATTTTACTTTGTACATTTTTGCAACATATTTTGTGTATGCGCTTCACAAAAAAACCCATTTTTGACACTCCGGGAACGGAAAATGGTATTTTTATTCAACGAATAATAAAACTTTCTTCGTTAACATTGTTAGTTGTACCAATATGCATCTCTGTGTGGAATATGGTAACATTTAAACAAACTATACCATGGATGTGGCCAAACATCCGTCATTTGGCCCGAAAGCATGAATCTTCGTAGGAGATAGCTCATTTCTGTGAACACATTTCAACCAACTTGTCGATTCCAAGTTTATTATTTTTTGGTGGATACTATGACACATATAAACAACACCACGCGAAGGTCTTGCATCGTTTCGAGTTTTTTCTGAATTTTCTGGAATTTTCAAAGTCGGTTTCGGAGAACGGTCAAAACGGTGGGACATGACCGTTCGTTACCTAGTAATATGGTTGAACTTGGTGAACTCTTGGTGGTTGAACTTTCTGGGTACCGTAAAAATGATTGTTCAAATTTGGCCCGGTTTCACCCGAATCGGCGGAAATTTGTCTCAAAAGAGTTATGAGCTATTGAGAGTAGTAAGTTATTTGTATATCAAATATGACATAATATATTTAGAATTTTTCTTGTACATTATTGTAACATATTTTCGGTAGGTGCTTCACAAAAAAACCTATTTTTGACACTCCGAAAATGGAAAATGATGTTTTTATTCAAAGAAAAATAAAAATTTCTTCGTCAAGATTGTTCGTTGTTCCAATATTCCTGTTTGTATGGAATATGAGCGCATTTAAACCAACTATGCCATGAATGTGGCCAAAACATCCGTCATTTGGCCCGAAAGCCATGAATCTTCGTAGGAGATAGCTCATTTTTGTGAACACATTTTCAACCAAATTGTCGTATTCCAAGTTTATTATTTTCGGTGGATACTATGACACATATAACAACACCACGCGAAGGTCTTGCATCGTTTTGAGTTTCTTTGAATTTTCTGGAATTTTCAAAGCCGGTTTCGGAGAACGGTCAAAACGGGGGACATGACCGTTCGTACCTAGGTGTTGAATCTTGATGAACTCTTGGTGTTTCTATGTTGAAATAGGTACTTGGGTACCTAAATATGATTTTTTCAAAAAATAAAGAGAAAACTACGAGGCACCTGTAGTTCAAATTTGGCCCGGTTTCAGCTGAATCGGCAGAAATTTGTCTTTTTCAAAAGAGGTGTATTTTGAGCTATTGAGAGGTAGTAAGTTTGTTATTTGTAGATCAAACATGACATAATATATTTAAAATTTTACTTTGTACATTTTTGCAACATATTTTGTGTATGTGCTTCACAAAAAAACCCATTTTTGACACTCCGGGAACGGAAAATGGTATTTTTATTCAACGAAAAATAAAACTTTCTTCGTTAACATTGTTATTTGTACCAATATGCATCTCTGTGTGGAATATGGTAACATTTAAACAAACTATGCCATGGATGTGGCCAAAACATCCGTCATTTGGCCCGAAAGCCATGAATCTTCGTAGGAGATAGCTCATTTATGTGAACACATTTTCAACCAAATTTTCGTATTCCAAGTTTATTATTTTTGGTGGATACTATGACACATATAACAACACCACGTGAAGGTCTTGCATCGTTTCGAGTTTTTTTGAATTTTCTGGAATTTTCAAAGCTGGTTTCGGAGAACGGTCAAAACGGGGGACATGACCGTTCGTACCTAGGTGTTGAATCTTGATGAACTCTTGGTGTTTCTATGTTGAAATAGGTACTTGGGTACCTAAATATGATTTTTTTCAAAAAAAAAAGAGAAAACTACGAGACACCCGTAGTTCAAATTTGGCCCGGTTTCGGCTGAATCGGCAGAAATTTGTCTTTTTCAAAAGAGGTGTATTTTGAGCTATTGAGAGGTAGTAAGTTTGTTATTTGTATATCAAATATGACATAATATATTTAGAATTTTTCTTGTACAATTTTGTAACATATTTTCGGTAGGTGCTTCACAAAAAAACCTACTTTTGACACTCCGAAAATGGAAAATGATGTTTTTATTCAAAGAAAAATAAACATTTCTTCGTCAAGATTGTTCGTTGTTCCAATATTCATGTTTGTATGGAATATGAGCGCATTTAAACCAACTATGCCATGAATGTGGCCAAAACAACCGTCATTTGGCCCGAAAGCCATGAATCTTCGTAGAAGATAGCTCATTTCTGTGAACACATTTTCAAACAAATTGTCGTATTCCAAGTTTATTATTTTTGGTGGATACTATGACATATATAACAACACCACGCGAAGGTCTTGCATCGTTTCGAGTTTTTTTGAATTTTCTGGAATTTTCAAAGCCGGTTTCGGAGAACGGTCAAAACGGGGGACATGACCGTTCGTACCTAGGTGTTGAATCTTGATGAACTCTTGGTGTTTCTATGTTGAAATAGGTACTTGGGTACTTAAAAATGATTTTTTCAAAAAATAAAGAGAAAACTACGAGACACCCGTAGTTCAAATTTGGCCCGGTTTCAGCTGAATCGGCAGAAATTTGTCTTTTTCAAAAGAGGTGTATTTTGAGCTATTGAGAGGTAGTAAGTTTGTTATTTGTATATCAAATATGACATAATATATTTAGAATTTTTTCTTGTACAATTTTGTAACATATTTTCGGTAGGTGCTTCACAAAAAAACCTATTTTTGACACTCCGAAAATGGAAAATGATGTTTTTATTCAAAGAAAAATAAAAATTTCTTCGTCAAGATTGTTCGTTGTTCCAATATTCATGTTTGTATGGAATATGAGCGCATTTAAACCAACTATGCCATGAATGTGGCCAAAACATCCTTATATGATCTCCACCCTTGGTTTTTTATGCGATGATTCTATTATCATGAAGGATCAACCATCAAGAGGTGGATAATTTTCTTTTACATGTAACATATGTTTAATTCTACATAAAATATGCTCTAGTATTTTCTAAAATTGTTGTGGTCCAGTTTTGTAACAAAATTTTGGCAAATTCCTTTTTCACATAAATAGAGGAAGTTTATGTTTTCTTTTCTAACTATTCTGCCGAACTGGCCCAGCCCAGCTCTTTCTCCATCCCGACCTGGGTTTTAGGCCCGTTGGATAACTGCTGGAGCACCTCGAGTCGTCAGATAATGATCAGACGGTCGTGAGCGTTCACTTCCTAGATAAAGCCACTGCATCGCCGCCTCGTCCGGGTCAAACCCTACCTGCCCTCTTCTCAATCCCATCCCCTTCTCTCCTCGATCCGCCGCCGGGGAGAGAGCTCCACGATCGCCTCCCTCTCCGCCGGGCAGAGAGCTCCATCGATCCTCTACCCGTTGCTCGCCCCCAAGCTCCGCTCCGAGCCGCGCCTCACCTCCACGACCCGATGAGGTCGCCTTCTCCCCTTCACCTCCATGACCCGAGATTTGCTCTCTCCTCTCGGCTCCTCCTCCCCTCCAAAACCCAATCTCGCGAGCACGCGCACGCACGCAAGATCAACCCTTCCGCTCCGCCTCTCGTCGCACCAAACCCTAACCCTAGGTCGGTCATGGTTGCCGAGACCCCGCCTTCGCGAACGAGGTCGAGCAGACGGTCACCCTCAGCGAGTTCATGGACGGCATCGAGGCCGAGGAGCTGGTAACCCCTGCCCCCCCCACGCGCGCTCCCTCCATCTAATCTGACGAGTTTTTAAAGCTCGATCTGGCAACGCCTCACTCTTGCGTTTTGAAACCCTAGGAGGTCGATTTGGTGCTCGTTGGCGACGACGGCGACGAGTCCACCTACGCCACCGGCTACCTCAAGCGCCAGACCGTCTTCTTCTGCATCACCTGCGTGCCCGACGGTGTCGCCGGAGTCTGCACTGCCTTCTGCTTCGCCTGCCACGCCGGCCATGAGGTGAACCCCTCCATCTTTCGCTTAAATAGAGATTGCCTGGGTTTTAGTTATAGTTTCTAGCCTTGCACTGGTGTGTTATGTTTGCCGGTAATTAACAGGGCGCCATGTTAATTCCAACCTGTGAATAACTTGTTTGTGATCCATCCCTCTGTTTAATTCTAATCTTTGTCTTTATGAGATTAATCACTAGCGTGTGTGAGATTAGAGTTATATACACACAACAAGCGTAGTCCTGTGGGGTCTGTCTTTATTACCTCAGCTAACCTTGTAGATGCCGAGTATGAACGCATTCTTGTGTCTACCACTCTACCATTCTTACAAATGTATAGTTTGCGGTTGATTAAGTATGTTATGCCGTGGCGTTAAGCTTAACCACACAGCTCATGATCAAACTGGACTTGTTATATATATACCCTTGTGAACACCTTAGATGTACTATTATTATGGCAGTGAACTTTATTCGTGTGAGATTAGAATTTGAGTGGTATGCCTGGTCTTAATTTATCTTGTCAAAGATTCTCCATGGTAATATTGACTTGCAAGATGCGGTGGTGAATTACTATATGTATCCACACAACTAGTATATGGTGTTGTCTGATGGTTATGCTGCATATATATCACTGATGTTTGAAAATCCCATCACTGTCTTTAATTAGATCAATCACAATACATCTATATGCAAGGCAGTTCCATCTAATTATCTACTATGTGCTATATCCACTGTAATCTTTTTGACATCCTCTGGTACTTTTTTTTCAGGTTGCCAACTACCTGAACATCAAGGCCTTGCTGGACCTGACGTGCCAGACTGTTGCTGACATGATCAAGGGCAAGACCCCTGAGGAGATCCGCAAGACCTTCAACATCAAGAACGACTTCACGCCCGAGGAGGAGGAGGAGATCCGCAGGGAGAACCAGTGGGCGTTCGAGTAAGAGGGGAGACCCAGATCCGGTAGACAGTCAGAGGACAAGAGGTAGCGAATTCCACAACCCGTACCCCCCCTCCTGTGTTTCCCAGACACGAATTTGCTTGCTGCTGTACCAAGATACGTATTATATCATCTGGGCCGTGCAATTCATTAGTTATTATCAAGCTCAAAATGGCCTGAGCATCAATGATTTCTTTTCCTGGTGGATTCGAGTTCTGTCATGTTTGTTTACTTATACTATCCATTTGTAATTCGTTAGTTCACTTTCCATGACACTTAAAATTGATCAGAGGGAGTAGATAATATATATATATATGTTTCCAGTCTCTGATTCTGAAATTTTATTAGCTTACACCTAGTCTTAGCTAATTCCACTTAATATTTTCTTGTGCAACTTTAGTTGGTCACATCTCTTTTCGTTTATACCCAATTACAGCTCCAGTTGCTGGTGGTGAGGGATGGGAGGCAGCCCCTGCTGCTGTGGAAGGCGTGGCTCCTGCCCCTGTGGCTACTCCTGGCTGGGACCCAGCAGCACAACCCGCTGCTCAAGGCTGGGAATAGGCTCTGCGGTTACTCTTATATTACCACATAAGAATGGGTATGGAGCTGTTTCCGTGTGTGCCAAGAGAGATCAGTGCACCTACTTTGCTTAGCTTGCCTTTTTTTTACATAAAAGTTGTTCTGCTTCCATGTATGTTCTAGTTACTTCACATGCAGATACCCAAAATTTTCCATTGTTCTTACTATATCTTGTGCCGTACTTGCTAGGTATTGCACTCGGGCAGCAGCAACAAGAAAGCTTTCAAGGCACTTATTGCTGCAGAGTACTGTGGGGTCAAGGTTGAGCTGGCCAAGAACTTTGAGATGGGTGTGTCCAACAAAACCCCTGAATTTATCAAGATGAATCCCCTTGGGAAGGGTGTTTTGTGCGTGCTGTTGAAATGACGCAGCGCTCAGCCTGATGCTGGTCGGCAAGACAAAATGTTTTCCTTGTGTATACTGTTTTGTAAGAATGTACCGTTTTGATGAATGCTGGCTGAACTTCAATTGCGATGGCACTGAAATGAAATGAAATATTCTTTTGCTTCTGTTCTTCTGGTTGAAATGAGAGAACTGTAATAGCAGTGACATGGAATATTGTGTGTTTATCTTTGTAGAAAATTGTTGGATGTTCAAATTGTTTGCTTGGAGTTTGTATTCTGAAAACAGCAAAATACCACAGCCCAAACCATAATGGTGTTAAAGTGGGCAGTCCTGAACAGTAATGGACCATAAAAGGCCCAATCTAAATTTGTCCGTAAAAGGCCAAAATCGAAAATTATCTGGATCTTTAGGAGGTAGGCCAAAAATATATAGATCCAGAATCAGTCCCACAGGCTTTTTCGCCCAAAAATCAGATAGAGTTTTTTTTAAATGGGCTAAATAGTTGGGCTTGGCCCGTGTAGAGGAGCAATATGGACTGAGCTGATTCTGATGTATGACTTTCTCGTTTGGTCATGATTTTGCCACGTAGGATTGGCCACGTAGGATCTGACGTGGCTATGGCAGGATATGCCATGACCAACAAATCGGTTGGTCATGCAAAGCTATATGACCATCTCACTAAAAGGGTCGTTGACGATCGAATAAGACGCTCGGTATGTGACTTTCAATTTTTGGTCAAAAAGGGGTCATGAATGAAATCATGTGACCTTTCGGTGACCAAAATTGAGGGTCATGTATCAACATATTTCTTGTAGTGGCTATGCTGAATAATCATCGTGTGCCAGCACAGAAAAATAAGATATAGTTGGTAGACCAAATTATGTTGTTTGTCAGTAAGTGCCTAACGTAGGCCACTGGATGTTGGAAGTTTTTACCAAACTATGATTGTCCACTTTTCTTATGGATAATTATACAAAAAAAAATCATCTCACTTCTTTACACCTGGTATTTTTACATAGAGAATAGGATTAATGTTATTTTTAGACGGGGAACGGTATTTTCAAGGTGTGAGACCATATATTATTTTATTTTGGCTCCGTTACAACGCACGGGTATTTTGCTAGTGTTTTTATTTTTGCTTTGTTTTTCTCTGTTTTATTTGAGTCAGGGTGTTGTATACTTATGTAGAAACTCCTTTGTATCTTTATTTTCATATATTAGTTGTGCCAAGTAAAGTTTCTAGCGTAAGTTGGTGTTACTTTTGGATTTCTCCACAGGAAAAAACTTTCTTCTGTCCACTGTATAAAATTGCATAATTCACAGAAAGATCAAAATGACATGAATTTATTTTTGCTTATTCCTCAGCTAATTTCGAAACTTTTTAGTTCTTTACGTTTTCCAGTTTGATCAATTTAAGTGCCCCTAAAAAAATTCGTCTTTACATACTGTTCTGGTTTTGACAGATTCTGCCTTTTTTACTTGCATTCTCTCTTTTACTACGTCAAGTGGATTTCTTTGCTTCATAAAACATCAGTGGCTATCGCTAATGTTTAAAAGTATTAATAGCTCTTTTGCCCATGCAAAACATGTGAATTTTTGATTGCGCACTAACTCTCTAATGCGAATTACTTTGAGTGTGGTGTGAAGGAAGTTTTTAAGGGTTAAGAGAAGAGGATAGTATAATGTGATCAAGAAGAGTGTAAAGCCAAAGCTTGGGGATGACCCCATGGTTCATCCCTGAAAATTCTAAGAAGACTCAAGCGTTTAAGCTTGGGGATGCCCAAGGCATCCCCTTCTTTATCAACAATTTATCAGATCACTTCTAGTGAAACTTATTTTTATTCAGTCACATCATATGAATTTTACTTGGAGAGTTTATTTGTTTTCTTTTGCTGCAATAAATATTGTTAGAACCTAAAATTCTTTTGTGGGATAGAGACACTCTCCGCTTTTCACTTGATCATTTGCTGTTGTTTTGAGATATTAATATGCTTAATGGTAACCTTGAGTGTTTAGTAGAGTAAAAACAATTAATGGTTGGTCTAAAAGTCTGAAACTATGCCACACCCAAATAACCAGTTGATAGGATAATGGTATATGACTTCCTTTGCTAATAGATATCGTAATGGCATTTTGTTGCGCGCTACGGTCGGGGTAGCTAACAATGACTTTTCACTGCCATAGACCCTCTTGGAGTGATTTTCATTATGGCTTGTAAGATCGTGATTTCAATTGTAATCTTTCAACTTGTGAGTTCTATGTTACGGTTTTCTGGCACTTCCACCATCCATATTTGCTAGCCTCTTCGGTACTGTGCACTACTCATTCTCACATTGAGAGTTGGTGCAAACTTCGCCAGTGCATCCAAACCCCGTGGGAGAACTTTTTTTTTCTACACATAAGCCAAAAATTATCTTCCTGAAAACATACACCATACCTACCTAATATGGCATTTCCATAGCCATTCCGAGATATATTGCCACACAACATCCATCTTCATTATGTTACTTGATGTCATGCTTCATTGTTATTTTGCATGCTGCTACACTGGCATGATCATTTAGTTTCATATACATCAGAGATATTTCAGTTTGAGTTATGAGTACTAAAAGTGTGATTATTCATTGTAAAATAGAGTGTTGCCCCTACCAGCGAGGTTATATATAAAAAACAAAAAAAGAGAGAAAAAGCCCCCCCCCCTCAAAATGGCAAAAGAGAGATACTAAAGAGAGAGGGGGCATCATTACTATCATTTATTCCAAAATTGTGCTTTGTTAGCACCAATACTTTAGTTTGGAGAGAGTTTTCATATTATGACTTGCATAACTATGTGGGGGAACTTAATGTTATAGAACTTGGCTTGTATATTCCAAGGATGAGCCTCCTCAAAAGTGGTTTAGGTCTTCATGAGTAAGCAAGTTGGATGCACCCCCACTAGTTCCATTAGACAACTTTCATACATTTATAGCTCTATGTGCATCCGTTGTGTGGCAATCACTACTCCTTGCATAACTTCGATTACAAGACTTCCTCTTGTCTAGTTATCACTTTCAGTTGTGTGAGACTTTCTTCCATTGACCTTCCAAACCCCCCATAATGTTCTTTTAGCCATAACATCCTGGTGTTAGGGACCAATACAGAACGCTTGCTTTTTTTGAGTGCACAAATATCTTAATGATTTTCCTACATGCATATTGTCATCGCTTGACTTGATCCTAACAGGAGTTGTTGTGAGAGTTTGATGCCTTGGATGATTATATTGTTGTTCTTGAAGCTTAAATCATCTTTAATAAACCATTGCATAGTTGATTGTTTTTTAGTATTGATTCATTGAAAAGTTTTACTTTGTTATTCTTAATGGTTTATACATTATTCTATTTTATATCAACTATAAACCACAACATTTATTCATTTTGATCCTAGTTTACATGATTTTACTATGATGATCAAGTTTATGTTGGTAGCATGTCACCTCAGAAATTATTTGTTTTTATCGTTTACCTACTCGAGGACGAGTAGGAACTAAGCCTTGGGATGTTGATACGTCATAAACGTATCCATAATTTTTGATGTTCCATGTTGTTTTCATGCTATATGCTACATATTTTCTATACACTTTATGATATTTTTTATCGATTTTATGGGACTCACCTATTGACAACATGCCACAGAGCTAGTTCTTGTTTTCTGTTATTTTTAGTTTCAGAAAAGTTGTTCTGGAAATATTCTCGGAATTGGACGATTCGAAGCCCGAAAGTCTTAGAAACATGTCGCGCACACGGAGTCCGGAGGGTACCTGGAGGGGGGCCACAGGGGCCCCACACCATGAGGCGGCGCGCCCCCTTGGCCGCGCCCAGGAGTGGTCTGGGCCCCCTGGTCACTGATACGTCATAAATGTATCCTTAATTTATGATGTTCCATGTTGTTTTCATGCTATTTTCTACATGTTTGCTTACACTTTATGTCATTTTTATCGATTTCTGGGACAAACCTACTGACAAGATGCCATAGAGCCAGTTCCCTATTTTCTGCAGTTTTAGTTTCATAAAATTTGTTCTGGAAATATTCTCGTAATTTGTAAATTCGAAGCACGGAAGTTTTAGAATCCGAGAAGGTTCCACGGAGAGGGGCCACAAGGGGGCCACACCATATGGCGGTGCGCCCCCTGGCCGCTCCTAGGGGTGGTGTGGGCCCCTCGGGCGTCCACCACCATCGCCCTTTCGCCTATTTATTCCCCCTATACGTTAAACCTAAAAAGAGATAACTTTTCCACGAAAAACACCCGAGGACGACGTCATCGTCGACCCGAGACCGGGAGGGTTCTCGAGTTCTCCCCGGCACCCTGCCGGGAGGGAAAATCATCACTAGAGGGCTCTACACCACCATTCTCGCCTTCGGAGTGATGCATGAGTAGTTCATCCCTGGACTACGGGTCCATGGCAGTATCTAGATGGTTGTCTTCTCCACTTTATGCCTCATGTTTAGATCTTGTGAGCTGCCTCACATGATCGAGATCATATTATTGTAATGCTACATGTTGTGTTTGCTGGGATCCGATGAATATTAAATGCTATGTCTCTTGATTATCAATCTATCATGTTATCTTCATGCATAGGTTATTTTATGATCTTGTATACTCTCTGTTGTTAGTAGATACTCTATCCAAGTATATGCTAGTGACTCCAATAGAGAGTATTTATGCTCGATAGTGGGTTCATGCCTTCTTTGCATCTGTGCTCGAGTGAAAAAAACATGACGGATGGAGGATGTGTTGTTTCCATTAGGGAGAAAACAACAATGTTTACTTTGTTTACATTGTTTACATTACACACTTTGCTTACTCTGATTATCTGTTGCTTGCAACTTAATACCCAAGGTTTGTTCGAATGATATTCAGAGGGTGGATTGATAGTCATAGACGCGGTTGGATGACGGTCTATGTATCTTGTTGTAATGCCCGCATGAATCACATAGTAACCATCATGTCATGCATATGCACTACGGTGCAACCTTCATTTCTATCAATTGCACATCTGTAATTTGGTCACCACACATGTTATTTATCTTCTATGGAGAGACACCACTAGTGAACTGTGGACCCCAGTCCATTTTCTCATACTTATAATACAATCACTGCAATTACTGTTTTCACACTGCTACTACTGTTTTCATATTGGTTTACTACTGTTTTCCACACCATACATTTAACCTCTTTGTTATCAACAAAACCGGTGAGATTGACAACCTCACTGCTTCATTGGGGCAAAGTGAATTGATTGTGTTGTGTAGGTTCCACGTTGCTGCTGAACCGGTAGTGCGCCCTACCATCTCAACTGCATCAACCTTCTGAAGTTACTCCTTCCTCCTACTGGTCGATTCAACCTTGGTTTCTTTTCTGAGGGAAAACTTGCTGTTGCACTCATCACACCTTCCTCTTGGGGTTTCCCAACGAGTGCAAGACCTGCACCATCAAGACTTTTTCTGGTGCTGTTGCCAGGGAGGAAGAGAATTTTTGCAAGGGGAGTCTCTCACTTCCAATCTCTTTACTATGTTATTGTTTTGCTTAGTTTATTTTATTTTATCTTATTTGCTCCTCTTTATCAAAACCACAAAAAATTAGTTCTTATTCTAGTTGTTATTTTTGTTACCTAGTTGTTTCTCTTCATCATGTTGCTCCCTAAGGTTACCCTGAAAGATCTTCCAGTTGGTAGTGGTTCTATACTTGGAAAGGATACCATTAAAGAATTCTTTAATCATGTTAGTAAGCATGAGAATTTTGAGGAAAAATCCATAGTAGAGCTTGCTCCGAATTATGAAACTGCTGCAACTTCCTTGATTCACATGTTCGAAAGTAGGTTTGTTAACCTTCATCCCATATTGCAGCATATGTTCCTCAACTTGAATAATATTGAAGATATCGAAAAAAGAGATTTTATCTTAGAAACCATGCTTACAGAATTTGGAGATGTTGCTATAGAAGCTAGAAAAGTTTTTGATCGTTTTAATATGTTAGGATCATGTGTAAATGTTGTTGGTTTTCTCGAAGGAGCTGAACCTAAAAATGAAAAGGAGGAGAAAATACCAATCCCCTTTAAATTGCTAGCACTGCATGAAGCCCAATAAAAGAATTTTGATTGGATTGTTCCCGAAAATCTATTTGATGAGAATAGTAAACCTAAAAGTTCTAAGAGAGGAACATATGAAACACATTTAGATAAAATAAAATTCCTTATTGAGGAATTGTCTTATCTTGATTTGAATTTTTTTTCATTTGAAAACACTTGATTTTCTCTTCTTATGCCTAGCTAAAAGGTGTTAAAGAAAAGCACTTCTTGGGAGATAACCCATGATTTTATTTTTTCTTTGTTTTTCTCTGTTTTATTTGAGTCAAGGGGCTGTATACTTCTGTACAAAATCCTTTGTATCTTTATTTTCATGTATTAGTTGTGCCAAGTAAAGTTTCTAGCAAAAGTTGGAGTTGGTTTTTGATTTCTGCGCAGAAAACAGATTACTGCTGTTCACCGTAAAAAATCGTATAAAATCCAGAAAGATCAAAATGATCTGAAATGTTTTGTAATTATTCTTAAGATAATGACGAAACTTTTTAATTCTTTAAGTTTTTTTATTTGAGCAACTTAAGTGCCCCGAAAAAATTCGTCATTACAGACTGTTCTCGTTTTGGCAGATTCTGCCATTTTTCTTGCATTTGCTCTTTAACGATGTCAAGTGGATTTCTTTGCTTCACGAAATATCAGTGGAAGTTGCTAATGTTTAAAAGTATCGATATCACTTGTTACCATGCGGAACCCATAAATTTTTATTGTTGCACTAACCCTCTAATGTGAATTACTTTTTGAGTGTGGTGTGAAGGAAGTTTTCAAGTGTCAAGCGTGCAAGTTCAAAGCTTGGAGATGCCCCGTGGTTCATCCCAGAAAATTATAAGAAGACTCAAGCGTCTAAGATTGGGGATGCCCAAGGCATCCCCTTCTTCATAAACAAATTATCATGTCACTTCTAGTGAAACTATATTTTTATTCAGTCACATCATATGAAATTTATTTGGAGCGTCTGTTATTTTTTTGTTCTGTTTTTTTTTCTTTTGTTTCCTTGCTGCAATAAACATCATTGGAACCTAGCATTCTTGTTTGGGAGAGAGACACGCTCCGCTTTTTCATATGAATACTCGTTATGCTCGTATTCTTAGTTTTTCTTCTAGTTACTGCAATTCTTTTAGCTCCTATTTTGTTTTCATGCATCTCTTATTCGGATGTTAGTTTTAGTAGATTTGTGTGAGTTCTCTCATGCTTGCTTGATGTATCATTTACAAAGTTTTTGTTAAAAACATATTTTGTATGGTGCTTGTTGGGAAAAGAAATTGCTGCATGTGGTAGAAATTATAACAATGCAAATAGAAGCTTGTATAGACTGCGACTAGACTTTTTCATACCATGCTAGATGTTATTTTAATTATAAAACCTAGTGTTATTTTTTCAGCATTATTTGTATCAAATAGATGAGAGTGTTTAATGTTCCATTGAAAGAATCATGAGTTGTTCTTGTCATATTGAGGCATAAATTTGTGGTGTTCTCCTTTGAATGTTTTATTTGGTTGACTTGGCGCATGCTTACACCATGTTTATGACTACAAACCAGTCACTTATAGCCTCCATGATCATTTAATTTTTGAACTTGTAGCACCACTTATGCTTTGATTAATGATGTTTTTGGCTCTACGCATGATTGTGGCCATTATTCTCTCTTGATTTGTCGCTCCCGGTCTTTTGCTAACCTCCACCTGTACTGAGTATGATCTCTACTCGTGCATCCAACTCCCAAAAAACCAAAGTATGCCAAATGTGTCCACCATACCTACCTACATGTGGTATTTAACCGCCACTCCAAAGTAAATTGCTCACTTGTTACCTTTAAAACTTTCAAAATTACTCCTGATTTGTGTCCCTATTTTAGCTCATGAGGACGTGAATAGAAAATCTTTATCTCACTTGTTGATTGGATTTCACACCCTGGACTAGTGGCTTCATCCGCTTATCCAATTGATACAAGACATGGCAACGGGGTGCCCAGCCCCAAATTAATACAAACAAATTTACTTCACTATTTTTGCCCCTGATTTATTAGTCAAAGTATAATTGTGTAAACAAAAGAGAAAGAGGGATGACCTTCTACCCAGTTGCGTCCTTCAATGGGACCCTCTCTTGTGAAGTCTAGTTGGCTTGTGACGTACTGCATTTTCTGTTTACCATTCATTGACATAAGCATACACCTGTCTAAAAATAGACACTCCTACATAGTATGTGATTGTTGGCAGGCACCCGAGGATTCGGTTAGCCATGGTTTGTGTAAGAAAGGTTGGGAGGAGTGTACCGCCTCTAGTATTCTGTCTGCGAAGCAGCGTTGACTAAGGTGAAGATCTATATGGGTGGTACTACCAGACACCGTACGGTACTACCGGGTGAGGCAGTAAATGCCGAAACGGTCAGATTTATGGGATGGGTATAAATAACACATCTCTTTTTTCCCCAAGCTCTAGTCCTTACAAGACATTCAAGTGCATTTATTGAGCTCACCAAAACTTCAATTACTCCCAATCCCTCCACCCAAACTCGTTGATTCTTGGAGGATTGGAGGAGAAGGCCCCGATCTACATCTTCACCAAGCCGTTCTTCATTCTCCCCTCATTCACTTGAGGGGATCTAGTCTAGGGTTTCCTTGTGGAGTACTTAGATACCATTGATACTCTTGGATTCGTGGTGATTGTTGGGAGCTCCCAATTTGGTTGTGGGTGTGTGCCCCAAGCTTGTTGTCAAGCATTTGATTCCCGCCTCAAAGGGGATCAATAGTGGAAGGGACTAGTCCTTTGTGGCGTTGTTCATTGGAGAATATGGTGAGGCCTTTATGGCGTTGAGTAGGCCTTCGTGGCAAAACTCACACCCCTCCAATGGGACATACCCCTTAACAAGGAGGAACTCGGGAACATCGTGTCTCCGCGTACTTCCGTTTCGGTTATCTTGTTCCCTCTGCTTTACTGGTGCTTGTATTGTATTTATCGTTGTTCTTGTCATATAGGTATATTCAACTTAGTTGCATTATCTAGAGAATTTACCATTGTGTCAAGCCTTAATTTGGAGAAAAAATAAAATTGGTTGTAGCACCTATTCACCCCCCTCTAGGTGCCCATACTTTCCATTCAATCTTCTCGGTTTTTTAACGCAACCAAAAAATTCATGAAAGTGAACAATTCGCCTTGCATGATATAGGCCATGGCAATCAAAACACCCCATCATAAGAAAAAGTGTATGTCATCTAGTAATTAGACTAAACATGGCGTTTCAGTGTCATCAACCATGACTACCACGTGTTCTGAGTATTCTCCTCCATTTTGCTTGAGAAAAAACCTGACTCGCGGTGCATACAGAGCATTAAGCCCAGTGATCATTCCGAATGTTCACAATGCACCTATAGTTCACTCCTCTATGGTAGAGATCATAACATACTGGACTATGATGAAATTACCCGCCCAAACTTGATAATCGAATTTTCTCTTTGTTAGCAGAATCTCCAAGTTTAATTCTAGAATTAACCGCACGAACTTGATAATCAAATTATCTCATCGTTAATAGAATCTCTAGACTTATATCCTAGTGGGATTTGTATCATGTAGAGTTAAAATGTTGAACATGGAGTATCCTCAAGCTATGGTATAAAACAATGAAATTAGACCCACCTTTTAAGATTCTCAATCACAGGAATTCGTCTTTTTAAGAGGGCTACAGAAGAGGGTTTTTCTACAAAGGTTTTGCAAAGACATTTAAGACTATGTCCATAATATTGGGTTCATGTTTTCAAATATATTACGCACAAACATATATATAACATAAAGTCCCACTTAAACGAACATCCCTCACTTTGTTTAGTGATCACACGAAGCCCATCCACCACAGCTCCCTCGATCATCACGGCCATTGATGTAGCTTCAGAGGTACACAAAACATGTCAGTTGGATTGTTAATACAACTCGTGCTAGACCTTTTGATCTTCTATTTTTCGAGGCCATGTCTATACAGATAGGCTCGCCAACTTAACCTTAGTCTATCTGGTTGTGCATAACATGACTTGCACCCGCCGTATGCGAACGCAAAAGGAAGTACCCAATCGTCACGACCCACTTTCCTACTGCAGGCTTTCTTGCCAGTGCCACACTAAGGGAGAACACTTACATTGGAATTAAAAGAGGGATCATCATATATAGCTACCGCCGTATATATCATAATATAGTGTGAGCTATATAGATGCATATAATATCCACACAATAACATCAAATGAAAGAGTGTAAATTGATATGATATGGTCGTCGCACCTTGATCTTCATCGTGCGCTCCGAAACAGTACCAGGTCCTCGATGCCTCCACATGAAAAAGTTAGTCTGAACAATTCAGAAGATCACCTTTACCATATCATATCCTTTTCCCCCTCCAACATAAAGTTAGACACTTCTACTTTATCTTTATGCAAGTTTTACATGGCTCATGGGGCTATCGCAAGAATAACCATTTCTTACCTACGAACCTGTAGCCACAACACCGATCAACAAGATGTTTGTTACATATCCCTTTCGGGCCTCCCATTGTAAATGCCATGACATGTACTATAAGAGAAATTGACGCCCTCAAAGTTGCGTATGTGGTACAAGCCACATGTCAGTTGCAATGTCGGTCTCGCGTACGGTGTACATGTAAGGTTAGCTTCGGGGCACTATCATCAAACAATGCCAACATCATGAACAAATAGATGCGAGGAGGTAACAACTACAAGATCAATGCCCTCAATCAGCATGAGTTCTAACCGTACTTCTATATCTACACATAGATCGGCTCTGATACCACTAAGGAGGTTTCGTAGCAGATTTTTTCCCCTAACAACGATAACTGAAACTAGCCAAGATCTATTACTATGCAGATATAGAGTAACAGAGAAGTGACGGAAATCATACCCTGTAAGAGCGAAAGCGGGGATTACCCTCCCGCACAAGGGTTGTCGACGAAGACAACGAAGTTGATCACGAGGTTGAGGAGTCGTTCTGCGACTAGTGCCCCAAGTGTTGCACCTCATGGGATTACACACATACGGTGTAGTCGACGACTCCTGGTCTCCGACCGAGTACGGAGGTTGCGGAAGTAGAGAGATGGACCAAATACTAATAGCACGGCGGTGTGCTTATAGTAGAGAATTCTCAACTCCTAGCACAGTTCCAAAGGGAACCACGGCCGGAGAGGAGAGAAGAGAGAGAGATTTATGGGAGAAAGGGTAGGGGGTGCCTCCATTTATATAGTGGCAGGAGGGGAGCCAACCCCCTTGCCCTCCCCCATGTGGGACTAAACCGACATGAGGGGTGCGCCAAGGGAGGGGATCCGCAGCCCCCATGGGCCCCACAAGGCCCATGCGACTGGACCCCCTTTGGCCTCCCTCCTTTTCCTTCGTTTTCCCCTAATGAGCCTCTTTTGCCCGGAAGGCCCATTAGTGGAATAAATGCACTAATAAATAAATAAAATGACATTTAATTATTAATTACACTAGATAATAATAAATACACATTTCTTATTTATTTCGAGTACCGTAAACACTTCTGACACCCTCCGATCTTCATCGGGCATTTCTCCCTTTATCCTGATACACCTTCGGAACTCTCCGATCACCATCGGATAAATCCCGAAACGATTCCGGTTCTCTTTATTTATTCTCTTCGATACTAAGATCTCTCTCTAGAATCGTCTACCCTTAAGTGTGACACCCAACGGTTCGGAACACATTAGACATGGCGAAGACAACTCTCAAACCAATGACCAATAGTGGAAGTCGAACGTCCCGAATGGCCCCTGGGCATCCATCAAGGTTTTTGCGTCGCTTTGAACCTTAAACGTAATTCCCCATGCCCCTTGCCTTAGTGATACTCTATTTGTCCGGACTTGATCGTCCGGTATCTCATACCCTGTTCAGTCTCATTACCGACATAACAATTCTACTCGTTCCCGTTCCGTTGCATCTCCGTGACCTAGTCACATGCTTTCAAGCTAATTGATGCAACTCCACCGAGTGCTCCCATGAGTATCTATCCGTCAATAGGATTGGCAAGTCCCGCTCTTGATGGTACATCTCGACATATCCCTTTTATTACCCAATAGACACCTTTATAATCACACTGTCACGTTGTGACATTTGATGCAATCAAAGTAACTTCCAGGATAGCAATTAAATATCATCTCATGGTAAAAGGCTATGGTACTATGTTTTCGTTATCGTAACGTTAAACTTAATCACTCGACATCATCATGATAAAACATAATGGGTGTGAGTCCATCACATCATCCACCAATGACATGACTCCGTTGTCAATGGTATAAATACCCATAATCAGGAAACCTTGATCATCTGTTGCCCAATGGGCTAGTATAACTAGAGTCTACTAGGGACCTGGTTTGTTTACAAACCACACATGCATTAATATTTCCGCTTAATACAGATATAGCATGGTACAAAACATTATGAACACAAGAGTTATGATAATAAATCTCCTTTATTATTTTACTCTAGGGCATAACTCCTTCATAGCGGACCTCGAGTGCAACATGAGTAAAATAACATTGGCCGCCATATAACGGCCACGGTGCTCCGCATCGTAAACAGACTTGAGAAGAGGCATAGCCCTATGAAAGAAAGGAAAACACGATTAAAACAACGAGAAAAATATCATAATACTATAAAGTAGTAATGACTCAAAAATCCTAACTATCTATAACAAATCTATTTTATTATCTAATACTGACAAATCAACGAAAAAATACTACATAATTATATGAATTAAAATTATACCCTAACTAACATACTTATTTACAATGAACTAAAATTTAAAATATCTAGTATTTACAAAATGACTATACTAGTACTACTAATAGACCCTAATACCAAATACCTCATAATAACAATCTAATAGTAACACAAATTTGACCACTAAATCTAATACTAGAATGTAGGGTTTCCTAATCCAGTACTAGTAGCAACATAATACTAGCACGATAACCTAGAAAAATACTAATCCACTACTAAAAACCTAATACTAACAACCTAAATAGTTAAGAAATTAGATGAACTAGGGATCGCAAATACCTAGAGAAACAAATGTGAGAATTTAAACAAATAAAAAGAGCGGAAAAGTGGGGGGCATACCTTCACAACTCCAATGGGAACCAAATCCGTAGAAAATGGGCCTTCGATCTTGCCAAAAGAGGGAGATTTGAGGGGGAGAAGAGTGAGTGGCGGCGGGGGCGGGGCTCCTTCTTGAATAGCAGAACAGAGGATAGGGGAAAAGAAGGGTTAGAATCGGAAGGGGGCCGTGGGCGTTTGTTAAGTTCACCCTCAAAACGCCGTCGTCCAGGGCGTTAGGCGGCCATGTGCATAACGAACCAGTCCAGGGCGTTACGCGGCCAGGTGCATAACACCGCCCCAGTCCAGGGCATTATGTGGCAGCCACGTGAAAGTCCTCGGTCACGGTGGCACGATCAATAACGCATAGGGGCCCCGCGTTATGATAGAGAGTATAACGCCCTAGAGGCGAGCATTATGATAAAGGGTTATTTTTAAAAAAAAATTGGTGTGGGGGGTTAGGTCGTAAATTTTCTGTGTCGAAAGATTATTTATGTAAAATTTCACCCGGTTTGGCGGGGCTGTTGGGTTTGCACTTAGAGAATCTCCACCGGCGCCCTCCAAACGTCCCCCGAATGGCCCAATGGGGGTTCAGACAAAAAAAAACCCCGTCGTGCACCCCCCCAAAGGTGTCCACCGGCCAAATTTATGTCCGGCACCCCCAGCCCACCCGCCAAACTTGGGGGCCAGCCTGGGGGCGCCGGACATCGTCTGCTCGCCCCACCCGACAGGCGCTGGCCACTCGTCATAGGGACAAGACCACACCGGGGCGTGAGTTAAGGCGTAGTGCAGGCGACCGGTCCGCGTTAATGTCGCTTTCAAGTTTCTAATGCGACGGGACACCGGCCTGCAACACACCTAGCAATTACACCGGCGACGCGACGCGATGCTTCCGAGGCCGGCGTTACGCCTTCCCCACGACGTCGCCGCCCTTCGGCCAAGTAAAAAAGGCAAAGCCTTTTGCCTCGCCGTGCACATCCTTCTCCCCCGCGCCTTCCCGCCCCAACCCTCTCGCTGTCGCCGCCATGGCCAACAACTGGGAGGCCGGGTCGTCTTCCAGCTCCAAGATCACGAGCGGACGAACCATCAACACGGAGGGCGTCTCGGAGTTGTACTGGTACGGCCTCCTCGCTCCGCCGGATAACCGCATCTCAAAGGACTGGCGCATCTCCGATGGCAACCTCGTCGTGCCAGCGATGCCCCAAACAGCGGACTTGCTCCGCCGTTACATTGCTCGACGGCGCAGTTGGATGACACCCGTAGAGTGATGCCTTCCCGAGAACGACGACGGCCAACAGAACTAGGGAAGCTGGCTCGATAGGTTCGAGCAGGCGCGGAAGACCGTCATCAAGCTCGTCGACAACCCAGACGTGCTCTTCTCGCATCACAACGCCATCGGCCGCTACCGCTGGTGGGATCAAACTGGCCACACCGTGACCAGCGCGATCGAAGCCGTGAGGCGGCACGCCGCGGCGTGGAACGTTCTCCCGCTCCAGTTGTTCTCGTTGCTGCCGCTGCGCCCCATCCGCGATGAGCCACGCCGCCGCACCCCTCCCGCCGCCACTCCCCACCTCGGTGCCGCCTGTTTCTCCGCCGCCGCCGGGAGGAGCCGCAGCCGCGCGCCACCGTCAAGGAGGAGCCGCACGGCGACGACCTGTACAACATCCCGTCGTCGCTGCATGACCTGATGGAGGACGAGTGCCCCGACCTCTTCGCTGCCATGGCCAATTCGGTGGCCAGGTTGGAGCAGGAGGCGCCAGGGTGGCTGACGACGATGCACTCCACGACGGTGGAGGCATTTGGGAGCCGCGGCGCCGCCACGGCCGCCTCCAGCACTCGCACTCGCGTCGGCCCCTCCTCCAACCACGCCCCCGCCTCCTCCTCGTCCAAAGTCGTCGTTCTCGACGAAAGCGTCGACGAAGACTACTCGTTCGACTGGAGCGGCGACGATGAGTAGTTAGGGTTACTACCTCCATTCCAAAATATAAGGCGTATATTGTTTTCTTTGACCGAGATTTTGACCAAGATTTACTCATTTAATATGAAACTTTTATGATAGAACTCGTAATTGTAAGAAAGTACTTTTGAGTAGGAATACAATGATATCACTTATATGTCGCATAAATTACATATTGATATATTAATTGTTGGTCAAAGGGTCGGTCAAAACAAATGAAATGAGCCTTATATTATGGGACGGAGGTAGTAGGGTTTAGCTGCGGCTAGTGCAAATTAAGTTCAAACTATGTAGAATAGTTTTAAATTTGAATGTGATTTATAAATTATCAATAAATTTCCATGTTCAAGTTTTTTTGGGATGCCACTGTGGCACCCGCTCATCATATTCGCGGACACATGTCCGGCACCCTTTAGGCTGGTGCCAATGCATCATTCATTATAGTCTCGCCACGTCAGTTTTTATCATCACTCTCATCCCACTCTCACCACACTCTCACCCCACGGTGCCAGTGCACGGGCTGTAGCCTCGCTCTCGCCTCCCTCTCGCCCCACGGTGCCAACGCACTCTCGCCCCGCTCTCGCCCGCCTATCGCCTACAGCGCGGGCGGTGGATCCACCGCCCCGCGTTGTTGTCTCGCCGCCCTACCGCCCCACTATCGCCCGGGCGCGGGCGATACCGCCCGGGCTATAGCCTGCGTTGGCACCAGCCTAAAAGGGGTCCAATTCGAAGGCGACGGATACTGAATGAGTGCGGGTGGAGATGCATGCAACCGGAATCTTACGAAAATGTTGGGTGGCACAGATCACCGGACAGGCCGCAATCAGTTGCGGAAGATCAATTTAATTTCTCTTTTTTTTTTTTGATAAAGGGATATTTTATTACTTAATGTAACATTACACCCAGCCTCTGCATATCAAGATGCACACAGCCGAAAATTTAAGAAACACAAGAAAAATAAGGCGAACTACAAAAGTAAGTAAGATCGCCTAAGATGCTGGGGGTCCAATCCGCAAATTATGCTGCCACCCATGCTGGGATAAAAAATCCCTCGCCGTATCCTCCAGTCTGGTACACACCTCCAAAAAAAGGTCCCGGTGCTCCAAACGCTGCAGTGGAACCCAAGTATGGAGTATAGCTGTAGTCCTGAAGATAATCTGCATGAGAGAGAAATTTTTATCATTAAAAACCTTGTCATTTCTACACAGCCACAGCGACCAAATCACGGCAAGCGCTGCCACCCTAATAAGTGTCTTAAACCTCTTATCAACACCGTTTAGCCAACTCCCAAAAATATTGGCAATACTTATCGGTGGATATAAGGTAGAACCTATTTGAATGATCGACCATATAGAATTAGCAACCGCACAATCGAAAAACAAGTGTTTTATTGTCTCATCTTTATGACAAAAAACACATTGTTTACTCCCTTGCCAGTTGCGTCTTACAAGGTTATCTTTTGTTAAAATTACACCACGACGAAGATACCATGCAAAAACCTTAGTTTTAAGAGGTATTTTCATCTTCCAATTTTTTTTATTATTTTCAATTGGCATATCCGGTTGTAACAGCGCCTCATACATCGAGCTAACCGTGAATTTACCATTAGAGTGTAAATTCCAACGGAACTCATCAACACCCTCTGTTAGCTGTACTACCATCAAACGATGTAATAGTTCGTTCCAAGCTAAAAGGCGGGGACCAACTAGGTCTCGCCTGAACGTCACGTTTGGTGGGAAGGTTTCCATCACCTTAGCGATAGTATCGCTTTTGTGTCGTCCAAACACTATGTTGTATAAAGCTGGATTGTTCCCGGAGTGTGTTATTACCTAACCACTTATCCTCCCAGAACCGTATATGTGAACCGTTTTTAATGGAAAATGATCCCAAAGGGAAGAAGTATTTCTTTGTCGCCATAAGACCAGCCCAAAAGTGTGAGTCCCCGGATTTCCATGAAACCTGGGAAAGAGCTTTTGAACCTATATACTTCCTTCTTAGGATAGTTTGCCACATCCCATCCTCGGTCAGCAGTTTAAACAACCACTTCCCTAGTAGAGCTCTATTCTTGACCTGAAGGTCATGAATCCTAGCCCACCATGTTCCTTAGGACGGCATAGCACATCCATTTAGCCAATCGATATTTTTTCTTCTCACCATCCCCTTGCCAAAAAAATCTTGATCGAAAATAATCTAATCGATGCAAGACTCCTTTTGGTATTTGGAAGAAGGAAATCATATACAGTACCATATTGGTTAATACTGAATTTATGAGAACCAATCGACCACCCAAGGATAGTAATTTCCCTTTCCAACTAGTCACCTTGCTTGAAGTCTTTCCTCAACATGTTTCCATTGGGCAATCGTCAGCCTCCTGAAGTGAATCGGAATGCCTAGATAACTAATGGGAAACTGACCCTGACCACATCCGAAAAGCTCAGCATATTGGTCAACATGGTCTCGAGCATCGCCAAAAAAAATACATTCACTTTTATGATAATTAATCTTCAGACCAGAGAGCTGTTCGAACGCTGAAAGAATTAGTTTCAGGTTCATTGCTTTCTCCAAGTCATGATTCATAAAGAGAATTGTATCGTCTGCATATTGAAGAATAGACAACCCCCCATCCACAAGATGAGGTATTACCCCTTCAATCTGACCCTCGATTTTTAGCACGTTCTATGATTACGGCTAACATATCAGCTACATATTAAATAATATAGGTGATAATGGATCGCCCTGACGTAACCCTTTTTTCGTTTGGAAGTAAGCACCAATGTCATCATTGACCTTTATTGCCACACTTCCCCCCGAAACAAAGTTACGAATCAAAGACCCCACTCTTCGGAGAAACCTTTCATCCTCAGAGTCTGCTGAAGAAAACCACTTGACTTTATCATAAGCCTTTTCGAAGTCTATCTTCAATATTACGCCATCCATCTTTCTACGGTGTAGCTCATGAATCGCTTCATGCAATACACCACCACCCATCAAGGATGTTCCTACCTTGCATAAAAGCTGTCTGAGACGGCCGTACTACATGGTCAGCAACCGAGTTTAGCCTTATGTCGCGGATTGGTGAAAATTTTGAAGCACACATTAAGAAGACAAATAGGTCTATACTGTTGAATCCTATCCGCCTCATTAACCTTTGGCAACAAAATTATCTCCCCAAAATTAATGCGAATAATTCAAGTTGTCCGTCATGCAAATCATGAAACAACTCAAGCAAATCCGCTTTAATCATTTCCCAGAAATGCTGATAAAAATTCAGCTGGGAATCCATCCGACCAGGGGCCTTATTATGCTCCATTAAGAACCGCCTTCTTTAACCTCCTCAGAGTAAGGGGCGGTAAGATATGCATTCTCCTCCTCTGAGACCTGAGGAATATCATCTATCCGGGATTCATCCAATGTGAAATCACTCTCATCGGGTTCTCCGAACAGGTTTTTGTAATACCTCGTAATATATTTTTTTAACTGATCATGGCCTTCGATTCTGCCCTCCTCCTGATCCAGAGAGTGAATAAGTTTCTTCCTATGTCTGCTATTAGCAATACTATGGAAGTATCCGTATTCGAATCTCCTTGCAGTATGAATTGAGCTTTTGATCTTTGATACCCACTTAATCTCTCATCACGAAGGATACCCACCATCTCCGCATTTGATTGTTTTTTAATTTCAATCTCATCCGGGGACAGGGGTCGCCATTCCGCTAGAGACTCCAGGTCATCAATAATCGCTGAAAGCCGTAATTTTTCTTTTTTAAGTAATCCAACCAAGTGTTTAGCCCATCCCTTTAGGTGTTTACGCAAAGCGCGTATTTTATTATTCCACCTGTCTAAAGGAGTGACTCCACCGACTGGACGTGCCCCCCATCTTGACCATATCCTCAAAACCATCACGGTTTAGCCATCCCAGTTCAAATTTAAACTGGTGACTAGGGTGGACATGATGGTTCCCTGTGGATATTAGAATGGGAGCATGATCTGATAATGCTTCAATACGCTCTAGGACCCTGACTGAGGCCAGTGGGAATTTTGATTCCCAATCAGAGTCCATCAGTACTCGATCCAATTTCTCGTATGTCGGCTCTGGGAGATTATTAGCCCAAGTGTACTGTCTCCCAGGCATTGTTACCTCTTTTAAGTCAAGACTGTCAATGACAGCGTTGAATAAAAGAGACCAATGATTATCAAACCTACCTCTGCTCTTCTCATGTGGGAATCTCAACAAATTAAAATCCCCTCCTATAAGTATAGGATATGGATTGTCTTTTGCTAGGTTTACCAGCTCACGGAGAAAAGCAGATTTTTGAGCATCCTGGGCGGCACCATACACAGTGACAAGACTCCATTGGAAGTTATCAACTTTATTACGGATGTGGAACTTAATATGAAATTCCCCTTCCGACGAGGCTAACACTTCCATGGTATCGTTTCTCACACCGAGTAGAATGCCACCAGATCGTCCCCGAGGTGGACGTGAGACCCAAGTAAAATCCACACCACCAGATAGGCGGTTAAGTAGACTTGTTGAGAAGTCACGCTTTCCAGTCTCAGAAACACCCACAAAATCCAAGTGATGATCCCGAATCAAATCAGCAATACGAACATGTTTAGCCAAGTCACGTAGACCTCTGCTGTTCGAGAATATGCCATTCATCGGGAAACATTCGGGTAGTGGGTAACTTTAGCCTTTTTCTTAGGCGATTTTTTCTTTCTCAAGGAGTCGGTTTTGGACTTTCGGCTTGATGCTTTAAGATCATAAGCTGAGCTAAGCATAGCCTCGTCGAAACCCCCCTCCGAGATATCCCCAACCAGATGCGTTAATTAGCTGCAAGACTGTTGTTTCCGGCGTAAGAGCCCCAATTGCGGATGCCGATTAAGCTTTGGCAAGGACGTAGCTACTAGCTAGAGCAGACGTTAATTGGGGGATATATGATGATAGATGATTTGCCACACTTTTTCACTGAAATCTGATTATTTGCCACATGACCACCACATGATCCGTTAATTGAACTACACTGGACCGGAGACCATGGACTACACTCTCATACAGTCATACACGACACACGAAAGAAATAAAATCGACCGACATACACAGATCGTAGCTAGGCACGCACACACAGCAACGGAGAGTAAGTAATTAAGCAGCACACACTGCCACGCCACGCACTCTTAATCAAGCTGGCTAATAACTCGGAAATCAGAATGCCGCTAAGCGTCGAGGACGTTGGGGCAGTTGAAGCCGTTGGGCGGGTGCTTGCCGCAGGTGATGAGCAGCCGGAGCGCGACGGGGAGGTAGATGTTGATGTTGAGGAGCCGGGCGCGGATGGTGGTGCAGAGGCACAGCGCCGCGTCCAGGTCCGCCACCCCCTGCACCAGCGGGCAGCACTTGGAACGCGTCTCCCGCCCGATCACCACGTGCACCAGCCCGCCCAGCAAGTCCACGCACGCGTTCAGCTTCAGCGCGTCGATCGGGCACGTCTTCCCGTGCGGCGGCGACGGCGGCGGCACGTACGGTGGCGTGTATGGCGGTGTCGGAGGCACGTACGGTGGAGTCGGGGGCACGTATGGTGGAGTCGGCGGCACGTACGGCGGCGTGTATGGCGGTGTCGGTGGCACGTACGGCGGTGACGGCGGGATGTAGGGTGGGGAAGGCGAGACGTGCGGCGGTGACGGAATGTATGGCGGGACGTGCGGCGGTGACGGTATGTATGGCGGGACGTGCGGTGGTGACGGAATGTATGGCGGGACGTGCGGTGGGGACGGAATGTATGGTGGCACGTACGGCGGTGGCAGTGGCGTCGGCGGCACGTATGGTGGAGTCGGCGGGGCGTAGGGCGGTGGGCGCGGCGTGGACGGCGGGTGGCAGGGCGGGCATTTGGAGCCCGACGGTGGGCCGCCGTGATGCTTGGGCGGCTTTCCGTGGTGGGGCGGGTGCTTCCCGCCGCTTCCACCACCGCCATGGCCGGGATCCGGCGGCGGGCAGTTGCTGTGCGACCCGTACGAGGCCGGCAGAAGCAGGACGGCGACGATGGTAGCGAGCAGGAGCGAATGGAGGGAGGCGAGGCCGGCCATGGCGCCGCGGTGGTGTGCACTGTGCAGTGCAATGCCGTGAGCCCGTGACCGACCGGCGCATTTTATAACGAGGAGACGTCCCCGTGCGGGGCGCCAGGTGTTCGACCGGAGTCGTCCACCTGCGCAAGTGTCCACGGCGCGGGCAGGCTCACGGGTCGTCTCGGCATGCGCGCAGAAAGGGTGGCGTTGCTTTTCTAGGCCATGCACGCACCGGGTGGCTGGGGGCTGTGCAATGAACACGAGATGGGGAATGAGATTGACTGACGATTTGTCCTCGGAGATGGGCCGCGCGCGCCCGTGACCTGCCATGGTTTGGCGCCTTCGCCACCTCGACGGACGGCTGGACTGTTGCAGCCAGCCTTGCATGTGAAGTCAAGATGCCTCGAGTACCATCCATTTCGTCAGCACTCAACGTGGGTGCCAGCATTTTGTAAAACACATCTCAAACAAAAACCATCACCACTAGCTTAAAATATGGGTGTTACTATGGGATAAATAAATAAATCATTTATGAATGCACTGCACATTGCTATTTCGTGAATGTCTATGTCGTTTGTGTGATTTTTGATCATGTCACAACAAATCCACATCTCAAGCAAACGTGGTGGTTGCGAGAAAGTAGCTCATCATAAATCCTAGATTTCGAGCGTGGAATTTGTGCACCCAAGCTACAGTGCTCTCGGCCTCTAAAAATTTCCGAAAATCATATTCACAAGTTTCAAAAAAATGTGAAAAAGATCTTGATATTCTCGACGAATTATTGTACAAACATGCAAAATTTTAATTTGGAAAGCCTTGTATTTTGAGCTAAACAAAAATGACAAGTGTATAGATCTATTTTGAAATCTCCGAATTTTCTGAGATTTTGTCATTTTTGTGTACATTATAACATAAAGAATTTCATGTTGAGATTGTGTACATTTGTATGCTATATCATGTACTACCCCCAGAATTATTTTCAATTTTTTTGTAAAATTTCTAAAAAAAATTAAAAGATCTTTTTCAAGTGGAGGGAGCCATGGAGCTCGGGAGCCAAAATGACTTTCCGCTAGATTTCTCTCTATTTCTCTATATATGACAAAAAGTTGTTTAAAAAAAGTATAGATGTAATTTTTTCCTAAGAATGACCCGAAGCACTTTTTTCACGGTTATAATGTAGTCCAAATTCTTTAAGTTTGGCCAAATATATAATTAAAATATTAACATCGATAACACCAAATTAATTTCATTAGATTTATCGCAATTTATATTTTTCATACTATATACATTCAATGTTGTAGATTTTAGCACATATGTTGACATAGTTGGTTAAACTTCAAAAGTTGATCAACGTGGGAAGGATCCTCCGTTGTCTATACTTTGTTAGATAGATGAGACCTCTCTAGACGATTTTCTCACAGACATCACCCCATTTAGCCCAAGCACTTTCCCTCCGACTCGAACTCGGGTGGGTCGGCTCAACAATATGAACTCTTGGACACCAAGGTAGTGTTTGGTTCTCATGTTTGGGTAAACTTACAATGTATCATGAAACACATCTCTCGCTAATATGATTTTGGACCAATCAAATATCAGGAAGAAGAAAAGAATACTCCGACCATGGATTTGGTAAGAATAAAGAGAATTTGACAAATGCCATACCTTTCTTGTGACTCCGCCAAAAACAAATATCTTAGTTTTATTTGTCTAAATTGTCAATGCTACACCATTAACCTAGACCACAATATATCATCAGTATTTTTTTGGTAGTTACTGGACAAAAATTATCCAAAGAATGAAAGATTACAAAAGGAAAAGATTATCAAAACAGGAAAGTTTTAGCGCATTCAAAAGGGACCATCGGTTAGCCTTCTGGCGGGTGACCATGATTAGTACCCCTCACGCTAACAAACACACACATCACCAACATGTCTATCAAACAATATGGAGAATTTTTTCAGTCATTCGTTATCAAACAAAGAAAATTTTGTTAACAATTTACCTTAAGCTTCGCTATATTTCTTAACATTTCATTACCAACGGAATTATTTGTATTATTTTTCCGCACCAAAAGTTCCTCAAAAAGATCTTAATACTTGATTATAAAAACATCTTAACACCATTTGCATTGTAAAAATATGGTTAGTGGATGCTTAGAAACTTAAAGGACAAAACATCCGATAAAAAAGAACTTGAAATGTACTACTCCCTCCGACAAAACATATCTAGACACGTTTTAGTGTATACATACATGTGTATCTTACACTAAAACATGCTAGATACATGTTGTTTAGGAAAACATCCTACATTTCGATACAAAGGGAGTAGTCGGTAACCTTTTTGTTTTCCTTGTAATTTCCAAACCTGGTTTGTATTTCATTTTTATTTTAAATAATAAAATTTAGATATATTATTCTTCAAATCAATCTAGTTTTACACTATCTCTAGCTGGAGATATTTTTTTCTATCAATGTGTAGATCGCATTTGAATTTGAAAGAGGGATGGCAGACAGGTATATTGCCAACTCACTTATTTTTTAACAAAAAAATAAAAACTTGTTATGGGGTACTATAGTGTCAATTCATAGCACGGTAGCTTACAAATTGCTTGCAATACTACGGGCGTATTTGGTTGCTCGCAGCGTTTTTGGGTTAGTTGCATTTGTGGCCTACATGGGCCTGTCTCAGGAAAAATAGGCCTGGTACATGTTGTGCAACTCGTTTGGTTGCCAACAATGTTCTAGCCAGACCCGTTCGGCTGAGAGCGAATTTCAAGGCCTGAGGTGTTTAGTTTGTTGGATGTATGCCCATGAGACAATAAAATACATCAATTTCATGATTAATGTATTATGTTTTTATGCTATAACTGTTGTGGTCACTGAATATGAGATTTAGAGGAAAACCTATACACACGCGTAGAAACATAAACACATTGTTATAACCCTTTGTCATGTCTCATGGACAAATTCGTTAATATAGATGACCATGTTTTCCTGGTCATGGACATTTGTTATGTCAATATTAATAGGAGCACATTGTTGTTTCAACATTATGGCCGAGTAGACCAAAGTAGCTGAGATACTACGAGATTTAATATAGCATTACTATAAATAGTATCATTACAATATGGATATTTTATTTGATTCCTTTTACCATGAGAATATACGGTGGTGTTTGCTGAAAATTTTGCTTTGGTGTAGTCAAGTATTACCCCGTAAACTTGGTGACAAAAAAGGCTATTACTGGGTATTCTCGAAGGTGTTCATTTCACTGTGATAATTCAATACTGGGAATTACTCCTCTATTTAATAGAGAGATACATCTAGGATCCACCCGGTGTAATGGTATATGTTAATAAGTTTGCACAAACAAATGCATGGTGAGACTATAACACGGTGACGAGTAAAAGGAATCATACCAGACATAAAGAATAATGTGATATGGTAATTAAATAGTTTAATAATGGTCTTATCATTCATCTCGCCATGAGGTATTGATTGGTAATGCGAAGTAATGTGAACTTAGTTAATAACCAGCAGGTTGAGCGGAGTTTATTCATATAACTTGTAGGAATCAATATGGACGTCCACGGTCCTAACGTTGATTACTTATTTATAAATTGGTTTCTTGGTCATGTCTACTTGTTATCGAACCTTTAGGGGTCACACACTTGAGGCATCAAAGTAAGTTGTTCACATTGGTTGGTTCGGAGAAGAGAGCGGGTATCATTCGGGTAATTCCGACACGATAGAATTAATATTCCGAGAGATTACGGAAGAGAATGAGATGTCCCAGGATGTCGGAAATATGTTTTTGACATCAATAAGTAATGTTCAATATCAATACAATTTCACAGAAACAAGTCTGGTGTAAATCGGAGCCGTTTCGAGGAAGTTACTATGAGAGAGAAATAATGTCGGTGTAAGACAGAATGGTATATGAGATATAACGGAGGACATGAGATGTATCGATATGTTAGAAACAAATATGTTTCTAACATTAGTAGATAAGATCGATGATTTTATCTATAGGAATTATATGGTTCCGGAAGAGTTTCGGGAAAAAACCGGGAAAGGCGGAAGTGCTGGAGGGAGGCGGATTTTCCCCATAGCCACACCCACTATGTGGGGGCTGGCATGTGGGCCCCAGGGCCTCCGAACATGGTGCATAACTCCTCCCAAAAATATTCCATGTTTGGTTTAAAGAGAAAAAGGAAAAGACAAAAGGGAAAAGGGGGGAAAAGGGCGGTGTGTGTGTGGGCGCCGGGGGGGGGGGGGTTGGAGTCCAATCCGAATCCACCAAGGGGAGGTGGTGCGGCCATCCTAGGAGGCTTCCAAACCGAGCCCCCCATTTGTAAGACTCCCCACATGATCCCACTATATAATCCCCCACCCCTCCTCCTTTGAGAGATATATCAATTGGATTTCGGGTCTCTCTCTCTTTCTAGTTGAATTAGAGGGTCTAATTAGAACTTCTAATTAGAGCCCTTCTAATTGAATTAGAGCTTCTTCAAATTGGGTTTTGAGGTGTGCTCTCCGAATCAGATCTAGCTCTAATATCTCTCTCTCTCTTTCTCTCTCTCTCTCTCTGATGTCCTGGGATATCTCCACCTCAATTGTGAACCTATAGTGATTATACCTAGATGGTGAAGTGTTCCAAGACTTTGACGAACTTGTGTGTGCGAGCTATTAGAGGGGTAACACGTGAGACCCTCACTCTGATGGATACGAAGGCTGGACACAAGGAGAAGAAAACAGCCCCACCGCTAGGCTTAGTTGTGGGACTCTTCGTCAGACACCGACATCATCATCGATATTCGTTCCGTGCTTTGTGTTGGTAACGAATCAGATCTATCCCCGCCTTTACCTTCATTGTAGATCATGTGTGTTGTGTAAGACGAAAATTGTGATTTTCTGCATGCTACCTAATATGGTTGCCTTGCTGCTGTGTTTAGGCATAAACCCCTGTGTTTGGGTGCACAAATTGTGGTTTTATGGTTACCTTGCATCCCTAGTGGTGAGCTTACCATCTCAATGATGTTCACACATGATCATACAGGCTTAAGACAAGCTCAAATAGACAATGATGATGAAAACGACAATTATTATGAAGTCTTTGATGCCTCCACACCCAATTAGACCTGGACCTTTGAGTTTACCATTTGTGGTTGCTCCAACTTTGATGCTCTCAGGAAGTACAGGGGTTTCTTCTAGAAAGGACATGGAGTGAGATTATTTTTCCTCCTCAAGAGTCTCGGACCATTTGCAGAAGTTATTGGGGAAATTGTTAGCCTGAGCTGAGAAAGAGCTCTAGGAGGTTTAGATTCCTAGAATCCTACCCCTGGACATCACATACCACTACAACACAAAATAACAAGATTACAAAGTGCAAAACTAGCAACATTGGATCACAAGATAGAAATACAACATAAGCAAAGAATGAATTGATGATCATATTGTTGGAGATATGCCCTAGAGACAATAATATTTAGTTAGTATTTGGTCTCCAAGTTCATTATTAATTTTATACCTTCGTGCTATAACCTTTATGGTAGTTCAATAGTGAATATTCAAAAAACACCTATGTGCGTGTGTGAGGATATGAACAAACAAGTGTTCCTAATCTTGACTCTAAGATTAGCTTGTGTGTTGTGAGATGATCGCGTTTTCCTAATCACGGACTTTGATAAGTTTAGCAACCATGAAGGTTTATTGTTAGAGTAACAATAGTACTGAACCGTCCCAAGTATATAATATTTCTAACATACAAAATTTTGTGTTATGATTTGGCAAAGTGAATATGAAGTTTTCATTTGCTAAGATTCCTATACTATGAGAATATCTAGTGACTGCATATTCGACATTTATACTTTGAATGTCTTCAACCATCTATCATAACAGGAGATTATAACATTGAAATTTGGTGACCTGGGTGTGTAATGGAACCGAGATCGTTCAATAATTGTACTTAACTCCTCCACACGACAGAGGTATACATTCTGTGGGCCCTCTCAGTATCACCAATGCCAACCAATCTTCTGTCCAGACATAGTGTGATTTATCACAAGGACATCAGGGATATGTATGAGGAAAGAGAACGATATCTGATGAGGGGATGGTAACCCGGTAGGCTAATACTGAGGTGAAACCCGGCCCAAAGGGAATCGCGCAAGACCCGGCTCAAGGAGGAGGAGTTTCTAGAAGGCCCAAGAAGGAGCGTAGGCCTTGTAACCCATACCTTGGGGGTTAGGATTAGGAAACTTAGGGTTGTGTGCGGTTTCCGGGTAGGATTCCGGGTGTATCTTGTATAGGAAGCCAGGGAGCTGGGTAACATATAAACCGGCTCCTAGGGTTAGAAACACAGAGCTTCACCAGATATTCGAATATCCTGTAATACGAGAGCTGATATTAGTAACCCTAGATCGGAGACTCGGCGACATTACTGCCAGAGCTACCAGATCGATTGATAGCATGATTTCCCTTGAGCTAAACCCTCTCCCAAACACCAGAGTCGATTTGCCCCAAAGTAAGTTACCCATGGTAACGTCTGCCGTGATTATCCCACGACAATATCGGTACGAGTTTTATGTGTTATGTTCAAAGTGTTTGATCATACTAGAGCACATTGTTTCACCTCGTGATATTGTTGGTATTGTTTAGGTGAGGAGATATGTGTAATGATTCACTTGAAGATTCCCTCGTCCTTCGTGAACACACAGGAGCCATCATGGGCGTCCATGGTTCCATTGTTGGCTATTGTTCGGTAAGTTCCCAAACAGGTCTATGTGTTGCTAGACATTTACAGGTCACATGTTTAAGTTATGTCAACCTTTGATTGAGAGTGTAATCGTAGTCTTAGTGGTTTTGAGAAATGTCGGAGTCATTCTGATGTCACGCGAACAATTTTGGAGTCATTCAGAGGTCATCCGGTGGAGTTACTATGAGAGAAATATTGCCGCGAGAGGGAAGAAATTGTTTCGGTGAGAAATGGGATGATATGATATGTTCCTATAGGGGTTACAGGGTTCCGGAAGAGTTTCAGACAAAACAATAATAAGGGGGCATTGCGGGAGGGGCCTGGGGTGGCGCCACAATATTTGTGGTGTAACTGCATTGGTCCCTGGCCCACTAGGGAAGGCGCATGACATCCCCCATATATTCCATGTTTGATTTTGGTGAGAAAAAGCAAACCCCAAATTGAAAGGAACAAAAAACGGAAAGCAAAAAGTGAGAAGGGACTCCCCAATTGGGGAGTCCAATCCGAATTGAGGTGGGGGAAGGGGTGAGGCCAGGTTTGGCTGCCCCAAACCGACCTAGCCCCCTTTGGCAGGTGTCCCCTACATCCCACTATATATACTCCCCAATCCCCACGAAAGAATACACACGAATTTGCCTTCGTGCCTATTCTCTCTCTCTAGTTGAATTCAAGCCTCTTCTAATTGGGGTTTTGAGGTGTTCTCTCTCAATTAGACCTAGCTCTAATACCTCTCTCATGTGTTGAGAGCACACGTCTCATACAGGTATAATCTAGTTGATTAGATCTACCACCAAAGCTACACCGAAAGACTGTTCTCTCTTTGTTAGCGTCAAGTCCTGTACGACATAGCACTGACGGTTTGACGCAACTGGATGTGACACATGAGAAGCTAGCGTCATCCTTGCAGCTAGGCCTAGCTGTGAGGATATATGATTGTTCAGAATCTTCTACGACTATACCGTTCTTTCGGTGTTGGTGTACATAAATACTAGATCATGGCATGTATGTGCATGCTTTGTTATCTTCATAGAAGATCTTGGCGGCTATGTTGGACACAAAATTTTGAATGCTGCAACATACACCAGTGGTTGTATCAGAGCATGCTATGCATAGATACGATCTGACCTAGAGCATGATTTTTTTGCGGGTATTGCATAAACTTGTGTAAGTATATTAGAAAGTTATTTAATATTCATTTTATATTTTTAGCTTCCCAATAAAATGTGTTTTTTTGTTTCCGACAACGTGGTGTGATTTTTACAAACTTCTGGCAATCCTAGGACGTTCGATTTCCCATGGCGTATCTCGTCTGATCAGAATAAGTGCTTCAGTAGTTTTGGGTTGCACCATAGTTGGTCTCAGTAACGTCATAGTGGAAAGGGCACGTGGGATGGATCCCACGGGGGTCATGCGCAATTGCGATTGTTTGAATTGAGCTTAGAGATGTTTTTGTAATATCTGAGGATCAATCACCCCGTAAGGTAATCTAGTAATGATATTAAACATACCTCGATTTACGTAGGTTATGACGTTTTTTTGTAGAAGCTACATCCACGCTTAAACTTGCAAACAAAGCGTTAGAGGCATCTAACTTGGTTTTGCAGGATGTGTGTGTGATTTGGTATATCTATCTTGTTACTATGTTTTTACATGATGACAAATGCTAAAGGATTGTCATTGTTTGACTTCAACAATCAGGCGTTCATCACGGATCACGGGAGGAAGTATAAGACAAGAGAAAGTGGTTGTTTCTTTTTCCTGGAAAGGCTTGAAGAAATTTTTACCGTGAAAACATTTCTTTGGATTTTCTGTCATAGTGAGAATAATAAAGATGGAGGATCCTCGTTGGAGATTGATACGTCCAAAACGTATCTATAATTTTTGATGGTTTCATGCTACTTTTATGCTTTTGATAGTTATTTTTATATTAATTTTATGATTTATTTGGACTAACCTACTAATAGTTGCAAAAGTGCATAATTTTCTTGTTTTACACTTTGATGTGTAGGAATTATCAAAAAACACAAGAGGAAACCTTTTTGGAGTCGAATTGAGACTTTCCTGAAATTTGTCTCTTTTTGAAAATTGTCATGTACCGGACAGAAGAATATGTCGAATGTAAAAAGTCCCTTCACGAAAGTCGTGGCGAATTTCATGAGGAATGTTCTAGATTTAAAATTCGGCCCAATTCGAGTCCGGATGGTCGAGAAAATCCCGGTTTACCGCAGCCCTAGATGGGATGACGGAAATCCGTGAGGCTATATAAAGGGAGGAACCCTAGGTCGTGAAAGACACCCCATACCACGAATTTCCAGCCACCAAAGCCACGTTTTTTCTTCCCCGATGGATCCTATATCCATGAGGAAGGGCTCCCAAGAAGACATGAAGGAAGATGGCTAAGGGGCGGCGCTCCCCCATGATGTCGGCGGCGCACGGAAGGAGTCCCAACGCCACCGCCGACGCCGCCCTGCGCCCCGTGCTGTCCTCTCCACCGTCTTCACCGCCATCTCCATCGCCAATTCCTCCTTGTATGGTTCATCCTCCCACACACCTATGTAACTCCCTATGTAAACATAGTGTTTGACGTTATAAATTCTTTGCAGTTGATATATTGCATCTATGTCATGTTTGTGTAGTTCCCTTTTGTCATATGATTGATTGTTGAATCTTTATGGATGGTTTGAGCTATATAATTAATTTGTTACAGTCCAATGGTTCTCATCATATGTTTATGCGTGCATGTATCACATCATAGGGTTTGTAGTATATGGAGAAAACTAGAGGGAGGGCTGCTTGAGTGACAGAAACATGAGCCCCAATCTAGTGATTAAAGCATATGAGATAAAGAGGACCTTTTGATCTTAATGCTATGGTTGGGTATTTTTACCTTAATGTATCTTTTAATAGTTACGGATGTTTGCTAGATTTCCAATCATAATCTTGCAATCATTGGATAGTGAGAGCTTGTTAGCTTTGCCTCTCCCACATAAAAGAGGAATATCAACCTTGTATTTGACTATTTGATCATGGACAAATCCATCACAATTACCACCATTTTTCCACACTCATGGTACTCTTAGTTTATGGTTATTTAGTATATTTTATTGCTTCAGCACTAACATTTCCTTTCTTGTATTTGTTATCTTGCAAAGTTATCTCTCATACGCGTATTATTGCTCTAGTATTATTTTGTAGATAAAGTAAACGTCTAGTGTGCGTAGAGTTGTATCTGTGGTTGATAGAATTTGAGAGAACATTTATCCTACCTTTAGATCCTTGTTGGGTTTGATATTCTTACCGATAAAAAAGGCTACACACGACCCCATATACTTGTGGGATATCAAGACCTTTTCTGGCGCTGATGCGGGAGGGCAACAGCGTGGGTGAATATTCTTGTGTGCACTTGTTTGGTTTGTCTCTAACTAGTTTTTACTTTAAGTTGTAAGTTGTTTTATATCTTAGTTTGGATAGAAAATGTGAATTATAAAAAAATTAGTTGTACTTGTTATCTAAAAACGTTTTAAAAAAGAGAGTGATTGGAAAAATGTGCAATTGTTAAGTGGGGGTCGACCTTGAACACTTGTGTTCATGCCTATGAAACCAAAGTAAATATTTCCATGAAAGCTTCTCAGCTAAAAATATGTATATATATACCTCTGTACATAAAAAATAAAGTGCTAATATTAGTCTCTAGTTATTTGAAAATGCAAAAGTTTGGTTTACTGTGCAGAAATAGATTTGTTGTGCTTCACCGTATAACCTGTTTAAAATCACCAGAACATTATTTGGATCTGAATTTTTTTGTGCATAAATCTGAGCCTAGTACCTAACTTTCATTAGTATTGACTTTTCTAATTTGAGTTATGTAGCTATTTCGGAAAAATTGATTTTCACCGGGTGATCAGTTTTTGGCAGATTTCTTGTGCTTCACTATAAAAAATCGTGATAAATGTCATAATAGTATTTTGGTCTAAAAAGTTTTGTGCATAAACCTGAAATTATGATATGTCTTTTATTAGTTTTAATTTTTTTGATTTGAGCTACGTAACGATCTCATTGAGTGTCATCTTTACAGGCTGTTCAGTTTTCACAGATTTATTTATTTATTCAATATTGTACTTAGCGTTCTTGGTTTCCCTAGTTTTTTTACGGACAACGGAAATTTTATAAGAAACCTCGATATATACAGCGGCTAATGTTTAATAAATATCATGAAACTTGCCAATACTTGAACATGAGTGAATTTTATTTAATAAGTACTAACCCTACTAATGAATTTTGTGAAGATTTATGTGGATATAGCTTATAATATCTAATTAATATGGTGATATGAGATGAACAAAAAGACGCAAGAGCTCAAGCTTGGGGATTTTTAGGTGCATCCCAAGAACATAATCAAGAAGTCATCTAAGCTTGGGGATGCCCGAGTCATCCCCCTATCCATCAACAAAAATGAGGTTGTCTCGTTCATGATCTAAATTACCCTTTTCACATGATATATATTGTCTTAACATGTATTTTAATTTGCTTTCATTTATTTTGGGGTTTCTTTGCTGTTTCTATGAAGTTTAGTTCTTGTTTAGCCTCTATTATTTTAGTTTATAAAAAAAATAAAGTACCAAGTTTTACGCATTTAGTTTTAGTTGATGCATATTCAAGGGCTTTTTCTGTTTTCAACATTTGCTACTCACTGTACGATTTTTCAAATTTACTGAAAACTCAAAAAGACACGAAAATTTAATTGATTATGTATCATCTAATCCTCTGCATGCACAAAAATTGGAAAAAAAATTCTAACATGTTTAAGTGCACCTAATAAATACCAACTGGTGTTTTCTGGACAGATTCTGACTTTTATTGTAAGAGTGGCCTCTTTGCATTTTTATTTGATTCTTTTTGGGTCTTACCTTTCATTTATAAGTTGTAAACTTAAGCAACCTTTATGTAATTCATTTTTTTTTTGATTTGGTCTAATAGCAGCACTTTGGGAATATTATCTATTGCACTAATGTCTAACCACAGAAAAGAATGGGAAAGTTTTTGTGGTGAAGTTTTTTTTTCCCGGAGAATGAAGGAACACCAAAGAGAGAAATATTGAAGAATGGACAAAGCCATAAGCTTGGGGATGTCTTCGCACCCCTCTTCACCAATAACCATCGGTTTGCAAATCTTTAAACTTTGTTTTTCGAGCAACATAGAAACTTGAACAAACTTGGAGCGTTTGTATCTTATTATTTATTTGTCTTAGTATCAAACACCGGTTACATTAATAAGTTGAGTGCCCAGCTGAAAGGAGTTAAAGAAAATCACTCTTGGGAGATAAGACGTGTTTTATTTCTGCAATTTTCCTTTTGTTTTCCTTGAGTCAAGGTGTTGTTTATTTCTGTAACAACTCATTTGTATCTTTACTTTTTCGAATTGTTGTGCCAAGTAAAGTCTCTAATGGAAAGTTGACGCTAGATTTGGATTTCTGCGCAAGAACATATTTTTTCCCACTATTTAATTCGTATAAATTTGCAGAAAAATTGAAACATCCTGAATTTTTTTGTGCATGATCCTCAGCTATTCGCGCAACTTTTTCTAATTTTGAGTTTTTTGATTTGATCAACACAAGTGCCTCGAAAAAATTCGTCTTTACAGACTATAATGGTTTTCACAGATTCTGCCTTTTTTTACTTTGCATTCTCTCTTTTACTATGTTGAGTGGATTTCTTTGATCTACAAAACATCAGTGGCTGTAGCTAATGTTTAGGAAGTATTGATAATGCTTGTGTCCGTGCGGAAGATTTGAGTTTTTTTATTGTGCACTAACCCTCTAATAAGAACTACTTCGAGTTTGTTGTGAAGGAAGTTTTCAAGGGTTAAGAGAAGAGGATGATATAATGTGATCAGGAAGAGTGAAAAGCCTAAGCTTAGGGATGCCCCCATGGTTCATCCCAGCAAATTCCAAGAAGACTCAAGCGTCTAAGCTTGCGGATGCCCAAGGCATCCCCTTCTTCATCAGCAACTTATCAGGTCACTTCTACTGAAACTATATTTTTATTCGGTCACATCATATGTACTTTACTTGGAGCGTCTGTTTGCTTTTATTTTATTTTCTTTGCTTCGATAAGTTTGGTTGGATCCTAGCATTCTTATGTAGGAGAGACACGCTTCACATTTTCATATGAATACTCGTATTCTTAATTGTTGTCTAGCTACTGCAACTCCTTTTAGCTCTTGTTTTGCATGCATCTCTTATTCAGAGTTGTTAGTTCTTATAGAATAGCAGTGCTCTCTTGTTTCATTGATATATTATATGGAGAGTTTTTGTTGAAATAAAGTGCTGGTGTTGGAAAGCAATAAAATATTTCATACTTATAACGGTGCAAAAAGAAGCTTGTTTAGATTGTGGCTTAGAATTTATCATGCCATGCTAAATATTATTTTAATGCTTAGTAGTTATTGATGTAGCATGACTTGTCTAAAATATCTGAGAGTGCTTAATGTTCCATTGAAAGAAACCATGAGTTGTTTTTATCATATCAAAACATAATATTTTGGTATTCTCCTTCGAATGCTTTATTTGGTTGACTTGGCGCATGTTTACACCATGTTATGACTACAAACCAGTCACTTCTAGCCTCTGTAATAATTTAAATATCATTTATGCTTTCATTAATAAGATTTTCTCTCTATGCATGATTATGGACATTATTGCTATCTTAGTTTGTCGCTCCCATTATTTTGCTAGTCTCCACCTGTACTGAGTATGAGCTCTACTCGTGCATACAACTCTCAAAAACCAAAAGTTTGCCAAATGTGTCCATCAAACCTACCTACATGTGGTATTTAACCGCCACTCCAAAGTAAATTTCTCATGTGCTACCTTTAAAACCTTCAAAATTATACATGTTTTGTGCCCCTCTTTTAGCTCATGAGGACACTGGTAGACGATCTTTATCTCACTTGTTGATTGGATTTTACACACCTGGACCAGTGGCACGTCTGCTTATCCAAATTGATAGAAGAGCTAGCAACGGGGTGCCCAGCACCAAACTTGATTACTATAAATTATCTTCACTCTCTTGATCCTAATTTATCAGTAAACCAAAGTTCATAAGTGTGTAAACAAAAGAGAAGAGGGTTGATCTACTGACCCCAGTAGAAAGGACGCCCTTTAATGGGAGCCACTCTTATAAAGTCTAGTTAACTTGTGGCGTAATATATTGTCTGTTTGCTACTCATTGACATAGACATACACCTCTAAAAAATTGTTTTCAATACCTCTGTTTTAATAAAATAAAAAACTCTAGCACATGAGTTAATACCTGCTTCCCTCTGCGAAGGGTCTTTCTTTTACTTTTATGTTGAGTCTTCATCTTCTAACTTTATGCACCAATTAAGAGAGCATAGTTGTCATTCTGAGTATAATGTGCATCTGTCCCAAAATTTATTATTGATTGATTCATGATATGTTATTACTTGTTGTCAAATTACTTGTTTCTAGTCACCACTTGAACATTGAAGGTGTCCTGGCATTTATGTTTTGCTATCCTTTTAAGGACAAGTGGAATACCACTTTGCTATGTTTTCTTTATGCTCGAAACAAACGTATATCTTTCAGTGAATCATTATTCATGATCTTTTGTTTGTGTTACTTTTCATGTTGCAACATGGTTGCTAAGTTACATTGTTGAAATTATATCTATCATGCCTATGTTTAGAGTACTTAGATCTCAGCTTGCAATGCTTTTACAAATAATGATGATAAAGATTGTGTTCATAGCATTCAGCATCAAAAATTATCTTGTTATTGTTTTACCTACTCGAGGACGAGTAAGAACTAAACTTGGGGATGTTGATACGTCGAAAACGTATCTATAATTTTTGATGGTTTCATGCTACTTTTATGCTTTTGATAGTTGTATTTATATTAAGTTTATGATTTATTTGGACTAACCTACTAATAGTTGCAAAAGTGCACAATATTCTTGTTTTACACTTTGATGTGTAAGAATTATCAAAAATACAAGAGGAAACCTTGTTGGAGTCGAATTGGGACTTTTCTGAAATCTATCTGAAAACTCTTTTTGAAGATTGTCACGTACCGTACAGAAGACGCCGTCAAATGGAAAAAGTCCCTTCGCGAAAGTTGTGGGGAATTTCACGGAGGAACGTTCTAGACTTAAAATTTGGCCCAATCCAAGTCCGGACGGCCGAGAAAAGCCCGATTTACCGCAGCCCTAGATGGGGTGACGGAAATCCGTGAGGCTATATAAAGGGAGGAACCCTAGGTCGTGAAAGACACCCCATACCACGAATTTCCAGCCACCAAAGCCACATTTTTTCCTCCCTCATGGATCTCATCTCCATGGGGAGGGCTCCCAAGAATCCATGAAGGAAGAGGTCTAAGGGGCGGCGCTCCCCCATGATGTCGGCGACACAGGGAAAGGGTCCCTGCGCCACCACTGGCGCCGACGCTGCCATGCGCCCTCTGTTGTCCTCTCCGTCGTCTTCACCGCCATCTGCCCATATCCATCGCTAATTCCTCCTTGTATACAGTGGTTCATCCTCTCACACACCTCTGTACCTCTCTATGTAAACATGGTGTTTGACGTTATAAATTATTTGCAAATGATCTATTGCATCTATGTCATGTTTGTGTAGTTCCCTTTTGTCATATGATTGATTGTTGAATCTCTATGGATGGTTTGAACTATATATTGAATTTGTTACAGTACAATGGTTCCCATCATATGTTTATGCGCGCATGGATCACATCATAGGGTTTGTAGTATGTGGAGGAAACTAGAGGGAGGGCTGCTTGAGTGACATAAACAAGAGCCCCAATCTGGTGATTAAAGCATATAGGATAAATAGGACCTTTTGATCTTAATGCTATGGTTGAGTATTTTTACCTTAATCTTAATGTATCTAGAGTTTCTAGAGTTCAATCATACTTGCAATCATTGGATAGTGAGAGCTAGTTAGCTTTGCCTCTCCCACATAAAAGAGGAATATCAACCTTGTATTTGACTATTTGATCATGGACAAATCCATCACCAATTACCACCATTTTTCCACACTCATGGTACTGTTAGTTTATGGTCACTTAGTATATTTTATTGTTGCAACACTAACATTTACTTTCTTGTATTTATTATCTTTCAAAGCTATCTCTCATACCCGTATTATTGCTCTAGTATTATTTCCTAGATAAAGAATATGTTTAGTGTGTGTAATGTTGTATCAGTGGCTGATAGAACTTGAGAGAACATTTGTCCTACCTTTAGCTCCTCGTTGGGTTCGACACTCTTACTTATCGAAAATGCCACACACGGCCCCCTATACTTGTAGGATATCAGAGATGCATCAAACAAGGGCTATACTTATCGAACATTTATTTCAGCATTTGTTAATTCTATTCACAAACTTTTGCATATAGCACCTCGAATCATTTGTTAATTCTATTAACAACCATTCGACGAAAAACCCCTTGAACTATTTAAATTTTCTTCGAAACAATTTTGATGCTGCCCAAAATATTCTTTGATATTCCGTATCCTCTCAAACGCGTCATCGAACCTTAAGTGTGTCACCCTACGGTTCGTGAATAAGATAGACATGATCGAGACTCCTCTCCGATCAATAATCAACAGCGGGATCTGGAGATCCGTGATGACTCCTATATATTCAACGATGACTCTCGTGATTGTCTTGCGATCAATAATCAACAACGTCGTTAACTATTCCCTTTGTCTCGCGATATTTTACTTGTTCGAGATTCGATCATTGGTATCAACCATACCTTGTTCAATCTCGTTACCGAGAAGTACTCTTTTCTCGTTCCCATGATATAACATCCTTGTGATCATATCACGTGCTTGCAAGCGGTGTTGATGTGATATCACCGAGAGGGCCCAGAGTATATCTCTCCGTCATTTTAGATGGACAAATCCCACTCTTGATCCATGATCCTCAACTAATACTTTCCGAATACCTAACGGCACCTCTATAGTCACCCTGTTACAATGTGACGTTTGATGACATCAAAGCACCCATCCGGTATCAGTGATTGACATGATCTCATGGTCTAAGGAATAATTTACTTCGTATGTTTGATATAACAATATAAACTTAATGACTTGATCGCATTGCTATATTCATTATGGGTATATGTTCATCACATCATTCTTTTAATGACATGACCCCGTTATTAACAACATCCAATGTTCATGATCATGAAACCTTGATCATCTATTAATCAATGAGCTAGTTAAAAGAAAGGCTTTACTAGGAACCATTGTTTGTTTATTAAACACACATGTATCAACGTTTCCGGTTAATACAATTATAGCATGAGAAATAAACATTCATCATAAACAAGGAATAAGATAATAACCATTTTATTATTGCCTTTCGGGCATATTCCCTTCATCATCCACCAAGGGACCCCTCTTCCTCTTCTCCCCCTCCCCGTCCCGCCTTAGGTGGTTTCGGTGCATTTTCCTCAGCCATGTCGCCTCGATTCTCAATACCGCCATCGACGTTGATGGTCTCCGACTCTTGGGTGTCAGGCTCATCAGGGGTACCAAGAGGCTCACTGGATCCGATGGTATGCCTTCCAGTGGCAAGACCTAAAGAGAAGATGGTATGCATCTGGTTGTAGTTCTAGATGGGCTATTTGAGGAACTCAGCACCTTTGGGGTGATCCTAGGGATGAAAAATAATTTGATAGTGAGGATCGTCAGGCTGTGATTGTGCCTAAAGTTAAAGAGTAGGCTAACCAGAAGGTGTCCTTTCAAGTGATCAAACTCCAAGACGATGCTCCGAGTCTCCTTCTATGCGTCCATCTTAATCTTTCCACCTCACTCTCCGCTAAGGTCCACTTGATCTCTCCATCTTCGCTCTGCACCTCCCTGAAGGTCTGTACACCTGAGTCGAGGTGGTCTCTTGGCCATAAGACTCAAAAACCATCTTGGAAACTATGTTAAGATGCACCTCCTTAAACCATTTGTCAGTTCTGATCCCGGTGACGATGATGTCGCACATCTTGTTCAACACAAAGGTGGAAAAAATGCAGGCCAGTTTATGGTGGTTCCCATCTTGCTCTTCTTATCTTTGGCAACAACCTTCCTTGCAAATTTCTCAGTTAGAAGACCAGGCGTCTCGATGAGCTATGAACCAAGCCTAGGCACCTCTAACACCTCTACATCTTGGGTATCTGGCACATCGATCACCAGCTGAGAGTCCGGGAGATAAGAGCGAGCATGCTAGCTATCCGACTCTAGGGCTTGGCTAAATTCATCGAGGCTCATGTCCTATAACGGTTATGACCAACTAATTTGCATGACTGCAATGATAACACTAGTAGATCCGACGGAAATTAGCAAACTACAAACAAAAACATGATTAGAAACATGACCGACGAACAATACGAAGCTACTACCAGTAAATCGCAACACAACTTCGTTATCTAAGGCATTCTAAAGGTAATCGTGAAGAATTTTTTTGCCCAGAGTACTATATGACCTAAAGATCTCGTCCATACGCACAGATCTAGTCTACAAGACCTAGGGTTTTAGTTCGAGTGTACTTACACGCATCATAGCGGAGATGGCCGCTCTCTAGTTGGAGAGAAGGATGAAGAAGCTCTCCGCCGCACTTCGTCGACCATCGCCAACCAGAGTAGCAGATGTCGCCGCTTACTTGGTCGTCGATGAAGATCCTTCGCTGCCGACGTAGTAGAGCTCGGGGGAGGGGGGAGGGGGCCGGTGACGGGAGTATGGGTGCTGAGCCGAGATGGGTGAAATAGGGGAACCAAATTTCTCCTGCCGCCATTTTGCGCGCGACCGAGTGCCATCTCCAAGATCGCACGAGCTCAGCTCTGAGATTCCCCATTTTTCCTGTGGGGAGGTGACTCTGCAGGAACAGCCGATTCGGGCGTTCCTATCGGGTCTGGCACATAATACTTTAAAATTCGTGTGCATGCAGCTACAGGTTGACCCAAACAACCAAACGGACAATTTTTTCACCCAGCGAGTATGGTTGAGGTTGATGGGCAACCAAACGCGGAAACTCCGAAGTGAGCGTGAGCTCGCTTGCTCTCCGTCAAAAGTCACCATGTGATGTCAGCTTCTTAAATGCACGAGTATTAATTTTTCTACCTAAGTCTCTCTGCATTTAATTATTACTAAACCTACTACAAAACAGATGATGTGCTATTGCATTTTCTGGACAGCGAACATGAAAAAAATCCTAATTTTCAAAGTGTGAAATATAATTTTTTTCATGAACAAACCCCGATTTGCAAGTACTTTTTTTCTAGAATACAATTTGCAAACCATGCGGACTAATTATTCAAGAGATTCAAAAGTTGTTCACTTATTAATCGATTAGAAAGATCATGTGTTTTCCAAAAGCATACAATTATTGTTCACGCGGTTCCAAAAGAAAATCTCCACGGGCTCAAGAATTTTCATATGTGTGAGAAAACGGTCCAGACTAATTATTCACGAGATTTAATTTTTTTAAACCTATTAATCAATTTAAAAATATCATATGTTTTCAAATAACAAAAATAATTGTTCCCGTGATTTAGAAAAATCTACACGAGGTGTGAAAATATTTTTATGTGATGTGAGGCAAAAAGTGCGGGATTTAAATAGTTTTTTTAGTGGTTCAAATAGTTGTGCACTTATTACTCGATTAAAAATGTCCATTCGATTTCCTAGCCGTGTAGTAGATCCGGCTTTATTCGGCTAAAAAGAAGTGTGCGGACGTCGTATCTGCTCGCCCCCTTCTTCATTCATCCAAAATTTTCACGGGATTAAATAAGTCAAAAGGGTCCCAATTGCCTAATCAACCACCAGCCAATTCAATAAGTATTTTGATGAGATTAATCATGCATACATATTGGTCAACACCGGCATTTATTGTTCGTGCCCGGAGCAAACGAGCCCAAGCTCACAAAATCTCCCAACCAAACACGCCTAGAACCTTTCTCGTTCTAGATGGGCACCTAATTAAATTGCGTGCCGGTCGCTCTGTCCCGCACTAGTTCTTGAGTTCCAGCCAGAAAAGAACGTCTTTACGGGACACTTTCCCTTCCTTATCCCCTTCCTTGGTGCTACAGTGCTTTGAGAGTCGACCCCCGTCTTCCTCGCCTTTCTCCGGACATCCCCGCCGCTAGCGCTCGAGCTAGCAGGTGTGGAGATGTTCTAGGGTGCCGGCCCCGTATGTATAGAAGTAGTTTAGGGTTTGCTGTTGGTTGTTTGCTTTGTTGGTTGAGTTTTGGCGCTATGCCATCGAGGATCTCCGCGCAGGTGAGTCCGGCCAGATCCTGTGTGCATGTGTTGCTTCCTCTCGCTGAATCCTGGCTCTCGTGGTGGGAGTGGGAGTTGGAGGGGTGGGAGGTGGGATTCTCTTCCTCGCATAAGGCCGAAGATGGTGCCCTGGTTCTGGGGCACTTTTGGTTCCTTTCGTCGAGGTCTGAAGCAATGGGGTGTCTTCGTCTGCTGTCCGGCCGTGGAGGCGAGGGGCGGAAGGAAGTCGCTGTTTCTTTGCATCTCTTTGACAGGAACCAGGTGCGATGCTACGAAGATGAGCTGACAACGCGAAGCTGCAATTGCTTCCGCGTATCAAGGCCAAGAAGGTGGCCTTCTGTGACGCCCAGGGATCGGGCACTATGCAGATTTCAGCATTCCCGCCAAAATCCACATAATAACCGATACCAGGTTGCCACTTGTGATAACATTACAACAGTTCACGATTATTCCGCAACAACAACAGAAAAGATATATACAAGATGACTCGAACGAGCCAGGGATACAACTGATACAATACAAAGATCCAAATAACAGCGGAAGAGACAACATAATGTCCGGCTACGGACAAGATACAAATTGGACTAAGAGTCCTGAAGATAACCGAGAGCGTCCAATCCCTGCCCAGGCCAAGCCGGAGGGATTCCCAAGCTAACGTCGTCAGACTTCAAACCTGTTGACTGCAATGTTGAATATGCAGCCACGAAAAAGGATTCGTGGGTCAGTACGGTTAAGTACTGGCAAGTGGATAAACCATACTCACAAGATACCGGCGTAGCCAGTCATCACCAGATACAAATACTTTGGGATCAACGGAAAAGGAAGGGAGTATTGCAAATAAGCGGCAGCGGGCTGCACTAATCAACTACAGAGACTCACTACAACATCCGGCTAAAAGAGGGGGATAAGATAGCGTATCGTAACCAACTGCAACTAACTCCAAACAAACCCATCCAATGTCACCCCCTACTAAGGAAGCAACCCAAGGATAACTCACACTGTTGATTAGGGTGAAGTTTCAGGTTATTGTGACAATATGCCTATTACTAGTCAAGTTGTTATCAATTAGGTGTAAGTTGTCTGAGTACTTGTTAGCCAGTACTTTCACCAAGTCGTCACATAACCGCGGACAACACGGCTTCTCGAGAAGATTTATCCCTGCAGGGTGTGCTCCAGTACCCACAACTCGAGCCACCAACTAAAACTCAGGTTGGCTCGACACGACCCAAACCATCTCTACAACCCATCCTAGGAGCCACGGAGCTATAAGGTCCCAGCCACGCAGCCGAATACTCAGCGCAGGTGTGCAAAACTCCCGCAGGACACAACACCCCGGCACTACAGGCCTCGCCCTATATGCATCATCATCATCATCAGTAACCATGGTGATCAACCCATTATGCAAGGAGCAAATGGAACACCCGAACTAAGTGTGGCTCTTCGGACAAGCTGCAGATCAGGTCTAAGTCGAGGGGGTCCCATACTACCTCCCGGATGCGGTGAGCACGCTCATCATGGATCGGTAGACAAGACTCTTTCCTAGTTTCGACACCAGCCGGCTCCAAAACCCTAACCCGGGCCTCCTGCCGGTGCCTTATCATCAAATTATTATTACCCAAAACATTAACATGTTGTTGATTGAATTGAAACCCAACTATCAACTACACAGGTGATACGACAAAGGATAACAAGACTCGAGCACAAACAAATCTAAGCATGCAACTACGACACGAGGGCCAACAAGGTAAACAAACAACAGTTAATAGGAAGTGGAAGGAAAGGCTATATCATGGCTGCAAGGTAAACATATAATAGGATCGAGACACAAGCATCGAATCAACAGGCTAGAATAAGAACAATGGAAAGAATCGGTAACAAGTGATGAAAGGCAGCCATTTGGCAGCAAGTGAGTATACTTGCCTGAGATCCAGCAAGTAGAGGTTCATCCGCAGAACTTGTCGTTGCTCATATCATCTCAACGTCCTATCCGGGAAGAAGCAACGAACCTCGAACAAACACCGGATGCAACAATTACTACTACGGTAAAAGATCCAGCATGATCCTATTTTATATGCATGGCATGGCAAGATGCAACAGGGGAAACAACTTAAGCAATTTAATCGGAACCGGAGTCCGGAGAAATAGGAATTGTTTGAAGTTGTTTAGTTAACCATCAAATTGTTATTTAGCATGGCAAACAATAAACAGGTGAGTTAAGCAATATTAAATGGAATAGGGCAACAATTGAATTAAATACCCCAACACATTCCATATTTATTTAATAGGTGAGCATACATAACACTACTACAAATGCAACATGCAAGGTGCAAACATGAACATGGATGGCATGAACAGATTAAGTGCATTTTCCTGGTATGAAAACATATTTTATTTGTTGGATTTGGAATTAAAATGAGCAAGTTATCAAATTAGCAATTTTAAATGCATTAATTAAGAAATAGTTGTTTTCAGCAATTTAATTTATTTGAGACAGAAAACAAAATTGATATTTGCAAAGTTTAGAGAATTTTGATTGGAAAACATATTTTACTTTTCAAATTTGGAGTTAAGATGAATTAGTTATGATTTATGCAATTAAATAAATTTAAATTGAGCCGGAAGCCCAACATTTAATTTAGGAGGTTCACGTTATTTATTTATCCACAAAAATGCAACGCGACACATGAATGAGATGACATTTTAATTATAGTTGATATGTTATAGAAAATAGGGCATAGGTATAGGGGTTTTAGGGTTTGGGTTCGCACGTGTGGAGAGGATCTTCGGGTTCGGCGCCGGTGTCTTCGGGGTGTAGGAAGTGAAGAAGAGGAGGTAGACGAAGTCGTCGTAGCAAGGGAAGTAGACATTCCGTTGTCGATGTAGTCGAAGTCGAGGTCTTCGAGTCATAGAGGAAGTAGTCGACGTCGGGAAGTAGTCGTACTCGTTCCGTAGTGGTAGTAGTTGTTCACGTCCGGAGTCGGGGTAGTTGTGGCGGAATCGCGCCATCATCATCTCCGGGGTCGGTGACGAACTTGGCGGTTCAGGTCATGGGGTTCACGACATCGTCTCCCGGACACGCACGAAAGCGGCCAACGCAAGACGGACACGGCAATGGAAGATGTCCACCCCGTCGTTGTGGAACTTTTTGAAGGCCTTGTCGTCGAGGTACGGGTCGGGAGGATCTTGGCGGCGTCACGGTCATCCACGACACGGGCGCGAAGGCCTCAGCCACAACAACTGTAACACATGCACATAGATACCCGGGATGCACCACTCTCCTTGCGGGACTTCTGCCGAACACATGGCGGGCATCAAGGTTTGCATTGGGTGCGATAAGCAAGACCTCCTGCCCGCCATGGACACGCGTCACCTGGCCTTCACATCCGGCACGTGGAGAACCTCACTGGAAGCTGCATGTCGGGAACAGTTTCATGGCCGGCAGCAGAGGTTCGGGTACGTGTCCGGCGCCAGCAGCTCGTGGAGGTGGTCGGCGAGCAGCAGAAGCTCCATCTCCTTGCCTGCAACGGAGCGGAGCTCCATCTGCATCGTCGTGTGCCGCCGCTGCTTGTTTCAGTCCTGGGCTGGTGCGTTGGGGTCCTTGCGCGGCGCTGCCCCTGGTCGACGGGACGGCGCCGGGGCTCGCCGCCCTTGGCGGGGTGATGGAGGAGAGGGGCTTGGGGAGCAGCTACGGGCGGCCGGCCGTGGCAGAGGATGGCGACGTCCGGCGGCAGGGTGGCTCGGCCGAGTTGGGCCACGGGACGAGGCAGGCGGCGGGGGGCGCGGCGGCCGGAAGGGGCAGAGGACGGGCCGGAGGCGGGGTTGCCGGAGGCGAGTTGCAGCGGAGGGAAGGGAGCTCGGGATCGAGCAGAGGGAGACGCGGCGGCGCTGGGTAGTTGGGGATCGATGGGTTCTGGTCGCGTGCGTGGTTCTGTGTGTGGTGTGCGTGCGTTGTGTGTGGGGTGGCCTGGGTCGTGTGCGTTGTGTGTGTTGGGTGCGTGCGTGTGGTGTTGTGTGGGCTTAGGGTTAGGGGTGGCCGGCTGGTTGGGCCAGCCCAAAACACAATTCTTTTTTCTTTTTTTTTAACAATTTTCTAGAAAAAAAATAAAAGAGGTTTGAGATGCTACTAGAAATAGTTTTGAGGCATAAAAATAATTTCAGAAAATTTAGGAAAATAATATTTGATGCAATTGAATTAGTGTTTGCAAGTTTAAATGAATGATGACGCATGACGATGCGAAAAGAAAGACAAAAAGACAAATTCTAGTTGGGGGAAAACCCCGGGCGTTACAGCCGACACCACTAACAAGGGGATTGCGCCCTCGCAATCCGCCCACGAACACGAGGGAGGGGAGAAGTTTGACTCTCGATTCTTCATGCTTCCAGTTGATCTCCTCGACACCACTAACAAGAGATTCTTGCTCGGAGTGACGACGATGTTCTTCCACCATGAATCTTCCGATGATCGAACCTATTAGGTTAAAGGCTCAGAAAAAGTCCACCCACGTAGGATCCTAACACTTTGAAAGATAGACAAGGGGGGGGAGACTCCAAAACAGATAAGATGGGAGGGGAAATAGAATAGGGATAAGGAGAAAACAAGAATCCTATTGAGATGTTTTCCAAAATAGTTTAGCAGAAATAGTTTTTGACACTCTAGAAACAACGACCGTTAGCGAGGTTATCCTACAGGCTTTGCGGACCCGTTGCTTCGATAACCATTCGTATCGAAACAATATCGGGAATCGGAAACCATGCTCTGATACCATTTGTGACGCCCAGGGATCGGGCACTATGCAGATTTCAGCATTCCCGCCAAAATCCACATAATAACCGATACCAGGTTGCCACTTGTGATAACATTACAACAGTTCATGATTATTCCGCAACAACAACAGAAAAAATATATACAAGATGACTCGAACGAGCCAGGGATACAACTGATACAATACAAAGATCCAAATAACAGCGGAAGAGACAACATAATGTCCGGCTACGGACAAGATACAAATTGGACTAAGAGTCCGGAAGATAACCGAGAGCGTCCAATCCCTGCCCAGGCCAAGCCGGAGGGATTCCCAAGCTAACGTCGTCAGACTTCAAACCTGTTGACTGCAATGTTGAATATGCAGCCACGAAAAAGGATTCGTGGGTCAGTACGGTTAAGTACTGGAAAGTGGATAAACCATACTCACAAGATACCGGCGTAGCCAGACATCACCAGATACAAATACTTTGGGATCAACGGAAAAGGAAGGGAGTATTGCAAATAAGCGGCAGCGGGCTGCACTAATCAACTACAGAGACTCACTACAACATCCGGCTAAAAGAGGGGGATAAGATAGCGTATCGTAACCAACTGCAACTAACTCCAAACAAACCCATCCAATGTCACCCCCTACTAAGGAAGCAACCCAAGGATAACTCACACTGTTGATTAGGGTGAAGTTTCAGGTTATTGTGACAATATGCCTATTACTAGTCAAGTTGTTATCAATTAGGTGTAAGTTGTCTGATGTAACACCTGGGGTGTTACCTTTGGTAGAAAGTGTTTGTTTCCTTTTGCTTTGCATCACATGCATCCCATGAGCATTGCATTCTGTTTTTCAAAACAAATCAAAATTCAAAACAATTTAAACTTTCACCCCCCGCTCAAAATTTCCAATTTCAAAATTTCAAACTAAACCACTCAATTGTTTTTCACTGGTTGAATCTTGTTTTAGTCAACTTGCCTATTACTAAATTTTTTCCCCCTTTTGTTAAAACCCTAATGACTAATTCAAAAATTCAAATCACTCCTAATTATCATACTTCAATATGGGTTTAAATATTAAAATTTTGCAAACCAATTAAATTCAATAATGTTTGATTGATTGAACTCATTAAATACCATTTGTTTATTTCCAAACTTCCAAAAACCAAACCCCATTTACAACAAAATCACATAACAAATTAATATCCAATTAATAGTTTCAAATTGTTGAAAATATTTTACACCACCTTGTTGTTGATGTTTTGCAAACCAGATAAAAACAGTTATGGAAAATAAGATAACCCCCCCCCCCCCCGCCAAATTCTATTTCTATTTTCCTTATCCATCCTTTCCAAAGAAAAAATTGTTCATAATGAAAAGCAAACAGCAAAAAAAAAATTAGAAGAGAGGGGTGGAGAGAGAGGCAGCCCATTCCCCTTTTTCCCTTTTCCACCCAGCCCACCACTTCCTCTCTGGCCCATACCGTTTCATCGAGGTCTTCTTCCTCGTGCTGTCGTCACAACAGTACGAACACATCATCCACCGTGAGTTTCCCCCTCCTCCATCCGATTTCCTGCCGTACTAGGCTAGGATCCTCCTTAAGTAACCTACCCCCTACCCTCTGCTGCAAACCCTAGCTAGTTCCTTCCCATCTCCGCCGTCACCCCTCTCTCACCCTCCCCGTTTCTCTTCTGTACCTGAGCCCTGCACCCACTGAAACCACCGAGCACTTCGTGGCCGGGACTTTGCCTCCTTGGCGCCACCGAGGTGGCCCTCTCCGAGGAGCCCTGAGGGCGGGAATGGAAACGGGGGTGCTCCAGCTACCGCCCCGTCCCCTCGTCGCTTGCCGGGAGCGGCCGTGGAGCCCGCGCCGTCGCCGGCAAGTTCCCGCCGCGGCTGTACCGCGACAGCAGCAGTGGCAGGTGCGCCCTGTTCTTCCCCTCCCTCGCCCTTTTCTGTACCGTTCGCTTCCACACCCAAGCACGCCTCACGCTCGGCAAGTACCAGCACGCACAAGCGCACCAGATCGCCGGCCACCGCGAGCAGTCCCTGACCGTGGGCGTCCGCGCTTCGTCAGGCGATTCAGTTAACTGAATCTGTCCTCCGGATTCAGTTACAGCGTAGATACATGTTAACCTCCCCCGCGTCTGTACCCTGTCACGAAACAACGAGAGACGCACTGGCCCTGTTCCCTGCCCCGCACCGCGAGCTCGCGGGATCGATCCCCCGCGGCCGCAACCCTTTTTTTCACGAATTTCACTCCGCGCGGCGGGCCTCGCCCGTCAGCGGCGCCACATGCCCCGTCAGCTGCCCCCGCGCCAGTCAGCGCTGCGTGGCCCTCGGGCCCGCGCGTCAGCCGCTGTGGCTGGCTGCCGCCCCGGTGAGAAAAACCCGATCCAGATCTGGATCTGGAATTTGCACCGAGGCCCCTGTCCCCCTGTTTTCTTTCACCTCTAGGCCCCTAACAAATCACAGATTGGTCCCCTGTTTTAATCTGTTAGTAACTTTTAAAATATGACTCCAAATAAAAAACTCTAAATATGTTTATTGTTCAAAATTAAATTGTCTACCCAACATGCCATTTGTTTTCTGTTTTTGAATTTTCAAAATGCAATTTAAATTTGAATTCAAATAATTCAATTGTAATTTGCAACAATTCATAAATAATTCATACTAATTCCAAATAAGGCAAATAAAATATGTTTTCCATACCATTTTGAATAACCTTTTCAAATATAAATTTTGTTTCATGGTTTGAATAATTTAAATTGCCTAAATAATTTAATACTTGTTTAATTCATTTAAATTTGATAAAGTCATAACTTGCTCAAAATAAAATAATTTTGAACATGCAAAATATGTTTTCAAACCATCAAAGTGTGAACTTTTCAAATATGAATTTGAATTTATGTTTTGAACAAATAAAAATTCAATTAAATTCAAACTTGTTTTAAATTCATTTAAAACTTGTTTAATATTGCTTAATTCATAATTAAATTATCCTAATTCCAATTTCAATATTTGAAACATGTAATCCAACTAAAACTTGATGTTCTTTTCAAATATTTTGTTATTTGTTTTGAACACTCTAACTTGATGAAAACAGCAATTGTTTGTGTGACACCCCTAAGGAACCAAAATTCTCTAACTTGACAAATAAATTCCTAAAATTGTTAAACCTTATCTCAATTAGTTCTATTGTTGTTATTTTGCTGTTTTCCTCATCCATGCATCATGCTAATCCACTTTCACATATTGGTTAGTTGGAAAACAATTGTTTCAACCAAAATTCATGGGCTTTTCATATGCAACTCAAATTGCATATGGGTCCATTTAAATCTGTTTATCTTGTCAACTAGTTTACCTTGATGCATCTTTAAACTTGTCATGCATCCATATCTTGATCATGCTGGATCTTTTGCCGTAGTAGTAATTGTTGCATCCGGTGTTTGTTCGAGGTTCGTTGCTTCTTCCCGGATAGGACGTTGAGATGATGTGAGCAACGACAAGTTCTGCTACCTTGCAGGATCTCAGGCATGTATACTCACTTGCTGCCAAATGGCTGCCTTTCATCACTTGTACCGATACTTTCCGTTGTTCTTTTCTGCTAGCCTTAGCAGTAGTTGTTTCTGTTACGAACCCATCACATGAATCCCTTAACCTTGATATTGCCTCACCTCCATACCTATGACCATTGCTTGTTGCCCGTGTCTTACTAGCATGCTTAGGGTTGTTTTGCTCGAGTCTGTTACCCGTTACTTTCTGTTACTACTCTATTATGTTCTGGGGGCTCGATGTTTAATCAATCAATCATGCTAATGTTACTATTAATAATAATTTGATGATAAGGCACCGGCAGGAGGCCCTTTGTGGTTTTGAGGCCTGCTAGTGTCGATCCTAATAGGAAAAGGGTCTTGTCTACTGATCCATGATGAGCGCACTACCCGCATGTGGGAAGCGAGTATGGGCGCCCCCCTCAATTTGACTCGATTCACATCTCGTCCAAATCGCCTCATTTAGTTCGGGCTTTCCATTTGCTGCATGCATGATCTTGCGAGCCCTTGGATCCCGGGTGGAACTTTCGTAGTCGGCATATAGGGGGACACGTTCTTAGAATGCTATGAGGGTCCATTTTCTTCTGGGCTCGATTAGCCGTGCGCCCAAGGTTCTTTGGGCTTGATGCGAAGAAGAGTTGAGTTGTGTAGAGTACCCCGCTTGGTGGAAGTGCATTTCCATCTGGCGGGATATTCTTGCGTGTACGGCCAAATTGGTGCAACCCTGCAGGGATAATCTTCTCGAGAAGCCGTGTTTTCCGCGGTTATGGATTACTTGGTGAAAGTACTGGCTAACAAGTACTCAGGACAACTTAAACCTAATGATTAACAACCTTTCACCCAATGATTAACAACTTGACTAGTAATAGGCTTATTGACACAATAATCTGAACCATCATTAATTCAACTGTGTGAGTTATCCTCGTATTGCTTCTTTGGATAAGGGGCGAGATCCAGGATGGGTTTGTTTGAGGTTAGTTGATAGGTTGGTCACGATACTCGATCTTATCCCCTTTCTGTTAGTTGGAAGTTGTAGTATCTCTCTGTAGTTGGTTAGTGCAGCCCGCTGTCGCTTATTTGCAATAACCCCTTCCTTTCCGTTGATCCCAAAGTATTTGTACCTTGTGATGACTGGCTACGCCGGTATCTTGTGAGTATGGTTTATCCACTTGCCAGTACTTAACCGTACTGACCCACGAATCCTTTTTCGTGGATGCATATTCAACATTGCAGTCAACAGGTTTGAAGTCTGACGACGTTAGCTTGGGAATCCCTCCGGCTTGGCCTGGGAAGGGATTGGACGCTCTCGGTTATCTTCAGGACTCTTAGTCCAATTTGGATCTTGTCCGTAGCCGGACGATATGTTGTTTCTTCCGCTGTTATTTGGATCTTTGTATTGTATCAGTTGTATCCCTGGCTCGTCTGAGTCATCTTGTATCTATCTGCTGCTGTTGTAATTGTGGAATATTCGTGAACTATTGTAATGTTATCACAAGTGGCAACCTGGAATCGGTTATTATGTGGATTTTAGCGGGAATGCTGAAATCTGCATAGTGCCCGATCTCGGGGCGTCACAAAATGGTATCAGAGCCTTGGTTCCGATTCCTGAGATTGTTTCGATACGAATGGCTATCGAAGCAACGGGTCCGCAAAGCCTGTAGGATAACCTCGCTAACGGTCGTTGTTTCTAGAGTGTCGAAAACTATTTCTACTAAACTATTTTGGAAAACCTCTCAATAGGATTCCTGTTTTCTCCTTATCCCTATTCTATTTCCCCTCCCATCTTATTTGTTTTGGATCCTCCCCCTTGTCTATCTTTCAAAGTGTTAGGATCCCACGTGGGTGGACGTTTTCTGAGCCCTTAACCTAATAGGTTCGATCATCGGAAGATTCCTGGTGGAAGAACATCGTCGTCAGCCCTAGCAAGAATCTCTTGTTAGTGGTGTCGAGAAGCCCTTGTTAGTGGTGTCGAGGAGATCAACTGGAAGCATGAAGAATCGATAGTCGAACTTCTTTCCCCTCCCGGGTTAGCAGGTGGATTGCGAGGGCGCAATCCCTTGTTAGTGGTGTCGTCTGTAACACCTGGGGTGTTACCTTTGGTAGAAAGTGTTTGTTTCCTTTTGCTTTGCATCACATGCATCCCATGAGCATTGCATTCTGTTTTTCAAAACAAATCAAAATTCAAAACAATTTAAACTTTCACCCCCTGCTCAAAATTTCCAATTTCAAAATTTCAAACTAAACCACTCAATTGTTTTTCACTGGTTGAATCTTGTTTTAGTCAACTTGCCTGTTACTAAAATTTTCCCCTTTTGTTAAAACCCTAATGACTAATTCAAAAATTCAAATCACTCCTAATTATCATACTTCAATATGGGTTTAAATATTAAAATTTTGCAAACCAATTAAATTCAATAATGTTTGATTGATTGAACTCATTAAATACCATTTGTTTATTTCCAAACTTCCAAAAACCAAACCCCATTTACAACAAAATCACATAACAAATTAATATCCAATTAATAGTTTCAAATTGTTGAAAATATTTTACACCACCTTGTTGTTGATGTTTTGCAAACCAGATAAAAACAGTTATGGAAAATAAGATAAACCCCCCCCCCCTCCCAAATTCTATTTCTATTTTCCTTTTCCATCCTTTCCAAAGAAAAAATTGTTCATAATGAAAAGCAAACAGCAAAAAAAAAAATTAGAAGAGAGGGGTGGAGAGAGAGGCAGCCCATTCCCCTTTTTCCCTTTTCCACCCAGCCCACCACTTCCTCTCTGGCCCATACCGTTTCATCGAGGTCTTCTTCCTCGTGCTGTCGTCACGACAGTACGAACACATCATCCACCATGAGTTTCCCCCTCCTCCATCCGATTTCCTGCCGTACTAGGCTAGGATCCTCCTTAAGTAACCTACCCCCCCTACCCTCTGCTGCAAACCCTAGCTAGTTCCTTCCCATCGCCGCCGTCGCCCCTCTCTCACCCTCCCCGTTTCTCTTCTGTACCTGAGCCCTGCACCCACTGAAACCACCGAGCACTTTGTGGCCGGGACTTTGCCTCCTTGGCGCCACCGAGGTGGCCCTCTCCGAGGAGCCCTGAGGGCGGGAATGGAAACGGGGGTGCTCCAGCTACCGCCCCGTCCCCTCGTCGCTTGCCGGGAGCGGCCGTGGAGCCCGCGCCGTCGCCGGCAAGTTCCCGCCGCGGCTGTACCGCGACAGCAGCAGTGGCAGGTGCGCCCTGTTCTTCCCCTCCCTCGCCCTTTTCTGTACCGTTCGCTTCCACACCCAAGCATGCCTCACGCTCGGCAAGTACCAGCACGCACAAGCGCACCAGATCGCCGGCCACCGCGAGCAGTCCCTGACCGTGGGCGTCCGCGCTTCGTCAGGCGATTCAGTTAACTGAATCTGTCCTCCGGATTCAGTTACAGCGTAGATACATGTTAACCTCCCCCGCGTCAGTACCCTGTCACGAAACAACGAGATACGCACTGGCCCTGTTCCCTGCCCTGCACCGCGAGCTCGCGGGATCGATCCCCCGCGGCCGCAACCCTTTTTTCACGAATTTCACTCCGCGCGGCGGGCCCCGCCCGTCAGCGGCGCCACATGCCCCGTCAGCTCCCCCCGCGCCAGTCAGCGCTGCGTGGCCCTCGGGCCCGCGCGTCAGCCGCTGTGGCTGGCTGCCGCCCCGGTGAGAAAAACCCGATCCAGATCTGGATCTGGAATTTGCACCGAGGCCCCTGTCCCCATGTTTTCTTTCACCTCTAGGCCCCTAACAAATCACAGATTGGTCCCCTGTTTTAATCTGTTAGTAACTTTTAAAATATGACTCCAAATAAAAAACTCTAAATATGTTTATTGTTCAAAATTAAATTGTCTACCCAACTATGCCATTTGTTTTCTGTTTTGAATTTTCAAAATGCAATTTAAATTTGAATTCAAATAATTCAATTGTAATTTGCAACAATTCATAAACAATTCATACTAATTCCAAATAAGGCAAATAAAATATGTTTTCCATACCATTTTGAATAACCTTTTCAAATATAAATTTTGTTTCATGGTTTGAATAATTTAAATTGCCTAAATAATTTAATACTTGTTTAATTCATTTAAATTTGATAAAGTCATAACTTGCTCAAAATAAAATAATTTTGAACATGCAAAATATGTTTTCAAACCATCAAAGTGTGAACTTTTCAAATATGAATTTGAATTTATGTTTTGAACAAATAAAAATTCAATTAAATTCAAACTTGTTTTAAATTCATTTAAAACTTGTTTAATATTGCTTAATTCATAATTAAATTATCCTAATTCCAATTTCAATATTTGAAACATGTAATCCAACTAAAACTTGATGTTCTTTTCAAATATAAATTTTGTTATTTGTTTTGAACACTCTAACTTGATGAAAACAACAATTGTTTGTGTGACACCCCTAAGGAACCAAAATTCTCTAACTTGACAAATAAATTCCTAAAATTGTTAAACCTTATCTCAATTAGTTCTATTGTTGTTATTTTGCTGTTTTCCTCATCCATGCATCATGCTAATCCACTTTCACCTATTGGTTAGTTGGAAAACAATTGTTTCAACCAAAATTCATGGGCTTTTCATATGCAACTCAAATTGCATATGGGTCCATTTAAATCTGTTTATCTTGTCAACTAGTTTACCTTGATGCATCTTTAAACTTGTCATGCATCCATATCTTGATCATGCTGGATCTTTTGCCGTAGTAGTAATTGTTGCATCCGGTGTTTGTTCGAGGTTCGTTGCTTCTTCCCGGATAGGACGTTGAGATGATGTGAGCAACGACAAGTTCTGCTACCTTGCAGGATCTCAGGCAAGTATACTCACTTGCTGCCAAATGGCTGCCTTTCATCACTTGTACCGATACTTTCCGTTGTTCTTTTCTCCTAGCCTTAGCAGTAGTTGTTTCTGTTACGAACCCATCACATGAATCCCTTAACCTTGATATTGCCTCACCTCCATACCTATGACCATTGCTTGTTGCCCGTGTCTTACTAGCATGCTTAGGGTTGTTTTGCTCGAGTCTGTTACCCGTTACTTTCTGTTACTACTCTATTATGTTCTGGGGGCTCGATGTTTAATCAATCAATCATGCTAATGTTACTATTAATAAATAATTTGATGATAAGGCACCGGCAGGAGGCCCTTTGTGGTTTTGAGGCCTGCTAGTGTCGACCCTAATAGGAAAAGGGTCTTGTCTACTGATCCATGATGAGCGCACTACCCGCATGTGGGAAGCGAGTATGGGCGCCCCCCTCAATTTGACTCGATTCGCATCTCGTCCAAATCGCCTCATTTAGTTTGGGCTTTCCATTTGCTGCATGCATGATCTTGCGAGCCCTTGGATCCCGGGTGGAACTTTCGTAGTCGGCATATAGGGGGACACGTTCTTAGAATGCTATGAGGGTCCATTTTCTTCTGGGCTCGATTAGCCGTGCGCCCAAGGTTCTTTGGGCTTGATGCGAAGAAGAGTTGAGTTGTGTAGAGTACCCCGCTTGGTGGAAGTGCATTTCCATCTGGCGGGATATTCTTGCGTGTACGGCCAAATTGGTGCAACCCTGCAGGGATAATCTTCTCGAGAAGCCGTGTTTTCCGCGGTTATGGATTACTTGGTGAAAGTACTGGCTAACAAGTACTCTGGACAACTTAAACCTAATGATTAACAACCTTTCACCCAATGATTAACAACTTGACTAGTAATAGGCTTATTGACACAATCTGAACCATCATTAATTCAACTGTGTGAGTTATCCTCGTTGCTTCTTTGGATAAGGGGCGAGATCCAGGATGGGTTTGTTTGAGGTTAGTTGATAGGTTGGTCACGATACTCGATCTTATCCCCTTTCTGTTAGTTGGAAGTTGTAGTATCTCTCTGTAGTTGGTTAGTGCAGCCCGCTGTCGCTTATTTGCAATAACCCCTTCCTTTCCGTTGATCCCAAAGTATTTGTATCTTGTGATGACTGGCTACGCCGGTATCTTGTGAGTATGGTTTATCCACTTGCCAGTACTTAACCGTACTGACCCACGAATCCTTTTTCGTGGCTGCATATTCAACATTGCAGTCAACAGGTTTGAAGTCTGACGACGTTAGCTCTGGAATCCCTCCGGCTTGGCCTGGGCAGGGATTGGACGCTCTCGGTTATCTTCAGGACTCTTAGTCCAATTTGGATCTTGTCCGTAGCCGGACGATATGTTGTTTCTTCCGCTGTTATTTGGATCTTTGTATTGTATCAGTTGTATCCCTGGCTCGTTTGAGTCATCTTGTATCTATCTGCTGCTGTTGTAATTGTGGAATATTCGTGAACTATTGTAATGTTATCACAAGTGGCAACCTGGAATCGGTTATTATGTGGATTTTGGCGGGAATGCTGAAATCTGCATAGTGACCGATCTCGGGGCGTCACATCTGAGTACTTGTTAGCCAGTACTTTCACCAAGTCGTCACATAACCGCGGACAACACGGCTTCTCGAGAAGATTTATCCCTGCAGGGTGTGCTCCAGTACCCGTACACACTCGAGCCACCAACTAAAACTCAGGTTGGCTCGACACGACCCAAACCATCTCTACAACCCATCCTAGGAGCCACGGAGCTATAAGGTCCCAGCCACGCAGCCGAATACTCAGCGCAGGTGTGCAAAACTCCCGCAGGACACAACACCCCGGCACTACAGGCCTCGCCCTATATGCATCATCATCATCATCAGTAACCATGGGTGATCAACCCATTATGCAAGGAGCAAATGGAACACCCGAACTAAGTGTGGCTCTTCGGACAAGCTGCAGATCAGGTCTAAGTCGAGGGGGGTCCCATACTACCTCCCGGATGCGGTGAGCACGCTCATCATGGATCGGTAGACAAGACTCTTTTCCTAGTTTCGACACCAGCCGGCTCCAAAACCCTAACCCGGGCCTCCTGCCGGTGCCTTATCATCAAATTATTATTACCCAAAACATTAACATGTTGTTGATTGAATTGAAACCCAACTATCAACTACACAGGTGATACACAAAGGATAACAAGACTCGAGCACAAACAAATCTAAGCATGCAACTACGACACGAGGGCCAACAAGGTAAACAAACAACAGTTAATAGGAAGTGGAAGTAAAGGCTATATCATGGCTGCAAGGTAAACATATAATAGGATCGAGACACAAGCATCGAATCAACAGGCTAGAATAAGAACAACGGAAAGAATCGGTAACAAGTGATGAAAGGCAGCCATTTGGCAGCAAGTGAGTATACTTGCCTGAGATCCAGCAAGTAGAGGTTCATCCGCAGAACTTGTCGTTGCTCACATCATCTCAACGTCCTATCCGGGAAGAAGCAACAAACCTCGAACAAACACCGGATGCAACAATTACTACTACGGTAAAAGATCCAGCATGATCCTATTTTATATGCATGGCATGGCAAGATGCAACAGGGGAAACAACTTAAGCAATTTAATCGGAACCGGAGTCCGGAGAAATAGGAATTGGTTGAAGTTGTTTAGTTAACCATCAAATTGTTATTTAGCATGGCAAACAATAAACAGGTGAGTTAAGCAATATTAAATGGAATAGGGCAACAATTGAATTAAATACCCCAACACATTCCATATTTATTTAATAGGTGAACATACATAACACTACTACAAATGCAACATGCAAGGTGCAAACATGAACATGGATGGCATGAACAGATTAAGTGCATTTTCCTGGTATGAAAACATATTTTATTTGTTGGATTTGGAATTAAAATGAGCAAGTTATCAAATTAGCAATTTTAAATGCATTAATTAAGAAATAGTTGTTTTCAGCAATTTAATTTATTTGAGACAGAAAACAAAATTGATATTTGCAAAGTTTAGAGAATTTTGATTGGAAAACATATTTTACTTTTCAAATTTGGAGTTAAGATGAATTAGTTATGATTTATGCAATTAAATCAATTTAAATTGAGCCGGAAGCCCAACATTTAATTTAGGAGGTTCACGTTATTTATTTATCCACAAAAATGCAATGCGACACATGAATGAGATGACATTTTAATTATAGTTGATATGTTATAGAAAATAGGGCATATGTATAGGGGTTTTAGGGTTTGGGTTCGCACGTGTGGAGAGGATCTTCGGGTTCGGCGCCGGTGTCTTCGGGGTGTAGGGGAAGTGGAAGAAGAGGAGGTAGACGAAGTCGTCGTAGCAAGGGAAGTAGACATTCCGTTGTCGATGTAGTCGAAGTCGAGGTCTTCGAGTCATAGAGGAAGTAGTCGACGTCGGGGAAGTAGTCGTACTCGTTCCGTAGTGGTAGTAGTTGTTCACGTCCGGAGTCGGGGTAGTTGTGGCGGAATCGCGCCATCATCATCTCCGGGGTCGGTGACGAACTTGGCGGTTCAGGTCATGGGGTTCATGACATCGTCTCCCGGACACGCACGAAGGCGGCCAACGCAAGACGGACACGGCAATGGAAGATGTCCACCCCGTCGTTGTGGAACTTTTCGATGAAGGCCTTGTCGTCGAGGTACGGGTCGGGGAGGATCTTGGCGGCGTCACGGTCATCCACAACACGGGCGCGAAGGCCTCAGCCACAACAACTGTAACACATGCACATACGGATACCCGGGATGCACCACTCTCCTTGCGGGACTTCTGCCGAACACATGGCGGGCATCAAGGTTTGCATTGGGTGCGATAAGCAAGACCTCCTGCCCGCCATGGACACGCGTCACCTGGCCTTCACATCCGGCACGTGGAGAACCTCACTGGGAAGCTGCATGTCGGGAACAGTTTCATGGCCGGCAGCAGAGGTTCGGGTACGTGTCCGGCGCCAGCAGCTCGTGGAGGTGGTCGGCGAGCAGCAGAAGCTCCATCTCCTTGCCTGCAACGGAGCAGGAGCTCCATCTGCATCGTCGTGTGCCGCCGCTGCTGCTTGTTCAGTCCTGGGGCTGGTGCGTTGGGGTCCTTGCGCGGGGCGCTGCCCCTGGTCGACGGGGACGGCGCCGGGGCTCGCCGGCCCTTGGCGGGGTGATGGAGGAGAGGGGCTTGGGGAGCAGCTCCGGTGGCGGCCGGCCGTGGCAGAGGATGGCGACGTCCGGCGGCAGGGTGGCTCGGCCGGAGTTGCGGCCACGGGAGGAGGCGCAGGCGGCGGGGGGCGCGGCGGCCGGAAGGGGCAGAGGACGGGCCGGAGGCGGGGTTGCTCGGAGGAGGGCGAGTTGCAGCGGAGGGAAGGGAGCTCGGGATCGAGCAGAGGGAGACGCGGCGGCGCTGGGTAGTTGGGGATCGATGGGTTCTGGTCGCGTGCGTTGCGTGCGTGGTTCTGTGTGTGGTGTGCGTGCGTTGTGTGTGGGGTGGCCTGGGTCGTGTGCGTTGTGTGTGTTGGGTGCGTGCGTGTGTGTGGTGTTGTGTGGGCTTAGGGTTAGGGGTGGCCGGCTGGTTGGGCCAGCCCAAAACACAATTTTTTTTTTTAACAATTTTCTAGAAAAAAATAAAAGAGGTTTGAGATGCTACTAGAAATAGTTTTGAGGCATAAAAATAATTTCAGAAAATTTAGGAAAATAAGATTTGATGCAATTGAATTAGTGTTTGCAAGTTTAAATGAATGATGACGCATGACGATGCGAAAAGAAAGACAAAAAGACAAATTCTAGTTGGGGGAAAACCCCGGGCGTTACACCTTCTTCAACCTCCGCTTCGGAGGCCTGCTGGACAAGCAACCAGTGCTCGACGTCGGTCCCTGGGCAAGTGGTTCGTCCCCGCTCGAGGGCTGATTGCTGGTGGCTTGCTTCCTGCGCCGGTTTGGGAGAGATTCGAGCACTATGGGCTCCGACCTCGGTTCTTCTCGCCTGGAGGTCGCCGGCGGCGAGGTGGTGGAGTAGGCTCGGGACTCGATTGCTTTTTATCTTTTGTTCCAGGGTCTTCTTTGTAAAAGTGCCAGGTCTTTTTTCGAATTTTCAGGTCTACAGGGCAAGAAATGTAAAGGACCTGGTTGTAAATTGTCCCACCACGTGTTATGATATGCAGCTCTAGGGGTCTTTGGCCCCTCTCTTTGTTCAAAAAAATTAAATTGCGTGCCCATACGTATCAGATTCTCCAAATTCTCGTGAAAACCAAGCCGTTCCATGTAAAATTTCTGCACTGCAAATAGGCACTAGCATGTACATCGTGGAACATTTAGGGCCGGACGGTGCGCATCTACAGGAAGCGCCACTACTTGCCCCAACCTATGCATCAATCACAAAGCAGCAATTAACCAAGAGTCCCCACTGCAATTGGTCGCATCTACCTCAATCACAAAATAATTACTTACTTCTGATTATTACAACATCGTGATCAGATTTGTTCGTCGTTTCACTTCCGCAATCAGGATAGTGTGATTGATCTAAACGAGACATATGGTGGGCGTCGCAGCTCCAATTGTTGTTGGTAAACATGCAGCCCCATATATTTCTGTACAGTTTAACAAAAACCCAGCATCCAGCGATGCGAATAGCCGCATCGCAAACTGGATATCATCGACGCGCCTTTCCTGTCATGAAAAACACACTTGCAGTTAGCTTCATCAACTAATAACCAGTGCTAGAATTCTTCAGTGACAAAAAGGGTAGTTGCTCATTCTTCAAGGACAGCGGTTCTGTTATGCTGCTCACCGCGAGGAGACGACCGGGGCCTGTATGACGCGGAGGCCATGTCATTTAGGTCCTGCAGAGGCGTCAGGTGCTTGATAACTTCATCCATCATCGGGCGCGACTTGCTGTCACGGTTAAGGCAGTGGTGGCAGATCTGAGCTACCTTCTGCACTCCTCGTATGGAGTAATTCAGCCCCAAGCGAGGATCTACGAGCTGATAGAGCCTTCGCCGGTCGCTTAGATACGGCCTTGCCCACGCCACTAGGTTCTGTTCCCCAGGGGGGCGCTTCTTGTCCACTGATCTTCTGCCGGTCAATACCTCGAGCAAAACAACTCCGAAGCTATAGACGTCGCTCTTAGTTGTTAAGTGGCCTGAACAAGTGTACTTGACATGAGGGATGAAACTTGGCATGCCCGTTGCCAAAAAAACAATAGTCATAAACCGCGTTTTTGTTTTGTTTGACATTATCACTGCCAAGAAGCTAGGAGAAACATTACAAAGTACCAACTAGTAACTGCACGCTGAAGAATTATTGATAGATGCAGCTACTGAGACCAAAATTTTGCTGAATACCTGTCATTACATACTCAGGTGCAGCATAGCCATAGGTGCCAAGAACCCTAGTAGAGACATGGGTTTTATCACCTTGAGGGCCAGCTTTTGCTAACCCAAAGTCTGAAAGTTTAGCATTGTAATCCTGTAAAAGCAAAACTTTTACAGTTAAAGCAACGAGCTACAGGGAAGCATGGGAGCAAACAATTTGGCAAGGGATATTACCGCATCAATAAGAATATTTGATGTCTTAAAATCCCTGTAAATAACTGGTTTTGGACCAACATGTAGAAAGGCTAAACCTTTAGCAGCACCAAGAACAACCTTCATCCTTGAGGGCCAAGGTAGGGGAAGAGTCCCTTCAAGATTAAACAAAGCAAGACAACATTGAGCATAAAAGGGAGAAACGATATAAGATATTAACAATCAATAAATATCACACAGTAAAAAAAATGTAAAAACAGTTAGACAGGGATAAAAACCAATATGTAAGAAAAAAGAAACCCCACAGAGACCATTTCTGCTCTAAGGATTGTACTAAAATTTCCAGTTTTAAACAACAGTTAGATAAATGCATACCACCTAAAAGGAGTGTAGGCTAAGTCTTAGGTTCAACAGAAGGGTTTCTAAGCAATAGTCGGTCAGAAGTTTGAACTGCAAAAGACAAGCTAGAGATAGTAAAGCATCCATGCAACCTTGGAATAAAAAGATTAACATGCAATTGATCACCTTTAGATTATTTTTGCCTCTACAGAAGAAAAAGATTTTACTCTCAGAAATTAGATATGTTGAACTTCAGCAAATGATTTATGAAGATACGATACTATCTATAAAATGTTCAGATGGCATTTTTTTTCATAATGGAATGAAAATTTACATGAGTACGTTGGCTCATGAAAGTACACATGTATCACTTGCAAATTAAATGTATAATATCAAGTCTCATGGCAAACAAAGTCTTCCAAGTTTCAGAACTAAATGTAGGAATACTAAATCAAAAACACATTAACATGCAATACTACCACTAAAGTTGATTGCTCACTTCTGAACATATGATTTTCTAGACTTCCCCGTGCCATGAATTCATATACAAGTAGTCTTTGATCATCCTCGATACAATATCCAATCAGCTTAACAAGATGTTTGTGATGCAATTGTCCCAGAAAGTCAACTTCCGCCTGCAAATAAATTTCTTTAGAAGTTCTAGCTTCACCTAAGAAAAACATTTACGACCTATGAGGCATTCACAATACTTACCACCCATTCTCTATGACCTTGAAGAGCATTTTCCTTCAAACTTTTGACAGCTACAGTTAGACCAGTGCCGGGTTTTGCAGGAGCTGTGCTGTTTGGCTCAATCCACCCCTTAAAGACATACCCAAACCCACCTTCTCCAAGAATACTGTCTGGCCTAAAGTTAACAGTGGCAGATTTCAACTCTTGGAAAGTAAATTCAAGTAGCTTGCGCTGTGCTTCCTTTTCAATTGATGCGTCAAACCCATTTTCGTCACCAAAGTTCCTCTGAAAATTGTCAGCAAGATCTCGACTGCTAGCATTTAGGTGTCTGATCTCCGCTGTTATGCATGAAAAAATTACTTGAGCGTTTCACTCCAAACTGGAAATTTTGCTTCTTTTTTACAGTAAACTGGAAATTATCTAATAGACAACCAAGTACTAGATAGCATAACTATATACTATAAAATGCAATATGAAAGCACTATGCTCAAATTAAGCTCGAATGTGTAATCTAAGATTAAAAAAAAAATTGCGAAGGCGAATAGTCTATTAGCTCTTGGACTTCCCCACATATTCCAAATGGTTGGCCAAGTAGATAGACATTGACCCAACTACCCAAGACCAAGAGGCAAGAGTATTATATATACTAGGGATACTCATCCTCAGCTTTTAATAAGGAATAACAAAACCCATCGAGTTGAATTGAAGTGTCACGAATATGTTTATTATACTATCCAGGTTAATCATATGCAGAATGTCAACAATCAGTGTCACAGCAGGAATAAGGCACAAGTAGATGTATTTTTTAGAGAAAAGCAAGTAGGTGTATTTTACTCCTTGAACAAAAGAAACAGACTTGCTTCATGCTTCAGTTATTTCACAAGGATCAGAGAATCTCACCTTCTAGTTGTAATGTTATAACAATGAATTGCATAACACAACTTGTGCAGAAAGACAAGGAGCAAAAAACAATTGGTCATCAGAGCATTCTGATCTCGCAATAAAACAACACCCAGTTTTTCATTACCCACATAAAGACATGAGCTGAAGATCATATAGATCTGGACACTAATACCTATAGTAACACAGAGAAATGAGCAAAAGCTTAAATTCTACCGGTATCATTGGTGTTCATCGTTAATCAGGTGGAAAAGAAGAAAGCCATGAATGGTCTGTGTCGAGAAGCTGAAATTTACATCAGCACGCTTTTGCACTAGTTGCAACGGCAATGATCCCTGTATTGTACTGATGAGCAGCATAGAACATCCTATTGCTATTTCGTCTAAATTTGTTATTCCAAGGACGATGCTTAACTCCCAGTTTCCAACAATTTACTGCGAAATTGATCCGACCCTGAATTATCAAGACTGAAAGAAGAGTACTGTCGGCTGATGAACATCATACCAGCCCCAGAACTATCACATCGTCATCATCGCAGCAGTACTCGCCAAACAAACTGTTGGCCCGCTAGCGACCAAAGCAGCTGACCGTTCCCAGAACCAAACAAACCGATTCCACCAACCAGGAAAAAAAGACAAAAACTTCCGGATAAAAGCAAGGATTTAATCAGCTACTAGTAGCTACCTGCGTCGTGGACGAGGCCGGCTTTGACCGCGGCTCCGGCCGGGGCGGCGGGCGCCGCCGGGCGGAAGCAGCTGCCGCGCAGGCCACGCGCAAGGACGGCCCAGCACCCGCACCCGCTCTCCTGCCGGTGCTGGGAAGGAGGCATCGATCGATCGGTATCCTCCTCCTTCTCCAGTCCACTCGGCGAGGTGCAGCACCGCTTCTCGCGCCGGCCGGCTGCCCCCACCTACCACTGCAACAGCAACTCAGACACACGACCGGCTCTCCCTCGGGCTTTGCCCTTTCGATCGATCTCCCCACCTCCGCCGCGTCGCCGTCCGAGCCCCCCGAATAGATAAGTGCGCGCGGGCACAAAGGCGAAAGGGAAAGGAGAGGGAACGGGAGAAGGAGAGGGTCAGAGGGAGAAAGGGTCGGGGCGGGGCTGGCGGTGCGTGGTGGGAGTACACAAGTCGGAGAAGCAAGCGCGAGTGGGAACGGAGTGGAAGTGGCGGTGGCAGTGGGTCGCACTCGGACGGCACTGCCACTGGCGCTGGCGCTGCTGGCACAGCAATGTGTCGCCGTCCTGGCCGCCGCCGCCGTCATGGTGACGACGAGGAATTTATTCTTTTTAGCTGCCCGTGTGAGCCGGACGGGTGTGGGGGGTGGTTCTTGGCCAGACCAGCGATAGGGCGGCTGCATTTTACCGTGCTGTGATGCGAGCTTCTTTTTCTTTCATTTTTCGCCGCGGATGGATTCGATTCCCCGCCAGGAAAGAGAGATGATTGCTTCGTGATAATTGGATAGATTAAGTGCTTTCAGCTTGAATCTGGATGTTTCCGGTCAAACTTGGGCGCCATTTGAAGAAATGCACCCCAACCAAGACGACAGGAACAGTTTACTCCCTTTTCCCGAAATATTTTACTTTCATTTATCCATGTATTTATATATGTTTTATATATACATGCATTTATATTTGGACAAACATAAGTCGAATACTCTCTCCGTCCACTTTTATAAGTCACACTACTTAGCATTTTAATTTTGACCATACATATACATAGTAAAATAAACGAATCTACATACAAAATAAGTCTAGATTCGCCCATTTTAGAATATACTCCCTCCGTTCACGATAAAGTATACTTTTTCCTTTTTCGTCGGTCAAATTTATTAAACTTTGACTAACTTTATCGGAAAAAGTATTAGCATTTATGACATCAAATTAGTATCAATAGATTTGTCTTGTCATGAAGTTTAAAAACCATTTTAATGTCATATATATTGCTACAATTTTCTATAAATTTAGTCAAAGTTTAAAAAGTTTGACTAAGTGTAAAAGTAGATATACACTTATTCGTGGACGGAGGGAGTATGCGGTTAAAATTAAAATGGTATGTAATGTGTCTTATGAAAGTGGATAGAGGGAGTAGTTTAGAACGGAGTAATACATATCAAAACTATCAACATTTAAAATCCCACAAGAAAGACTAACAATGCAAAGGCAGTTTTACTATTACTCTTGAATTCATGTACCCCAGCTTTAGGGGATTATTCTGGCCTCTCCCATTTCTCCCCTCTTCCCTTAAGTTTGAGAGTCGAGACTCTTGTCCATAGTACTACTAGTAGTTGCAGGATTAGCTTTAGGGTTTGGGTTGTGTCCCGGTGTAGCATTATGCTCATGGGGCTTTGCTGGCCAGAGCTCGTGCGTGGTTTCTGGCAGCGGTTGGCGGTGATGCGGCTGCTTGTGGCACTCTAGAGGCTAGATCCATAGGTGAGCGGCGGTTTTCTCCACCTTCCCTCCAAATAAAGCCTGATGCTCTTGGGGAATTTCACGTTTGTGATGTTATTGCTATTTTGGGCCATTGTGGATGTGGGCGAAGCTTCCACACGGCCGAATTTGCTGATTCCGGGGTTTTCGTCAAAGCTTTTACTTGCGAAAATCATCAGCGATGACGAGCTTGCGCCACCACCATTGTCGGCCTAGGGGGCCACATCGTATCTCAGAGCCCTATTGCTCCGATGGTTCCTATTTCTCCGGAACAGTGTGTCTACTCGGATGATATCTAACCTCATCGCGACAGTGCGACGCTCATCGTCGACCAAGACCCAAGAGGTCTCGTCCCAGGTGGTTTGGCTGGCGGACTTCTTCGAGGCTCCTTTGTAGCTGTCGTGGAGAAGGACCAAATCGCATTTTACTTTCCTTCGGAGGTCCTTTTTAGAATCTGTGAGAACCATGATGTAATTTCCGCTTCTTCTAGGGTTCTCTTTGTAATTTGTTCCCACTGCAATGAATGGAGCTTCATGATCCTTTCGAATCTAGCCTCTTTGAGTAAAAATGTACCCCAAGCATGGCTCAACTACATGTTCAATATCACTCACTTGGTGCATTAACTTGGTGTTTTTTTAGGGATTTAACCCGAGTGTGTTTGATATGTAGGCGCAAATTAATGGACCTTAGTCCCATATGTTCGATACATGTTTGATTGGTTGTGGTGTGTCACTAGACTCTTAGAGAAGCTCTAGCGGAGTATCTAGAATTAGAGCCTTTAAAACCGTTTTAGAGGGTTCTTTACAATTGTTTCAAAGGTTTTAATTAGAGCCATCTGCTATTCCAAATTCTCAAACTGCAACCTTTATAATCTGACCCTCTCTTGTTTCGTCTAACATGTGTGTATACGAACTTTGCTTAAACTCCAATTTCACACGAATATAGCTCAGTCATTCACGTTTTAGCATTGCACAATTAAAAAACATTTAAAATCCAAAACTACAAATTATCCATTCCAAATTCAAAGATACAATAGGGTCTGACGAAGATATGGATTCTGGATCCTGCGGATAAGGACACCCCCTCTCAGGACCAAGGTGAAGTCCCAAGAAGAGGAGCCCTTGGAATACTCCAGAAGGCCCACGTGAAGCCCACCCGCACTAAACTTGCGGGTTAAGTTAGGAAACATGTAACCGACCTAGCTAGGGTAGGAGTCCTCTCCGGGTAGAACTCGAGACCTGGCCGCCTATATAAGGCCAGGAGAGCCCCCGAGAGAGGACCAAGCAATACCGCACGACCAAAAGCCTTGAACTCGAGACCTACTCTCGATTCGAGCACCACCTTTGTAACCGATCTAATCATCAATACAGATCGACAAGAGGCAGGAGTCAGGGTTTTCCTCTACGAGGGCCCCGAACTGGGTAAATCTCGCCCCCTGTCTAGCCGACGATTCCACCAGCGCTCATGGGTTCCCCTAACCGAAACCCGATAGGTTCACCGAAGGGATTTGTTGAGTCAGGGATTCGACAATTGGCGCCGTTTGTGGGAACGGCGGGCGCTGGATCACCGGCATCTTCGGCTTCATCGACATCAAACTCTCGTTGGAAACCGACAACTACGGCTCCGAACAATCCTGTACGGATCGGATCTGTCGTGGTCACACCGCACTCGCCGGAATCGCGCCCGGTATTCGAAAATCTGGAGGAGAGCGTCACCCTGACGTTCGGGAGCCTCAAATTCGTGACGAACAGGGACGGGATCCTCCACTTCTCGGATGAATCGGAAACTGAATCTGGAGCTGTCGACTCACGCCGACACCTGGAGAAAAGCGGCGAGTCCATCCGCTTCAACGCCAACGAATATCACACCCTCTTGACAGAGGAACCATCAAGAATTCAAGGAAACCTTTGACCTACGCCTAGGACGCACGAGCTTCGACTAGCTCAAGTCTGCATGGCAGGATCAGAACAAGGCTCGGAAACAGAACACAGCGCGACAGAGCGCAACATAATCGGCGTTTCGCGGGAATCCTGGAAACGAGCGAAGGAAGCTATGCGAACAAGCAAGCCACCCGCAGCCGGATCCTCACACGAAGACATGGTTGCCTACCACTCTCACCTAGTGAGAGCAGCCACGATTATCAAAGATGCTCGGGTAGATCTGGCCCGCCGAAGAAGAGCGGCGGACGAATCAAGCCAGCCGACGAGGGGCTGTCCGTAACGCCCTCGGTCGGAACCCGACCCGCGAGGAAACGACGCATCCACATCCAGGAACGATGAATCCATACCCGAAACAATCAATCACTCCTTCTCTCATGCGAGTCGACGACGACGGCAACGTGTACCCGCAAACTCCCGCTGCTGCGGTTCTAGCCGCGGCAACCTACATGCAGATGAACCAACCGACGGAAAGCGACCCTCGGGAAGAGCAATACAAGCAAATACGAAAAGGACTCGGATTGGCGGCTGCAAGGCTCGCCTCTCACGATCGCAAGAAGGCCGAGGAGCAGCAGGAGAAGGAGCGACGGGACAAAGAGAAAGATAAAGAAACGCCCCGCAGGCACAGAAGCTCTTCACCAAGGAGGGATAAGTCACCACGCCGCGGTCGAGGAAAAGAAGCTAGACGTCGCGGCGACAGTCGAAGCAGCAGTGAAGATAGCCCGAGAGACAGAAGCTCGCGACACCATAGCAGCCGCTCAAGAAAACGAAGCAAGGAACCAAGGAAAGATGACGACCGCGACCGGCCAGAATACGACGCGCGATCAGATCTCGCTCAAAAAAGGGTGGATAAGGCAAGGGCTTCGCGATATCGCGAGCGCTCTTCGTCTGGCTCCTCGGATGACGAAACCTGCGGAGCACTCTGTTTCGCTCGCAGCATCCGCGAAGCACCTCTACCCAAAAGGTTCAAGCTCAACACGGAGGTGACGAAGTACGACGGCTCACTCGAGCCCTCTCAATGGCTAAGCGACTACCTCACGGCAGTAAAATGCCAACGTGGGAACAAGAACACGGCTATGCAATACCTCAATTTGCATCTTACCGGCGCGGCCCGCAGTTGGCTGGAAAGAAGACCAAAATCTTGCTACGCATCGTGGGATGATTTGCACCGCGATTTCTGCAAAAATTTCCAGTCGACTTACAAGAGGCCAGCTACAATCGAAGAACTAGGAGCATGCAAGCAGAAGAGTGGCGAGTCCACACGCGAGTACATCCAGCGATGGACCACGCTCAGGAATACCGCAGGAACTATCTCAGAAGAAGTAGCGATCGAAGCCTTCGCAAAAGGCGCCAGAAGAACTGCTTTTCGAGAGGAGCTAGGCAGAGCTGCACCCAAGACTATCGGAGAGCTAATGATCATAGCCGAGAAATGGGCTAACGGAGAAGATGCGGTGCGCAACGAAAGAGCATCGTCACCGCACACGATGACGATCGTCACGGTCGAAGAAAAAGAAGAATATTACGATCATGAGGATAGAGAGGAGTTGGTCGCCGCGGAATTCACGCGAAACCGCGATTCCGGTCGCCGTAGAAATCGCGAGTGGAGACCAAAGGCTGAAGAAAAATCCCCCGAGGAAGACCTTGATGCATACTGCTCGCTACATCTATTCACAGATAAGCGCACGGGCAAAACTAAGGCAGCACACCTGCTTAAGGATTGCCGAAACTTCCATGACATCTCGGACGCACTCGCGAGGAAAAGATCTGCCTCCACTCAAAATTACCCGCCGCTTCCAGGAGGAGGGCACCAAGGATTCCAGCCGCCACCACCACCACCTCCACCCGCAAATCCAAACATGGCGCTAGCTGCAGTACCCGCACCACCACAGAACGCCGGAGCCAACGCGTATCCGAACCCGGGGACAACTCGCAATGATCCAGAAGGTATGCCCCTCTCGCGGAGCTCAAAAGACTAACACAAGGCAACTATGCATGGCAGTGCAGACACCGCCAACAAAGACCGAGTACCTGAAAATGGCGGATCAGCCAATCACGTTCTCGATGAAAGATCACCCACCACGAGTCTATCGACCAGGACACGCCGCCCTCGTCATCCAGGCGCAAATTGGCAACTACGACTTAGCCCGCGTATTCATGGATGGAGGCAGCGGCCTCAACATTATCTACGCGGATACACTCCATCGGATGAACAAGAACCTGGACGGCCTCCCGGAATCAGAAACATCCTTCCACGGGATAGTTCCAGGCAAGGCAGTCCGTCCACTCGGAACAATCAACCTAGAAGTTGTTCTAGGCACGTAGAGCAACTACAGGAGAGAGTTCCTCGACTTCGAAGTTGTCGACTGGCCTTCACAGTACCACGCCATCTTGGGTCGAACAGCGTTCGCCAGATTCATGGCAGTACCTCACTACGCCTACCTGAAGCTCAAATTACCTGGCAAACATGGCGTAATCACCATTGACGGAGACTTTCAGAAATCCAACAAATGCGACATTGAGTTCAACGAAATCGCAAAATCTTTCGGGATGCACGAAGAACTTCAAGAGCTGGCAAAAACCACGGATCACTCCGTGATGCCCCTCACGAAGAAAAATGCGCCTGAGCTAGAATTTAGCGCCAACGGCGACACCCGAAAGCATCAAGTGCACCCGACAGACTCTGCGAAGACAGCGATGGTTTCAACAACCCTCTCGCAAGCATAGGAAAGCGCGCTCGTCAAACTCCTCCGTGAGTACTGGGAAATTTCGCCTGGCAGCCCTCAGATATGCCAGGAATACCCAGGGAGTTTGCCGAGCACTCACTCGAAGTCTTTCCAGACGCTAAACCCATCAACAGACCACGCGAAGATTTTCAGAACCCAAGAGAAGGCGCTTGGAGAAGAAGTAAACAGATTGCTAGCTGCGAAATTCATCAGGGAGATCAAGATATCCACTTGGTTAGCAACCCGGTGTTGGTCCCCAAAAAGAACATGGATATCCTTCGGGTGTGCATCTACATGTCATTAAATAAGCATTGCCCCAAGGATAATTTTCCCCTCCCGCGAATCGACCAGATCGTGGATTCTACAGCAGGCTGCCAACGCCTCTCCTTCCTGGACGCCTATTCGGGATACAATCAGATCCGAATGAAAAAGGAGGATGAAGAAAAGACAACATTCATCACACCTCACGGTGTCTACTGCTACACAACAATGCCCTTCGGGCTGAAGAACGCAGGCGCAACTATCAGCGCTGCATGCAAAGATGCCTCGCCAACCTCATTGGCAAGAACGTGCAAGTGTATGTTGACGACATTGTCATCAAGACTCGAGTCGAGGACACACTCCTTGAAGATATTAGAGAAACATTCGACGCCCTCAACGCGTACAAGATCAAGCTCAATCCGACCAAATGTGTCTTTGGCGTTCCGGCAGGAAAACTTCTCGGGTACCCGGTATCCGCCAGAGGCATTGAAGCCAACCCGGAGAAAATACAAGCCATCTTAACCATGAACGAGCCAACCAACCTGCGCGGAGTCCAACAGCTCGCAGGGCGATTAGCCGCCCTAAGCAGATTCATCGCACGATTGGGGGAGCAAGCATTACCCTTCTACAAGTTGTTGAAGAAGACAGACAATTCGAGTGGACACCCGAAGCTAAGCAAGCATTCGCAGATTTGAAGCGGTCATTGCAAAGTAGGCGCATCCTCGCAACACCGCGAGAAGGGGAGCCACTTTCTTGTACCTAGCCGCCACAAACCAGGTCATCAGCACAGCAATCGTGGTTGAACGACCTGAGGAAGGCAAAGCGTACGGTTCAACGTCCAATATATTACATCAGCGAAGTGCTCTCACCATGCAAGCAACGCTACCCTCACTACCAGAAGCTCGCATATGGAGTCGTTCTTACCGCCCGCAAGCTCAAACATTATTTCCAGTAACACGCCATTACAGTGGTTAATGATGCGTCACTCGGGACGATCATGAACAACCCTATGGCATCCGGAAGAATAGCAAAATGGAACATCGAGTTGGGCGCTTGGGACATCACTTATGCAGGACGCAGCGCAATCAAATCCCAGGTACTTGTTGAATTCCTAAGCGAATGGACAGAACTGCAAACGCCAGGACCACCCGAGTACACGAGCAATTGGATAATGTACTTTGACGGGTCCAAGAGAAACGAAGGAGCAGGAGCTGGAATTGTTCTTATATCCCCTCAAGGAGACAAGCTGCAATACGTCCTACGATTGGACTTTCCACCAGATGATCCGGCATCAAACAACGACGCAGAATAAGAAGCCTTGTTGCACGGGATGAAGATGGCAATCGCCTGTGGAGCTACTCGCTTAATGATCTACGGCGACTCCAATCTCATTGTGCAACAAACGATGAAAGAGTGTGACGCAATCACCGAAAACATGATTGCGTATCGCGACATGTACAATCTACTCGAAGGAAGTTTTAAAGGATGCGAGCTAAACCACATCGCAAGATCCAGCAACGAAGAAGCAGATCGACTAGCAAACATGGGTTCCACGAATGCACCCATACCACCAGGAATATATTTCGAACGGATGATCAAGCGATCGGTCAAAATCAAGAAAGCTGCAGAAGCAATAGCAGTGCCAGAAACAGAGGTCAGCCCGCAAGTCGCCCTTATCGAGCTCATTCATAACATATCACGACAGGTTTTTCTGGTCGAGCCAGTCTGGACGCAGAAATATCTCGACTACCTGACCAACAGACAACTCCCGGCTGACCCACGCGAGGCTCGACAAATAATCAGACGCAGCAAATCCATTCGGGTAATCAATGGGGAATTATACAAGCAAAGCATCTCGGGAATACTTCAGCGCTGCATCGCACCCGAAGATGGCAAAGAATTGCTCCATGACATCCACCAAGGACTGCGGACATCATGCTAGCTGGAAAACAATAATGGGGAAGGCCTTCCGAGCAGGATTCTACTGGCTGACAGCAGCTGCGATGCAAAGAACTTGGTCGAACGCGATGCCTGTCAGCGATTCGCACCAAGACCACATGCACCTGCTACGGAATTGCACATGATACCCATTGCCTGGCCCTTCGCAATGGGGGCTAGACATGGTCGGACCACTACGCAAGTCCACCCCTGGAGGATATACACACTTGCTGGTCGCAGTCGACAAATTCACCAAATGGATCGAGGCCACGCCAGTAACCTCGGCTAGTGCCCAATGCGCCGTCAAGTTCCTCGACTCCATTGTATGCAGATTTGGTGTGCCACACGACATCATTACAGACAATGGTACAAATTTCACAGCAAAGGAAACGCAACAGTTCTGCGAGGAAAAGGGCATCAACTTCAAGTTTGCTTCAGTTGCCCACCCGCAAACGAACGGACAAGTCGAGAGATCCAACGGCTTAGTTTCGGCCGGCATCAATAAACGCCTACTCGATCGTCTACACCCCGCCGCAGGACATTGGGCAGATGAACTACCCTCCGTACTATGGAGCCTCCGCACAACTCCTAACCGATCTACAAAATACACGCCATTTTTCATGGTATACGGGGCAGAAGCAGTCCTCCCCGAGGACGTTCGATTCAGCGCCCCACGAGTTGTGGCCTACAGCGAAGAAACCTCTAATAGGGCACTCGCGGAAGATATGGATGCACTCGACGAAATGCGGGACATCGCACTCGCCAGATCCGCAGTATATCAGCAATCCCTGCGAAACTATCATAGTCGCCGCATACGCCACAGAGCATTCGCGGTTGGAGATCTAGTGCTGCGACTCAAGCAGAAGGAAGGACACAAGCTCGAACCACCCTGGGAAGGACCCTTCATCATACACGAAGTCATCCCAGGCGGAGCCTACAGGTTGAAGAATCCATCGACTGGAGGAATCTATTCCAATCCTTGGAATATTGCACACCTCCGCAAATTTTATCCCTAGGTTTACTTGTTCTCACAACAAATAAGGCTATGCTAGCCACTCTTGTAGCTCGAATACATGGTTTCTCAGTCATCGCAATAAAAACATGGTTTCACCATCATATTCACTCGCAACTTCCTATTATTACACGCTCAAAAGTTACAGGAACTGTCGAAGAGTCGTGTCGACAAATCCCTCGGATGAACCGGTAGGGTTTCGAGTAGAGGAACGATGTACGCGCTGGTGACCTCGACGGCTAACAAGGAGAAAGATTTACCCAGGTTCGGGGCCCTCGTAGAGGTAAAACCCTTACTCCTGCTTGTCTGTTCTGTATTATGATGAGATAGTCGAGATGTTACAATGGCGATGCCATGGTGAGGCGTACGGGGTATCCCGTGTATTGCCTAGTCTAGTTGTGGCTTGTATCTTCCTCTCTCTAGATTGAATCCCTAGATTCGTCCCCCCTTTTCTCTCCTCCCTCCTCGCTTTATATATGCAGCCAGGAGGGGGTTACATGAGTCCTAGTAGATTACGTATAGGAGTTTTTGTCTTGACCCGCAAGTCTTGCGGGTGGGCTTCTGTTGGGCCTTCTAGAATACTCCAAGGGCTCCTCTTCTTGGGCCTTAACCTTGGACCTGAGACGGGGTGTCCTTACCCGCAGGGTCCAGGATCCATATCTTCGTCAGTAGCCCCCGAGTGTTTATTCGACTGAGAATAGTCGGGTAAGCACTCAAAGTCCGTTCTTGATTTCTTCGATTGGTCATTCAATCGCCTGTTTTTGAGGGTGTATACCCTGTGCGTGAAGCGCTTCTGTACTCGAGCATCGAGTGTTAAATGTGCCTTGTGTTGGCTGTTTTCGTAGAAGGATGTGGCTCAGTCGCTTGGCTCTCCCGAAAGATCAGGGCCAATTAATTGCATCTAGGGCAAACACGGTTCTGGCCTACATGAGTTCGAGACCTCCGACTCGAATTCGACGAGGTGATCGTTGCGACTGGGCCGTGGAGGTCTTACCGAGTCGAACTCAACCTAAAGGGGTACCCGGCGCGTCCGCTAGGATTTTTCTTCGTGTTGTTGACACGGAAAGTTTACCGGAGGACGCAGCTTGAGTGCGATTCCAGGCCCAAAGAGAGATCCTTGGGTCTTACCTTCGTACTCGAAAGAATACGGCATCCGGATGTGCCTAGTCGGCTGAACAATCCAGGTTTATGATGTGCAAACATCATGTGAATGAATAGCAGGTTCTGCCTACTCGAGTAGTTTATCCATACGAAAGAGTTTTCGTGTTAGGAGTTTTATACCCATATGAAAGAGTTTTCATGTTTGGGATGTTGTGCCCATACGAAAGAGTTTTCGTGTGTAGGGTATTTTTTCCTGTGAAAGAGATTTCACGTCATGATGTTCCCATACGAAAGAGATTTCGTGTCCATGCGAAAGAGATTTCGTGTCAGGGTGACTGTGCGAAAGAAATTTCGCGTCCATACGAAAGATTTCGTGCAGGGTGCTTATGCGAAAGAAATTTCGCGTCTTGATTATGCCCATACGAAAGAGATTTCGTGTTAGGGTGTTTATGCGAAAGAGATTCCGCGTCTTTGATGTGCCCATACGAAAGAGATTTCGTGTTAGGGAGCTTATGCGAAAGAGATTTCGCGTCTTCGATGTGCCCATACGAAAGAAATTTCGTGTTAGGGACCTTATGCGAAAGATATTTCGCGTCTTGATATGCCATACGAAAGAAATTTCGTGTTAGGGACCTTATGCGAAAGATATTTCGCGTCTTGATATGCCCATACGAAAGAAATTTCGTGTTAGGAGCTTATGCGAAAGAGATTTCGTCTTCGATGTGCCCATACGAAAGAAATTTCGTGTTAGGGACCTTATGCGAAAGATATTTCGCGTCTTGATGCCCATACGAAAGAAATTTCGTGTAGGGACCTTATGCGAAAGATATTTCGCGTTGATATGCCCATACGAAAGAAATTTCGTGTTAGGGAGCTTATGCGAAAGAGATTTCGCGTCTTCGATGTGCCCATACGAAAGAAATTTCGTGTTAGGGACCTTATGCGAAAGATATTTCGCGTCTTGATATGCCCATACGAAAGAAATTCGTGTTAGGGAGCTTATGCGAAAGAGATTCCGCGTCTTGATATGCCCATTCGAAAGAGATTTCGTGTTAGGGAGCTTATGCGAAAGAGATTTCGCGTCTTGATATGCCCATACGAAAGAAATTTCGTGTTAGGGACCTTATGCGAAAGAGATTCCGCGTCTTGATATGCCCATACGAAAGAGATTTCGTGTTAGGGAGCTTATGCGAAAGATATTTCGCGTCTTGATTTTCTTTTGGACGCGTAACAAGTGATGTCTTTTTGTTTCGAGTGATGTGTCTGTACATCGTAGTGTGGAGTCGTGGTTTTTGCGGGAGCCGCATACTCACAATCTTCTCCCCGCTGCGTGGCGAGTGTCTTTTTGTTTGAAGATTCCGAAGAGACATAAGCCTGATGGCTGACAGTCGCGTGATGTCGTGGCGCACTGAGCACTTGTTCTGCCTCCCGATGGGACGTGGCGAGAAGTGTCAGAGACTAGACATGTCGGAGTCGACGCGGTGGAGGAGTACTCGACACGGCGGACGAAGTCGACGCGGAAGTCGTGTAGTCGACGAGGACGTGGCGGAGTCGCACGACGACGTGGAAGTCGTGTAGTTGACGCGGACGCTCAGCCACCGAGTCCACACAAGAAGATGGAGCCGAAAAATTCTTCAAGATGTTCTGATTTCGCGAATTGGCCCGCGTTGTCGTATGTGTCTCGTCGAGACGGACAAGTTTGATGTTTTGCTTTTCTTCATCCGAATTAATATGCGGTTTGTACGACCACAATAAGGACCTGGACGAAGATATCTGACAGAGCTCCTCAGATACGCGTCCAACGTGTTAGATGCTTACGACGTGGTAGTATGTTGAGTGCGCGTGTAGCGCTCGTCGGTTGCGCGGCCAGCGCTCCCGATGGGAGTAGCCCCCGAGTCTATGTGCGATTATTTGTAATCGGGCATAGACTCAAATCTTGTAACGTCGCTTCTTCAATCTATCGGGTGCACGGCAGTGCTCCCGATGGGAGTAGCCCCCGAGGCTATGTTCGACTCGCAGAGTCGGGCATAGGCTCAAGTTGTTCTGAAGCTAACCCCGTGTGCTTGTCTTCTGTTGGCTCGCGGAGGAGGACATGCATCGACTCCCGGAGTAGGATATGCGCCGACTCCGAGCGAAGGATATGTGTCGACTCCGAGCGGAGGATTGTGTCGATATCGACTCCGAGCGGAGGATTGTGTCGATTGTCGACTCCGAGCGGAGGATATGTGTCGACTGTCGAAGTTTGCAGCCGACGTTGTGGTTCTTATCTTTGTATGACACTGTCGTGGTCGGCGAGGCGGTGCTGAGTGATATTGCCGGAATCGATGAACCGAACTCGTGTGTCGAGTGCGGCTGTTTCGCGCCTCAGCCCCCGAGTGTCGAGTGCGGCTGCGGCGAATTCTCGAGTGCGTCTACTTTGCAGCGTAGCCCCCGAGCAACGAGTGTGGCTGCGGCGAAGGACAGCCCCGAGAAGCTTAGTCGAGAGAATTCGATGTAGCGGAGTTGTGCGGCGGAGTCGCGATGTTTCTCGGAAGGACCCGACGAGGCGGACAAAGTCGACGAGGTGGAGTCGCGATATTTGTCCAAAGGACTCGATGCGGCGGACCAAGTCGACGCGGCGGAGTCGCGATGTTTGCCCGAAGGACTTCGACGCGGCGGACCGAGTCGTTGCGGCGGAGTCGCGGTGTTTATCCGAAGGACTCGACACGGCGGATCGAGTCGACGCGGCGGAGTCGTGATGTTTGTCCGAAGGACTCGACGCGGCGGACCGAGTCGACGCGGCGGAGTCGCGATGTTTGCTCGAAGGACTCGACGCGGCGGACCGAGTCGACGCGGCGGAGTCGTGAGTTTGTCCGAAGGACTCGACACGGCGGACCCATGTTTGCCCGAAGGACTCGACGCGGCGGACCGAGTTGACGCGGCGGAGTCGCGATGTTCATCGGAAGGACTCGACGCGGCGGACCGAGTCGACGCGGCGGAGTCGCGATGTTTGCCCGAAGGACTCGACACGGCGGACCCATGTTTGCCCGAAGGACTCGACGCGGCGGACCGAGTTGACGCGGCGGAGTCGCGATGTTCATCGAAAGGACTCGACGCGGCGGAACGAGTCGACGCGGCGGAGTCGCGATGTTTGCCCGAAGGACTCGACGCGGCGGACCGAGTCGATGCGGCGGAGTCGCGATGTTCATCGGAAGAACTCGACGCGGCGGACCGAGTCGACGCGGCGGAGTCGCGATATTTGCTCGAATGACTCGACGCGGCGGACCGAGTCGACGCGGCGGAGTCGCGATGTTTGTTGTGTGTACACGGAGGGCAATGTTGATGACGAGCCCCGGGCACTATTATGGCGAGTCGCCATGTTTTGTTGATTGACCTTTGTGTCGACTCGCAGATTGACGAAAACGGATCTGCGAGTTGAATTCGCGGACTCGCAGAGATCCAAATCGTGTCACAGTGCGCGAGCCGCTGACGGAGATCTAACCGTTGGAATTGACTCAAAAAAGACGGAGTGGTGCGGGATTGTATTCCGCAGCTGTTCAACGGTTTGATTGTCGAATTGATTTCCGAGTCGACTGTGAGAATTGTTTTCCCGAAGTCGCGCGGAGTTCCGTCAGATTCTGACAGGGCTTCGGTGTTCGGGTCATCCACGGAGATCTAACCGTCGGAATTCGCCGATTCTTTTTGGAGACTGTAGATAATTTGATTGCGCATCTTTCCACCGAAGGAATTTTCCAGATGAGTTTCGAGCCGCCGTTGATGGCGTCCGCAATATGTACGTTGCTGCTGTCCTGCAGCCTGCGCGTGCAGAACGGTGTTGATTTTCGATTGTAGATGATGAAAGCCGTGCGCGAGGCCGACGAGTGCTCGATGAAGTTGAAGGAGCCGAAAGTAGATAGAATCCATGGGGTCGAGGACCCGAAGCTTGACGTAGATGAGGCCGGCGAGACCGTAGATCCAACGCGTGTCGTTCCCACAGACGGCGCCAATTGTCGAAGAGTCGTGTCGACAAATCCCTCGGATGACCGGTAGGGTTTCGAGTAGAGGAACGATGTACGCGCTGGTGACCTCGACGGCTAACAAGGAGAAAGATTTACCCAGGTTCGGGGCCCTCGTAGAGGTAAAACCCTTACTCCTGCTTGTCTGTTCTGTATTATGATGAGATAGTCGAGATGTTACAATGGCGATGCCATGGTGAGGCGTACGGGGTATCCCGTGTATTGCCTAGTCTAGTTGTGGCTTGTATCTTCCTCTCTCTAGATTGAATCCCTAGATTCGTCCCCCCTTTTCTCTCCTCCCTCCTCGCTTTATATATGCAGCCAGGAGGGGGTTACATGAGTCCTAGTAGATTACGTATAGGAGTTTTTGTCTTGACCCGCAAGTCTTGCGGGTGGGCTTCTGTTGGGCCTTCTAGAATACTCCAAGGGCTCCTCTTCTTGGGCCTTAACCTTGGACCTGAGACGGGGTGTCCTTACCCGCAGGGTCCAGGATCCATATCTTCGTCAGGAACACACCCCATAAACACACGGGGGCTACACCTACAACTAAGCATTACAGGAAAAAAGCATACATACAAGGTTATACACCTTACAACAGTTTTTACAAACTATACAAGGTTACAGGATATGCACATCCGACAATTAATCAAAGCGCTGAGCATTCTCAGTCGCCAAAACTCTATCTACCTCTTCAGAGGACAATCGGATGATTTTCTCCGCTGCGGGACGAACATCATCATAGAAGGGGGAAATATCATCGATTGGATCATCTGGGAGCCTGGCTACGGAGTTAAAATCTACTTCAGGATACCATATTCGGACAAAGGATAGAGCTACAACCGCGCCGCATGTCATTTGATTGCGCACACACGCGCGAACCTCTCCCTCACGTCCAAACAACCTGAGAAGATAGCTCCAGTCTTCGGGACCCCTTTCGAGTGGGTAGAAAGCAGCGTTCATCGCGATCAGGACCTCGTGAAAATAACTCACGAGAATTCTCGCTTGCAGAACACGGAACTTCAGGGTGGCCATCACAAATCCACGACTGCGATCAGACCAGAAGTTACTCGCATGAGGATTTGAGCTACCAGCCTCCTGAACTATGTGGTTTTCCACCCACTGCTTTTCTTCCCTATCATCAGGTCTGACAACTGAAGAGCAAGCATGCTTGATCAGCTAAGGAAACAAAGCAAAAAGAAGACACGGGGGCTGTATTACTTACACAGCAAATCCCTCGCAACCAACGATAATTCATCCATCAGAAACTGCTCACGTTCAGCCGCCAGTTTCTGCTTGGACTTCACCACATCGGCTATACCGCGCAGAGCTTTAAGCTGACGCTCACCCTCCCGGACCTTATCACGAAGACCAGCATAGGTGCCAACGGCGGCAACAAGGGGATTTACTGGAGTAGCATGTCCACTCGAAGATTCTGCAACTACCCCAGTAGCCTGGAAGAATACAAGGAAAGAAGTAAGAAGCCCTATTCGAAGTATTTCTAGTCGCACATCCGACAAAAGTGCTCGGGGGCTACTCCCATCGGGAGAAAATACACAAACTACGGGAGGCAATTTCCAGAGCGAACACCTCGATTAAAGACGATGAAATTACGGGAATACATCCCAAGGTTCATTACATTCAGGAAGGAAAGGAAAAAAGAAGATTAAAACTAAGCTACAGTGGTGCTCCCACTAGCGGCAGTCGCCCCTCCTTTCAGTCGAGCAAATAGCTCAGACAGCTTCCGAGCAAGAATGGTGGCCTGCTCGCCAAAATGAGAGAGTCGTACCTTTTTGCCCGTCGAGGGGTCGACTGGAAGAGCCGAGTAGGCCTCCTCCAAACCGTTGACTCCGTGTGCCAGCGCGAACTGGATCGCAGTCTTCGCGCCAGACTCCGACTGGGCGACTGCGTAAGCATCCAGGAGATTGCCCTCCGAGAAGATCTTCAGCAGGCCGTCTAGCGCGGATGGAGGTACAGCGTTGGCGAGGAAGCGACTGTGCAGTTGCGACAACACTTGGGTGGCATCTCCAATCAAGGAGCACACTCCTTCGGCGTGCCTCTTGAGTTGAGCAAGTGTGTCGGTTAGCACATCTACTCGCTGGATCCCAGGGATCTCCAAAGGAACATCCATAAGACCTGCAAAGGAAAAGAATGTCAAAATTTCGCAAGTTCACCAAGATAAAAGATAGAATTGCGAGAGCCTAGGCCACTTACCCGCGAAACGCTCAGCAAGGGGACGGAGGAACGTGACAAGGTCAGAGTCGGCCTTATTGCCAGCTTCCTCTTGATCCTTCAAAGCTTTTCTCGCATCCGCGAGTTGCCTATCAAGATCCTCCGACCGCATGCGGGAGGCCTCCAGCTCTTGTCGAACAGCCGCCAAATCAGATCCCTGAGTGGTTGCCCGCTCAGAGAGCTTGACTCTCTCGGACTCCGAATGTTCGAGTTGAGCTGCGCAATAACATTTGTTACATCAAGAACACGAGAACAGAAACAAAAGAAGACAATGAGACTTACTCTTAAGGAGCTCGTTCTCGGTGTGGAATCGACTGCAGTGTGACTGAAGCCTCTCGCATTCCGATTCGGCAAGAACAACGCGGCGACCAATCGCCGCAAGCGAGTCAACAAGCGACTGCAAAAGTACACAAGTAGAAGAATTAGAAGATATAAATTAGAGCCTGTACCCGATTGAATTCAATCGACTACAGCCTCGGGGGCTACTCCCATCGGGAGCACTGTCGTGCACCCGATAAAAATCAAGACGAAGAAAATAAAACAAGATTTTGAGCCTGTAGCCGATCGCAAGCAATCGACTACAGCCTCGGGGGCTACTCCCATCGGGAGCACTGTTGTGCACCCGATAAAATTCGAAGACAAACTACAAAGTTTACCTGGCCCGTGGCGCGGAGAGAGGATCTGCGGAGCTGTCCGTCGCTTCTTTCGAAGCTGAAGTCCTCGCGGCAAAGCTAGGAGCTTCACGTTCCGCAGTCGCCGCATTGGGGGCTGCGCTGGGAGAATTCTGGACGGTGCCGGTATTGGGAGTTTCACCCGCAGTTCCTGCTTTGTTCCTCTTTTCGGGAGGAACAAAAGAAGCGTACCTGCGAGGGCTGATGGCATGTACACTGCAGCAAAAAAGAACAAGGAATCAAACATAAGCGCAGAAGAAAGAACATTCGACTAAGAACGAGGAAAATAACTTACTCGTCATCTTCATCTTCATCCAGCAAATCCGCGTTCCAAGCGGTTGCGATTACTGGGAATGAAGGTGAAGGGGCGAGGGAGCGAAGTGGAGTCGCGGAGATAGGGGCCTTCCCGGGCGATTCCTCTAAGGAATTATCCTTGGAAGTAGCCTCGTTATCGTCCTCTACCCGACGACGCTTGCAATGACGAAGGCCGCCATTCGAGCCCTCCGCATCATCCGAGGAATCGTCCTCGGAGCTCGAGGAAGCATCGGCTACACTGGTATCGGCTAAGCCGTCCAGGTGACTCGCCAATAACTCCGAGGCATCCTCTCCCGCAACTGGCGGGTAGCAGTTCGCCATCGCTAAGCTCTACAAAGAAGGCAGAGGAAGGCAAGAAAAATTTCAGTCGATCAAAGACTCAAAGCAAAGAAGAAAATAAGGACAGACAGGAAGGATAAAACTAACCGCGGCTGGTGGAGGTTTCGAAGCGTCGAAGGCTTCGACTGTGCAGTCGGGGAACTTCTCCCCCACCTTCAAGCTGGTGACGGCCGCGATTTTCTTCTCGAACTCGACGTTCGAAAGTTCCTCGCGGCTCACTCGGCTAGGGTCTTCAGCGCCTTGGTATTCCCACATGGTGGAAGGCCTTTGCTGCAGCGGTTGGATCCCGCGCTTCAGAAAAATACTCGCCAGGTGCAGCCCGTTGAGTACCACTCCGGCGGTTTGATCCCGGAGAGAGCGGACACTCTTGCGAGTAGGGGCGTGACGACCTGGGTTAATTCGGCTGACAGCTTGTGCGCCCAGGACTTCCGCCTCTTCAAAACAGCGAACGGGTGGAATTCCACGATCCCACCCGAGCTGTTGTCGATGACGTAAAACCACTTTTTCCGCCAGCCTTGGGCGGAGTCGACGAAGTGCATGTTGAAATAGCTGCTCTCCAGTCGCGCCTGGATCCCGAAGCCGCCTGTGCGCAGCGGCTCGCCAGGCTCGGAGTCCACCCGCGATTTCTCGCGGAAGATGCGAACTTTGAAGAGGGCCTTCCAAAGCGTCCAATGAGGGCGAATGCCAAGGAAGCATTCGCAGAACACGATGAAGCACGAAATGTGCTGCACCGCGTTCGGAGGAAGATCGTGAAGCTGTATGCCATAGACATACAGCGACCCAAGGAAAAAAGGATGGAGAGGGAAGGAAAGACCCCGAGACACGTGGTCCGCGAAGACCACGCGCTCGTTCGATTGCGGGTTTGGTACCTCTTCTTTCTTCCCGAGGCGCACCCGCTTCTCAGATTCAGCCGGCAGCAGCCCCTCCCGCTGCATCTCCTTGATGCTCTTCGCTGTGGTATTGGGCGAGCGCCAGTCGCCAGCCCGAGGCGCAGGTTGCGCGGAAACTTCTCCGGATGCGGAAGCGGCGGCACCACGTCTTTTGCCTCCGGCCATGGCTAACAGTGTGAGCTCGAGCGCAAGGAGGAAGATGAGCACGAGGAAGAAGATGGTTGAAGGCGAAGGCTGGGAAAATTTTACCGCAGCGCTAAGACCCGTATTTATACACGGAGCGGGTCAATCTCAGCCACTCCATGCGCTACGTGGCACGTATCGCAGCCACCACGTGTGAAGATGAAACGAAGGGGCGGTGAACGCTGTTCCGTGCCACGATTTTAACAGAAGATCGTGCGCATTTACTGCGCGGTTCGCGTAAAAAACGGAAGCGGCGTCTCGTTTCCCGGTCAAAAAGCTGACTAAGTGGGCCAGCCCATCTGCGACCACTCCGTCACGTCCCATCGGGAGGAGAAAAGTGCGCCATGACGTCATGACACGCATCATCAAATTCAAGAACTTTCGAATGGACAATTCAAACACGAAAATAGATTCGTATGAAATTCCTTCGACTAAAGGCAATTCTTTTACGAATAAATCATGGAGCAAGACCTCTTTAAAACAAGAGAACTATCCTATACACGAAAACTCTTTCGTATAGGCGCAACAGTCCAAACATGAAAACTCTTTCATATGGGCACGACTCTCTACATTACGAAAACTCTTTCGACTGAGTCTTAAACAATCATTCGGATAGAAAGAACCTACCTCCATTCACGCATGATATTTTTACATCATAAAAACCTGGATTGTTTAGCCGACTAGGCACATCCGGATGCCATATTCTTCGAATATGAAGATAAGACCCAAAAAGATCTTTCTTAAGGGCCTTGTCGAAGAGTCGTGTCGACAAATCCCTCGGATGAACCGGTAGGGTTTCGAGTAGAGGAACGATGTACGCGCTGGTGACCTCGACGGCTAACAAGGAGAAAGATTTACCCAGGTTCGGGGCCCTCGTAGAGGTAAAACCCTTACTCCTGCTTGTCTGTTCTGTATTATGATGAGATAGTCGAGATGTTACAATGGCGATGCCATGGTGAGGCGTACGGGGTATCCCGTGTATTGCCTAGTCTAGTTGTGGCTTGTATCTTCCTCTCTCTAGATTGAATCCCTAGATTCGTCCCCCCTTTTCTCTCCTCCCTCCTCGCTTTATATATGCAGCCAGGAGGGGGTTACATGAGTCCTAGTAGATTACGTATAGGAGTTTTTGTCTTGACCCGCAAGTCTTGCGGGTGGGCTTCTGTTGGGCCTTCTAGAATACTCCAAGGGCTCCTCTTCTTGGGCCTTAACCTTGGACCTGAGACGGGGTGTCCTTACCCGCAGGGTCCAGGATCCATATCTTCGTCAGTAGCCCCCGAGTGTTTATTCGACTGAGAATAGTCGGGTAAGCACTCAAAGTCCGTTCTTGATTTCTTCGATTGGTCATTCAATCGCCTGTTTTTGAGGGTGTATACCCTGTGCGTGAAGCGCTTCTGTACTCGAGCATCGAGTGTTAAATGTGCCTTGTTGGCTGTTTTCGTAGAAGGATGTGGCTCAGTCGCTTGGCTCTCCCGAAAGATCAGGGCCAATTAATTGCATCTAGGGCAAACACGGTTCTGGCCTACATGAGTTCGAGACCTCCGACTCGAATTCGACGGTGATCGTTGCGACTGGGCCGTGGAGGTCTTACCGAGTCGAACTCAACCTAAAGGGTACCCGGCGCGTCCGCTAGGATTTTTCTTCGTGTTGTTGACACGGAAAGTTTACCGGAGGACGCAGCTTGAGTGCGATTCCAGGCCCAAAAGAGAGATCCTTGGGTCTTACCTTCGTACTCGAAAGAATACGGCATCCGGATGCCTAGTCGGCTGAACAATCCAGGTTTATGATGTGCAAACATCATGTGAATGAATAGCAGGTTCTGCCTACTCGAGTAGTTTTATCCATACGAAAGAGTTTTCGTGTTAGGAGTTTTATACCCATATGAAAGAGTTTTCATGTTTGGGATGTTGTGCCCATACGAAAGAGTTTCGTGTGTAGGGTATTTTTTCCTGTGAAAGAGATTTCACGTCATGATGTTCCCATACGAAAGAGATTTCGTGTCCATGCGAAAGAGATTTCGTGTCAGGGTGACTGTGCGAAAGAAATTTCGCGTCCATACGAAAGAGATTTCGTGTCAGGGTGCTTATGCGAAAGAAATTTCGCGTCTTGATTATGCCCATACGAAAGAGATTTCGTGTTAGGGTGTTTATGCGAAAGAGATTCCGCGTCTTTGATGTGCCCATACGAAAGAGATTTCGTGTTAGGGAGCTTATGCGAAAGAGATTTCGCGTCTTCGATGTGCCCATACGAAAGAAATTTCGTGTTAGGGACCTTATGCGAAAGATATTTCGCGTCTTGATATGCCCATACGAAAGAAATTTCGTGTTAGGGACCTTATGCGAAAGATATTTCGCGTCTTGATATGCCCATACGAAAGAAATTTCGTGTTAGGGACCTTATGCGAAAGATATTTCGCGTCTTGATATGCCCATACGAAAGAAATTTCGTGTTAGGGAGCTTATGCGAAAGAGATTTCGCGTCTTCGATGTGCCCATACGAAAGAAATTTCGTGTTAGGGACCTTATGCGAAAGATATTTCGCGCTTGATATGCCCATACGAAAGAAATTTCGTGTTAGGGACCTTATGCGAAAGATATTTCGCGTCTTGATATGCCCATACGAAAGAAATTTCGTGTTAGGGAGCTTATGCGAAAGAGATTTCGCGTCTTCGATGTGCCCATACGAAAGAAATTTCGTGTTAGGGACCTTATGCGAAAGATATTTCGCGTCTTGATATGCCCATACGAAAGAAATTTCGTGTTAGGGAGCTTATGCGAAAGAGATTCCGCGTCTTGATATGCCCATACGAAAGAGATTTCGTGTTAGGGAGCTTATGCGAAAGAGATTTCGCGTCTTGATATGCCCATACGAAAGAAATTTCGTGTTAGGGACCTTATGCGAAAGAGATTCCGCGTCTTGATATGCCCATACGAAAGAGATTTCGTGTTAGGGAGCTTATGCGAAAGATATTTCGCGTCTTGATTTTCTTTTGGACGCGTAACAAGTGATGTCTTTTTGTTTCGAGTGATGTGTCTGTACATCGTAGTGTGGAGTCGTGGTTTTTGCGGGAGCCGCATACTCACAATCTTCTCCCGCTGCGTGGCGAGTGTCTTTTTGTTTGAAGATTCCGAAGAGACATAAGCCTGATGGCTGACAGTCGCGTGATGTCGTGGCACTGAGCACTTGTTCTGCCTCCCGATGGGACGTGGCGAGAAGTGTCAGAGACTAGACACGTCGGAGTCGACGCGGTGGAGGAGTACTCGACACGGCGGACGGAGTCGACGCGGAAGTCGTGTAGTCGACGAGGACGTGGCGGAGTCGCACGACGACGTGGAAGTCGTGTAGTTGACGCGGACGCTCAGCCACCGAGTCCACACAAGAAGATGCAGCCGAAAAGTCTTCAAGATGTTCTGATTTCGCGAATTGGCCCGCGTTGTCGTATGTGTCTCGTCGAGACGGACAAGTTTGATGTTTTGCTTTTCTTCATCCGAATTAATATGCGGTTTGTACGACCACAATAAGGACCTGGACGAAGATATCTGACAGAACTCCTCAGATACGCGTCCAACGTGTTAGATGCTTACGACGTGGTAGTATGTTGAGTGCGCGTGTAGCGCTCGTCGGTTGCGCGGCCAGCGCTCCCGATGGGAGTAGCCCCCGAGTCTATGTGCGATTATTTGTAATCGGGCATAGACTCAAAGATCTTGTAACGTCGCTTCTTCAATCTATCGGGTGCACGGCAGTGCTCCCGATGGGAGTAGCCCCCGAGGCTATGTTCGACTCGCAGAGTCGGGCATAGGCTCAAGTTGTTCTGAAGCTAACCCCGTGTGCTTGTCTTCTGTTGGCTCGCGGAGAAGCACATGCGTCGACTCCCGGAGTAGGATATGCGTCCGAGCGAAGGATATGTGTCGACTCCGAGCGGAGGATTGTGTCGATTATCGACTCCGAGCGGAGGATTGTGTCGATTGTCGACTCCGAGCGGAGGATAGTGTCGACTGTCGAAGTTGCAGCCGACGTTGTGGTTCTTATCTTTGTATGACACTGTCGTGGTCGGCGAGGCGGTGCTGAGTGATATTGCCGGAATCGATGAACCGAACTCGTGTGTCGAGTGCGGCTGTTTCGCGCCTCAGCCCCCGAGTGTCGAGTGCGGCTGCGGCGAATTCTCGAGTGCGTCTACTTTGCAGCGTAGCCCCCGAGCAACGAGTGTGGCTGCGGCGAAGGACAGCCCCGAGAAGCTTAGTCGAGAGAATTCGATGTAGCGGAGTTGTGCGGCGGAGTCGCGATGTTTCTCGGAAGGACCCGACGAGGCGGACAAAGTCGACGAGGTGGAGTCGCGATATTTGTCCAAAGGACTCGATGCGGCGGACCAAGTCGACGCGGCGGAGTCGCGATGTTTGCCCGAAGGACTTCGACGCGGCGGACCGAGTCGTTGCGGCGGAGTCGCGGTGTTTATCCGAAGGACTCGACACGGCGGATCGAGTCGACGCGGCGGAGTCGTGATGTTTGTCCGAAGGACTCGACGCGGCGGACCGAGTCGACGCGGCGGAGTCGCGATGTTTGCTCGAAGGACTCGACGCGGCGGACCGAGTCGACGCGGCGGAGTCGTGATGTTTGTCCGAAGGACTCGACACGGCGGACCCATGTTTGCCCGAAGGACTCGACGCGGCGGACCGAGTTGACGCGGCGGAGTCGCGATGTTCATCGGAAGGACTCGACGCGGCGGACCGAGTCGACGCGGCGGAGTCGCGATGTTTGCCCGAAGGACTCGACACGGCGGACCCATGTTTGCCCGAAGGACTCGACGCGGCGGACCGAGTTGACGCGGCGGAGTCGCGATGTTCATCGAAAGGACTCGACGCGGCGGAACGAGTCGACGCGGCGGAGTCGCGATGTTTGCCCGAAGGACTCGACGCGGCGGACCGAGTCGATGCGGCGGAGTCGCGATGTTCATCGGAAGAACTCGACGCGGCGGACCGAGTCGACGCGGCGGAGTCGCGATATTTGCTCGAATGACTCGACGCGGCGGACCGAGTCGACGCGGCGGAGTCGCGATGTTTGTTGTGTGTACACGGAGGGCAATGTTGATGTCGAGCCCCCGGGCACTATTATGGCGAGTCGCCATGTTTTGTTGATTGACCTTTGTGTCGACTCGCAGATTGACGAAAACGGATCTGCGAGTTGAATTCGCGGACTCGCAGAGATCCAAATCGTGTCACAGTGCGCGAGCCGCTGACGGAGATCTAACCGTTGGAATTGACTCAAAAAAGACGGAGTGGTGCGGGATTGTATTCCGCAGCTGTTCAACGGTTTGATTGTCGAATTGATTTCCGAGTCGACTGTGAGAATTGTTTTCCCGAAGTCGCGCGGAGTTCCGTCAGATTCTGACAGGGCTTCGGTGTTCGGGTCATCCACGGAGATCTAACCGTCGGAATTCGCCGATTCTTTTTGGAGACTGTATATAATTTGATTGCGCATCTTTCCACCGAAGGAATTTTCCAGATGAGTTTCGAGCCGCCGTTGATGGCGTCCGCAATATGTACGTTGCTGCTGTCCTGCAGCCTGCGCGTGCAGAACGGTGTTGATTTTCGATTGTAGATGATGAAAGCCGTGCGCGAGGCCGACGAGTGCTCGATGAAGTTGAAGGAGCCGAAAGTAGATAGAATCCATGGGGTCGAGGACCCGAAGCTTGACGTAGATGAGGCCGGCGAGACCGTAGATCCAACGCGTGTCGTTCCCACAGACGGCGCCAATTGTCTAAGAGTCGTGTCGACAAATCCCTCGGATGAACCGGTAGGGTTTCGAGTAGAGGAACGATGTACGCGCTGGTGACCTCGACGGCTAACAAGGAGAAAGATTTACCCAGGTTCGGGGCCCTCGTAGAGGTAAAACCCTTACTCCTGCTTGTCTGTTCTGTATTATGATGAGATAGTCGAGATGTTACAATGGCGATGCCATGGTGAGGCGTACGGGGTATCCCGTGTATTGCCTAGTCTAGTTGTGGCTTGTATCTTCCTCTCTCTAGATTGAATCCCTAGATTCGTCCCCCCTTTTCTCTCCTCCCCCCTCGCTTTATATATGCAGCCAGGAGGGGTTACATGAGTCCTAGTAGATTACGTATAGGAGTTTTTGTCTTGACCCGCAAGTCTTGCGGGTGGGCTTCTGTTGGGCCTTCTAGAATACTCCAAGGGCTCCTCTTCTTGGGCCTTAACCTTGGACCTGAGACGGGGTGTCCTTACCCGCAGGGTCCAGGATCCATATCTTCGTCAGGCCTGGAATCGCACTCGAAAGCTGCGTCCTCCGGTATAATTCCGTGTCAACAACACGAAGAAAAATCCTAGCGGACGCGCCGGGTACCCTCATAGGTTAAGTTCGACTCGATAAGTCCACAACGGCCCAGTCGCAACAATCACCTTATCGGGTTCGAGTCGGAGGTCTCGAATCTGTGTAGGCCAGGAATGTTTTTGCCCTAGTCGCAATTAATTGGCCCTGATCTCTCGGGAGAGCCAAGCTACTGTGCCGCATCCTTCTGCAAATAAAGCCGCAATAACTGGCACCTAAGTCGCTCGACACTCGAGCATAAGGACTCATTGCACAGGGAACACACCCTTTAAAACAGTAAGCAGCCAAGCTGTTTATTCAAAAGAAAAAGTAAGGCCAAAAAAGGTTTGACCGTTTACTCGACTGGAAAATTCCCACTCGAGCAAACGCTCGGGGGCTACTGACGAAGATATGGATTCTGGATCCTGCGGATAAGGACACCCCCTCTCAGGCCCAAGGTGAAGGCCCAAGAAGAGGAGCCCTTGAAATACTCCAGAAGGCCCACGTGAAGCCCACCCGCACTAAACTTGCGGGTTAAGTTAGGAAACATGTAACCGACCTAGCTAGGGTAGGAGTCCTCTCCGGGTAGAACTCGAGACCTGGCCGCCTATATAAGGCCAGGAGAGCCCCCGAGAGAGGACCAAGCAATACCGCACGACCAAAAGCCTTGAACTCGAGACCTACTCTCGATTCGAGCACCACCTTTGTAACCGATCTAATCATCAATACAGATCGACAAGAGGCAGGAGTCAGGGTTTTACCTCTACGAGGGCCCCGAACCTGGGTAAATCTCGCCCCCTGTCTAGCCGACGATTCCACCAGCGCTCATGGGTTCCCCTAACCGAAACCCGATAGGTTCACCGAAGGGATTTGTTGAGTCAGGGATTCGACAGGGTCCACGGGTGGAGGTAGGATTCAAAGTTGAAGGGGCCAAACATGGCAAATTTCACTTGGGGTAGGGTCAAGATGCAACAAATGATCCAAATAAAACATGAGGAAGCAACACGAAATTGTTGGCCATGTAGGTAGAAATGATGGTCAACAAGTTCTCTGCGAAGCTATTCGTATGAACCCCGGTCTTCAATCCTCCGGTAGACCGGTACACCTCAGAAAATGTCTGAAGCTGGTGCACGTTCCGAAAAGGTCTAACAGTCGTGCCAACATAGTCATACTCGTAGCCCGGGTTGGGTTGCGGTGGCGAGGGACGCGAGATGGCAGCGGTCCGACAACCGGGAGGTGGCCGGAAACGGCGGCGCCGTGGGCAGCGGCAGGTGCTTGGGCGTGTCCTGAAATGCCCCTGGCACCAAAAATCAAGGGGATGCAGTAGTCTCCATATTCCCCCTTCTTCGTCCAGTGTGAAAGAGTTGCTCTCTAACTCGTAAGTCAGATGTGCCGCAGTTGCTACACAAACATGTGATAATTTATTTTAACTTAAGCAACTCTCTATTAAAATCATACAGTAGTACGATCGATTATGTCAAAGGTGCGCGTGTTTACCGTGTCCTCTGTAAGACGTGATCCATGATGTCAGCGAGAGGTGCAGTACTGTACAATTTATTTTACAAAATTCAGTCACAAGCTGTCCAAACAAATCAAGTAACCACTAACAGCACATATGCTTATAATACACCTGAATGAACTGGCATCGACCCTGAAATTACGAGATGATACTGAAAGAGGACGAAGAGGGATTTCAAAGTTGGCAAAAACAAAATCTTGTGGTCTGGATAAATCAAGTAATACCCGCCAGTTTTAGATTCAGATAAGCAATACTTCAACAAACGTTTACTGCTAATCACAAATCAGGAATACAAAACTAGCTGTAGCCAGCCAGGAGTTACAATCGCCTTGGGTTCAACATTTCTAAATAGAGGGATTCAGTTCTGGGCTGCCGGCTGCTGAGCAGGAGGGGCTTGGGCCTGCTGCTGCTGCCCTGGTGCTGCTAGTTGCTGGGATGAACTCGCTTGTGGTTGCTGTGCTGGCGGCGCCAGCATCGGCTGGTATGGCGGATACTGCGGTGGGTACTGCATGCGTGGTGGGGGCATGTAACCGCCGCCACCGCCGTATGGTGGGTAGTACGGAGGGTACTGGCCATGGTAGTAGGGCGCGGGTGGCCGCATAGGATAGCCCGGTCCTGAACTGCTTGACGCCTGACCTTGCCCGGCGTGCTGCCCTGGTTTGCCATCGCCCTCCTGTGACCTGACTACAGCGCCCATCCTCTGGGGGTCCATTGAAGGGTACATCCGCTGATCCGCAGCTGGTGGTGCTGGAATGTTGAAGTAGTGCGATGCCGATGCCACCTGCTGTTGGCCCTCCATCCCAGGAGGCTGAGGCTGGTCACCGCCATGCTGCTGAGATATAACAGCCCTAGGGAGCAATCCTCCGTGGGAAACATGACCTTGCCTCCCAGCATCATCACCATCTTGCCTTGGTGCCTGAGGCTTGCCCCACATGAGCTTCAGGCGCACACCCTTGATAACTAGCTTGTTTGCAAGCTCCTCTGCAGCTTTCTCAGCGCCTTCTCTTGTTGTGTATGTCACAAACGCACAAGCACGCTGGAGCACCATCCTGATGGACTCAATCTCACCATGTGCATAGAACTGGTCCCTCAAATCCTGCTCAGTGACTCTGTTATCAAGTCCACCAATGTAGAGGGTCCTTATAGTCTCGTCATCTGGTGGTGCCAGGGATGGCATCTCACCCGCCTTACCCAAAAGTTTCGCAGCAACTGGATCATTAACTCTGCAAAAAATAAGATGAGAACATCAGAAACCAAACCAAAGATCAAGTAAAGTGGGCAGATCAAGGTATTCACCCAGCAATCTACCACAAGGAATAATTCATTAATTCAGTCCAGCTCAAGAAATTTATTTAGGATGCATCAGAATGAGGTACCATGTTAAAAATAACAGCCCCGGACTCAGTTTTCAACTAAGTTGGATAGCTCCATGTCCCAAATAAACGAAACATATGCCAATTTTCTTCAATAGATGCCCCCATTCACATTGTTTCAATTTTGATGGTTCATTAATCCTGAAGGTGGGGTTTCCATCCTCAGAAACTATCAAGATATCGCCGAAGCCAAACTAGAAATTAATGGTCAATACAACAGAGGAAAATAAAGGCTAATCTTATTCATCAGGGATGCCAGTTAAGGTCCAAGGGTACTAAACGCAGAAATCTTATTCATCAGGGATGCCAGTTAAGGTCCAAGGGTACTAAACGCAGAAACTGTAAGATATCAATGGTTTTTGCCAAATACAACAAATAGTCTTTTATGGACACATGAATTAGGAATAGTGACATTATTAAGTACTTAAGAGTTAAATACAATGTAATAAAACCTTTAATTCCATGTAAATGCAGGCAGCAGGAGATTCAAAAAACAAGGTTTGTGACAGGAGTGTCAATGTCTAAACTGAGTCCAAGGTTCATATGTTGGCTGAAGCTTTAACTCACATATAATGATCATGAATGAATTATCTTTGAGTGCGATACACTAATATCAGTTAGAGAATTAAAAACATGCAAGTGTGCAAAAGTTTTAGATCCACAATGAAGTGACATACCCATAGTAACGATCTTTGATGTTCTGCTGGGATAACTCCCCAGTCTCAGGCATCTCATGGCGATATGGACACTCAGCACCTCTTGTACATTCACCCCGCACAAAGAAACTGCAAACATGAGCTCGGTTCCTCTTGTAATATGGTGATGTCCTCTGAAGCTTCAGAATGGTATCATTTGGACGGGCCTTTCCATATTGAGAGTCATAGTCTATGCCCGCTGCAGCCTACATTCACACAACGCATAAATTTCCATTAGGAACAACCAATCATAGATTTAAGACGCATGCACAGCAGCACAAGAGATCATGGGGGGCATAAACTATCTCCTACTCCCTCCGTTCCGAAATACACGACTTCCATTTGTCCAGTGATTTTTAAGAGTAATTTATGGTAGGTTAGATCACATAGCCCAGTGATTTTTCTAGTGCCATCATGTCATAAAACGATTGGATAGATGTACTCAATGCAGTGGAAATGAAAAGAGGAGATATAGAAAATTGATGCTGAGCTATAAGCAGAATCACATTTTTAGTCAAGATAGCAAGAACATTAAGCAATGGAAAAAAAAACATACCTTGCGATCATGCTCTTCTGCAAAGTACTCGCGGTTGACATCACTCCTCGGAATTGCATCATTCGAATTGATCGCTAGCGCGGTATCCCGAACCTGAACTGGTAGACCATATTCAAGGTCGAGCAGGCAGACCTGGCAGACATTTTTCAACTTGCAGCACGTCTGGCAGATCTCGGTCTTCTTATACCTTGCATCCCGACCAGGTCTCCATCGGAAGACAGTAAAAGGACGGGCGCAGATTTTACATTCTTTGTCATAATCCGCTTTCAACTGCCAAGACAAACAAGAAAACTAGTAAACTTTTGTGCCTTCGTGAAAGACTGAAGCAGATTAGATGCAGAACCAGGAGCATTAGATGTATCAAGTCCAAGTCCCATGGCTTGGACCCCCACAACATGCCTTGTATAAATTGGCAATTTCTTCCTGTTATGCCAGTTAGTTTTGGGTGCTTTGCTAGCTAGTTAACTTGCTTACATCCAATCCAAATGACTCATCCTACTGAAATACTGATAACTGTGGGGAAAACTTAACCAAATCATACGCATAACGCGGGGTCCTTGATGAAGGAAAAAAATATAGCCTAAAGCGCGACAGCAACTCATATCGCAGAGCCTGGCACTCAAAAGAGACACCTAGCTTCGTCTCCGATCTACTTCCCAGCGTTCAAACGGCAATCGCAACAACGAGATCACCACGGCGATCACAAAATCGCGCCAAGCCACCAGACCCACAGCCAGGCACACGAATCTGCCAGATAGGGTTAGGGTTTGGGGGAGGGGTGCACGATGCGTACCATGCGGACGTAGGGGTTGTCGCCGAGGCATGACTCGCAGATGATGGGGAAGTCCGACCGCTCCCACCCGTCGGCCTGCGCGTCCCGCAGCAGCCGGTGAGCCATCTCCGCCTCCGCCGCCGCTGCAGTCGCCGAGAGGCAGCAAGAGAGAGAAAGAGAAAGAAGAGACCGCACGTGATGAGACCTCAATAGACGACGGGCTATCGGGCTCGGGTTGGCTGCTTGTACTTAAATGGGCTTGCATTAGCCGGGCCTCATTTCGCATCTACGCGGGCCCAACCGACATAGGATAGCCCAGGGTTCAAGATAGTCAACTGATTGGTTAGTTAATTTAGCAGCCCATTGAAAAAAAGTTAATTCGGTGGCTAAGGCGACGGGGCCGGCAGAGAGGTATCGTGCTGACAAACTGCGGCGACATGGACGGCGGCGGCGGAGGCGGAGGCGGGAGGAGCAGGGAGGCGGTGGAGGGGGAGCTGGAGAGGCTGAGGGCGGAGAGGGAGGAGCTAGGCATCCGCATACGGCTGCTAGAGTCGGAGCTCCAGAACGGCTCCGCCGCTCCTACCTCGCCCGCGGGAGAGGACGCGTGTGGCGGCGGCGTTGCGTGCCAGACCCGCCGCGGGTTCGCGGACGAAGATGCTCTCCCGGCCGACATGATCTACCGGTACAGCCGCCACCTCCTCCTCCCCGACTTCGGAGTCGAAGGTTAGTCTGCTCAGCTCAACGATACGCCTGCAGTGCCATATGGTAGGAGCGCCTCTGATGCTTTGCTAACGATTTGGTAGGCCAGCGGAAGCTCTCCCGCTCATCGATTTTGGTCGTCGGCGCCGGAGGATTGGGCTCGCCCGTGGCGTTGTATCTGGCAGCCTGCGGTGTTGGTAACGCTCGTGCCTGTTGCTACCGAGGCAGTTTTGGCTATTATGAACTTGGATTGGATGTTTCTCTTGGCCAACGCAGTTCTCCTTCTTTGTTGGTTGACTGACATATTGCTTTCCTGTAACCTGCTATCTTCCTAGGGGTCTTGGGCATTGTTGATGGTGATGATGTTGAACTGAACAACCTGCATCGACAGGTACAGATAGTTTAGGATGCCCCTCTTATCTTCTCTTATCTAATCCTTATATTTTCTACCTTCTGACTTATGTTGCTGATCATTCTGTCTTAAAACAAAACTGAATGATGTAAGTTAGGATGTTGGTGATATTCTAATTCACTTTCAGGATCTTAGCTATAAAATTCCTAGTCACTTAGAGAACTTGGTAATATTTAACAGTGGTGTGTCATACCATTAATTGTACTATATATTTCTCTTGAATGTTCTCTTAGATAATCCACCAAGAAGCATATATTGGAAGATCAAAAGTGAAGTCAGCAGCTGATGCTTGCCGTGCGTAAGATACTATCCTTTCAAACGTTCATTATATAGCCGTATCCCGTTTACTATAGTGTTTATGGCAAAGAAACTCTTATCACATTTGAGGCTACTGTTTAACTAATTTCAGTTGTGCTGTTTCGAAATCAGGATTAATTCATCTATTGAGGTGGTAGAACATCATCATACGCTGAAACCAAGCAACGCTTTGGAGGTTGTGAGAAAGTATCCTTCAGTAATCTGATTTGATCAGCAAAAGAACACAAATATCTAAAAAACAAAATCAATATTCCTGTTTTCAGCACTAAACTAACACAGATATGACATAGTTGTTGATGCAACAGACAATCTTCCTACTCGGTACATGATCAGTGATTGTTGTGTATTGCTAAACAAGGTAGTACATTATTTTACATTTGTTATCAGTCGTACTTTAATACTTCACAATATTGTAGTCCTTGTCTGTTGTGTCATGTTAGTGGTTAGCAAGCCTTCTGCTAGGTTGTTAGATTTTTATGTATTAGCTTGCACAAAAATATATGTCTATTTCACTTGCACTGGCTTTCGTTGATCAAATGCTGAAATGTTATTTCATTCGTGCAGCCTCTAATATCTGGTGCAGCATTAGGTTTAGAAGGACAGGTAAAGTCCTTTATTGCAAAAGATCTTGTATTTTTTATCCTCCACCTTAGTATTGCTTTTATTCATTTGCTGATGTCTTGAATAGCTGACTGTTTATCATCATAACGGAAGTCCATGCTACCGGTGTCTTTTCCCAAATCCACCACCAGTGGCAGCTTGCCAGAGATGCTCAGACAGCGGTGTTCTTGGGGTTGGTAAGTAGTCTAATGAATGATGCTTCATGGCATAGTGACTGACACCACAGTAGGTGATGTATGAATAAGTATGAACCGTAGTATTCACTGTAAAGGTATGCGTGCATACATCAATTTCTGTTCCCCACATGGTTTTTAAGGCACCCCTAAGGGCATCTTCAACAGTTGTAAGATACTTGTTGGTAAACTTTGCCACGTAGGATATATGATGACGTGGCAAGAAATAAATGGGGTGAGAGAGTGAGGTTGTATGTAGATTAACCAACAACTATTGCACAAGCTTCGAGGAGAAGTAGAGAGCAATCACATTTATTATCTCTTCTCTAATTGGACAATTTAGATGTAACCATTGGAGTAGTTGTATGATATGTTGTTGGTTGCTGACATGGACAATTTTACCAACAATATTACATTACAAACTATTGAAGATGCCCTAAGGCGATGCTTAGGTGATGCTTAAGCGCTAAGGCGCTGCCCCTCCGCCTTAGAAAATCGACTGCTTTAGGCGCTTAATCGCAGCTTAGGTGTCAGAGGGCCCTCCATGATATCGCAAACAATTGAAATCATGAATAATTAAGTTACTCATCAAGCATTATTTGATTTCAAAATTGGTTATTTCCACCTTAACTACAGGTGACTGCATTCTGATTGTTTGATGAAATAATGCTTCCTTGTCTAGATAGGACATGCATTTACTACTGTAGTTCTAAAAATGGCACTAAATAGGGTGGTGCGCATGATGTGCTTATTATAAGCAATATGGACTTCATATCTTCTTTTTTCATAACTAGTTTCTACTGTAGGCTCACTACTTTTTATTGACTAGTTCCGGGAGTGATTGGCTGCATGCAAGCTCTAGAGGCTATAAAGGTTGCAACTGATATTGGTGAACCTCTATCTGGAAGAATGCTACTCTTTGACGCACTATCTGCGCGTATTAGAATTGTATGTTTCTCTACTTTTAGGCAATTGACCGTTTCATTTCCATACTGTACTGTACACAACGAGATGTTTTAGGTGCTAATTCTACTACGTGTTTCATTGATTTGGAGTGTAAAAAGTAATTGGAAAATTGTACTTCTCCATCTGAGAATCATGTGTGAATATGCACATTGTACTTCAGGTGCATTTTGACAAGGGAAAATCTTGACTTTGCTGTCTGTTTGTCAGTGTATTCGGAAATCTGAACATAATAAGTTATATATTTACAGCTCGTGTAGCACAGACAATGGGTACAGGCCACATATACTGTATGTTTGCAACTTAAATATTCTCTTCAATATCTTTTTATAGTAGAAGCAAACTGCTAGCCATATCTACAATATGGCAAGTGGATATGTTCATCTGGTCTGTCAGCTAACTGACTCCAGCCCTGAAAATGATGATTTAAGTAATGCGGTGTTAATGTGGCAGTTCCAAGCTGTAAGAGAATCAGTTGGGTTGGGATATGCATAGTATATTATGACCATTCTGCGCACCCTGCTATAGTAGTTGTAGCAATTGCTTGATGATGAACATACAGAGGACAAGTTCAAACCTGCTTATAAATTGTTCTTATTCTTCTTGGCTTATAATCCTACACATTTAATCATCAAATCTACATATTCCTGCAGGTTAAGATTCGAGGAAGCTCGCCTGCCTGCACCATATGTGCAGAAAATTCTGTTTTCACCCAAGAAGATTTTGAGAAGTTTGATTACGAGACATTCACACAATCCCCGATGTCTGACAAGGTATGTTTTCCTTCTGTATTGAGATTCTGTTTGCTTGTAATACTTGAGAGGGCCTCAGAACATTGACTTCATAATTTGTCTTTAATGTGACCACCACTTTGTGCATGTTTTGAATATTTTCTTTCTTAGTCACACATGAGTTACAGAATGGAACTCTATTGCGGTTAGCACTTGTGTTAGTTTTACAGAAAATGCTCATTGCACTGTAAACCAACTGGGTTTCCCTATTGGGCAATTTTGGCTAATCCGTAGTCCCATACACAGTTGTGGAATGATAGTCCAGTACATATGTCGCAGTGGAAGCATTCACGAGCGTCCTCTAGTACCTGTACAACCTGAGTTTGAATTTGGGTTTGTGAGATGAATTAAGGCATCCCATGTCCCATTATTTTTTCCCTTTTTGTGGTGGAATCTCAGGCCTAGGGTTTTGGGTGTCGCATGGAATGGGCGACCATTGATAACCAGCTTAAGCTAGCTGCGTGATAAAATTGAAATGAATTTGGATAATGGACTTGCTGACATGGAATGCAGTCCTTTAGTGTTTCTCTAATAGAGGAGTATGTATGAAAACAGACGTGCAGTGGCAAACAAAATCATACTAACGTTTCTTCAGTACCGGTTCACTTGGTACTTGTTCCAGGTTGAGGAAGTTATGTGACTTTTTGCCTATTTTGCTGTTCAATGCAGTCGGCGCCGGGCCTGAACCTGCTGCCAGAAAGTGCCCGCATCACTTGCACAGAGTACAAAAGGCTGATCGACAAGGGCGAACCACATCTGCTATTGGACGTACGGCCCGCCCATCACTTCCAGATCGTCTCGCTCTCTCGGTCTCTGAACATCCCTCTCTCCGTTCTGGAGGAGAAGCTGCCTACGCTCGAGGCCTCACTGAAGGAGACGGCGGTGGGTTCCTCCTCCGCCACCTTGCCGGATGGACAGCAGCCAGCCCTGTACGTGGTGTGCAGGAGAGGCAACGACTCGCAGAGCGCCGTGCAGCTTCTCCGCGAGAAGGGCTTCTGCTCCGCGAAGGACATCGTCGGCGGCCTGCAGTCCTGGGCACAAGACGTGGATCCCGATTTCCCCGCGTATTAACGGGGAGCGCATTTTTAGGCTTCACGCTGAAGTTTCGGTTTTGATGATGTTGGAACATGAACGTTGAGTTTGAGATTATTGCTTTTGCATGTGGTTGGCTGCTCCTCGGTTATGCTCGGCTGTTCCTGAGCTGTCCTGTGGTAGTTTCACTACACTATTGAGTCGGGTACAGAAACAGCACGTTACGGTCAGAGAGAACGACCGACTTCTGCATATCCGGTAGTTCACACCGTCAGAGAACGACTGACTTCTGCATAAACGATTGACTATTCATATCCAAAGTCGGGGAATCTCAATCAATCGGACTTTTACACGTCCGATTGAGGTTCACTGACTTTGAGTCACTGACATGTGGACCCCACATATGGTCGGTCCTATGCCTCACTGAAGTCACATGACCCTACCAGCGCCGGGTGGAGTCAGTCGACAAGCATGGTTCATGCATCCTGTTAGCTGCTCCCAGTTAGGCTGTTAACACCTTTCCCATTTGATGTATTTTTTTAGAGGTAGGTATCCGCTGCATATAAGACCAAAACACAATGCCCCAAATATGTATTGCATTGCAGGGATAGAGATAACAAGTGGCCAGAGGCTCAGAGCGTGCGTGCTTCTTGCTGCTCTGGTCTGCCAGTGCCACCCCAGTTCATGTCGCCAGGCCGGCTAGCCGAGGCCGTCAAAGCAGCCGCTACTTAAGACCTTCAGCGTTGCAGGCAGTCAAGCATCAAACCGCAAACCGTACAAAACACATCACTCATCCCTTACTACTACCTACTCCTTTCCTCATGGCGACGCACCAGAGCAACGGCAATGTGCATGTGGCGACGCACCAGAGCAACGGCCACAGCGCCGCCGCTGTGAACGGCCACAGCAACGGCAAGAGTAACGGCCACAGCGCCGGCGCTGAGAATGGCCACAGCAACGGCAACGCGGCGGCGCAGGAGCAGGAGGCGGAGTGGAACTTCGCGAGGGCCAAGGACGGCGTGCTGGCGACGACGGGGGCCAAGAAGAGCATCCGGGCGATAAGGTACAAGATCAGCGCGAGCGTGCAGGAGAACGGGCCGCGCCCGGTGCTGCCTCTGGCGCACGGCGACCCCTCCACGTTCCCGGCCTTCCGCACCGCCGTCGACGCCGAGGACGCCGTCGCCGCCGCGCTGCGCACCGGGGAGCTCAACTGCTACGCCGCCGGCGTCGGCCTACCCGCCGCACGAAGGTAAACGGGAATTTACTTTTGTTTGAATGAAAGCTAGCTCCTTCGATATTGCGCCGCACGTCGTTTCTCTCGCTCGCACCAAGGTAAACGGAACTTGCTCATCTTCTACTTTTGAATGAAAGCTAGTAGCTCGTTCTATATTGCGCCGCACGTCGTTTATCTATGTCGTGCATGTGCCGCTGCACGTGTAGGCCGGTCTTCCCTATGTAAAATGTAGCGTCCTCTCCCAGAACTTTGACCTTCTGTAATTAACCATCTTTTTCTTTTCAAAATCGACAGTGCTGTGGCACAACACCTGTCCAAGGATCTGCCTTACGAGTTATCAGCGGATGACATCTTCCTAACCGCTGGCGGAACTCAAGCCATCGAGGTCATAATCCCTGTCCTCGCCCAGCAGCCCGGCGCCAACATCCTGCTCCCCAGGCCAGGGTACCCCAACTACGAGGCACGCGCGGCGTTCAACAAGCTAGAAGTCCGGCATTTTGATCTTCTTCCCGAGAAGGGCTGGGAGATTGACATCGACTCGCTGGAATCCATCGCCGACGAGAACACCGCCGCGATTGTCATTATAAATCCGAATAACCCATGTGGCAGTGTTTACTCCTACGAGCATTTGGCCAAGGTTGAGATCTCTTGCCTTGTTGATCCACGCGTCTATTTGAATGTGCATTGCATTTGCTTATCATTTTGGTCATCCGTGGTAATCGTGTACTGATGCCATCCAGGTGGCGGAGGTAGCAAGAAAGCTTGGGATATTAGTCATTGCTGATGAGGTATATGGTAAGTTGGTTTTGGGAAGTGCTCTGTTTGTCCCGATGGGTGTGTTTGGGCACATTGCGCCCGTGTTGGCCATAGGATCTTTATCAAAGTCATGGATAGTGCCTGGATGGCGGCTTGGTTGGGTAGCTGTAAATGACCCCAGAAAGATTTTGCAAGACAGTAAGGTAACTCTATATATAAGACTCCTTTTTCTTATTGCTGTTGTGGGGATTAGTATTTTGCTAAACATGCAATGTTTTTTTTGTAGATCGCTACGTCGATTACGAACTATCTTAATGTCTCGACTGACCCGGCAACTTTCATTCAGGTTAGACTCTTTGTTTTACCAATTTTTGTCCTATTTTTCTTTCGTGGCTATGTTGTAGTTGTAGCTACCACATTCTTGGTAACAAGTTAGTTTATTTTTTGTTCATTTTGAAACGCAAACATGACTAAATAAAGGTACATTCTCTTAGTTATAAACATTTTTTTATCCTTGATACAATTAAATAGATAAAACCATGAATAAGTTGAACTAATACCAAAACCTTAGAAGATATATATTACATTGTGGGCACACAATACTACTATTATCTATCAAGTATGTAATATTTAGAAGTGGAGGGATTTGTTAAATGTACATGGATTTTTCTTAGCATTTCTCAGCTTTTGTTATTTCTTCATATTTTGGTATCGTTGTTATTGTTGTTGTCTTATGCATTTTATAACCACAACTGATTTTAGTGTTTTTTTATGAAATTTGTTAGGGAGCTCTTCCCCAAATTTTGGAAAACACGAAAAAAGATTTCTTTAAGAGGATCATTGATTTGCTAAAGGAATCGTCAGAAATATGTTATAGAAATATGAAGGAAAACGAATACATCAGTTGCCCTCACAAGCCAGAAGGATCCATGTTTGTAATGGTAAGTCTATTCTATATTATAAAGTATGATATTGTCAAAATAAGAAGGATCATTTTGAAACCGCAGTGCGTCATGAAGCATTATTGTAGCAAGTGGTAAGTCTATTTTAAATAGTAAGGTATGTTCTTAGGGAATGCCAATAAGAAGGATTGATTTTCTTTTTCTTTGTGAAGATGCGTGCATTCTAAAGATACGATGATAGTCAAAATTTATTGTAAGGATTAGTTGTTAATATACTTTATACATATTTGTTGGCACTACGCGATGATGATAAACAAATTATGTTGCCAGAAACCCCTACAATTTTCTAGAAAACTTTACTGATTATCAATAAACTTATATTAAAATCAACGTAAACAGGTTAAACTGAACTTATATCTTATGGAGGAGATCGATGATGACATTGATTTTTGCTGCAAGCTTGCAAAGGAAGAATCGGTTATTTTATGCCCAGGTATATGCTAATCGGTTATATTTATATATATGGTTCTGACATCATGATAACAAGTTGTATAATTTTTTTAATTAGAATACTCTTCTTTTAGTGAAGACTACCATGGTCTGCTTTTTCTTATATTTTTCTATCTGGTGTCCTTTTCTATGTTACATGTTGTTGATACTCACAAACAATATCAAGCACATATTTCAAATAATCATAAACTAATTTAGCTTTATAATGATTTGATTTTTCTTTGATGTATTTTTTTATTGTATTCTAAAAATGTATTCATAATATGTTCATTTTGAACCATATATATTGTGGTTACAATGTGATCACAAAACATTGAAACTTCCAATAATATAAAAATGTAACACAACAAAAATCATATGCACACAAGTTATCCTTATCCCTTAAATATAGATGTTGTAGACAACATTGTGTACAAATCGGTTGAGTTTTGTATGAAAATATGAGGCATGATCCATTATTACATAATCTTTTTTAATTTTTTTCACGGTTCAAACAATAACGAAACTTTGTTATGATTCGATTTTTATGATTTAGACAACTGCACTTATGTATCCCAACTTATCTATCGATCGTGTCTCCAAATGCAGGGAGTGTTCTTGGAATGGAAAATTGGGTTCGTGTTACATTTGCTATAGTTCCGTCTTCTCTTCAAGATGGTCTCGACAGGATCAAATCCTTCTGTCAAAGGCACAAGAAGAAACCAACTGATGGTTATTAACTGTGCATGAGAATAAAGTTGTTAATCATTTTCTGTTATCTCTCTTTTCAATAAGTGTAGCCTTGAGTTCCCTATAAATAAAATTCCAAAGACTTCTTCAATAATGTGTGGTTGACATGGTTGGGTTCAGACATAATTGCTACCATAAAACACACATACAACAACACATTCTTGCTCTGCAATAGGCCCAGATGAGTGTTGGTGGGCATATACCAACACATAATATTTTCCTTTTCTGTCATTGCAAGGCTGACTTTCGATTGTTACCATTAATAAAAACATTACATGGTAGAAACCCTCATTTAGAATCTAGAATCGCTTATATGTGTTTCTATTTTTAGTGTATGAGTGATGACCCACAAGTTTAGGCGATCTATCGCAATCCTTTCGATAAAAAAGAGTATCGAATCCAACAAGGAGCAGAAGGTGTTGACAAGTGGTTTTCAACATGGTTTCACTACAAATGCTGCGACACAATTTGTAGTGTTTTTTGCGGTACCAGGAAATTTAAGAACAAGTAAATAAAAACAACATACAGTAATTGCAGCAGGTGTTCCAATACTTATTTAGCATAAGAAACATGCCGATGATGTTACTTATGATGATTACAACATTACCAAGGACACACGGAAATATTATCAAGTTACTTTCATCACATGGCATTGATTAACATTCATTGTTTTGATAAGTGTTGTGTGCACTAGTAGGAAAATTTTTATAGGGAAAAACCTACTAGGAGCAAGCGCTTTTGGGACCATGCTTCCGCTATATAGTAGAAGTGTGTGTGCTCAGTGAGGCTCGATGTGCGAGTAGATCATATTAGAAGCGTGTGGAGCGGGCACTCGCTGCAAATAAGTGCGCTCACCGCCCACCCCACGGGCAGAGATTAGTACGAGTGTGCTATTTTAGCGACACACTTATACTACGAGCTTACTCGAAGCGTGTCAGCAAGCATACACAGTCGTGCTTACTTGAAAAAAAATACACACTTGTGATTGCACTCCTTGCAAGCATCCGCAATTACAAGAAAGTAATTAAGATAATTCTAATTTCAGCCTTAAACTCTAGGATCCAACGCTCCCTCGTGCAACAGGTTGCAAATTTGGGTTTAGGTTTGTGTCACTCCAGCGATCCTACCATAAGCAAACTAAATACACACTGAATTCCTGTCCATAAAGGTGAAGTGTCATGTAGTATACACATGATACCACTACAAAAATGACACCAAAAATTAAATATCAAACCACTAAAGAATTTAACATGATTACTAGGAACAAGACTTCTCCAATGTCCTAAAAAACTAAACAAACTACTCACGAGACAACATATGGACATGATCAGAGGTGATATAAGAATGTATAACTATCTGGTCATAACAAGAACTCACCGGTAAAACTCACTAGCATCAACTACAATAGGGTAATCAACACCGGTATAGATATCGCAATGGTAAACACAAGTTACAGTCCTAGATGTTATAGCATAGTGAGAAGGGATTAAGGGGATGATGGTACTAGTGGTGGAAATGATGTTGGTGATGATCTCGATGATGCATGTCATGATGACGGTGACGACTTCCCCCTCTCGGAGGGAATTTCCCCGGTAGAAATCAGCCTGCCGGAGAGCCTTCATCTCATTGTCTTGTTTCTGCCCTAAAACGGTGGTGGAAAAATAATGTGAAGTGCCTTCCATAATTTGTAGGTTAGGAAAGTGTTATACGCCAAAGGGGAGGGACAAGGGGCCTACGAGGGCTCTAGGCGCAACCAGGGGGTCGCGCGGACAACTCTCGTGCCCTCCTACAGCTCCCCTCCGGGAGATATTATGCTTTGTGTCTTATTTCTCCCGAAACAAATTTTTTATTATTATCGCGATTTATTGAGCTCTAGAAGTGGGGCCTCTTGATGGGTGCTTTTTTCCAGCTGAATTCTGACTCTGACTGATAATTCCTACTAAATGCCGAACATGCAAAATAAGAGGAAATAACATTAATATTGCATTCTAATACAAAATATATCAATGAGTAAGAATAAATTATGATATAAAATAGTGATGCAAAATATATCAACGAATGGTTCAAGACGGACCCTCTGTTCATCGCCACCCTCGCCGACGACCTCCAGGAGATCGTCCTCACAACCGACAACACCGCCTACCAAACCTGGCAGAACGTCCTTGCTTTCTTCACTGCCAGCAAGACTAGCCGGAGCATACACCTTCGGCGCGAGTTCCACGACCTGAAGCAAGGTGGCATGTTGATCGCCACCTACCGCAGCATTCTGAAGGCCATCGCCGATTCCCTCAATGACTTCGATGACCCCATCTCTGACCCCCATCTCACCATGCGCCTCCTCGGCGGCCTTGGCGATGGATTCGCCTTGCAGGCCGAGCTCCTTCAAACGCCACTTGCCTCCTTTGCAGATCCGCAATCTTGCCTCCTCTTGGCAGAGATCAAGCAGAACACTTGTCAAAGGATATGCCTTACGAGTTATCAGCGGATGGCATCTTCCTAACCGCCGGCGGAACTCAAGCCACTGAGGTCACAATCCCTGTCCTGGCCTAGCAGCCCAGCGCCAACATTCTGCTCCCCAGGCCAGGGTATCCCAACTACGAGGCACGCGCGACATTCAACAAGCTGGAAGTTTGACATTTTGATCTTCTTCCCGAGAAGGGCTGGGAGATTGACATCGACTCGCTCGAATCCATCGCAGACGAGAACACCACTCCCATTGTCATTATAAATCCGAATAACCCATGTGGGAGCGTTTATTCATACGAGCATTTGGCCAAGGTTTGATATACGTTATACATGGTTGATCTCTCTATTTGAATGTGCGTTGAATTTTCGTATCATTAATTTGGTCATCGCTGGTGGTAATCCTGGACTGATGTCATTCAGGTGGCGGAGGTAGCAAGAAAGCTTGGAATATTAGTCATTGCTGATGAGGTATATGGTAAGTTGGTTTTGGGAAGTGCTCCGTTTGTCCCAATAGGCGTGTTTGGGCACATTGCGCCCGTATTGGCCATAGGATCCTTATCAAAGTCTTGGATAGCGCCTGGATGGAGACTTGGTTGGGTTGCCGTAAAGGACCCCGGAAAGATTTTGCAAGACAGTAAGGTAACTATATATGTACCACTCTTTTCTTATTGTTGTTGCAGGGATTAGTATTTTGTTGAACATGCAATGTTTTTTTTTTGTAGATCGCTACGTCGATTACGAACTATCTTAATGTCTCGACTGACCCGACAACTTTCATTCAGGTTAGACTCTTTGTTTTACCAATTCTTATACTTTTTTTTTCTTTCGTGGCTATGTTGTAGTTGTAGCTACCACATTCTTGGTAACAAGTTAGTTTATTTTTTGTTGATTTTGAAACACAGACATGACTAAATAAAGGTACATTCTCTTAGTTATAAACATTTTTTTTATCTTTGATACAATTAAATAGATAAAACCATGAATAAGTTGAACTAATACCAAAACCTTAGAAGATATATATTGCATTGTGGGCACACAATACTACTATTATCTATCAAGTATGTAATATTTAGAAGTGGAAGGATTTGTTAAATGTACATGGATTTTTCTTAGCATTTCTCAGCTCTTGTTATTTCTTCATATTTTGGTATCGTTGTTATTGTTGTTGTCTTATGCATTTTATAACCACAAGTGATGTTAGTATTTTTTTTAATGAAATTTGTTAGGGAGCTCTTCCCCAAATTTTGGAAAACACGAAAAAAGATTTCTTTAAGAGGATCATTGATTTGCTAAAGGAATCGTCAGAAATATGTTATAGAAATATGAAGGAAAACAAATACATCAGTTGTCCTCACAAGACAGAAGGATCCATGTTTGTAATGGTAAGTCTATTTATATTATAAAGTATGGTAATGTCAAAATAAGAAGGATCACTTTGAAATGAATTGTAAGGACTAGCTGTTATAATACTTTATACATATTTGTTGGTACTATGCAATGATGGTAAACAAATTATGTTGCCAAAAATACCTACGGTTTTCTAGAAATTTTTACTGATTATAAATAACCTTATATTAAAATCAATTTAAACAGGTTAAACTGAGCTTACATCTTATGGAGGAGATTCATGAGGACATTGATTTTTTGCTGCAAGCTTGCAAAGGAAGAATCGGTTATTTTATGCCCAGATATATTCTAATTCAAGGAAAACCTACATATGTAATAATTAAAAAAGTTGGTGATATTAAACATTATATTTAATTTGGATTTCAAGATTTTTTTAGAAATATGATGGATGCTTCTCATATGCCAAAAATAGATTCTATTACACATTATTCTATATACACATAGTTTTTACTATTTTCTCATATTAATATACATATGAATGGTTTTGACATCATGATAACAAGTTGTATAGCATTTTTTTTAATTTGAATACACTTAATTTAGTGAAGACTACCATGCTTTGTGTTTCCTTATATTTTCTATCTGGTGTCCTTTTCTATGTTACAATGTTGCTGATACTCACAAACAATATCAAGCACATATTTCAAATAATCATAAATAAATTTAGCTTTAAAATTATTTGATTCTTCTTTGTGGTATTTTAATGTATGTCATAATATGTTCCTTTTGAACCATATATATTTTGGTTATCCATTGTGATCACAAAACTTTGAATCTTGCAAACATATAAAAAATGCACCACAATTAAAATCATATGCACACAAGTTATCATTACCCCCATAAATATAGGTGGTGTAGATAACATTGTGTACAAATAGGTTGAGGTTTGTAGGAAATATGAGGCGTAATCCATTATTACATAATATTGTTATTTTTTATACGGTTTCAAAAAATAAGGAGACTTTGTTATGATTAGATTTTTATGATCTGGAAAACTTCACTTATGTATCCCAACTTATTTATCAATCGTGTCTCCGAAATGCAGGGAGTGTTCTCGGAGTGGACAATTGGGTTCGTGTTACATTTGCTATAGTTCCGTCTTCTCTTCAAGATGATCTCCACGGGATCAAATCCTTCTGTCAAAGGCACAAGAAGAAACCAATTAATGATTATTAAGTGTGCATGTGATTAATTTTTTTAATCATTTTCTATTATCTCTCTTTTGAATAAGTTGAGCATTGAGTTCCCTATGAATAAAATTCCAAAGACTCCTTGAATAATTTGTGGTTGACATGGTTGGGTTCAAACATAATTACTACTATAAAACACACATACAACAACACATTCATGCTTTGCAAAAGGCCCATATAAGTGTTGGTGGGCATATACCAACACATAATTTATGTTTGCCTTTTCTGTCATTGCAAGGCTGGCTTCCTATCATAACCAGTAATAAAATCTCACATGGTAGCAACCCTCATTTAGGATCTAGAATTGCTTTTATGTGTTTCTATTTCTAGTGTATTGATGATGACTCACAAGTGTAGGTGAATCGAACGAGGAGCAGAAGGTGTTGACAAGTGGTTTTCAACACGGTTTGACTACAAATGATGCGAGACAGTTGTGTAGTGGTTTTTGCAGTAATGGGAAATTTTAAAACAAGTAAATGAAAACAACAGTGAACAACACATGGTCCAATGATTTTTAGCATAAAAAACAACTCGGTGGTGTTACTTATAACGACTAAAACATTCCCGAGGACACACGGAAATATTATCAAATTACTTTCATCACATGTCATCAAATAACATTCATTATTTTGATAACTATTATGTCCACTAGTAGGAAAAACCTTATAGGGGAAAACATACTAGGATCAAGCGCCTTTGGGACCATGCTTATGTTGGTCTACGCTGCAAAATTTTAAAAACTTGCCCTACGTAGTCCGCCAAGATCACTATGCAGATGAAGAGTGATGACCCACAAGTGTAAGAGATCGCAACAGTCTTCGAGGGTAAGTGTAACCCAATTTATTGATTCTACACAAGGGGAGCCAAAGAATACTTATAAGCCTTAGCAGCTGAGTTGTCAATTCAGTCACACCTGAGAAGCACTTAGAAAATGATATTAGTAACACAAGGTGCAAGAAAACAATGGATGGAGCGGTGTTGTGGTGTTTCTCTTGAATCCTCAACACATGTAATAAAATGTCAAATGTATAGATGCACCGGTTCAGTGAAAAAATAGTGAAAGTGGTGAAATATGGAGTGAACAAGTGATATGTGTAATCTGTAATAAACGGACCAGCAAGGAAACAAGTAGTAAAAGTGTCGGGGGGTTACCCCCGAGTAGGGTAAAGGCAAAGGGTAAAGGCGCCTTACAGAAGAGAGGTTTGGTCGAGTAGCCGACTACCTGGTACTCGCTACCCGGTCGACTGCTACTCGGTCTCACCTCAAGATGACCAGGAGGAAGAATCATTCAAGTTCTCTACGTTCGAGTAGAACAGTTGGCCCGAGTACAATTGGCGGGAACAATTGGCGGGAACCTACTCGGGCCAGAAAGTCAAAGGAGCCGTTCTGACACAGGATCCCGCGTATCCTGGGTCCGTACTTGGCAGCATTCGAACTACTGTTCATCTGGGACCGGCCTGCCTGACAGTGACAGCATGGAAGCAGGCCATGGCAGGATAAGGGGGGCCTACTCTGTGCTTAGGTACAGTGATACCAGTCTGTCCCCTAGTTTTGCCCAACGACTTTCCAGATGAAGCCAAGGTTAGGAACCAAAGCTGTCAGCGGGAACCCGGAAGAAGGACGGTGTGCACACAATGTCGACACTTGTCTAGATTTGGACGTATCCGGTTGGGCACCAGGTATATAAGGTGCCCCGCCGCCTCCTGCGTGAGGATCGGTGGCATACATACTCACATTGAACCCTAGAAACCCTAAGTTCTTGACCTAGCTCTACTCGGAGAGAGGAGAGTGGCTACTCGGTAGCGATATCCTTTGTACTGTGGCTACTCGGAGAAACATCATAATACATACAGAGAGGAAGGAGTAGGGGTTTTACCTCCTCACGAGGGCCCTGAACCTGGGTAGATCGTGTCGTTTGCTGTGTATTGTTCTTACCTCACGCGGCTACTCGTCGCGTGATCCCTCCCCGAGCACCTCCAGCGTCCTTCGTCCCCACATCTTTAGCCATCCCATGGCATCTGCCGTGACACCACCACGACAGTTGGCGCCCACCGTGGGGCAACCAGCGGCGCTGGCTGGAGTTTCTGTTCGGACGGGATCTTCTTCAGCGGAGCGCGTGGTTTGTGGCCTTGTCCACAGATTCGGCTCCTTCGACTTCGTCACCGACAACGCCGGCTGTTTCGGCGGCATGGCCATGCCTGAGGGCGGTACGGTGATCTCCTTCGGCTCTCACCTCGTCTACGTCGCCACCGTCGCCAACAGCACGTACCCCGAGCTGGTGCATGACGCGGAGGATCCTCCCGCGGTGATTGCTGCTCGCGGAAGGCCCGCATGCAGCGCTGCGGCTTGTGCTGAGGTGATGGTGACGGGTTTGGCGGCAAACACTGGCGCAGCTGCTACTGGCGCTGTGGCCGTCGTCGAGGAGGTTGACGAACCGCCTGCTGGTGGCAGGACTCATCGGCCCTACGAGAGGGAGAACAACTTGCCGCCTTCCACCTCTACGGTCATCCCCGCGTCTGCTGCGCGAACCGGTATGCACACTCCCACCGACATCGAGCTCCTAGCCGCGAGGGAGCAGCTCGAGCGGCAACGCCAGGAGCTGCTCGCCGAGCAGGCGGAGTTGGAGAAGATCAGGCTTGAGCTGAGTCTAGACCAGCTCGAGTACAACAAGGCTCACGGCTTCACGCCAGTCGCCAGGAGGCCTAGCAGAGTAGGCGCTACGCGGCGCAACTTGGGTGTCGAGATGGCGACAGTTGCAGAGGTGCCCGCGCAGTCCGCCACCGCGAACACCTTCACAAGGCCAAGGTACAACACACCCGCCAAGACGCTCAGAGCTGCAGAGGCCGTGGCTGCCGAGTTGCCGCGCCTGGATGGAGAGGCGCGTCTCAGGCAGCAGGAGAGGCTCAACGAGTTGGTGTTGGAGGCCGCTAGGCAGAACGAGGAGTTCCGGAAGGCCAACCCGGGTGCTGGAGCTTCGCAGGTGGTTCACTCGCACGCGGCTAGATCTAACGATCAGGCCTCATCTCCGCACCCTAGCCGCGAGAAGAGCCGCAGCGGGCGCTCGGGTAGAGACAGGCAAATGCAGGTGTATGACCCGGCTGCTGCCGCGAAACAGGTTGCTGTGCCGCAGCAGCCCGAGCGGGAACACAACGCTGCAAGAGCAGGCTCTCAAGCCCATCAAGCTCAAAGCCGTGCCCGAGATGCCGCGCGTCCAGGTTCTTCTCGGCAACCCGCAGCTCAGCCTACTCGGCAGAGGCAGCAGCCGCGCCCAGTGGCACCAGTCGCCAACCCGGTGGAGCAGCCTGCAGCTGTGCAGGTGGATAGGTATGATGATGGTTACTCGGCTATGGAGATGGCTGGCTATGATATTCATGACCGTGTTGGTGAGCGCGTGTTGGCGCCTGGAGATGCACGGCACCAGCTGGACCGTATCAGCTTGTCGGCGCGGCTTGAGAGCACGGGTCCTCCTGGCCCCGAGTGCTTTGGCCCGCGCATCATGAACGAGCCTTCCGTGAAGGGCTTCCAGCTTGCAAGAGGCACCAAGAGCTACAATGGCAGCACCAAGCCTGAAGATTGGCTCAACGACTATGTCACCGCGGTCCATATCGCGAATGGCAACAGGAGATGGGCGGTGCGCTATGTGCCGCAGATGCTAGAGGGTCCAGCCCGCACTTGGCTCAACAACTTGCCCAAGAACAGCATTAACTGCTGGCTGGACTTCTCGGATGCCTTCATCAGCAACTTCACGAGTACATACAAGAGACCGAATAGGCCACAGCAGCTGTCAGCTTGCAGGCAGAGAAGACGAGACGGACCGCGAGTACCTTACTCGGTGGAGCACGCTGAGGAACACCTGCGAGGGTGTGAATGAAGCACAGTCCATCACTTGGTTTGCGCAGGGTTGCCGACATGGTAGCATGCTTTGGCAGAGATTGCAGAGGGAGATGCCGAACACCCTGGCCGAGACCATCAAGATTGCGGATCAGTACGCACTCGGTGATCCTACTCAGCCACTGATGGACTCCTCTGAGCCGAGAAGAAACTTCAACAGCAGCAAGCGCAATGAGTTCCGCAACAAGCGCCGAGTAGATACTCGGTATGATCCTGAAGAGGTGAATGCAGTGGATGTCGGAGGCGGTGGTGGCCAAAGGCAGAAACCTGCTGGAGCCTACGGGCAGAACCAGAACCAGGGCCAGGGCAACAAGAAACCGTTCCGTACTGCGCAGTCGGGTAGCGGGAACTCCGAGCAGCCGAAGAAGTTTGTCTTTGACGACATGAAGGATGGCCCATGCAGCTTTCACACTCACCACCCCTCAAGGCCTGCGAACCATACCACTCGGCAATGCGAATGGTGGGATGTGATCAAGAGTGATGGCTTGCCTCCTCCTCCTCCCCTGCCAGCCGCCAATGCTACTGTTCAGCCTACTCGCGCACCTGCAGCTCGGCCGCCAGTGTACCCGAGAAGAGAGAATGTCAACCAGGTGGCTTTGGGAGCCAACCAGAACTTCAACAACGAGAGATACCGCAACAACAACAACAACTACAACCGCAACAACAACAACAACTACAACCGCAACAACAACAACAGAGGCAACAACAACAACTATCAGGGCAACAACAACAATGGAAACAATGGGGGCAATGGCTCCAACCAGTACCAAGAGCACCATGAGAGCTATATGATCTTCACTTCTGAGGCAGTCGACAAGCAATCGCAGCACAAGCGGGCCATGGAGGTCAATGCAGTGATTCCTGCTGTCCCTCACTACATGTACTGGTGCGACCAGGAGATCAGGTGGTCCCGAGTAGATCATCCCAAGGTGATGCCCAATCCGGGTAGCTATGCCTTGGTGCTGGATCCTACCTTCCTGGGTCCCGAGAAGAATGTGAGGTTCAGCAAGGTGCTAATCGACAACGGCAGCAGCATCAACATTGTGTACAAGGACACACTCGAGAAGCTTGGCCTGGCCGAGAACATGATGCTGCCCAGCAAGACCACCTTCCATGGCATTGTGCCCGGGATCTCGTGCAACCCGATTGGCCGAGTGTGGATTGATGTGCTATTTGGTACTCGGGAGAACTGCCGCACAGAGCGCTTGCAGTTCGAGGTGGTGGATCATCAGAGCCCATATCATGCTCTACTCGGCAGGCCTGCTCTAAGCAAGTTCATGGCCTCTACACATGTGGCTTATCTGAAGATGAAGATCCCTGGTCCCAATGGCATCATCACCATCTCGGGAGATTACAAGAAGTCCATGGAGTGTGCCTCTGCTAGCTCCCAGCTGGCGGAATCGATGGTGATTGCTGCCGAGAAGAAGAAGATGTACGAGGTGGTGGCCATGGCTCAGTCCGCACAAGCTGGCGCACAAGGAGTGCCGAGTACACAGCATGGAACTGCTTTCCAAGCTGCCAAGGAGACCAAGACAGTCCAGGTCGACCCCGAGTTCCCCGACCGCGTAGCCATCATTGGTTCCGGGTTGGCGGAGAAATAGGAAAGCGCGCTCATCCACTTCCTCCGTGAGAATCGGGATGTGTTCGCCTGGACCAATGAAGATCTACCAGGAGTCCCGAGGGAGTTGGTTGAGCACTCTTTGCATGTGCGTCCTGACGCCAAGCCAGTGAAGCAGGCTATGCGCCGTTTCGGGGATGAGAGAAGGAAGGCCATTGGTGACCAGATCACCAAGTTACTGATAAGCAATTTCATCATGGAGGTGCTGCATCCGGATTGGCTAGCCAACCCGTCATGGTCGAGAAGAAGAAGGAGGATCCCAAGGCTGCCACCGCATGGCGCATGTGCGTCGACTACACCGACTTGAACAAGGCATGCCCCAAGGATCCTTTCCCGCTACCCCGCATCGATCAGGTGATCGATTCCACTGCTGGTTGTGAACTGTTGTCTTTCATAGATGCCTACTCTGGTTTCCACCAGATTGCACTCAACCCTGCTGATCAAATAAAGACTGCTTTCATTACCCCGTACGGGGCTTATTGCTATCGTGTCATGTGTTTTGGCTTGAGGAACGCGGGTGCAACCTATCAGAGATGCATGCAGAAATGCTTGCACGACCAGCTCGGCAAGAATGTGCAGGTGTACGTAGATGACATTGTCATCAAAACGAATAAAACACATACTCTGCTTGCCGACCCTGGAGGAAACCTTTGCTAACCTACGCAAGTACAAAATGAAACTGAATCCGAGTAAGTGCACCTTTGGTGTACCGGCTGGAAAGCTACTCGGTTTTCTGGTTTCTAGTCGGGGCATTGAAGCCAATCCTTCTAAGATAAAAGCTATTGAGAGCATGTCTTTGCCGAGATCACTGAAAGATGTGCAGAAGTTCACGGGTTGTCTGGCATCTCTGAGCCGTTTTCTGGGCCGAATGGGCGAGAAGGCTCTGCCTCTATACCAGCTGATGAAGAAAAGTGACAAGTTTGTCTGGACTCCGCAAGCGGACGTGGCATTCAATGAACTGAAAGCAATGCTAGCTAGCGCTCCTGTCTTGGCTAGTCCGCTACCCAAGGAGCCCATGCTGTTGTACATTGCTGCGACTAACCGAGTAGTCAGCGTGGTGATAGTGGTGGTGAAGAGAAGAGGAAGGCAAGAGTGTGCAGCGCCCAGTCTATTAATCTCAGTGAAGTGCTGTCCAGCCAGCAAGCAGACGCGCACTACCAGAAGATGACATATGGTGTGTACCTGGGCGCCAGGAAGCTGAAACATTATTTCCAGGAGCACCCCATCACTGTCGTGAGCTCTGCTCCCATCTCGGATATCATGGGGCAACAAGGAGGCAAGTGGCAGAGTAGCCAAGGGCAATCGAGCTAGCTGCGTACGCTCCCGCGTAGCAGAAGAGAAGCAATCAAGTCTCAGGTCCTGGCGGAGTTTCTTGTGGACTGGGCCGAGATGCAGTATGAACCTCCTGCTCCAGTTTCAAATTACTGGAAAATGCACTTTGATGGCTCAAAGGTGAAAGAAGGTCTTGGCGCTGGTGTTGTGCTTACGTCACCCAAGCGAGATCAGCTCAAGTATGTGCTGCAGATTCATTTCAAGGCATCCAACAATGTAGCCGAGTACGAGGCAGTGGTGCATGGGTTGCGAGTAGCAAAGGAGGTTGGTGTGCAGCGCATTATATGCTATGGCGATTCAGATCTAGTGGTGCAGCAAGTCTCAGGTACCTGGGATGCTTTGGATGCCAACATGGCATCGTATCGCTTCCTGGTGCAGTCTATGACCGGGTTTTTTCGAAGGTTGTGAGTTCCAGCACATTCACCGAGCAGAGAACGAAGCAGCAGACGAGCTATCCAAGTTGGGATCTTCTCGGCAGTCCGTCCCGGCAGGGATCGCCTTGGAGCATTTGAGGAAACCATCCATCAAGCCCTCTCCCAACTCGGAGTCTATATTTGTCCCTTCTTTGCCAAGTGAAGAATCTGACCCAATGGAGATTGAGTGGGAGAGTGCTGCAGAGAACCCGGGGACTGCTGTCCTCTACTCGGGGACTGCCACCCCCTACTCGGGGACTGCCGCTCCCTACTCGGGGACTGCCACTCCTTACTCGGGGACTGCCGCTCCCTACTCGGGGACTGCCGCTCCTTACTCGGGGACTGCCACTCATTACTCGGGGACTGCCGCCCTCAACCCAGAGGCTGTCGCATTCATTGAAGAAGTTCTCGCCAATCGGTCTGGGCTGCAAAGAAGCGCTCCTGCTCCTCCTGTGCAATCGCAAGAGCCTGTCCCAATGGAACTGGACGAACCAGTGTTTCCCATACGGGAGACACCGAGTTGGGCTATGTCCATATATTATTCTAAGGGACGGCACTTTACCTGAAGATGAGGTGACTGCGAGGCAGATTCAGAGAAGGTCCAAGGGCTACACCATAGTCCGAGATGTGCTGCACAAGAGAAGTGCCACCGGCGTGCTGCAACGCTGTGTGAGCCCAGAAGAGGGAGAAGAAATTCTGGTGGAGATACATCAAGGGGAATGTGGGCATCACGCCTCTTCTCGGGCATTGGTCAAGAAAGCTTTTCGGCATGGCTTCTACTGGCTCACTGCACTGCAGCAAGCTGAAGATATTGTGAGAAAGTGCAATGGCTGCCAGATGTTCGCAAGTAAGATCCACATGCCTGCTTCCGAGTTGAAAACAATTCCTATCACATGGCCATTTGCTGTTTGGTGCTTGGATATGGTTGGCCCTTTCAAGCCGGCTAAAGGCAATATGACACATATCTTGGTCATGGTGGACAAGTTCACCAAGTGGATTGAAGTGAAGCCTATCCGGAGGTGCGATGGGGTCACGGCTGTGAAGTTCGTGAAGGATGTGATCATGAGATATGGCTACCCGCACAGTATCATCACCGACAACGGCACCAACTTTGCAGAGGGGGCAATGGTGCGATTCTGCAGAGATAAGCATATCCGACAGACGTTGCGTCAGTCGCGCACCCTGCCTCCAATGGGCAAGTTGAGAGAGCAAATGGAATGGTACTGGCAGGCATAAAGCCAAGGCTGATTGAGCCACTGCTGAAAACACCTGGGTGTTGGCTAGAAGAGTTGCCAGCGGTGTTGTGGAGTCTAAGGACTACCCCTAACCGGTCAACCGGCTACACGCCATTCTTCTTGGTATACGGGGCTGAGGCCGTGTTGCCAATAGACTTAGAGCATGACTCCCCCCCGAGTAGCCCTCTACACTGAGGTGGAGGCGAGAGAAGCTCGAGAAGACGACGTTGACCTGCTTGAAGAAGCAAGAGAGCTGACTCTGTCACGTTCGGCTATCTACCAGCAAAACCTGCGGCGTTATCATAGCCGAAAGGTGAACCCAAGGGTATTTCGAGAAGGAGACATGGTCCTTAGGCTTGTGCAGCGCACAGGGATGCACAAATTGTCTCCTCCATGGAGGGTCCTTTCATTGTGAGCAAAGCGCTGCACAATGATGCGTACTACCTTGTAGATGTGCGCCCGTCGCAGGCGAACAGGGCAGATAAAGCTGGAGAGGAAACCAAGCGTCCTTGGAATGTAGCTCTACTCCGTCGTTTTCATTCGTAAGCAAAGATGTGTATGTACCCTCTTATCCGAGTTGAAATTCTACTCTGCAATCTGAAATCGTTCTCGGGGACTGCCCTCGTCCAAAAATGGTTCTAAGTGTTTTTACTCGGCTTTACTGTTTTCCTACTCGGTTGCCTCACTTCGAAATTCATAAGCGTATTGAGTACTGTGTCTAAACCTATATGCCAACTCTTCGACTTTGCTGCTGTCCGAAACCCGGCTTCATGGCAAGCAAGAGAACAAGCAAAAGGTCACTGAGCACAAGAAAATTGCTAAGGAAGAAAAAGTGCAGGAACCGAGTAGGTTGTTTATTACCTTTGTTTCCTGTTTCGTCTTCTCGGCTAAGTGGTGGGCTGCGTTATCATGATTGTTTCTAGCGGCTAAGAATTTGCAGCTCTACTCTTTGATTCTTGTGACTCGAATACCAAAAAAGCAACAAGTTGCGGGTAGAGCAGAGATGAAAAGATAGGGTGAATAAGGAAAGCAACTCGGGGACTCGCATGGAAACGCAACTCGGCATTGAGCCAGTGTTGCTCAAATTGATTAATGTCGAAATAAACAGAGTGGGCATAAAAACTGAGTAGCAAGCAAAACAAAGATAGTCTATTACATCTGCTCCCGGCATCCCGGGGATCTGATAAATGTGCAAGTGAAAAGTATGCAGGTAAAATCATGTGGAGGAGGCAGTGTTGTCAGTGCCGGCATTGGCTGCTGCATTTTCTGTGGTGGCCCTGGCTGCCGCATCCTCCTCGGCGCTGGCATGGGTGGTATCCGCATCCGACTGGATGGTGGCGGACTCGTTCATCTCGACGTCCTGCTCGGTGACTGCCGGGTCAGAAGTTGCCCTGGCCGAGATGGGCCCTGGAGCTGTAGAGGAACCGGAGGCTCGGCTGGGGGCGGGCATCGTGTCGTCAAGAGCGGCCCCTGAAGAGGTGCCGAAGTCGAGTGGGGCGGTGTCGATGTGCTCGGCCTCCTCATCGCTACTCGAGACGGCCGTGCCCTTCCCCTTCCCGGCCCTGCTACTGGGGGAATCGAAGAAGCCCGAATCCAGGTCGGAGTCTGTCTCCTCATCTTCCTCCTCCTCGTCCTCCTCCACCTCGGTGTCGGGTTCGGGGGGGCCGTCGATGTAGACCTCCGTCTCAGCGCACTCCGCCACTGCATACGCGATCGATTTGCGCGTGGCCACGCAGTCGGAGTCTGTCTCCCACTTGGAGTTGTCGCGCTTCCCGCGGATGAGTTGCATGTTAAGATTTTCGTACCAGGAGGAGATGCAGAGAAGCATCAAGTCCGCGCCTGCCCGAGCTCCGGAAGCACGCCACTTCAACTCGGCCTTCACATTCTGCAGCTTGAGTGCGAGGCCCCGAATGGTTGTTGGCTCAGGTTCCTCAGGCCAGAAGAGCTTATGAAGCTCAAAGCCCACGCGCACGAGGTCAGAACCAACGGCGGCTAGGCGCTCGAACTGGCCTCGCATCACCAGCATGCTGTCTTCAATTTCGGCCCTGGTGTCCTCTGGCTCGCCATTCGCAGCACGTGCTGCTTGGGCCTTGGCCAGAGCGGGCACGCAGGAAGAAATAATGGCAGGAAAGATTTCTGGGAAAACAAGTAAGAAATTCAGAATCAGAGAAGAAAAGAACCGGGTAGAGGAAGAACCGAGAAGAATTTTGACCGAGAGAAGAGGATGCAGAGAAGAGAAAGCTTACTCTTAAGCTCGATGCGCAGCGCCTGCAGCTGGGTTTTCCAGGATTCTTCATTGGATATGTGCTTATCCTGGATCTGGCGCAGAGTATCCATCTGCGCGAAAAGCCCAGCATTGGCCTTTGTCATACCTCGCACTCCTGCTTGAGGGTCTCGATTTTGGCGTTGAAGGTTGTTTCGGCTTTGGCTTTCTCGGCGATTGCTCTGTCCCTCTCGGCGCCAAGAGTGATAGCATCCTGGAGTGCCGTCCGCAGCTGGGTTTGCAGTTCCGCCATCTCTGTGGTGTGGTCCTTCACCAGCTCGACAGCCTGGTCGGACAGCTGCTTCTGCACCTCTTCCGGTTTGAAGCAATCTTGATCATCTTCAACAAACAACTTATGATCTTCTGCGGAGAGACAGACAAGGTTAGCAGAGAAGCAGAGAAGAAACAGAAACAAGAATGATTCCGAGAAGACGCTACTCACCTTCTAACTTCTTGATGGTGGCCTCGGCGTTCTCCACAAACGCACGACACTTCTCGTGCTCCTCAGCCAAGTTCTTCAGGTTCTCTGCAGAGTAGGAAAGGTTAGCGCAAAAGAAAGCAGACGCGGGCGTAAACAAGAAACGCAGTAACCGCATAGCTAAAAGCATACCTTTCACTTCAGCCAGCTGCTGAGTGCTGTCGTTGGCATTCTTGCTCGCAGCCTCCGCAACTGCCTTTTCCTTCTCCAATGCAGCGATTCGCCTCCTGGCGATAGAGTGATTCCAGAGAAGCACGCGGTATAAGTTGGTCCGCTTCAGGACGCTATCCTGAGAAGCGAGAAGAAAACAAGTTAGACAGAGCAGAAAAGATTCAACCCGAGTAGGAAGCTACTCGGAGAGTATCCGCCTACTCGGCCAGAATCTCGGGGACTGGGTGATGGTAAAGAAGAATGAAGGCAAATAGAAGAAAAGAAAAATTCAACTCGGAGAAGGGCAAGCTGAGACTCACTGCATACGCTTGCTCGATGTCCTCGGCGTTCTTGCGGTGCAGGAACATCTTGGCGGCGAGAGTGGCGGTGGCGGTGGAGACGGTCATGGGCTTGTATCCCAGATCCACTTTGTTCCACTCAACGCGCATATGGTCAATTGCGCCAAGGCCAAGGCCGTGCCAGTTGTCCGTGCCGAGAACCTTGCTGTCCCATTTGGCGTCGATATAGCCAATGGTGTCGAGTACCTGCTCAAGGCTCCGGGATTTTATCGTTGGATCTTGGACTCCCCGAGAGGCAATGGTGACGGACTGGTTCTGGTTTGGATCTGGGGGAGGGGAGTTCCTGGCTACGGCCTTTCGTCCCCTCAGAAGGGCAAGCTGCTTGTCCTGGGGAGAGAAGCCAATTGTGTTTTGCTGGCTAACCTGAACCATGTACTCCGGGAAGCAAGGTTGGCCAGCGGCGATGGCGGCGGCAGCGGTCGCAGTGGCAACCGGGCCGGACTCTCGAATCACTAGCGCTCCACTTGAGGTTGGTGGTGGCATCTGATCTCTGGCCCGTTTCTTCGCCTTCTCCTTTTCGGCTCTCTGCTTCTCGGGATCTTCGAGCTTCTTTCCCTCAGCTCTCGCCTTCGCCTTCTCGGCGGCTTCCTTCTCGGCTGCCTCTTTCTCAGCCTCGATCTTCTCGGCAGCCTCTTTCTCGGCTGCTCTCTCTTCTCAACCTCCTCAAGGCATCAAGGGCCTGTTGCCTGGCAGGATCAGTTGGCGGCGCCAGGGGCGCGCTATCCGGTGCGCCAATCGGCTGGGCGCTACCCGGTGTGGCGCCTGACTGCACGTCGCTCAGTGGGTAGACGTCCGCCATGGTGGCATCCGTGGTGGTGGCGTCCTCTACCCGCTGCTCGCCGGCGGGATTCTCTTGTGCGGCAGCCCCTGTGGTGGGCTGCTCTTGCTCAGCGTCTGGCCGCTCGTGGGTGGCGGTGTCCTGCATCTCCTGGTCCTGATTCTCCTCAGCATTGCTGGCTGGAGGAGAAGGCGCTCTGTCCTGATGAGCAACAGTGTCCCGCGCTGATGATGCACGGTTCTGCTGTTCTGCTTCTGCTCCCTGGTGTTGGTGGCGTCATCCTCCTCATCGTCAAGATTGATCAGAGGTACTGGTGGTTTATTGGCCTGGTCGGGCGCGAGAACGGCATTCGCGTCCATGGCAGGGCTGCCGAGAAAGAAAGAATCAGAAGTTAGAAGCAGATTGGGGAAAACAGCGCAGCGTGAGAGGAGAGACGACCGAGAAGAAAACTTACGCCGTGGTGGAAGGGAGCGTCCGTCTCGGCTTATTCGCGACCGCCTTGGTCGGCTTCTTCTTCTCGGCTGGCTTTTTCCTCTTGGTGGGAGGCTCTTGGGCGTCACTGCCTGTATGCTTGCGGGTGTTGGGGGCTGCGACGGACAGAGGTCTGACGACAAGGACCGCATCGTCCTCGTTCTCGTCTCCGTCCTCATCCTCGTTCTCGTCAGCAACATCATCTGCAGACAGAGGAAAGAAAAGGAGCAAGTCAGAAACAATAATCGGTGGATTGGTGTTTCTTGAGAACAAGCAAAGCAAGTGCGCAATTACCTTCAGATTCGTCCTCCGGCCAGTCGCGGAGAGATGATCCGGCCTCGCGTTTCTCCGTCGTTGGGGAGCGTGGGAGATTGATCTGATCCGTAGCATCGGAGGAGGGCACATCGTCCTCCTCGCGATCGGCAGAGAAGTTGCCATCAAAGCGCTCGCAGCTTTCAATTTTCTGGCGAGTAAGGATCTGGGAAACAGAGAAGGGACACAGGTTAGCCGAGTATCAGGAAGGAATTCTACTCGGATAGGCGTGCAGGCACAAAGCACTCTAAGCCTAGGCAGCTCACTGATTGTTTCTACCCGGATAGGCGTGCAAACACAAAGCATACGAGGCCTAAGCGTGATTGCTGAATATCCTACACGGAAAGGCGTGCAGGCACAAAGCACACTAAGCCTAAGAATTGTTCCCGAATAGGCTACCCGACAAGGCGTGCAAGCGCAAAAGCACATTAAGCCTAGGTGATTCGGCTAAGTACCCTACTCGGCGCAAAAGGCAATTGCTACTCACGGCAAGAAGAAGATCTATCTACTCGGAAAGCATATGCAAAAACAGAGTAAGGAGGACGTACCCGCTCAATCGGCTTCGTACGGCTATACGGGACGAACCCGTACTGCCAATTGTCGCTGAGGTTGGTCATCAAGATGGCCCTTGCGTGCCCAGGAACATCAATGTTGTCGATTTCAATGGTTGTCGTCCTGGTGCAGTCGCGGGGGCCTCCCATGTAGCACATGAGATGGCAGCGCTCCTGCAGAGGCAGCACTCGGCGCTGAATCCAGCAAGCCACCGGATCATCATTCTTGAGGCCTTGCTCTATCAGCCAGCCTAACCTCTTCTCTATCTCGATGGCGTTGTCGTCGTTGGCGGGCTTCTCCTTCCAGTTCTTCCCGGTGGGAGCACGGAGGCTCTAGGCGGGAAGGTTGATCCTGTCATTTACCTGGGCTCCTTCAGCGGCGGGGATGTTCTTGACATAGAAGAACGTCTTCTGCCACAGTCGAACGGAGTCCAGCCCCTTGTGTCGCACCCTGATTTCTAGGGGATACTCACCGTACGAACTGGATAGCAGATGCTTGGATTATGGGGCGTAACTGCTCCCACGTCCCAGCTTCCTGGTAGGCCTGCGCTTATGCGCGACAACACAAGCCCTGCTATTCCATCGTCGATGTAAACTATCCACTAGAGATCAAAGGCACTTCCGTCGACGTACTTCAAACCATACACACACGGTACGTCAACGGCGTTTAACAAGTGATATCACAACAGATCTCTACGACACAAAAGATTGAAATAAGTTGCAACTGGCTCTCATTAGAGCAGAGATAGCAAATACAATCATTCAGAGGGCACATGCCCCAACAATACATCAGTACAATACAGCGGAAGCATTCAACATGTCTGAGTACAGACAAGAACCAAATAGGCCTAAGAGGCCGGAAACAAACAGACGGAGCCATCCACGAAGTCTCGGATCCTGCCCGGGTCCGCTATCTACTCGTCAGTCTCGTCGTCATCCACGTAGTAGCCACCATGTAGATCCTCGGAAACGTCGTCTGCGTAAACCACAGCCCCAAAGGGGTCAGTACATAAACGTACTGGCAAGCAAGACTCACAATTCACCAAAGTATAACCCGTCAACACCAAGCACAGATGCTTTGGGTTCAACGGAAGGAAGGGGATATAAAAGATGCTGCGACTGGCTGCACTAACCAACTACAGAGATTCTACCACTTCCGGCTAACAGAAAGGAGATAAGATCGAGGATTGTAACCAACTGAAAGATAACTTCAAACAAACCCATCCTGGATCTCGCCCCTTATCCAAAGAAGCAATCCGAGGATAACTCACACAGTATTAAAGGTGATTCAAGTTATTGTGTCATCAACCTATTACTAGTCAAGTTATTAACCATTGGGTGTAGCATGTTTGATCATTATGTTTGAGTTGTCCTGAGTACTTGTTAGCCAGTACTTTCACCAAGTAATCCATAACCGCGGAAAACACGGCTTCTCGAGAAGATTATCCCTGCAGGGTTGCACCAATTTGGCCGTACACTCAAGAATAACCCGCCAGACGGGAATCAAACCCACCAAGCGAGGTACTCTACACAACCAACCATTCTTCGCATCAAGCCCAAAGAACCTTGGGCGCACGGCTAATCAAGCCCAGAAGAAAATGGACCATCATAGCACTCTAAGACCGTGTCCCCCTATATGCCGACTACGAAAGTTCCACCCTGGCCTGGGCTCGCAAAAACATGCATGCGGCAAATGGAAAACACGAACTAAATGAGGCGATTTGGACGAGATGCGAATCAGGTCAAGTTGAGGGGGGCGCCCATACTCGCTTCCCAAATGCGGTAGTGCGCTCATCATGGATCAGTAGACAAGACCCTTTTCCTATTAGGGTCGACACTAGCAGGCTCCAAAACCTCTCATGGGCCTCCTGCCGGTGCCTTATCATCAAATTTATTATTAATAGTAACATTAGCATGATTGATTGATTAACATCGAGCCCCACAACGTAATAGATATATATAGTAACAGAAAGTAACGGATAACAGACTCGAGCAAAACAACCTAAGCATGCTAGTAAGACACTGGCTCAAACAATGGGTTGTGGGAAGGTAGATGAGGCAATATCAGGTTTAAGGGATTCATGTGATGGGTTCGTAACAGAACAACTACTACTAAGGCTAGCAGAAAAGAACAACGGAAAGTATCGGTAACCAATGTTGAAAGGAACACAGTGGTTCATGTGAGTGATAACTTGCCTGCAAAACCCAGTAGCCTGGTACTGAGCTAACTCCTTAGAAGGGGGTGTCGTAAGGATCGTCGGTCTCAACGTCGCCGTTTATCCGATAAGAAGCAAACAGACAATGCAGAAAAGGTAGACAATCAATACATGGCATAGGTGCACAAACATGGGATGATGCATGTCATGTTAATAGATGCATCAAAGTAACCTACTTGACAAGTAACACAATTTAATTGGATCCATATGCAATGAGAATTGCATATGGAGGCAAATGCTTTAGGTTGAAGCAATGATCTACATTTGATTAACAAGTGTAAGTAGTTAAACATGATGCATGCATGATGATGACAAGATAACAACAAAATAACAACAAATAACAATGATAGATGCAAGTGAAAAAGGATTGGAACAAGTTTTGGAATTATTTGTTAGGTTTGAAGTTTTGGTTACTTAAAGATGTCACACATGAAATTGTTGTTTTCATCAAGTTAAAGTGTGCAAAACAACTTACAAATTTTATATTTGAAAAGGTTATCAAATTTTAGTTGGATTACATGTTTCACATATTGAAATTGGACTTTGGATTATTTAATTATGATTTAAACAATATTAAACAATTTTTAATTGAATTAAACAAGAATTAAAATGTTTAGGCAATTTAAATTGTTCAAACCAGGAAACAAATTTTATATTTGAATAGAACATTCAAAAAGGTGTGAAAAACATATTTTATTTGCCCTATTTGGAATTAGTATGAATTAGTTATGAATTATTACAAATTGTATTTGAATTATTCAAATTTGAATTTTAAATGTTTTTGGAAAAGTCAAAACAGTGCACAAATGGAATAATTGGAAAGGTTATAAAATTTGGAGCAATAAACATATAAAGTTTTTATTTATTGGGTTCATATATTAAAAGTTATTGATTTATGAAGTTGGGTGTTTATTCTGCCATCTTAAAAGAATTTGGAATTTAAAACAAAACGTGCAAGCTTTTGTTACCGCACTGGGGTTGACCCCCAGTCACTGCCCCGTGGGACCGTGGGCCTACGCGGCGCTGGTGTGGCAGCAAGGGGAATGACAGGTGGGGTCACGCGCTTAGGGGAAGAAAATCCCCAAAAAGGGTGGCCGCCGCGGGGATTCGAACCGGGGGCGCGGTGCGGCGCACAGTGGCGTGCTACCACTACGGTGGTGCGGTCGCTTTGGTTCAGAGATGGGGGCGTTATTTTTGTGGTTCAGTCTCCGTCAGATATCCTGACGAAACTGAACCCAACTTGCTCCCTGTAACTTGTTCGTCGACGGCGGAACAGATCGGCGTCGATCGCGAGCAGTGGCGACGTGCGCGCGAGCAGAGATGCAGTAGGTGGTGCGTGGGCGGAGGCAGGAAACAAGAAGGGGGACGGGAGAAGGACGGTGACGCTCACCACGGATGCTTGTCGTCGAGGCGAGGTGGCTGCCGAGGCTGTCGGCTGACAGTGGCGAGGTAGACAGTCCGGCGACGGCGCGGACTCCACCGAGTCTCCCAGCAAGCGGCGATTGCATGGGGAGGGGCAGGAAGATGCCGCGGCTCCATTCCGCTGTCCAGCTCAACGTGCGAGCCTCCATGGCGACGGCTATGGTGAGCTTCGTCAGGAAGCGGCCATGGCGGACAGCGGTTGACGTAGTCAGCAGAGGGATCGACGAAAACAGAGGGAATCGATGAAGGATTTGGGGAGGAATGGAAGGGAACTCACCACTGTTGGGAATCGGACGGAGTCCCTGTCAGAGAACGACTACGACGGCGGAAATTTGACGAAGACGTGCGGCTACTGAACTGAAAACGCAGCTGTTGGTGTGCAGGGATTGATATTCAGAGAAGGTATGGGAGAGAGGAAGGAGAAAGAAACGGGGTTTCGGCGGCGGCAGGGAAAGACGTAGGGCTAGGGTTGCAGAGGTTTGGTGGTTTTAAGGGGAAGGAGCCAGAGTACGGCATGGCATCCATGGGGGGAGAGATGATCGATCGGTCTGCAGCTGTTCGTACCGGTGGAGAAGACGACAAACAGTGAGGAGGTGGGCCAGAAAGGAGAGTTTGGGCTGGGCTTAGATAGATTAGGTTTAGCTGCTGCCTCTCTCTCTTATTTTTTTTTCTGTTATTTTTTTTTTGTAGCAAATGGTTTTGGAAGAAAAACATGATAACTAGGTTAGTAAAAATATTAGAAAAGTTAGTTTAGGCTTATAGGTTAATAGCAAACAATTGCTAGCTTTTGTTTTCACAAAGTTTGCAAAAATTATTGATGTTTAGAAAATAAAGCAAAATTGAAGGAATTTTAATATTACTTAAACATTCTGAAAACAAAGCATTTTAATAGGGTGACCCCTATGGTTAATTTGATTGAAGTTAGCTGATTGGTTTGGTAAAGTTTATAAATTCAAAAGTGGTTTTGTTTGATGCATTTGATTGGAAATTGAAGGTGATTTAATTGATTGAATTAATGGTTTGAAAATATTTGATTTGAATTGGAATATTTTGTTAATTAATATAGAAACAACAATTTAGTAGGGTGAACCCTATTATTAATGTGATTAAAGTGAGTTGATTGGTTTGGAGATTTTCATAATTTCCAAAGAAGGTGCTGTTGATGTTTTGCTTTGAATTTGAAAGCCAATTTGGAATTAATTAACTGAAATAAAAGCACCATTTTATTAGTTGATCAACATGGAATAACATGGAACAATTTGGTTGTTTTTATTTGAAATAACATTTTGGAAATTGTAACATCACAAGGATGAAACAAAGGGTTTGAATTTTGGTTTGGTATTCAAATAGAAAACAAAGGAAAACAACTGAAAACAGTTGGAAAACAAATGAAAACAGAGGAAAACAAATGGAAAACAAACAAAACAAATGCAATCAACATGATGCCATGATGCAAAACATAAAATAACAGATAGCAAACATTCTAAAGGCTATTTTTCAGACTTGGGATGTTACACCTTGATACGGGGGTGGTTCGTCCCGGTCCGCTGCACCATCATGGCGCAGCCGGTGTCGGTTGCGCGGCCGACGCCCGTGCTGTCCTTCTTCCCGACAGTCTGCTGGCGGAGGTGGAAGTACCTCAGCCAGGTTTCCGACGTCGGGTAGATGCCGAGGAAAGCCTCGCACACCACGGCGTGGTAGGCGAGGAAGACGACGGCGTTCGGCGGCAGATGATGCATCTGAAGGCCGAAGTGGTCAAGAAACTTACGGAGGAACTCGGAGGCCGGCAGTCCGAAGCCGCGCTCGAAGTGCGACATGAAGACGACGCGCTCGCCCTCCCGCGGAGTTGGCACGACTTCATCGTCAGGCGCCCGGCACTCCACGCCGGGAGGAACTCGCCTGGTATTAACGCCAGGCGAAATCCTCACTGGTAACGATTGAGCCCGCCCAGCCGGCTTTAGCCATCGTTGCGAGTAGAAGGAGTGGAAGAAACTGGACGGAGTTGGTTGGGCGAATTGAGTCCGCGGCGGCGCGAAAGCTTGCGCGGCGGCGGAGAGCTCGGTGGCGGAGGAAAGCAGAGGACGAAAGAGGAATAGTGCAAGGGAAGGGGAAAAGGAAGTTACCGGCGGGGGTATTTATACCCTCTCCGCGATTTTACCGTTACCATCGGCGTAGTGGGATCAATTGTGGCCATGATTGCTGTGTGGTGGGGCCTGTGGCCGAATAGAAACGCACGTAAGCGCGGAACGCGCGCGTAACGGCCACAGTAGATCCCACGATCAGATCGTGGCCTATTATTACGATTGATGGGACATAACGAGCCGGTGGGCCCGCCCCGTGAAAACTGGGCGCGTGGCACGATGTGTCGTGGGCAACGAAACGACAGGGTCGTGGATGCTTGACACGCGTCCGGCTGCGGCACAGACGGCTGGATAATGCCCTACGCCGCAACGGCTCAATTCAAGAAAATTCTCTAAGTCTTTTTACTCGGTTACAGAGTAGAAAGCAGGTGCTACTCGGAAGACAAGAGACAGAAGATACTTGTCAGAGTGCCACTCGGAGGCCGTTTACTCGGCATCTTGAGGTTCAAGGGCTATGAGGCAAAGATTGATTTTAAGCTGGCAGAGCCTAGTGAACGAGTTCGCAAGACTCAACCAGCTTCGGGGACTGCTGTCGGGGGGTTACCCCCGAGTAGGGTAAAGGCAAAGGGTAAAGGCGCCTTACAGAAGAGAGGTTTGGTCGAGTAGCCGAATACCTGGTACTCGCTACCCGGTCGACTGCTACTCGGTCTCACCTCAAGATGACCAGGAGGAAGAATCATTCAAGTTCTCTACGTTCGAGTAGAACAGTTGGCCCGAGTACAATTGGCGGGAACAATTGGCGGGAACCTACTCGGGCCAGAAAGTCAAAGGAGCCGTTCTGACACAGGATCCCGCGTATCCTGGGTCCGTACTTGGCAGCATTCGAACTACTGTTCATCTGGGACCGGCCTGCCTGACAGTGACAGCATGGAAGCAGGCCATGGCAGGATAAGGGGGGCCTACTCTGTGCTTAGGTACAGTGATACCAGTCTGTCCCCTAGTTTTGCCCAACGACTTTCCAGATGAAGCCAAGGTTAGGAACCAAAGCTGTCAGCGGGAACCCGGAAGAAGGACGGTGTGCACACAATGTCGACACTTGTCTAGATTTGGACGTATCCGGTTGGGCACCAGGTATATAAGGTGCCCCGCCGCCTCCTGCGTGAGGATCGGTGGCATACATACTCACATTGAACCCTAGAAACCCTAAGTTCTTGACCTAGCTCTACTCGGAGAGAGGAGAGTGGCTACTCGGTAGCGATATCCTTTGTACTGTGGCTACTCGGAGAAACATCATAATACATACAGAGAGGCAGGAGTAGGGGTTTTACCTCCTCACGAGGGCCCTGAACCTGGGTAGATCGTGTTGTTTGCTGTGTATTGTTCTTACCTCACGCGGCTACTCGTCGCGTGATCCCTCCCCGAGCACCTCCAGCGTCCTTCGTCCCCACATCTTTAGCCATCCCATGGCATCTGCCGTGACACCACCACGACAAAAAGCATGTAAAAACAGTCACAATAATAGTAAAAGATGGACCTGGTTTCATTGGTTTACTTGTGGCAACTCTCCAAATAATAGAACAAGTGTTGGGTAAAAAACTACGACTAGGCAATTGACAAATCATGAGGCATAACAATGCTATTATGATGAGATATAGTTCACATGTTCTAACATGGTAGGAATTACGTCATGGCATATAGACCTCTATCCAGAATGCATCTATATCTAATAGTCCACCCCAAGAAAGCTATCTAGCAAATCTCTCTGGTATTAATTGGTAGAAACGAAGTGATTGCTTTGTTGCAACAGACAATTGCATTAATAAAGTACGTAATGTAAGCAATGATTCTCATCCCTGGACAAGAGCACCGTTGTTTTCTCCCTAGTACCAACAACACATCCTCCCCCGCACGTTTCTGTCACTCGAGTGCAGGCAACAAGGAGGCATGAACCCACTTTCTAGCATAAATACTCCCTCTTGGAGATGCATACAACTATGTGACCAAGATAATCATACACATCAGAGAGCATGCAAGAACACAATAAAACACACTAAGGATATAAGTGAAGATTCTCATATAATGACATGAACAAAATAATCATAATTCCATGGTTCATCAAATCTAGCAGACACAACACATTGCATTACATCAGATGGATATCTATCATGTGAGGCAGCTCATGAGGCCGTGGTATTGAAAAACAAGGAGGAGAGAGTACCAACTAGCTACTACTATGAACCCATAGTCCACGGGGGAACTACACAGTATCTGTCCGGAGGCGATCATGGTGATGTAGAGGCCTCCGATAACGATTCCCCCCTCTGAAAGGGTGCCAGAACAGGGCTGCAAAAGCCCTAGATTGAACTTTCGAGGTGACGACGCCTCTTGATGGTTCAGGACTTGAAATCGTTGGGAAACCCCAGAGGAAGGTATGAGGAGCACAACAACAAATTTCCCTCTGAAAGAAACCAAGGTTGAATCGACCAGTAGGAGAAAGAAATCACTTCCGAAGGTTGTTATCAGCTGATGTTGGCAGGGCGCACCAGTTCAGCAACAACGTGCAACCTACACAACACAATCAAATAACTTTGCCCCAAAAAAGCAGTGAGGTTGTCAATCTCACCAGTTTTGCTGAAAACAAAGGATTAAACGTATAGTATGGAAAACAATACTTGTTTGCAGTAGATGAAGAAAAGAGTGATGGCAGTGAATGAGATGAAAACAGTAATTACAGTAGTAAAACAGTGGTAGCAGTGGTTGTATTATCAGTGTAAATAAATGGACCGGGGTCCACAGTTCACTAGTGGTGTATCTCCATAAAAGATAGATAGCATGTTGGGTAAACAAATTACAGCTGGGCAATTGAAGATATAAAGGCTGCACCGTAGTGCATATGCATGCATGATGATTACTATGTGATTCATGCGGGCATTACAACAAGATTCATGGACCGTTATCCAACTGCATCTATGACTAATAATCCGCCCTTGGAGCGTCATCAAATCAAACCTCGAGTATTAAGTTGCATGCAACAGATAATCTCATTAAGAAAATTATCTAATATAAACAATGTAAATATCGTTGTTTTCTCCCTAATGGCAACATCACATCCCCTATCCGTTACGTTTCTGTCACTCGAGCGTGGATAAAAGGGAGGCATGAACCCACTATATAGCATAAATACCCCCTCTTGGAGTGACATGCATTAACTTGGCCAGAGCATCTACTAGTAACGAAGAGCATGCAAGATCATAAATAACATAAACATGATAGAACATGATAGATTGATAATCATTGGACACAGAATTCAATATTCATCGGATCCCAGCAAACACAACATGTAGCATTACAATAAGATGATCTTGATCATGTTAGGCAGCTCACAAGATCTAAACATGAGGTATAAAGGGGAGAGAACAACCATCTAGCTACTGCTATGGACCCGTAGTCCAAGGATGAACTACTCACGCATCATTCCGGAGGCTGGCATGGTGGTGTAGATCCCTCCGGTGATAAATTCCCCTCCCGGCAGGGTGTCGAGGAGAGCTCCAGAACCCTCCCAAACTAGGCTTAACGATGACGTCGGCTGCGGTACTTTTTGATGGAAAAGGCTCGGGTGTTTAGGGTTAACCCGTGGAGGAGCTTCAATAGGCGAGAGGGCAACATCGGTGGGTGGCCAGGGGGGCCACACCACCAGCTGGCGCGGCTAGGGGGAGCCGCCCTATGGTGTGGGGCCTCCAGGGCCCCCCTCTGTGTCCCCTTCGGACTCCGTGTACGTGACAAATTTCTAAGTCTCTGGGATTTTGTTTCGTCCAATTCCGAGAATATTTCCAGAACAAGTTTTCTGAAACCAAAAAAACAGCAAAAAACAGGAATTGGCTCTATGGCATTGTCAGACCCTGGACCCAGAGATATACAAACTGTCATGTGCTCCTAGCAATGGACTCACAAGGGCTTCAGGGTTACCAGCCCCGGCCACAACAAACAACGGCAGGCAGACCGGATTCATCGGCACGTAGTCCGGATCCCCGGTCTACTACTCCTTGTGTCCATGCTAGTCATAACCAGATATGTATACCCAAGCGTCCACGAGTCGGATGAAACTGAAGGAACGGTACCAAAGTTATACAGAGCTGCTATGTGTCCAGAAAGTGCAACAACAATCGAGGGTTATTGGGGTTACCTCGCCCCAGGCCGAATCACATCGGCAGGCGGGCTCGGACATGGATCATCGGCTCCACAACCCCTCGACTACGACAACTATGCAGGAATAGCCAAAAATGTATAACAATGGGCTCGAAACCAACAACCGATCAAAGCAGCAATCTAGACATGGAAGCTGTATTAAACATGTGTTACTAGAGTATAGCTTACAAGCAGAGGTCACACGACCCAACATTACATCAGACAACGGAAGGCAAATTATGTTGCTAGTCAACAAGAACCAAAAAGGCCTAAGAGGCCGCAACATAAGGCGACGTCCCAGCCTATAGATCCCAGGCTGCTACCTGGGAACCCCAAACTACCCTTCGATGTCCACGTTGAAACACCACCGAACTGAGGAACTCCACCTGAACCAAGTTGAAGCAAACATGAGTACGGGAGGTACTCAACAAGACTTAGTTAACCTATTATATATTTGATTCTTTTAAAAGGAGTTATGAAGGTTATTTTGCGTAAAGCCATCTTTGTTTTCCAAGTTGAGGAAGGAATAGCACGTCTCATGGAATATTTTGAAAACAGATGAGAAAGCTACTCAACTACTGATATGATCATCTTTTTAATCCACCAAATCATTTCAGCACCTCGTGCTTCAAAGATCACCACCTCCAGTGGTTGCACTATCTTATGCTACAAGGTAACCCCTCTCGGCATCTTCGAGGAGGCATCCTTCATTCGTTATTAACAAGTTTTAATCATTCTGTTTAAGTTGTCTATGACCACAGAATCCGTCACCAAGTCGTCTTTAACCGCAGACACGGCTTTTTGAAAAGATTTAACCCTGCAGGGGTGTACAACTTTACCCACACGTACCAACCGACTCTTAGTGCCACCGGGTTGGCACTAGTCCGGGAAGTGCCGGCAGAGGGTGGTCGATTCCCGGCCTTTACCTCCTGACGGCACCTGTTCTGTGAGTCGGGATCAAGATCCGTGTACGTCCATCACTTGTCCCGGTCACGACCTAGTTTTCTCCAAAACATTTTCCGACTCACACACAGATGGAAAGTTCAAACTACGTGGCTCATGGATAAGGTTAAACAAGTTAGTTAGCCGGGCGGGGTTCATCGGCCCACGTGTGGCTGTACGCTCAGTCTTGGCTCGAAGGCGAGAACTCGCTCCTAGGGGCATGAACAGGACAAAACGCCACAACCCATTGTGGCCTCACATCCATGCCATGATTAGTCAAGTTATCAAAGATAATTCAAATCATAACCACCTGACATTGTAGATTCACGCATTGACCGGATTCATCAACCGGATGGATCAGATCACAACTAGGCATGGCTAAGCAAGACTCACAGGGTTTAGCGGAGCGCGCACAAACAAACCTATAGCTGCTAGGAGCAGTGGATCAGGATATCTAGGTTATGCAGTATATAGGAGAACTCTATCTACTGACATCAAATAGTTTGGAACCGAATGCAAAGTACGAGATTCAAATCACTTTGAAATCATATATGAGAACATAAGAGGTTATGCTTTCCTTGGTTATAAGAAAACCAGATAAAGATCTTCTGGAATAAGTGCTTGACTTGTCGGTTAAGATCAAGTATTCACCATTGGATTGCTGGCCTTCTCTTCGGAGTCACGTTCTACCGAGGGGGAAACAACACCGAAAGAGAAATAGAAATCAACACATGGCATCGATGCAATGCGCAATATGTATGCATGAGCAGGTTAATGCACTGAAATAAAGCCCTTGGCATGATCGTTGGGTTGCTAGGGTTCGTATGTGAGTTAAACATTTTTACTGAAATTAGCCCGAAATAGACCCCGGAGGGGTACTTCGGACGATTGTGGAAGTAGGTACCATTTTAAAAGCTCAAATGGGTTTAAAAACATCATAAACAGATCGCATTTGTCATTTTGAGCAAAATGGTATATAACTTTTATTTTTCTAATTTTATTGAATAAAAACTTATTTTTCCATTTTAAAAGAATTAAATAACATTAAATAGAGGTCATTTTTCAAATTTGTCAAACATGATTGAAAATGACATATTTGGGTAGATTACATTTTTCTGAACATATCCATACTTTCATTTTATTTTTCTGAGATATATTTTGGAAGATATTAATTAATCAATATTATTCATTTTCTGGAATTTAATAGAATTACTAAAAAGAGGGAGTTATGACATCACAAAGATGTCACTGTGACATCATGCGGAGGCAAATTCATCTGTTGATCAAGCAATTGATCAATCCGTAGCAAATTGGTTCAAACAAATTATACCACAATGGAGAGGAGATCAAGGGGAGCCAAGGGGTGCCAACCGGTGACCAAATGGTCGCCGGAATGGCCGGCGGCCAGCAGGAACAGCGGCGGCCGGCGGTGGCTCACGGCGCGGAGGTGCTACGAAGGGGGAGGGAGGGGATGGAGGGCACCGGGAGGTCCGAGAGCTCACCGTGGATGTGATGGGATGGATGAGGAGGCGGGGCACGGCCGGAATCGTCGCCGGTGAGGGAAGGACGGCGACGGCCGTGGCGGAGGTGGGCGGCGCGATTGGAGCTCTACCGGGGCTCCCTACTGCTGCTCGAGCTCGAGGAGGACCAGGAGGAGACATCGGATGCGATGAGGTGCTCCACGGCGCTCGGGAGCGGCCGTGTCGACGACGCCAAGCGGCGGCTATGGCCGGAGCTAGGGTTTGACCCACGCAGAGAAACAGAGAGCGAGAGAGGATAGGGAGGGAGAGGAGAGGAAGGCCACGGCGTCCTGGGAGGTCATCCACGCGAGGGGGGCGCACATACACATGCAGGACGTGGCAAACGACGCCGGCGGTGTCTCCATGCAGCTACTCCTACTGTCAAAGGTTGAAGACAACATTTTTGCACAAATCCCCCTGGAGCTTTTGGTAAACACCAAGAGGTCCTTTTCTCTGATAAAACAGGACAGAAAACATTGTTTTGAGGACCTTTTTGTAAACAGAAAATTTGGCAAAAATACTTTTCGGAAACCTTGTAAAATTTCCAACAAAACCATGTTTTGCTTTGGTGTGGTTGAAATATTTTTCAGTGCAAAATTTTGAAACCCACATTAAGTAACATTTGTGGAAATTTTCTCAAACCATTTAAATTCACAATTTAAATTGTTTCAAAGATGATTAAATTTTTGTTTCATGCATGTATGAGATGAACACAACACTACACACCCTAGTTAAGCAAGATTGGGATGTTACAGGCATCTTGTCTATAGGTTTGTCCCAGAAAATACATATAGCTGTCATGAAAACAACATGGAACATCAGAAATTATGGATATGTTTGAGACGTATCAAGCATCCCCAAGCTTAGTTCCTACTCGTCCTCGGGTAGGTAAAACGATAAAATAAATAATTTATGTGGTGACATGTTGAAAGTACAAGGATGCCTCCTAGAGGGGGGCGGGGGGTGAATAGGCGCTTTAAAATAATTATGGTTTAGGCTTGAATAAATGCGGAATACAACTTGCGTTTAATTTATCAAGCGCAAAACCTATACAAGTTAGGTTTACCTATGTGCACCAACAACTTATTCTAAGAAAGGAATACAACAAAGTGATAACAAGATGGATGACTTCAAGCACGATGGCTATCACAAAGGTAAATTGTAAGTAACAAGCTAGAGTATAGAAATAACCGAAGCACAGGGAGGCACCGATGTGATTACCGAAGTTCCTTCCCAACGAAAGTATGTCTTCATTGGAGAGGTGGGGAGCCACCTAGGCACTCCTCAATAGAACGGATGTGCACACCTTATTCTCTTTGAGCTTCTCCAGTGAGGAATATTCTCGCTTCCACTATGAGGCCGACTTGAAGGCGTTGACCAAACCTTACACAGGGTTGAGGCTATCTCCACAACTCAATTGGAGGCTCTGAACGAAGCTTCTTGCAAGAAGGTGGAAGCTCCAAGCATTAACCATCTAGGCTTCTCAATGCACCCAAGAGAAATAATCTCTCTGGTGACCAAGCACCCAAGAGTAACAAGATCACAAACTTCTCTTTCATGAATCTCGTGGGGAACTCAAACCGATGCACCTAATGCAATGGCAAGAACACACAAAGTGGTCAAATACTTCTCTCACAAATCCCACCAAAGCAACTAATGCTATGGAGAGAGGAAGGAGAAAAACAAGGAATAAAAACTAATGAATCCCAAAATCTAGATCCAATGGATTCCCACTAAGAGGATAAATTGATTGGTGGAATGGTAGATCTAGATATCCTCTCTCTTTTCCCTAAAAACGGTCAAGAATCATTGGAGGGATTGAGATAAATCCAAGATCTTGAAGGTCAACAATGGAGGAGAGAGAAAATGGGTTGGACAACCTACTCTTGAGGAAGAGGGAGGCTATTTATAGCTTCCCATGAAATATGGCCGTTATAACCGTCCGGGCTGGAATTTTCGCACTTACCCCAGAAATTTCCGGCCTCCCGGGGCGAAAGTTTTCGCCCCCAGACCGGAAATTTCAAGCATAGAAATTTCCGGACAAACCAAGACCCTCCTGGAGTGCGAGTTCCTGCTCTTGGTCTGGGCCGGATATTTGCCCCGGAATATTCCGGCCGGGCCGGAAATTTCCGGCCTCGGACCGGAATTTCTGTCCCCGCTAAAAACTGCCAAAACACTAATACAAAAACTGTCATATCTTTTGCATTCGGACTCCGTTTTTTGACGTTCCTGGGCTCGTTGAAATCGCAACGACGAGCACTACATGAATATGCAGAGAAATATCATAGTACTACAAGGGAGAATAAAACCAAATGGGGAAAGTCTAGACCTCTCTATAAGATAGGAAACGACAAAACCTCCAATAACAAAAACACAATAAGTTTTCTATACGAAATCCGTTTTTGATGAACTTGAGCTTGACATGAATAACAAGACAAGTTATAAAACCACACGAGGAGAAACACAAATAAGAACTAAGAAAGATGATGCCAAGGATGCAAAGGTTTGAGCTCTCTACGAATGATATGATCAAGCAACTCATTCGAGAGCCCCTCTTGATAGAATGATCTATCCTATAACCCAGTCTCCCTACTAACATCATGATACCCGTAAAATAAAAAATCTAGCATGGTCACCTTTTCCTTGTGCATTCCAATTGAGCTAGATGATGATGATCTTAATCACCTCAAGTTGGACTACCTTTTTTGATTGCGCTTCGCTTTGTGAAGACTTATAAATTTCTCCCCATAAGATAATATGGGAGAGCTTCTCACGTGTCCATCTTCACTTGACAATAATCTCCATATGGGTGGCAAGAATTGATGTCTACGCACGCTTCTATTCTTGTAGACAGTGTTGGGCCTCCAAGTGTAGAGGTTTGTAGAACAGCAGCAAGTTTCCCTTAAGTGGATCACCCAAGGTTTATCGAACTTAGGGAGGTAGAATTCAAAGATATCCCTCTCAAGCAACCCTGCAATCAAGATACAAGAAGTCTCTTGTGTCCCAAACACACCCAATATACTTGTCAGGTATATAGGTGCACTAGTTCGGCGAAGAGATAGTAAAATGCAAGTAATATGGACGATAATAAGTGATAATAGCAATCTGAAATAAAAATGCCAGGAAGCAAACATGTAGCAGAAAAGGCGGAAACGATGTTTCAATGCTTGGAAATAAGGCCTAGGTCTCCTACTTTCACTAGAGGAGACTCTCAACAATGAAAACATAATTGAATGCATAAATATCATTTCTTCACTATGCTACTCCGAACCACTCTCCGGTCAAATATCAAACACTAATCATTGCGTAGGGATTTAACAACACTCCCCAAGTCTATATTCCCTCTCTAGGGCACCCCAATGTCACTACGAGCGCCATAAATTAGTACTAAACAAACGCCACAAGTTCATAGGTTCATCTTCCAACACAAGATATAAATATCATGCTAAACCACACGGAGCGCACACTATCACCTTTACCCCGTGATCAAAGTGTTTACGGAGATAACAAAACCACTTGAGTAGCATAACAGATGAAGATCAATCTATAGATTCAACTAGATTACAAAGCTCATGATCACATAAAGATCACACCATGGGAGAGAGATGAACCACATAGCTACCGGTAGAGCCCTCGGCCCCAGGGGAGAACTACTCCCTCCTCATCATAGGAGACAACGACGGCGATGGAGATGGCGGTGGAGTTGATGGAGATGGCTTCTGGGGGTACTTCCCCGGCCCGGCAGGGTGCCAGAACAGAGATTTGTCCCCCGAAACTTGTCGGCGGCGGCGGCGGAGCTACGGATGTATTTTGTGGAAAAGGTCAATTCTCCTAGGGTTTATGCATCGGGGAGTATATATGGGCGAAAGGGCGATGCCGGGAGGTTGCCAGGGGGCCCACACCCCTAGGTGGCACGGCCAGGGGGACCCGTGCCACACCATGGTGTGGCCATCCTGTGGCCCCCTCCGGGGCTCTTCGGGACTTCTGGAAGCTTCCGGGACTTTGAGGACTTCTGGCTTTCGAATTTCCTAATTCCCAATATATTTCTAGAACAACTTTTCTGAAACTAAAAACAGCATAAAACAGGGAACTGGCTCTGAGGCATCTTGTTAATAGGTTAGTCCCGGAAAACGTGTAAAAATGACATAAAGTGTAAGGAAAACATGTGGGGAACAACATGAAAACAACATGGAACATCAGAAATTAGGATACGTTTATGACGTATCAAGCATCAAGCATTTCAACTCTTCTTGATGCTTATCTTCAACTTGCACTTAAACTTGATCAACCAAGTATCTTCTCTTTATTCATGAAGATGATGTATTGAAGGTAAACATGAATGTTCACACACTCTCCTTCTTCAAAAAAATACTTGCAATATGATCAATAATAGCATGGAAATTCTTATTCTTGATCATATCTGTAGAGGCCCCAAACCAGATGGTCCTGAACCCCTCATACGCTTCCATGAACGATCCCAGGAATTCAGTCGTGAATAACATACAAAGTTGGTACACAGATAGCATTATCCATTACACGAATAATAGTCTGACAACACATGGCCACATGACCAAGTCTTAAAAACTGCCACACAGGGCAGGCAAAGTCACAAATGCAGCGGAAACTTAGCAGAACACACAACGTAGATAGCCTGTGTCACGCCTTCACCTACAGGCTGCTGTCTGGGAGCCGGGCCTAATTCGGGTAGTCGTCAGTAAAGTACTCCTCTTTGTACTCCTCCTCTTGCGGCAGTTCCTCAAAGTCTGACCAAGTAAATAGCCAGGGACGAAACCAATATGAGTACATTTGAATGTACTCTGCAATACATCCTTTATAAACTTACATAATGCAAGTATGCTTATATGGTGGAATAGGTAGGCTATACATAGGGTTCACTAATCATGGTGTATGTAAGATAACATCATGGTTGCTTAAATAATCTCTGTATCTTTGTTGAGGAAGATACTTCAAAAGAAAATATTATAGTTTTCTTTCTCTTGTAGATATTGCATATCCAAGAGCTCTTATAAAACTTGTTTTATAAAAGAGAGTTTTTGTTTGCAAAACTTCTTGTAAACAACTCTAGCTTTTCTTCACCAGTACCTCTGCAGTACAAATCCTTTTTCCATGAACATACTTTTTGAAAACTGACACAATGCTAGCTAGATGGCCATTCAACTGCCCATATCCGAGGGCTCGGCTATTCAGAATAGTTTTACTCTGCAGAGGTGTACAAAATCCACAAGATCCAATCATCTGCCATGAACCACCCATGGACTCACAGCGGTATGAAAGCATCAGATAAATGATCCTAACTGTCCACTCTCGTCAAGATAGTATATGGCTATCCCTTCACTAGGTTTATTCTCCCGGGCACCATGCCACACATCGCCACGGCAGGAGACCCAACTGTCGCATCCGGGGGTAACTTAATCCCTCACTTTGCATGTCCCGTTACTCCCTCCTGGCGACACTTTGGTTCAGAGAATCTCGTCTCTATAGCATTTTGGGATAGAACATACACTAACACGAACAAGTTTCTAGGTAGACCTCGTACCCATGTTGAGGTAGAGTGGCAGTACTTCTTAGTTGTCCATCGAAGACTAGGTTATGTGTCTTTTTTAAACCATTTTGAAAACAATCCTCCTTACCTCCCCCGGTGAATAAGGTCCCGCCTTTCCACCGTGGACTTTTCATAAAACACTTGTTTACAAAAGCACATTTTTAAAGTGTCCACTTAGGGCCTCAAGATTATTATCTTTGGTGGTATTTATAAACCATATGGTGGCTAAAGGCTTGGTAACGCCAAGTTTGACTACTGGCAATGTGATATATATATATATATATATATATATATATATATAATATTAATAGTAATTATAGCCACACAAAAATAGTTTTGGTAATCATATTTTTGTATAACTTCAGAAGTAAAACATGTATGATAGATAATGATAAGTGTAGTAACATCAATCTTTAGGATGGCTTGCCTTGGTTGAGGTTTGGGTCTTTCTCTTGGTAGCAACAAGAATGGTAATAATAACCTCCGGCGCCAATTACTTCTTCCTAGTTTTCTATCGTCGCAAAATAAAATAAGGACACACAATAAGAACCAATCTAAGGGAAACAATGGTAGTAAGTCATACATACAGCAAACAATTCACAAAACAAAGTATCACTCAAGTTTGCAAAAATAACACTTCACAAGCACGCACAAAAATAAAAAATATTATGACTAACACTACTAGGGTGAAGAAATGTTATTTCTCACCAAAATAAGATGGAACCAGTGGGTGTGCCACTAGCTTTTCATGTCATTTAAGAGGTAAAAATTCCTCTGGTTATACTTGTGGAAAAAAAATTCCACCAAACAAAAATACAAACTACACATACTAGTGAATAACAACACTATGAATAATAAACAAACAATGCTACTCATGCTTCTCTATGAATCTAAGTGGAAACTAACAGAGGTGAAAACATCTCATAACCAGTACGAAAATGGTACTGGACTCAAAAAATAATACTAAAAACCTAGGTAAGAAACCTATTAATACTTTGCTCACACAAATGTTCAAAAATAACAACTAGAAAACAATACTAGTCCATTTCTATTTTTATTTGTTTTCCAATCATGCAGAATCTTTCTAACATACTAGTATTGAAAGAAAAAACATTTCGATAGAGATAAAAACATCTACACATTCTAGAAACCATTATTTCAACAAGCAACATTTATTCAAATCTAAATACACAAGATTTGTTCCTAACAGAAAAGTACTAAATCTAGTAATGCATTCCAAAATTAATCTAGAGCTCTAAAAATTCCAGCAAGCTAGGATAACATATATCTACACATACAAAAACTCATCCAATTGGATTCACATCAAAAGTCAATATTAAATCCCTCTAAAAATCCTAGAAAAGCCTACTGTACAAATACCAAAATGGATGGCATTTTCCACAGACAACTCTCCTTGATGTGAGGTCAAGTTCTACTGTTACATCTACTCAATCGATACTCAAAACAATTAGTTTTGACCAAAATGGACACATATTCTAAAAGTTATGCTCAAAATACTCTAACAGACATTGTGTGGCAAACTAAATACTACAGCAAAAATATTGCTCTGAAACCAGATCTACAAGTGGCATGTGTTGGAACGCGTAGAGATAAACGAAAACTTTTCCTACGCGATGCTTCCAAGATCTAGCCGAGGTAGAAGGCCACGATGATTACCACTAGACGCGCGGTTGCGGATTATCGGTGAAGCGCGTCGGGGCAGTGCAGTCTCACGATCCGGTCCGGCCGATCCAATCCCTCGAACGTCGAAGTGCTGAACGTACAGCACCTCTGCCGGTATCCACACGTACGAGGAGGAGCTCCGACGGCGGACTGCTAGGTCCGGTGCGGCGGCTGGACTGAGTGGGGCTAGGGTTCCCAACGCATGGGAGAGTGGACTAACGCGCCCGCTGGGCAACCTGCGCCCCTCTTTATATAGCGTATGGTAATGGGCTGCACAACACTTGTGGCCCATTCCCTCTGTGAGTCCGACTCACTAACTCAGTCCATTTCCGGTTCGGGTCCAACCCAACCAATACTTGCTCCCGCTCTTAAGTGTGCGACCCTGCAGGCTCATGGCGACTTGGACACGATTGGAGTCCAACTCCCAATCGATCAATCGGTAGCGGCTCCTAGCAGAACGTGCCGACTCCCAAGTACCATTGAGTCATGACGACATACCTTTCAATGTGATATTCATCTTAGTCCTTTTTGCCTCACGATATACCTTGTTGAGCTATAGGCGATTTATCGTCATCCCTTAAATAGCTCAACTCTCTTCTCGATCCGTGATATGTGATTCATCTGACTAACTCTTAGTCAACCGACACAGTTAACACTTAACTGAGTCGCGCATGGCCATGCTTCCTGAATCATATCACTCGAGAGGGCCCAGAGAATATCTCTCCATTCGGAGGGGAAAAATCCCATCTTGATTATCCACATCACGCAGCTTGCTTCTCATTCGACCTGAACTCTGCCTTTATAGTTGCCTTGTCACAGAACAACGTTTGACAGAACCTAAGTCGATGATCCACAACTCGGATTGTGCGACAACCTCAGGTCTAAGGATTACATTGATTGAGACATGCAAATGACGACTTGATCGTTGCATCTCAATGTGGGTCAGTCCGACTTGCTAAACTCTTTAGCCAAGTCCGTGAACGTTGGAATGGCATCACCATGCCCATGACAAGTGGAACCGTGTCATCAGCCAACACTCACATTAGTCTAGGGTGTGTGTCCAGCACAACCTAAATGACCAAGGACAATCTAGTATGAACAACATGAATATATAGTTCCACAATCGAATCACATATTCAATGACATATATCATATGTTCAAAACAAGGACAACTTAATAACTTTATGAATACAGTGGGAATTACATCATACATGATTGCCTCTAGGGCATATTCCCAACAGCATGTGGTTAAGAAAATGTATACCTACTGTCAAGAACTTTGGTGGATTTTATTTCTCACCTTTTCTATTTTTCCCAAGCCTAAAGCAAATCGTCTGTTTCTGTTATTTTCGAAAAAGGAATAAAATTTTGCTGCGCGGCTGGTTTCCTCTCTGCGCGCGGCCCTCCAATCCAAAAGTGGCCCAACATACATGTGCGCACGCAGCGTAGTACCGTTTCGCGGTTCAAACGTGACCGTTTATCAAAATATCAATGGATCACTGTTGTCTCCTATCTCTCCCCCTCTCTCTTTCTCTCTCTCTCTCTCTCGATCGGAAACATGGCCGACGGTGAGGTGCTCGATTTCTCACCGTGGGAGCTCTAGGGGCAGTGGCTAGGGGCCAAGGGAGTCGCGTGTGCTCGAGGCCGTGCAGGGGTGCAGTCGTGGGCGTCTCGGGTGGCTCCAAACAGCGGCATGCAACAGTGCAGCCGCGGCGGCTCTGGCGACGTCGACGCAGTTCCTGCAAACAAGATGCCACATGATAGGGTTAGGGTTCGTCTACGGCGTACGGCGGTCTCAGTGGCGGCGAGAAAAAGGGGTGGAAATGCACGGGGCGTGCCCCACCTTGGTTTTTCCTCCGCGGTGGCCGACGGCAAAAAACAGCTCCGCGGGGCTCACTGCGAGCTCGTGGTGCTCGAGGCTCGAGCTAGGGTGATGGGTAGGAGTGAGGGGCGCGGGGTGGCGAAGTATGGCCGTCCCCTTGGCTTTATATCCATGGTGTCGTGGTCGAGCATGAGTGGGCGCCATGGCATGGCCGCAGTGAGCACGTGGACGTGCTCCCGAGCGCCCTCGTCGTGCTACTGGCCCTTCGTGATGTCTAGGAGGCGCGGTAAGGTGTGCTGCTGCATCGTACGTCAAGGGAGAGGTGATATGGAGGCGGACATGGCGATAGTGGACGCGCACAGTGGCGTGCTCGGGATACCCCCCTCTGTCTGCCTCACCTCTGAACCCATGTTCCCACGTTCCTCTCTTCCTCTCTGGCGATAGTAGAAACATAGGGCTACTAATTGGGAAAAGTGGCACATCCAAATTCACACTCAAAAAAAAGTTACAATCAATCAAACTTTTGTCAAACACATAGATTCAGAGAATTCAGAAAATGACGTAGTCATTTTTTGCTAAGTCCTGAAACAGACAAAATCGACAAAATGTGTCTTCTGTTTTCAAGGCTCAAAAGTTCTCCAAAATTTGTTTTCAAAGCATGGGGTTGTTAAATATGATTTTTAATTTCATAAACATCATTTGAAAACAAATTTGAAATTTTGGAAGGCACTAAAAACAAGGTGGGAAATGGGCTAATTTTTGGTTTTTCTCTGTTTTCTAAAGATCCCTTTTTGTCTTATTTTTCTTCCACAAAAACCAATATGCATTTGATTGTTTTCTTATTCCAAAATCCAAACGAAGCTTATAAATTTGTATTCCATATATCAGAGAACACATTCATGCCAAAAAACATAAAATGCGATTCTCTAACATATTGAAAACAAGTGCTAAATATAGCTACTTGGCTAGTTTTTTCAGAAACAATTCTAAATAGAAAACTTAAAGGAAAACATCCAAATATTCTTTTGCCATTTTGTTTTCTTGATTCAAACAAGGCCAAATAATATGGTTAGGTTGAAAGCAACATTGATACAACACTTGGGATAAAAATTATCTAAACCATCATATGGAAAACATCACAGAAACAATAAGAATCATCAGAAAAAATGATAATTGGTTTTAAACCAAAGCTTTCTTGCGTTGCATAGATACTCATAGTCTCATACATAATGTTGTTTTACACAAGTGCATTACTAAAAGTTTTTTTTGGCCCACAAAAATGGCTTCCTTCACTACAGTGCAAGTGGTTCAAAATCTGGGGTGTGACAGATTTCCCCCCTTAAAAGAATCTCGCCCCGAGATTCGCGGGTCTAGTCCTCAAGGAAACGAGGGAACTCCTTCCTGATGTAATCTTCACGCTCCCAGGTTGCTTTCTCCTCTGAATGATTCATCCACTGAATCGTAAGGAACTTGAAAGAATTTCTCTTGGTAGCACGAACATTTTCCTCAAGTACACGTAGGGGTCGATCACGGTAAGTCAAGTAATCATTTATGTCAATGGTCTTGAAGTTCACATCTTGGTAAGTGAGATTTTTCTCAGGTACGTGAAGACACTTCTGGAGCAATGAAACATGAAAACATCGTGAAAGGCTGACAGTTCCTCTGGGAGTTCTAACTGATAAGATATCTCTCCACGACGGGCTAGGATCTTAAATGGGCCAATGTATCGGGGTGCAAGCTTCCCTTTGACGTGGAAACGTTGCATCCCTTTGAGCGGTGTAACAGGCAGATACACGAAATCTCTAATGCTGAAGGAGACGTAACGATGCTTTGTGTTCGCATAACTCTTCTGGCGTGATTGTGCGGCTTTGAGTCGGTCACGGATCAGCTGAACTTGTTGTTCTGCAGCTCGTAGAGTGTCTACTCCAAAGAATTGACTGTCGCCTATCTCTGTCTAGTTCAGTGGGGTGCGGCACTTACGTCCATACAGGGCTTCAAACGGTGCCATCTGCAAGCTTGACTGATAATTGTTGTTGTAGGAAAATTCCGCAAATGGCTGGCAATCTTCCCACTTAACTCTATAGGAAAAAACGCAGAACGGAGCATGCCTTCCAATATTTGGTTCACACGCTCTGTATGTCCATCAGTCTACGGATGGTAGGTAGTGCTAAAGGCTAGCTTGGTCCGTAATGCTTCGTGTAACTTCTTCCAAAATCGAGATGTGAAATGTGATCCTCGATCTGACACAATCCGGCTGGGAACTCCGTGCAGGCTGACCATCCGAGAAATGTAGAGATCAGCAAGCTGGTCTCCACGATATGTGGTCTTGATAGGTATAAAGTGTGCTAAGCCTGTCAACGACTAGCCATATTGAATCATTTCCTCGACTGGACCTAGGTCGTCCAGTAATAAAGTCCATCCCGACTTCATCCTATTTCCAAACAGGTACTTTCAACGGCTATAACAAACCAGCAGGACGCTGATGTCCAGCTTTCACTTGCTGACAAATATGACACTTGGCTATAAACGAGGCAATGTCTCGTTTCATTCCATGCCACCAAAACTTCTCCTTCAAATCTTGATACATCTTGGTTCCTCCAGGGTGAATAGAGTATAAAGTATCATGATCCTCAGTCATGATGGTCTGCTTTAACTGAGATTCAGTAGGAACACAAATGCGACCATCATACCATAAGACTCCATCGGAATCAATGTTAAACCGGCAACTTCCTCCTTCTCCATGCGGGTTTTAATTCCCTCAATACTCTTCTGTCCCTTCTGAGATTCTTTGATTTGATAAAAAAGAGTTGATTTAACTTCCATGGCGTCCAACATACCATAGCTGACCACTTGAATACCAAGCTGGTCAAGTTTTTTCCACAACTCCGGTTGTCTGATCTGAATCATAGCATTCAGAGAGGCCAGCTCTCGACTAAGAGCATCAACAACAACATTTGCTTTTCCAGGGTGATAGTGGATACTAAGATCATAGTCCTTGATGACTTCTATCTAACGATGTTGCCTCATCTTGAGTTCATGCTGAGTAAAGATATACTTCAAACTTTTATGATTCGTGTATATTTCACATCTTTTCCCAATAAGAAAATGACGCCATGCTTTGAGAGCATGCACAACGGAGGCAATTTCTAAGTCATGTGTGGGGTAATTCAACTCACGTGGTCTCAACTGGCGTGAGATAAAAGAGATGACCTTCCCTTCTTGCAGGAGAACACTTCCAAGACCAAGCTTAGAAGAATCACAATAAACATCGAAACTCTTGGTGACATCCGGCATAATGAGCATCGGGGCTGACACCAGTCGATTCTTCAACTCTTGAAAACTCTCAGCACATTTGTCCGTTCATACGAACTTACTATCTGATGGGGGGATGGTAACCCGTTAGGCTCATGCCCAGGTGAAACCCGGCCCGAAGGGAATCGCACAAGACCCGGCACAGGGAGGAGGGGTTTCTAGAAGGCCCAAGGGGGAACGTAGATCTTGTAACCCGTACCTTGGGGGTCACGATTAGGAAACTTAGGGTTGTGTGCGGTTTCCGGGCAGGATTTCGGGTATGTCTTGTATAGGAAGCCAGAGAGCCGGGTAATATATAAACCGGCTCCTGGGACAGAGACACCAGAAGAGTTTTTACCCGATATTCGAGTATTCTTGTGGTACGAGAGCTGATAGTTGTAACCCTGGATCGGAGAATCGGCGACATTGCAACCCGAGCTACCAGATCACCTGATAACATGATTTCCCCTGAGCTAAACCCTCTCCCAAACACCAGAGTCGATTTGCCCCAAAGTAAGTTACCCCAGGTAACGTCTGCCCTGATTATCCCACGACAGTTGGCGCCCACCGTGGGGACTACGTCCAAGGGTGTTTACATCACGAGAGAAGCTCGAGAAAGCATGAAGAACCTTGTCATCAGCGAGATCATCACCAACCCTGAAGGAGAGAAGACGGTGGACGACTTTGGTTGGGGACTAGAGTCGGATCTGCTGGAAACCGGATCTATCGTCACAATCGGCCGGGCCAACGTCTTCATCGGTATGGTACGTGCATCTGGTTCTGTTCCTGATGATATTGAATATGATTCTATGTCAGGAGAAGCGACCTGCGTTCAGTCGGATGGAGAAGAATTGGTTGGGACAGCCGATCCAGAAGAAGAGCCCACCACGAAGAGGGAACAGCCGGAGGAGCCGGTATGGACCCCGCGTGGCCGGGTCACAAGAGAAGATGATACCGAGTCTATCCTGCACCTGCTTGAAGACCGGTACGAGGAAGATAGCTGTGACGAAGAGGAATACGAATCTTCACCAGGCATCGCGCGCCGGGTCGCGGTCTACACAGCCCCTGCAACCAATCTTAATCAGGGGGATGTGTCGACGGCCGCGGTCGGAGCGGCGCGAGCGCTGGCCCAACAGCAGGCACCGGTTGACGGAAACTTGGTTATAGCCCGGGTCGATGGAGAGTCGGCCTCTGTTACCAGTCATACCGGAGAAAGCGAACGGCAAAGGAACATGTTTGGATTCACAGCAAATAGAACACCAGGTGCGGGAGCCTCGGTTCCGCGAAATCCGGCTCTGTTCAACAATAACCTAATCTTAGATCCCACAGTGTTAGCGACAGTGATAACCCCAGAAAATGCAGCGGCATGTGCCCGAGATCTGGATGTGGCTCGCCGCGCGTTGGATCAACAAAGGAGAGATGTTGAAGCCGAGAAACAAGGGATGGCCGTGCGCCAGCGCGAGTTGGAAGAACTGGAGAATCGTCTTCAAGCTCAGTCGACTAGGATTTACAATCAGATGCACTAGACAAGATTACCGGCAACCAGTGGAAATTTACAGCCAGCTACGTTGTTCATTACCCCTCAGGATCAACCAATCCCGGTTGTGAATCAAGAAACCGGATATCGAGTTGTAACCCTGGGAGGACAGCCGGCAAACGTGCAGGCCGGGTTACCCACGTTGCAAACTGGGATCGCTGTTGGCAATATCGCGCCACCACCACCACCGCGATTTCATACTCCACCGGGTCACTTCAATAATCCCATGGATAACGTATATGCAGCAACATTGGCACTTGATCGCATCCCCGTAGGAGAGTCACCCCATGCAGTGGAGACCCGGCGGGCGATAGAGCTGTTACGCACCGAAGTAGCTCAACAGGCCAATTACCCGGATAATAGGAGTGGCATGCAGGGAACACCATATGTTAGTCGGCAGAATGGGAATACCGGTTATATTCAGTCAAACTCGGCACGGAGGAGGGCAGAGCAGCAGCAAATGCCGCCTCCTCCCCATAGACCGGCAACGCCTGCAGCATCAGCGGCGCAAGCCATTGTGGACAGTTCTCGAGCCAGGCGCGCAGCAGCCGGGTCTGCGGTAAGAGGGCCGGTAGCGGTTGCACCCCCCGCCGCGCCTGCTGCAAGATTGCACGTTTCCCGAGTGAGGCCAGTACCGGCAAACCTCGTCGGGCCTAAGTGTTTATCGATGCCATCAGGGCTGAGCCTTACCCGGATAAATTCAAGGAACCGGGTAAAGTGGTTAATTATGAGCCGACCATGGACCCAGAGACCTGGTTGAGCAGTTACGAGATGGCTATGTCGATTCGCAACGCATCCGAGAATCTCCAAGCCAAGTTTATGTACCTTATGATGTCCGAAGGAGCAGCAAAGTTGTGGTTCAATAACCTGCCTGAAAGATCCATCAATTCATGGAGTGAGCTGAAAACTGCCTTCATCAAACACTTTCATGGGACGTGACGGAAGTTATTCACGATTGACGATTTAGAGCAATGCGTCCAGAAGAAGGAAGAGTTGGCGTGCAGCTGGGTGCGCCGAGTTATGGAAATTCTCCACTCTTCCACTGATATCCAGCCAAAAGATGCATTGCAAGCTATGGCGAAAACGTGCAAATACTTACCCTTGGTGCAAAAGCTGACACGCATGAAATCTAGTCGGCACGCTTCGGAGGTTACAATGGGAGAATTGATGGACGCTCGCAATAAGCACGCTGCCACAGACACAACAGAGGAGGATGTTGATGACAAAAAAGCGAAAGCCAACGCAAACAACAACGGAAGACTCGGCAACGGGGCTGCACCGGGTAATAACGGAGGAAGTAATGGGAATAAACAGCACAAGCGCCCATACGAAGGAAATTCCGAGTTTGTTGCTAATACAGAAGCCGGGTTCGCAAGACCCAGGGCAGAGGGAAATTTCAACGGAGGAAACTTCAATGGAGGAAGCTACCAAGGACCACCGAGGCCGGCTAACCATATAGAGGCCTTCAGGATGCCCTGTCCGCGTCATAGCAGGAATGGCAGGCCGGCTAATCATTCATTGGAGCATTGCGTGGACTTACAGAGATGGAAGAACGAGGAAATACATAAGGTCCTACGAGGTGCAGGCCGGGGAGGAGGACCGGGTCCGGGTGGAAACCCGGGCAACGGGCCACCCCCCGCTGGCAACGCAGGAGGTGGGAATCCGGGTAATAACCAAGGAGGTGCTGGGGGTTTTCAAGCCAACCCAAAACAGTTAGGACAGTACCACGTTCACACTACCGGGACTTCTAACAAAGATAGAAAGATACTTAAAAGGGCCGTAAACTCGGTTTCTTCAGGTGTTCCGAGATATTTGAGATGGTCAGATCAAGATGTAACATGGAGCAGAAGGGATCACCCGGAAACAATAGAACATTCGGGTGTGCTAGCTTTAGTTGTAGCACCGTAGGTCAATGGTTACGAGCTGAAAAGGTTTTGATGGATGGTGGAAGTAGCATCAATATTCTATATTGGGAAACCTTCGTACGCATGGGGCTCAAAGAGTCTCAGCTGCAGAAGAGTTCTACAGTTTTCCACGGGATTGTGCCGAGTCACTCGGCGTGCCCTGAAGGGAAGATAACACTTGAAGTCGCTTTCGGAGAATCCAAGGATAACTTCCGAGTGGAGTGGCTCACGTTCGAGGTAGTGAAATTGCGCAGCCCGTATCACGCGTTGTTCGGAAGGCCGGCTTACGCTAAGTTCATGGCGAGGCCGTGTTACGTTTATTTGTAGCTAAAGATTCCGGGTCCTAAGCAGACCATCACTATACATGGAAACCGGGTTGTGGCAGCAGAGTGTGATGAAGGAGATGCGGCAATGGAAGAACAGGCTTGCAGGAAGGAAGAGCTCAAGTATTACCGGTCTCAAGTAGACCCGGAAGATAGAACTGCTTTGAAGAGACCGAATACGGAGGACGAGAGAGCAAAGTTTAAAGCGGCCCAGGACACCAAGATGGTGGCTTTTGTCGAGGGCGATCCCTCCAAACAATTCGCCATAGGTTCCAACTTAAACAACAAGGAGGAAGAAGCACTTATCGAGTTTATTCGTGAGAATCTGGACGTTTTCGCTTGGACGCCCAGCGACATGCCGGGTATCCCGACCGAGTTAGCTGAGCACAATTTGCATGTTGATCCCAGGTCCCGGCCTGTGAAGCAGGGTCTAAGAAAAATGAATGAGGAAAGGAGAAAGGCTATAGGAGCGGTGATAGCTCGGCTACTTGCAGCCGGCTTTATTATGGAGGTTTTTCACCCGGAATGGTTGGAAAATCCGGTTCTAGTGCTGAAAAAGAACAATGAGTGGAGGATGTGCATAGACTATACAAGTCTCAACAAGCATTGCCCAAAGGATCCGTTTGCCCTCCCGAGAATAGACCAGATCATTGATGCAGTGGCAGGTTGTGACTTATTATGTTTCCTGGACGCTTATTCCGGGTATCACCAAATAAAGCTCAAAAAGGAGGATTGGGAGAAAACTTCGTTCATAACCCCCTTTGGTGCTTTTTGTTATAAGACCATGACCTTTGGGCTGAAAAACGCCGGCGCAACGTATCAGCGGTGCATCCAGAAGTGTTTTGAGGATCAAATTGGACGCAACGTTCATGCCTATGTGGATGATGTGGTGATTAAAACAAGGAAAGTTGAAACTTTCATAGATGACCTAAAGGAGACCTTCAAGAACCTGAGGAGATACCAGATGAAGCTTAACCCGACTAAGTGCGTGTTCGGAGTGCCTGCGGGAAAGTTACTCGGCTTTATAGTTTCTCAGAGAGGAATTGAGGCAAACCCGGAAAAAATCAAGGCCATCCAGAGCCTGAAAAAGCCAGAAGGCCTAAAGCACGTCCAGAAGCTCACGGGATGTGTGGCAGCATTAAGCCGGTTTATATCTAGGCTTGGAGAAAAAGCAGTACCTCTATACCGACTCTTGAGGAAAACCGACAAATTCGTATGGGACCAAGAGACGGACGAGGCATTTGAAGCTCTAAAAAAGCAGTTATCTGAGGCACCGATTCTCGCAGCGCCGGGTCCCAAAGAGCCCATGTTGTTATACATCGTGGCCAGGCCTCGGGCGGTTAGCGCAGTGGTTGTGGTTGAGCGCAAGGAGGATGGAAAGGATCATCCGGTACAAAGGCCGGTTTACTACGTGAGTGAGGTTTTATCGGAAGCAAAGCAGCGTTACCCGCATTGGCAAAAGCTAGTTTTTGGGGTCTTCATGGCCAGCCGGAAATTAAAGCCGTACTTTCAGGAACACCCCATAACGGTGGTTAGCTCTATACCCATGGCAGATATTATCAGAAATTCAGATGTGACAAGCAGAATAGCCAAGTGGGCCACTGAGATGGGAGATTATCACATCAACTACGAGCCTCGGTCTGCAATCAAGTCCCAGGCTTTAGCTGATTTTATCAATGATTGAACTCACACAAGCATTCCCACAATGATGCCAAGTTCCGAGTCTTGGGTGATGCACTTCGATGGTTCTAAGCAATACGAGGGATCAGGAGCTGGGGTGGTACTTACATCACCAAAAGGAGATAAGTTGAGTTATGTGTTGCAAATCCACTTTGATTGTTCCAACAATGTGGCCGAGTATGAGGCCCTATTACACGGACTGCGAGTAGCAAAGGAGATGAATATCAGACGAATAAGGTGCTATGGAGACTCGAATCTCGTGGTACAGCAGGTCTCTGGAACCTGGGATAGAAAGGATGCAACAATTGCAGCATATCGCAGAGAGGTAGACAGGGTGGCAGGTCTTGTTCCGGGTATGAGGTAGAACACATTGACAGGCGAAAGAATGAGGCAGCAGATGCGCTCGCAAGACTCGGTTCGCGCCGCGAGCCGCTTCCGCCTAATGTCTTTCTGGACGAGTTATGGCGGCCCTCTGTCAAAACCGAATCTGAAAAAGAGGTGGCTAATCAAGAGCCAGATTTGGAGCTTGTGGCCGCTGTACGCGCTATTCCCGAGTGGACGGAGCCGTTTCTGGCCTACCTGTCACGGGGCGAGTTACCGCCACAGGAAGTTTTAGCTAGGCAAATCCCGAGACGAGCAAAGGTCTATTCCATCATCAATGGTGAGTTGTATAAAAGGAGTACTGCAGGAGTCTTTTTGCGCTGTGTAACACCAGAAGAAGGCCGACAGATCTTGAGAGAGATCCATGAAGGTGATTGTGGGCATCATGCCTCCACACGATCCCTTGTGGCTAAAGCATATCGGCACGGTTTCTTTTGGCTCACGGCCTTGGCGGACATAGAACGCCTGGTGGCAAGGTGTGATGGATGTCAAAGGTATGCTCGCCAAACCCATGTGCCGGCTATGGAGTTGCGAACAATCCCGCTGACCTGGCCGTTTGCAGTTTGGGGTATGGATATGGTGGGGCCCTTTCACATGTCGCCTTGCAAAAAGACTCATCTTTTGGTGGCTATTGATAAGTTTACTAAATGGGTTGAAGTCATGCCAGTCACCAATTGTGAGGCAGTCACAGCAGTCAAGTTCCTGAAAAGGATCATCTATCGGTTTGGATACCCTCATAGCATAATAACAGACAACGGAACCAACATGTCCTTAGGTGAGATGAAGAAATTTTGTGGACACAATGGCATCCGCCTTGATGTAGCCTCTGTAGCCCATCCACAAGCTAATGGACAGGTGGAGAGAGCAAATCAGGAGTTGCTTCGTGGGTTGAAACCACGGCTACGAGTCCCGTGCCTCAGAGCTGCTGGAGCATGGGTTGAAGAGTTACCATCAGTGGTTTGGGGAATTAACACTACACCTAACAGATCTACTCAGATAACTCCGTCTTTTATGGTTTTTGGCGCAGAGGCAGTTCTTCCGAGTGACATTATTCATGACTCGCCCCGAGTGGCGGCTTATGTTGAGGTGGAGAACGAGAAGACCCGTCAGGATGCCGTGGACATGTTAGAAGAGCACAGGGAGCAAGCTTTGGAGAGATCAGCTATATATCAACAGGATTTGAGGCGATACCACAGTCGGCGAGTCAAAACCCGGGTCTTCCAGGAAGGAGACCTGGTATTACGCCTAGTACAATCAAAGGAAGGGAAGCACAAGTTATCTCCAGCATGGGAAGACCCGTTCGTCATAAGCCGGAATTTGAACAATGGAACGTACTACTTAATAGATGCAAGGGAAGAGTCGGATACTGTCAATGACACCACCCATACCACTTCATCTATGCAAGAGCGGGAAAGACCATGGAACGTGGCTCAGCTGCGGCCCTACTACACTTAGCATAGGCTAGGTTTACAAGTTGAATTGCACGATGTAACAGGCAGCAGGTTTCAGGCGCACTCTTTTCCTATCCAGGGTACCTAAGGGGACTGGAGGGTTTTTAATGAGGCGGCCTGCTGACCTAACTTTTCTCATATCAATAAAGAGATGGTTAAACTATGATTTTGTTTCCTTTTTATTTCTTTCTGTTAGTTTGTTCTTAATTTTTCTGTTTTACTTCATTCCATATCAGACAAGTATTAATCGTTTGGTTATAGTATAGTAGGCTTAAAATTTCCATAGGTTGCATATATAGGTCTTGGGGGCTGATTGCTTGAATAGCACAGTTATAGTCTCAGACCCGTCCATGGTGCCATTAAGTTATGAGGACCGATTACTCGCAATAAGGACGGTTACAATCTTATAACTAGACAACAGAGCCAAACTTTCTTTCTTTCTCTTGTTTAAGCTTGATGTGACTCGCAATAATGTGGCGTGTCTTGCTAACGTATAATCACAATCAGTCATGATGCCCAATGGGACTTGCCTGACCCTGTTTTTATACAGTTATAGCCGCACTGAATATCCACGCGAAAGTCGGCTTACAACAAAGAGGATCAAAAGGGTCATCCAAACCACAAGTTATGCGGAGTAAAAGGCTACAGCCGGAAACTCACAATGTATTAAGCATAGCTTCAAAATTTATATGGGTAGCTATATATTTTGGGCCCTGGCAAAAACAGGCAACTCTTTCTTAAAAACTACAAATCCCTAGACTCGGAAATTTGGGTCTTGGGGACTTGGGAATTTGAGAAAAGCAACAAACTATTTAGCTATCGAGCTTAAAACCCAAAAATCCGAGTCTTTGGGACTTGGGGACTTAAGAAGCAAAAGTTCACTGTAACATCCCAAGTCTGAAAAATAGCCTTTAGAATGTTTTGCTCTCTGTTATTTTATGTTTTGCATCATGGCATCATGTTGATTGCATTTGTTTTGTTTGTTTTCCATTTGTTATTCTCTGTTTTGCTTTGTTTTCCAACTGTTTTCATTTGTTTTCCTTTGTTTTCTATTTGAATTTCAAACCAAAATTCAAACCTTTTGTTTCATCCTTGTGATGTTACAATTTCTAAAAAGATATTTCAAAATAAATCAATTGTTTGTTTCTATTAAAGTGTGATTTCAAAACTGTTGTTTTGTTTCTATCAAAAATTCATCCAATAATCAAACCCTTTTCAAATTCAGTTATGATTTTCTTCCAAACAACAACCCTTGTTGAAAGTTATGAAAATTGCAAAACAAATCAACCATTTGTTTCCAATTAAATCATTTGATCACCCTATTTTAAATATTGTCTCATTAACCAATTAATCATAAAATTCAATCAAATACCCTGCAAATTCAACAACACCAAATTCCAAGTCATGAAAACTACCAAGCCATTCTAATATTTTAATCCAATTAATAATAGGGTTCACCCTACTAAACTTGTTGTTTTCAAATATTAATCAATTAAATTGCAATTTATTCCAATTCAAACCAATGTGCAAAAACAGCAAATAAGTTTGAATTTCAAAAACTTAAGTGGACAAGTGGTAGGTGTTGGAATAACAAACCCACATGATTTCTTCCAAATTTTTATCAAATCAACAAACTATCTTTTGGTTCCATTTTCTTTGCTGCAAAAAAAAATAAAACCTAGCAAAAAGAATAAGCTAGAGGGAGAGAGAGCAACCAGCAGGCCCATTCCCCCTCAGCCCAACTCTCCCTCCCTCAGGCCCATACCCCCACGTCATCTTCTACCTCTCGTACGGCAGCAATCCTCCATGTCCACGTCGCATCCGAGGAGCAGGGAACGGCTGAGGAGCCCTCCTTCCCCCTATAAACCCTAGCTCGATGCTCTCCCCTCTGCCCTAACCCATCTCCTCCTCTCTTCCCTCTCTCCCGCCTCCATCTCCTCTTCTTCCACCTCCCTCCCTGCACCTCTGTTCTCTGAAACCTGCACCACACCGGAAAAAAGGCCCTCCTTTCACCGGCGATCGCCGCCGGTAGCTTCTCCTTCCGGCCAGGGCGGGTGCGGGAATGGAATCCCCGCACCGCCCTCTCCCTCCTCGACCTCTCGGCCGCCCTCGAGGAGCTCCGGGGCGCCGCCGCCGTCCAAGTCCTCGCCGGACCGCCTCCCTGCTGCCCTGCATCCGCCCCGACTCCCTCCTCCATCGAACCCAAGGTGAGGCCGCCCCCCATCGCTTCTCTCCCCCCACTCGCCTCCTCCCTCTCCCTTGGCCGCAGCAGCCACACGCCCCACACCCCTCGCAGCAGCTCTCCGGCGAGCAGCCGCTGCAGCCATCGATCTCTGCCCTGTCGATCTCTGTACCTGTTCGGTTCAGTTAGAAATTCAGTTTCATCCCGCAACAGCAACACATAACCCCGAGTTCCCCTGTTATGTCACAACAGCCGCACCAGCCCATCTGGTTACCAGCACCCAGCGCAACAGTTATCAGCACTTGTTTAATTCATAAATAATTTATTTGAAATCCTTTTTCAACAAGTGAAACATGTATTCCAACTAAAATCTTGTGTTCTTTTCAAATATAAACTTTGTTATCTGTTTTGAACACTTTAACTTGTTGAAAACAACAATTACTTGTGTGACATGTTTTAAGTAACCAAACTTTCCAAACTTAATCAATGATTTCCAAAACTTGTTCCAATCCTTTTTCACTTGCATCTATCATTGTTATTTGTTGTTATTTTGTTGTTATCATCATGCATGCATCATGCTAACAACTCTCACATAATAATTAATTGTAAATCATTTGTTTCCACTTATTTCAATGGATCTTTTCCATATGCAATCCAATTGCATATGGGTCCAATTAAATTGTGTTTTCTTGTCAAGTAGTTTATTCTGATGCATCTATTAACATGACATGCATCATCCCATGTTTGTGCACCTATGCCATTATATTGATTGTTTATCTTTCTGCATTGTTTGTTTGCTTCTTCCCGGATACACGATGACGTTGAGACCGACGATACTTACGACACCCCTTCTAAGGAGTTAGCTCAGTACCAGGCTACTGGGTTTGCAGGCAAGTTATCACTCACATGAACCACTGTGTTCCTTTCAACATTGGTTACCGATACTTTCCGTTGTTCTTTCTGCTAGCCTTAGTAGTAGTTGTTTCTGTTACGAACCTATCACATGAATTCCTTAACCCTGATATTGCCTCAACTCCACTCCTATCACCCCTTTGGTTGAGCCAGTGTCTTACTAGCATGCTTAGGTTGCTTTGCTCGAGTCTGTTACCCGTTACTTTCTGTTACTACTTCATCATGTTCTGGGGGCTCGATGTTTAATCAATCAATCATGCTAATGTTACCATTAATAATAAATTTGATGATAAGGCACCGGCAGGAGGCCCTGTGTGGTTTTGAGGCCTGCTAGTGTCGACCCTAATAGGAAAAGGGTCTTGTCTACTGATCCATGATGAGCGCACTAACCGCATGTGGGAAGCGAGTATGGGCGCCCCCCTCAATTTGATTCGATTCGCATCTCGTCCAAATCGCCTCATTTAGTTCGTGTTTTCCATTTGCCGCATGCATGTTTTTGCGAGCCCAGGCCAGGGTGGAACTTTTGTAGTCGGCATATAGGGGGACACGGTCTTAGAGTGCTATGAGGGTCCCTTTTTTCTTCGGGGCTTGATTAGCCGTGCGCCCAAGGTTCTTTGGGCTTGATGCGAAGAAGAGTCGAGTTGTGTTGAGTGCCCCGCTTGGTGGAAGGGCCTTTCCATCTGGCGGGTTATTCATGCGTGTACGGCCAAATTGGGCAACCCTGCAGGGATAATCTTCTCGAGAAGCCGTGTTTTCCGCGGTTATGGATTACTTGGTGAAAGTACTGGCTAACAAGTACTCAGGACAACTTAAACATAATGATCAAACATGTTACACCCAATGATTAATAACTTGACTAGTAATAGGTTGATGACAATAACTTGATTCACCTTTAATACAACTGTGTGAGTTATCCTCGGATTGCTTCTTTGGATAAGGGGCGAGATCCAGGATGGGTTTGCTTGAAGTTACCTTTCAGCTGGTTACAATCCTCGATCTTATCTCCTTTCTGTTAGCCGGAAGTGGTAGAATCTCTGTAGTTGGTTAGAGCAGCCAGTTGCAGCATCTTTATATCCCCTTTCCTTCCGTTGAACCCAAAGCATCTGTGCTTGGTGTTGACGAGTTACACTTTGGTGAATTGTGAGTCTTGCTTGCCAGTACGTTTATGTACTGACCCCTTTGGGGCTGTGGTTTCCGCAGACCTACGTTCCGAGGATCTACATGGTGGCTAATACGTGGAGTATGACGAGACTGACGAGTAGATAGCGGACCCGGGCAGGATCCGAGACTTCGTGGATGGGCTCCGTCTGTTTGTTTCCGGCCTCTTAGGCCTATTTGGTTCTTGTCTGTACTCAGACATGTTGAATGCTTCCGCTATATTGTAATGATGTATTGTTGGGGCATGTGCCCTCCGAATGATTGTATTTGCTATCTCTGCTCTAATGGGAGCCATTTGCAACTTATTTCAATCTTTTGTGTCATAGAGATCTGTTGTGATATCAGTTGTTCAATGCCGTTGACGTACCATGTGTGTATGGTTTGAAGTACGTCGACGGAAGTGCCTTTGATCTCTAGTGGATAGTTTACATCGACGATGGAATAGCAGGGCTTGTGTTGTCGCGCATAAGCGCAGGCCTACCAGGAAGCTGGGACGTGGGAGCAGTTATGCCCCATAATCCAAGCATCTGCTATCCAGTTCGTACGGTGAGTATCCCCTCGAAATCAGGGTGCGACAAATGGTATCAGAGCCTGTCTGCCTGTAGGATCCCTTTTTACTGGTCGCAGTTGAGTCTAGAAACTATTTTGTAGCTATATAGGAAAAATGAAACGTGAGAGTAGGAATTCTGCCATTTTTCTTCTTTCCCCACCCACCCACCCTTTTCTGGTAAGGAAGTGCAACGTTGTTTTCCCTTCTCATCTAAACTTTCAAGTTAGGATTTCACGAATCATGGTTTCTCTAGGATGATTATATCTACTAGACCATAGGAATGGAGGTGGTTGTGACATGATTTATCATGTTGCCTACTCACGATTGAGAACGGAGGTGTGTAAGCCCCGGAAGCAAATCCTCTATTCCTTAAGCAGTAGATAATGATCCTTTAGAAGCCCGGATGGGTTTTCCGTAGTACCTCAGGAGTTTTGTTCTCGATTTCCCCGATGTTGATATCCTGTTCTTCTAAAGAACATTTCGTCCGTTGAAATCTTGTTGTTGTTTTCCACTTCAATTCTTCTACCGGCGTCTAATCAAAGTTTCCCCGTTCATTTGCTAAACTCTTATCCAGTTAAAGTGTTGTTTCATACCGGAGAATCACATCCTTTTGTGTCAAAGATCTTTTCCACAACATACAACCTAATTCTGGTTCCACTAAGCAATCAAATCTCGGTTCACTCCCCGGGATCTCAAATGTTGACTTCCAAGATAAGTAAGAACAATCCAATTCTAATGGGAGGCCACATATTCCTCGTTACTCTCATGTTGATGATTCTGACATTGATGTTATTCTTGGTGTTGCATTGATATCAATAACTCTGTTCCACCATTCTAGCCAGATAATCTATTCTCCAAATGAATCAAGTTCCATTCAGCTATACACCCTTGGTGCAAAATCTCTCCCCTTTACTTGAAAATGTTCCGGTGGTTTCCAAATTCCCTGACGTCTACCCAAGAAGTTTCCGGACCTTCTCTTTTCTCAGTAGGAATCTCGGGGCGCGATTCCTTCAAGGGGGGGCGTTTTGTAACATCCCAAGTCTGAAAAATAGCCTTTAGAATGTTTTGCTCTCTGTTATTTTATGTTTTGCATCATGGCATCATGTTGATTGCATTTGTTTTGTTTGTTTTCCATTTGTTATTCTCTGCTTTGCTTTGTTTTCCAACTGTTTTCATTTGGTTTCCTTTGTTTTCTATTTGAATTTCAAACCAAAATTCAAACCTTTTGTTTCATCCTTGTGATGTTACAATTTCTAAAAAGATATTTCAAAATAAATCAATTGTTTGTTTCTATTAAAGTGTGATTTCAAAACTGTTGTTTTGTTTCTATCAAAAATTCATCCAATAATCAAACCCTTTTCAAATTCAGTTATGATTTTCTTCCAAACAACAACCCTTGTTGAAAGTTATGAAAATTGCAAAACAAATCAACCATTTGTTTCCAATTAAAATCATTTGATCACCCTATTTTAAAATATTGTCTCATTAACCAATTAATCATAAAATTCAATCAAATACCCTGCAAATTCAACAGCACCAAATTCCAAGTCATGAAAACTACCAAGCCATTCTAATATTTTAATCCAATTAATAATAGGGTTCACCCTACTAAACTTTGTTGTTTTCAAATATTAATCAATTAAATTGCAATTTATTCCAATTCAAACCATGTGCAAAAACAGCAAATAAGTTTGAATTTCAAAAACTTAAGTGGCCAAGTGGTAGGTGTTGGAATAATAAACCCACATGATTTCTTCCAAATTTTTATCAAATCAACAAACTATCTTTTGGTTCCATTTTCTTTGCTGCAAAAAAAAAATAAAACCTAGCAAAAAGAATAAGCTAGAGGGAGAGAGAGCAACCAGCAGGCCCATTCCCCCTCAGCCCAACTCTCCCTCCCTCAGGCCCATACCCCCACGTCATCTTCTACCTCTCGTACGGCAGCAATCCTCCATGTCCACGTCGCATCCGAGGAGCAGGGAACGGCTGAGGAGCCCTCCTTCCCCCTATAAACCCTAGCTCGATGCTCTCCCCTCTGCCCTAACCCATCTCCTCCTCTCTTCCCTCTCTCCCGCCTCCATCTCCTCTTCTTCCACCTCCCTCCCTGCACCTCTGTTCTCTGAAACCTGCACCACACCGGAAAAAAAGGCCCTCCTTTCACCGGCGATCGCCGCCGGTAGCTTCTCCTTCCGGCCAGGGCGGGTGCGGGAATGGAATCCCCGCACCGCCCTCTCCCTCCTCGACCTCTCGGCCGCCCTCGAGGAGCTCCGGGGCGCCGCCGCCGTCCAAGTCCTCGCCGGACCGCCTCCCTGCTGCCCTGCATCCGCCCCGACTCCCTCCTCCATCGAACCCAAGGTGAGGCCGCCCCCCATCGCTTCTCTCCCCCCCACTCGCCTCCTCCCTCTCCCTTGGCCGCAGCAGCCACACGCCCCACACCCCTCGCAGCAGCTCTCCGGCGAGCAGCCGCTGCAGCCATCGATCTCTGCCCTGTCGATCTCTGTACCTGTTCGGTTCAGTTAGAAATTCAGTTTCATCCCGCAACAGCAACACATAACCCCGAGTTCCCCTGTTCTGTCACAACAGCCGCACCAGCCCATCTGGTTACCAGCACCCAGCGCAACAGTGAGGTGCAGGGTTCGATCCCCCCTGCACCCATAAAACCAAACCTTTTTTTTTCCAATTGATTTGGTACAGAAACTTCCAGGAATCACAAATAGGCCCTTGCAAATTAATTCTAGACCCCTGCAAATTTATTTCTAAGTCCCTAGCAGCTAAAAAATGACAGATTTGCACTATATCTTGTAAATTGCATAAGAAAATCATTTTAACCCCAATTTTAACTTTTTAAATATGTTTTCTGTCCCAAATTGAATTGTCTATCCAAATATAAAATTTGTTTACTGTTTTGAATATTTTAAATTGGTGCAATATTTGAAAACTTGTCAAATTCACTTAAACTTGCAAAATTCATAACTTGGGCATAAAAATTCCAAATTCCACAAACTAAATATGTTTTCCAATCAACTTTTCATGTACTTTCCAAATATAAATTTTGTTTGATGTTTTGAATAATTTAAATTGCTGAAAACAACTGTTTCTTAATTATTGCATTTAAAATTGCCAAAATAATAACTTGCTCGTTTTAAATCCAATTTCCACAAATGAAATATGTTTTCCATGCAAAATTAAACCCTCTTTCCAAATATAAAATTTGTTTCATGTTTTGAATAAGTAAAATTGGTTAAATAATTTAAACCTTATTTATTTCATTTAAAATTGCTAAATTCCTAACTTGATCAAATTAAATTCTTTTGGGACATATAAAATATGTTTTCCAACCATAAAAGTATAAACTTTTGAAATATGAATGTGGTTTAATGCTTTGGACAAATAAAAATTCAAATAAGTTCATGTTTGAATTAAATTGCTTAAACTTGTTTAATTCATAAATAATTTATTTGAAATCCTTTTTCAACAAGTGAAACATGTATTCCAACTAAAATCTTGTGTTCTTTTCAAATATAAAATTTGTTATCTGTTTTGAACACTTTAACTTGTTGAAAACAACAATTACTTGTGTGACATGTTTTAAGTAACCAAACTTTCCAAACTTAATCAATGATTTCCAAAACTTGTTCCAATCCTTTTTCACTTGCATCTATCATTGTTATTTGTTTTTTTGTTGTTATCATCATGCATGCATCATGCTAACAACTCTCACATAATAATTAATTGTAAATCATTTGTTTCCACTTATTTCAATGGATCTTTTCCATATGCAATCCAATTGCATATGGGTCCAATTAAATTGTGTTATCTTGTCAAGTAGTTTATTCTGATGCATCTATTAACATGACATGCATCATCCCATGTTTGTGCACCTATGCCATTATATTGATTGTTTATCTTTCTGCATTGTTTGTTTGCTTCTTCTCGGATACACGACGACGTTGAGACCGACGATACTTACGACACCCCTTCTAAGGAGTTAGCTCAGTACCAGGCTACTGGGTTTGCAGGCAAGTTATCATTCACATGAACCACTGTGTTCCTTTCAACATTGGTTACCGATACTTTCCGTTGTTCTTTCTGCTAGCCTTATTAGTATTTGTTTCTGTTACGAACCTATCACATGAATTCCTTAACCCTGATATTGCCTCAACTCCACTCCTATCACCCCTTTGGTTGAGCCAGTGTCTTACTAGCATGCTTAGGTTGCTTTGCTCGAGTCTGTTACCCGTTACTTTCTGTTACTACTTCATCATGTTCTGGGGGCTCGATGTTTAATCAATCAATCATGCTAATGTTACTATTAATAATAAATTTGATGATAAGGCACCGGCAGGAGGCCCTGTGTGGTTTTGAGGCCTGCTAGTGTCGACCCTAATAGGAAAAGGGTCTTGTCTACTGATCCATGATGAGCGCACTAACCGCATGTGGGAAGCGAGTATGGGCGCCCCCCTCAATTTGATTCGATTCGCATCTCGTCCAAATCGCCTCATTTAGTTCGTGTTTTCCATTTGCCGCATGCATGTTTTTGCGAGCCCAGGCCAGGGTGGAACTTTTGTAGTCGGCATATAGGGGGACACGGTCTTAGAGTGCTATGAGGGTCCCTTTTCTTCGGGGCTTGATTAGCCGTGCGCCCAAGGTTCTTTGGGCTTGATGCGAAGAAGAGTCGAGTTGTGTTGAGTGCCCCGCTTGGTGGAAGGGCCTTTCCATCTGGCGGGTTATTCATGCGTGTACGGCCAAATTGGTGCAACCCTGCAGGGATAATCTTCTCGAGAAGCCGTGTTTTCCGCGGTTATGGATTACTTGGTGAAAGTACTGGCTAACAAGTACTCAGGACAACTTAAACATAATGATCAAACATGTTACACCCAATGATTAATAACTTGACTAGTAATAGGTTGATGACACAATAACTTGATTCACCTTTAATACAACTGTGTGAGTTATCCTCGGATTGCTTCTTTGGATAAGGGGCGAGATCCAGGATGGGTTTGCTTGAAGTTACCTTTCAGCTGGTTACAATCCTCGATCTTATCTCCTTTCTGTTAGCCGGAAGTGGTAGAATCTCTGTAGTTGGTTAGAGCAGCCAGTTGCAGCATCTTTATATCCCTTTCCTTCCGTTGAACCCAAAGCATCTGTGCTTGGTGTTGACGGGTTACACTTTGGTGAATTGTGAGTCTTGCTTGCCAGTACGTTTATGTACTGACCCCTTTGGGGCTGTGGTTTCCGCAGACCTACGTTCCGAGGATCTACATGGTGGCTAATACGTGGAGTATGACGAGACTGCTGACGATTAGATAGCGGACCCGGGCAGGATCCGAGACTTCGTGGATGGGCTCCGTCTGTTTGTTTCCGGCCTCTTAGGCCTATTTGGTTCTTGTCTGTACTCAGACATGTTGAATGCTTCCGCTGTATTGTAATGATGTATTGTTGGGGCATGTGCCCTCCGAATGATTGTATTTGCTATCTCTGCTCTAATGGGAGCCATTTGCAACTTATTTCAATCTTTTGTGTCGTAGAGATCTGTTGTGATATCAGTTGTTCAATGCCGTTGACGTACCATGTGTGTATGGTTTGAAGTACGTCGACGGAAGTGCCTTTGATCTCTAGTGGATAGTTTACATCGACGATGGAATAGCAGGGCTTGTGTTGTCGCGCATAAGCGCAGGCCTACCAGGAAGCTGGGACGTGGGAGCAGTTATGCCCCATAATCCAAGCATCTGCTATCCAGTTCGTACGGTGAGTATCCCCTCGAAATCAGGGTGCGACATTCACTCAGTCAAAAATCCTGAGACCCGGAAACCGAGTCTCATAGATGAGGAAAAAAGAAGAAAGTGCATAAAAGCGAAATTATCCAAATTCAAGGCTCAAAAGGGCATATCAAGGTGGATGGCCAAAAGGGCCATCAAAGCCATAAAAGTTTAAGTGTGTTACAAACCAAGGGAATAATGTCAAAAGTGCACAGGCGCACTATTAAACAAATAATTGTATCAGGCATATTACAAACATGCCTATAGGCCGAATGAGTGTTTGTGGACAAACTTTACTCGTCATTCATAGCCGAGTCTTCAGCAGCAGTCTTGGTAGCCGGGTCTTCAGTGTTTTCTTCTGTAGCCTTCCCTGCCTCCGTATCCGGATCAACCACTGTATCAGCGCGAGCTGGATGAGGGATGACTGGAGTGGATGACGTTGGCACAGAGCCGGCCTCGGCCTTCCTCTTGGCAGCTTCCTCCTTCCATCGGGCTAGCATATCAAAGGGATCCGGAAAATCATAAGGTACCGGCTTATCTTCAGCGTTGTACGGAGGGGTAAGCTTTTTCATGTCAAGTTTATCGGCTATCAAGCTTGCCAAGTGACGTATCTGAGTATGGATAGCTTTGTAGTCCTTTGCCGAGAATCGAGAGCCGTATGTGTTGAATTCGGGGAACCCATTCACAAGCGTTGCCGGCTCAAGCTTAGGAAAGTAGGCTTTGGCCAACGCAAGGCCACGGGTCACCCCAACCCGGCACGCTGAGCGCTTCCAGTGGTCGATCCAAGCAGGGACCGTTGAGCAGGCATCGAGCATTTGGGATACACCGCCATAACCACCAGGCCACCTCACGGCTTAAAGGGTCCACTTGGTCCCCGCAGAAAATTGCCGGATAACCGCCTTCAAGGTCTTCAATTTCTCTATATCATCTTCATCATCAACTTTGTCACCCGGACCTGCAGAATAAAGAGAAAAGTAAAGTGGTAAGGTCCGGGTCATAGACCTTATCAAATGAGAAACCCGAGTCATAGGCAGGAAGTTAAGTTCCTTTACCAATAATGGAGCTGTATGTATCGGCAACAGAGGTCGATAATTTCTTCAGTAAATTCTCAACATGGTGGAGCTTTTTCTTGTATTTCTTGCAATCCTTGGAAAGGTCCTTCACCTTGACCTCCAGCTCCTCTCGAAGTTTGGTCTCAACTTGGAGGAGTTCGTTGGTTTTCGCCAACATCTCCTCCGTCCGGGTCACATAAGCCTGAAAAATAGACAAGGATATATTAGTCGGTTGCAGCGTAAAAACCGAGTATGGAAGGTTATGTAGCTATGGAAGTACCGAGTAAACTATGTCTAGTTCACCCGGAACTTGGGGACTAGGTGAGTGCGCAAATGATATCGGTAGAGTTACCTGATGCTCAGCTGCTAGGGATTCGAGAATATCTCTTTCATTGGTCTTTAGAGAAAAAAGTTCATCTAGCATCCCTTCAAAGTCAAGGCCACTCAGATTTGGCCTGGAGGAGCTAGGGTTCTGGTTACCCGGTGGAGGGGTCCTTTCCTGCTTCATCGGGTCGACTCTGGTCGCCTGGGTGTTAGGAGCAGGGGCACCCCTTTGTGTTCCCAGAAACTCGACATCAGCGTCAGCCGACTGATGCGTTGGTAGGGGAAACTCGGCTTCTTGGTCAACAGGGTCATCCAGCTTTTCTTCTTCACCGCCAGCTGCGGGCTCCACAATGTTCTCCGGGTCTTCCATGGCCGGGTTATCAACGTGCATATCCTCCGGATCACTAAGTGTAACCTTGCCTCTGAGAAAGAAAAGGAAAAAGTTAGTAAGTAATAGACGGAAGACAAGGAAAATAGAGGTATATTGGTTAATAAGGGTAGTGAGTTACCCGGTATTCACGACGAAGTCGGCTGGGAGATCGTTGCTGGACCCGGAAGATGCTGATAAAGAATCGGAAAGTGAGACCCGGAGTTGTCCGGCTAAGGGATGATTTGGAGATGGAAATTTTCGAGGTATATGGGATTTATAAGTTGGGGGAGTACCGGCTCGGCGAGCGGGTGACATAGGGATACCCGGGTGAAGGGGATCGTCACCCGGAGATGTCCGGGTTGCCCGTCGTTTGTCTGGAATTGATTCCTACAGAGATGATGAACTGGTTAGATGCTTGTTAAGTTCGCACATATTGGCATAGGAGTATGGCTTGGAGGCCATGGAAGAATAGGGCACCTTGAAAACAACTTTCCTGGCCTTCCTCTTCGCCCCAACCTCAGTCTCCGGCTCTGCTTCACTCTCTTTTGACTGAGTGTCGTCCTTGTCCTCTAGCGCTGGTGAGTGAGGAGCATTGTCGGAAGGAGGAGAGGTTTGGTCTAATAAGCTAACGAAGTAATTATTAAGAAGAGACCCGGAATTACCTTCATCGCTATTAGTTGGCTCCTCCTCCTCCTCCGAGTTTTCAGAGGGGGGAGGGGTGACAATCTTCCAGAATGCGTCAGTTTCCTGAGTAAGAAACATAGAGATAAAAGTTAGTATCTATACATAAGAAGTGTCAGTCGGAATCAAGAGTGATAGCCGGTTCTTACTGGAGGAGCCGGCTTAGCGCGTGTAAAAGGGGCAAGCCCGGCGATGCTCTTTATAACATCAACCCTCTCAGCCAAGAAAGTCTTCATGGTTTTATTTACATCTGCGGCCGGGTAAGTTTTCTCCGAGTATCGGAGAGAGTCGGTGACGTGCCCGGAGTAATCGCACATAAGCTTGGGCCGGACGCTGTTTGGCTGGATCCAGCAGCTGACCCAGGTTTTTATCAGGTTAAGCCCAATAAGCCCTTGGGCTGAAAGCACAGCGAGTTTGTGGAGAAGAGGCTTGATAGACTGTCTATCGGCCTCAGATGCGAAAGAGTTTAGGTTATCAGAAAGAGAAAGGGTATTATCAGAGAAACCCGGTAAAGGCTTTTCACCGGGTAAAGATGTGTCTCGGCAGTAGAAAAATGTTTTCTGCCAGTGCTTCAAATGAGAGTGAAGACTAAGAGTCAGCATCAGAGAGTTTTTACGTCTCTGAATCGAGACCCCCCACAAACTAAGAGGGGCCCGTCCGTGCTCTCCCGGCAGGGTTTGCATTGGAATAATTCTAAGAATAAAGCCAAGTTTGGAGAAATGCATAGATACGCCTCACAGAGTACTATGAAATGGCAAATATTTAGCATGGAATTTGGGGCGATATCAAATACCCGGAGGTTATAGTGGTCTAGAAGATCTCGGAAAAAGGGTGACCCGGGGGGCGGAGACCCCGGATCACGTGCTCGAGGAAGACGACTACCTCACCCGGGCCTGGTGTAGGCCGGGTCTCCTCACCCGGCGTCCTCCACTAGATGTCCGACTCAGCGGGCAGGACACCCGACTCGGCCAGCTCGTCAAGCTTGGCCTTGGTGACAGTCGATTTCGCCCAATTGGCGGAAATCGACTGACCCGGTTTTTGCTTCCCAGACGGGTTTTTGCCCTTTAGCTTAGCGCTAGCCTTGGGAGCCATGGAGTGTAGATCTAAATGAAGGTAAAATGCGAGTAAGCAAAGGCCGAGAAATTTGAAGAGTGCAACTATTTGATGCAGCAGGAAAAGGAAAGGTAAACCGGTTAAGTATTTGCAAGGGATATGGAAAATGGATCTAACTAAGAGCAAATTGTGGAACAATATGGGATTGGAAATTATGAAAGCGCGCCTAGCTAATGGAGAAATGGTGGATGACTACGAGTGAGATTCAATTCAAAACACTAGCGCAAGATTGAGGAAAAGGGAAACCTAGATCTAGTGGATAGAGGAGCTTACCGGGATGGGTCGTTGGTGGAGATGCGCGGCGGAGGCGATCCGAGACGAGGGCGAGCGCGGAGGCGGCGATTCGCTGGCGGTGGCGGTTTGTTTCGAGGGCTCCGGCGGCGCAGATGGAGGCGCGGTTGCGGGCGTTGACGGCGGCGACCGGCGAGTGCTGGCGTAGCTCTGGCGGACGCGAGCTCGCTTTGGGGCTCGTGGGCGCGGAGGTGGAGCAAGAAGAAGAGGGAGAATAAGAAATGGCCGATTGGATCTAGGGTTGACCCCTGGGGCCTATTTATAGGCGCGGGGAAAAAACCTAGGTTTGGGCGGTAAGTGAAAAAAATTCAGTATAGATTGATCCGGTTCGGATATTTTGGGATAGGTATCAAGGTATTCGTTGCGAGATATCTGGATAAAGATTGAGATGGGTTTTGGGCGTATTATTCGGATTAACTGATAGCGATACAAATGTCGGGTCTTGTTACGTTTCTTTGGAGTGTTGACCCGGGAAATGATGCCCTGACTTGAAAAGGAAAACCGGGTTATTATAGACCGCCCAAAGAGCAGGCCTAGCTATGATTAAAGCACTCTAACCCAGTATATTATGAATTTGAATGTTTATTGTTTTGCAGGGAATAGCATGCGCTTCGTGGTTGATCCCGAGAAGCCCAAGCTATTCTGGGGACTACTGATGGGGGGATGGTAACACCCGGTAGGCTCATGCCCATGTGAAACCCGGCCCGAAGGGAATCGCACAAGACCCGGCCCAAGGAGGAGGGGTTTCTAGAAGGCCCAAGGGGGAACGTAGATCTTGTAACCCGTACCTTGGGGGTCACGATTAGGAAATTTAGGGTTGTGTGCGGTTTCCGGGCAGGATTCCGGGTATGTCTTGTATAGGAAGCCAGAGAGCCGGGTAATATATAAACCGGCTCCTGGGACAGAGAGACCAGAAGAGTTTTTACCCGATATTCGAGTATTCTTGTGGTACGAGAGTTGATAGTTGTAACCCTAGATCGGAGACTCGGCGACATTGCAACCCGAGCTACCATATCACCTGATAACATGATTTCCCCTGAGCTAAACCCTCTCTCAAACACCAGAGTTGATTTGCCCCAAAGTAAGTTACCCCAGGTAACATCTGCCGTGATTATCCCACGACACTATCCTTCTTGAGAAACCGAGTGAGTGGTCTGGTGATGCTCGAGAATCGTTGAAAAAACTTGCTGTATTATCCCGCTAATCCCAGAAATGATCTGACTTCAGTCTGATTAGCCGGGGCAACCCGATTTGCTTTAGACTGAACCAGAGCAGGATCAACAGAGATTCCTCCTCCAGATACTACATGTCCAAGAAATCCTACTTCTTTCAACCAGAATTGGCACTTACAGAACGTAGCATACAGTTGATGCCGACGAAGTATTCCGAGGACAATTCTTAGATGTTCTTCGTGTTCTTCCTTACTCTTAGAGTAAATAAGAATTTCTTCAATAAACACCATGACAAACTTGTCCAGGAAATCCATGAACACTTTGTTCATAAGATTCATGAAATAGGCAGGGGCATTGGCCAGACCAAAATACATCATGGTGTACTCATACAATCCGCAACGTGTGGTGAATGCGGTCTTGGGAATATCGGTCTCATGAACCTTCAACTGATGATAACCAGTATGAAGATCGACCTTTGAGAAAGTTCTTGCCCCATTTAGCTGGTCAAACAGGTATTCAATTTTGGGCAACGGGTATTTGTTCTTGATGGTCACATCATTCAACTTACGGTAATCCACACATAAGAGTGAGGAACCGTCCCGTTTGTCCACAAAAATGACAGGTGATCCTCATGGTGATGCACTAGGGCGAATCAAACCTTTCCTTAACATGTCATACAGCTGCTTCTTCAACTCATCTAGCTCCTTCGGATCCATCCGGTAAGGCTTCTGTTCTATTGGTCCGGTTCTAGGTACTAACTCAATGATAAACTCGATATCCCTATCTGGGGGCATACTGGGTAATTCTTCAAGAAACACATTCGGGTACTCACATACTACCAGAACTTCCTGAAGAGTGGGTGTGGCTATACCAGTGTGGCAGTGGGTCTTTGGTGTAGACTTGGTTGCAGTGAAAGCAACATCCTCTCCATCACTAGCGGTCATTGAAATGGGCTTCTTGGTGCAATCAATAACACCGGTATACCTAGCCATCCAATTCATACCCAGTACTACTTATATCCCTTGGGATCCTAGTACTATCAGGTCGGCATGAGAGGTTTTCCCTTGTATATCCACGGGTACTTCATTGCAAACAAAGTGGACCTGGGGTTTATTCCCGGGTATTTGCACTGACATAGGGTCACGCATACGTGTAGACTTCATACCACTCTTTTCAGCAAAAGACATAGTGACAAAAGAATGCGATGCATCCGAATCAAAGAGTACTTCAGCAGGTACGGAGTTGACAGGAAACATACCCATCACCATGTCTGGTGCCTCCTGTACTTCTTCAGCAGTGACATGATTCAGATACCCCTTGGTCACATTTTCTTCTTGGTCATTGGTCCTTGGGTCATCTTGGTTGCATTGTTTTGAGCTGGGGGAGTGTTCTTGGTTGGGCACTCACGAGCAAAGAGTCATTCCTTCCCACAAACAAAGAAACACTAGTAGGAAAACCCCTACCAGTGACGAACAAATATGGGCTTCCGCTGGCGAAGCGTTGTTCGCCAGCGCTAGCTCGCCAGTGGTAGCGGGTTACCGCTGGCGAACAGCGCTTCGCCAGCGGTAGCACATGTTACCGTTGGCGAACAGGGACTTGTTCACCAGCGGTAGGTTCGCCAGCGCTATGGCTCCCAGGTTTTATTTTTTTGTTACTTTCGTATAACAGTTTGTATTTCCTGGTATTATACTATATAGGTGCAAATACATGTATTTTATGTAATTTCTATAATTCACAAATACAAATCACTCTTAGATACATATGCATATATATGTATATGCAATACACAAACCGAGATCCATCAATAACGAAAATAAGTTTCATAAATAATAATATATACATGCATTAATTCATGAATACACATCGATCTCAATAACATGTTTATGTCTGAAGATTTCGAACCAAAAGTATAGCCATCTAATTAGTTTAACGATTACAAAAGTATGACATGCATACAACGCGCGATATAGATCAATCGACGATTGCAAAAGTATCACACATATGCTTTAGCTTCCGCCTCCGCTTGCGATCTTTCGCTAGGGCCAGCGCACCATTCACTTCTTCATCTCTCTGTAGACCAAGATAAAAGAATTAGGCCGGCAAAGAAAGTCACAAGTTCTTATTAAGAGCAACTCGTACCGAACCGAATATATACCGTCGATCATTTCTTCCTCGTTGTTGTGATCTTCTGTTTCTTCACCGGCGGGAACGGAAGAACACCTTCTAACGAGTTGAATGGTCTCTCGTCAGCCTGCTCTAGTACACATTGTCGCAACTCATCATTAGATGGTGGGCAGTTCCAGTGGAAGACCGAGTCTTTAGTTACTAAATCCCTGTAGATGATGGATCAGAGCTTGCGCTGGATGCGACCAAAGTTTTGTCTGGATTCAGCATCAGACCATTCGACGATGCTGCGAGACCATTTGTCCACAGCAGAGATGAATTGTAGATTCTGTTGCTCCTTCACGATCTCCATCATGTGTTGGATGAGGTACCATGTCTCCATTTGGCCGCCTGGCGCCTGCTTGGGGCAGGGAACTCTGTTCTGTGTCTGAACACATATTTGCCTTGACTTTGTTTTATTCCGTCGCAGAATCCTTCCCCCCTGATGTAGCCGTCCATAGCATCATTGAGAACAGACTTGATGAGGGAGTAGTTCTTCTCCTTCAGCCCACTCCCGGAGTCGAGATATACGGCGTGCGCGTATCTCGGGTAGAGCATCATGAGGGTGTCGTATTTGTTTCTGCACAAAACAGGAGTCCATATATATTCTCCTCAAAAATTGTAACCACTATTAATTGTATATGCGCAAACTTATGTAAAGATGGGAAATATAACTTACTCGGGAAAGTAAGGCAGGAGGATGATCCTCTTGTGCATATAATTATTGAGCAACACTTGTTCGAGGTACTTTGCCGCTTTTGCCCTACCCTTGGGGTTGTTCAAGTACATGCCGTGCATGTAGTAGGGGTCTGCTAGCCCGATGCTTTTGGTATTCTCTACGGATTTTTGATGTGCCAAACTGAGTGTAAACAGACGGAAGATCGATGAGTGGAGGGATTTCATGTGGAACATCCGAAAAATATCGTCAAATCTCACTATGATTTTGCTTGCGTTGCCTTTAGTGACAAATCCCACCGTAGATGGCACCTTTGCGACCAAAACCGTCAGCGTTGGATTTTTCTCTTTGAGAAGCATCGTCTCCATTAATTGAACACCGTCATGGACGCTAAGCATATCACCTGTCAACAAGGAGGCCAACCTCGACGGAAGCATCGGTTTGCCCAACTCATGGATCTGATGCCAGTTGTGTATGGGTATATTAGTCCAATACCCGTCATGCCAGCGGCTTAGAATTGGTCCCCTCCACCGGTGGCTCATCGATGCAACGGCATAACTCTTCTTAGTTCTTTTCCATGCCGTCTTCTTAGGCTGATTCTGAAATACATCTGCTACCACCTCTTTGAGGGCGTCCTGGCTGATGACTTCTTGCTCGGGGGCTGCCGGTTCTTGAGAAGAGAAAAGACGCTTTGTGCATCGATATTTATCCGCTTCCTCCGCTGGCAAGAGAAGTTCATCAAGATCATCCAGACCGGCCCCCTCGTAAGGATCGTCGACGAGGTATTCATTGGGTTTCTCATCTTCAGCATCGTCACTGTCGTGTTGCACGAACTTTGCACGTGAGAAATCCTTGTGTTGGATTGGGTTCCCTGACCCCTAGACCGGTGTTGGAGTGTTGACAGGAGTAGTTTCCAAACGAATTAGTGATTTTGGCCATGTCAATGGCCAAACCAAGCACTGCTCCAAGTTTAACTCGCTGTCGGCTGCGGGGGTTGGTTCGGAGGATCGAGAGCACCCCAACCAGGGAGCACCTGACTTAATGTAACCCTTAACACGTCGTCGGGCATACGGACGCCGTGGGACACGCGGTTGAGAGGTGTTATGATTTTTCCTTTGGCCACGTCCTTTAACTCGCCGTTCACACGAAGGAGCAATGTGCATCCCGTCTCATCGCCTGCCAAACGTCGTGCGATCGTCGTTAGAGACTGAGGCCGTCACGAATCAAGTCATAATATATAATTAAGCTGTGGACGCTGAATTACCATGAGGGCATTGAGCTCGGAAAATCGCGATGGACCGCTAAGTGTCGGCAGCGGTGTTGCAGAGACGTGGCGGGGCGGTGACGGATCTTCGCGACCTTGCGGCTCAGGGTTGGGGGGCGCCTCGTTCTGCGGCAGCAGGCGCCACGACGGGGGCCACGTTATGTGCAGCAGGCGCCACGATGGGGGCTATGTTGATCTCAGGGAGAGGCCCTTGTCCTCCACCTGCCATCCACGGTGCTAAGGACTGAGCGACGGACGCACAGATGGTAGGGAGGAGCGCGTTGAGCCTCTCGTTCACAAGCTCGTCGACCGTCTTCTGCGGCACCTTGTTCTGCTCCTTTCTCTTCTCCTTAGTGTCCGGGTAGTAGTGCACATGCTGATGACCCTTTCCGAGGCCATGCACATGGCCACGATGCGGCTTCTTGTCAAGGGGCACTCCCTTCATCGCGTTAAGCGCCCTAATAAAAGGGGTGTCATACGGGTCCTTGTTCATCGTCGCCGAGGACCCCCTATCAGACTGAGATAAACGTTCTTTTTCTTCTTCCTCGAGATATTTCTTCTTGAGCTCTTTGACCTTCTCGTTCAACATAAGATTGCCGGGCCTTTGGGGATCTTCCCTATAATGGGCCCTGACAAAAATTCTCACCTGCGGGTCGGTGATCTTGTCATACGGGTTCGGCCCTTCTCTCTGCGCATCCTCCTTAGCCTAAACTTTCTGCTTCCCGGGATAACCCCGGCTTCCGAGATTGTGAGGGCAAATGTTCTTTTTTCGGAACTCGGATCCCCATTTACTCAACGCCACCCTTTTCCGGTTTGAGTTCGTCGAGCTTGAATTGGGCCAAGTCTTCCTCGGAAATGGAGGGCCACATTTTATGGATCTCATCGAAATCCTTACCCTTTGCAATCATATCCCGCAAACTAGATCTCCAAGTCGTAAACGCCTTGGTGAACTTTCCCAGTGCTAACGAGTTGACCAGATTACTCTTCAGGTCCTGGTTGTCGTAAAGATCCGGGAACTTGTACCTCGTGTGCAGCTTCTCAATCAGCAGGGCGGCCATAGCCTTGTTTTCTTTATCTCTAAGCTGGCCCGTATTAACGTTTCCAAAGTCTCGAGCTATGCATCCTATCTGGTTTCCATACCCCTTAGAGTAAATTTCATGCTCGATAGGAGCACCGCTTTGGGGTCCACTTCCGTGAACTCTTGCCGGATGGTGGCGAGCATGTTGTGCTGTCTTTCTTTGCGCTTACGCGACGCCTCGCTACCGGAGGCGGCATACCCGGTGCCACTAATGGTTTGACCTTCTCCGCCCGATGTATCGGTGCGCGACGCCTCCTGACGAATGGTTTCATCCATCTCGTCGTCTGCATCGCTCTGCGTCTCTAGCTCCGGTTGCAGATCTGCGGGTCCTCCTCCGGCGCTAAGCATAAAAAGCCACGCATCATCGTCCCCGCGTCCGATACCAGAACCACCCGCCTCGTCGTTGTGAATCATATCTAATTAAGGGGAGAAAAGCCGAAATTAGTTCAACAAATCCTGCAATTTAAACGATATACCCCATACGATTCAAAATTTCTCGGGCACTCTAATATGTGATATTTTTAGCAAAGATCATGCCAAAATTCACGGAAAATTTCGGCATGACCTTTGCTAAAAATATCACAAATGGAGTACTCAAATTTGTCGGAACGGAAATTAATCAACATTCCGGCAAATAGGGGCCTCACGGGGTACCTGCACATAAAATCCCACCCCAAATTTCGACATCCACCCACACATGCATATATATCATCACCACACCATCACCGGCATCACCACACCATCACCTGCATCCACGACATCCACACCGCCGCACCATCACCGCCGTCACCATCTCACTGCCATACACACATCCACACAATCGCGACATCACCACCATCACCACCATCGCCAACACCACCATCGATCACCACCATCACCGCCAACACCACCATCACCACCATATGCACACACACTCCACACACCATCACTGCCATATGCACACACACACAGCACACACACACACACCACACATCCAGTACACACACACACCATCCACCATATGCGCGCGCACACACACGGTACACACACACAACACATCACACACACAACACTCACACCTCAGCACACAGAGCACAAAATAGACAAAAAAATTACCTCTTTGAGGAATTTTCGCAAACAGGTTGCAGGCAGGAGTAAGCAGGAGAGGAGCAAGGGGGGACAGGCCCCTCTCGGCGCAGAAGTGAAGGCCGAGGAGGTAGGGGAGGGCACAGAGAGGGAGGAGGGATCGCCGGAGAGGGAGTGGAGTGGCTGGAGAGAGACGGGGTAGTGGGTGGGGGTGGCTCGGGCGGGCTAGGGCTGGAGAGGGAGTGGCAGGGCGAGGAGAGGGAGGGGCGAGGAGAGGGAGGGAGGGGAGAGGAGAGGGAGGCGCGGGGGCTGGCGGTGCGGGGACGGCGGCGCGGTGATCAGCAGCAGGGGGCCAGCGGGGGCGCGCGCGTCGATCTCTTGCGAAAACGGCTAAGTCCCCAGCGCTTGTGTGTCTCTGTAGGGAGGAGGTGGGGCGCGTGTAAGTGAGAGGGGGCTACCATACCGCTGGCGAACACAGCTGCTGGTTCGCCAGCGCTATGCTACCGCTGGCGAACAAAGGTTGGTTCGCCAGCGGTAGCATAGCGCTGGCGAACCAGAAGCTGTGTTCGCCAGCGATACCTTTTTAATTTATTTTATTTATTTTCCTTTGAATTGATTTGCTGTATTATTTTTTCTTTATTTTTCTTTGAGAAACATTACTGTTTTTTTTCTTTATTTCTTTGAATTGATTTCTTTTTGTTTATTATTGTTATATTTTGTTTTCCATTATTTCCTTCATGATTTCTCTTGTTTTATTTTTTTCTATTGTTTTCAGTTGTTTTCCTTCATGTTTTATTTTGTTTTCCCATATCTCCTTCATGTTTTCTCTTTTCATTGTTTTTGTTTTAGTTGTTTTCCATTATTTTCCTTGATGTTTCCTATTTGTTTTCTTTATGTTTTCTATTGTTATATTTTGTTTTACATTATTTCCTTCATGATTTCTCTTGTTTTATTTTTGTTTTCTATTGTTTTCAGTTGTTTTCCTTCATGTTTTATTTTGTTTTCCAATATTTCCTTCATGTTTTCTCTTTTCATTATTTTGGTTTTAGTTGTTTTCCATTAGCTTCCTTGATGTTTCCTGTTTGTTTTCTTTATGTTTTCTATTGTTATATTTTGTTTTCCATTATTTCCTTCATGGTTTCTCTTGTTTTATTTTTGTTTTCTAATGTTTTCAGTTGTTTTCCTTCATGTTTTATTTTGTTTTCCAATTTTTCCTACATGTTTTCTCTTTTCATTATTTTGGTTTTAGTTGTTTTCTTTTCTGACGGTCGACATCCTATCCCATCTGACGCAGAACATAGGCACCTTCTCTCGAGAGTAGTTAAGCTCCCATATCTCCTCGATCCTTCTATAGTATCTTAAATTTTTGTCATCGGTGTAGGATTCCATCGTTACCCCTGAGTTTTGATAATCGGAAGTTTTGTATTTCTCCTCCGTGTAGAAAGTGAACCCGTTGATATCATATGCTATAAACGTCGCTAGGTTGGGAGAGGGGCCATGTGCCAAGGCATACAATAGTTTATTTTTCGCACAATCCCTTGGCGGTAGATTAGCGACGATCTCATCTTTAAACCAACGCAAGAAAGCGGAGTTATGCTCTCTGATTATTTCTCCTTTGGTCCTCCGCTTTCCTTGTTCAGTGTACTTTTTCATAATCGAGCTCTTGTGTTTTTTCACCCAAGTATCGACCATGCCAATGTGTTGGAGAGCTACTAAGTTTGCCATGTTAAAGTCGGTGCGTCGACAAGCCTGATCCACATGCACTTCTCTACGTCCATTTTTGTGACCTACTCCATCGAGCTTGCCAATGTGCTTGTTTCCGGGCAGACCAACAAGGTCCTCCATGTCAATATGATTCGTGCAGAAAGAGATGCACTCTTCGGTGAGAAAGCCCTGAATGATGCTTCTATCCGGTTGGGCTCTATGGCGAACAAATCCTTTGATGACCCCATTCATCCTTTCAAACGGCATCATGTTATGCAGGAACAACGACCCGAGATGGATGATATCGTCCACGATATGGACCAACAGATGAACACATATGTCAAAGAATGATGGTGGAAAGTACATCTCAAGCTTGCATAGTATCACGACAATCTCTTCCTGCAGCCTTGAGATCTGCTTCCCCGTGATCGACTTTCGAGATATCACATCGAAGAAGTTACACACGCCAAACATGGTTTCCCGGACGTGCTTGTCCATTATCCCGTGGATCGCAACCGGAAGTATCTGCGTCATCATCACGTAACAGTCATGAGACTTCCTCCCGCTAAACTTTTGTTTCTGTGCGTCTAGGAATCTGCTTATTAGCCCTGAGTAACCGCTAGGGACTTTGACTCCGAGAAGGCACATCATCAATTTTGTGATCTCGTCCGGAGTAAGAGTGAAGCAGGAGGGGGGCAGTAATAGTAATTCCTCTTAACCCTTTTGGCCTTGCGACCCTCCATCTCCTCATCACACGATTGATCGTCGTCGTCATCATCCGGGCGTCCCCCTAAAGATCTACCCTAATACCAAAATATTTTAGGTCGTTCCTTGCTTTCACCCCGTCTTTGGTCCTCTCCGGCATGTTGATCAGCGTGCCAAACAAAATTTCAAACACATTCTTCGTGATATGCATCAGATCAAGGCAGTGAGGCGTATCAAGAATGGGATAGTATGGCAAGTCCCAAAACACCGACCTCGTCTTCCATACATCCAGAAGCGGTTTTGGCGCTTTTTGCTTCTTTCCCGGCTCTGGGCATTCCTTGCAATCATTCAACAACTTGTAGATTTCTTCGCCGCACCTCTTACATGGAGGCCCACAGAGCTCATCTTCACCATTAAAAAGGTATCCTCGCCTTCTCCACGGGTCTTTGTTGGGTAGCCACCTTTGATGGCCAACGAAAACTATTTTTGAAGACCCAGGATCTTTCGTAAGTTGCATAAACGTGGGGTCATCCATGCACCTCACGCAACCGTTAGGTCTGTGGCACACCTGGCCTGCCACATATCTGTAGCCGAGTAGGTCGTGAACCGTACAGAGTAAGACAACTCTCATTGGGAAATATTGTTCACCGAAGGCGTCCCATGTGTTCACCCCTTCCTCGGCCCATAGCGTGTCCAACTCATCTTTAAGCAGCTTCAAGTATAGATTGATGTCGTTGTCTGGTTGTTTTGGCCCTTGAATTAACATACTCATGTGAATATACTTCCTCTTCATGCACAACCAGGGGGTGTTGTACATCCATACAAACACGGGCCAGGTGCTATGGGTGCTGCTCTGGTTGCCAAACCGATTGAGTCCGTCGGTGCTCACACCCAACCTGATGTTCCTTGCCTCCATCCCGAACGTTGCGTATTCACAGTCAATTGCTTTCCATTGACTTGCATATGAAGGATGTGTCAGATTTACTTTTTCACTCCGCTTTGGATCTTTCAAAACTTTATTCCTCCTTTTCACATGCCAGCGCATGAGCTCTGCTTCCTTGCGGTCCGCGAAATACCGTTGCAGACGGGGAATGAGCGGAAAGTACCACACAACTTTTCGAGGAGCTTTCTTCTTCCCTTTCTTGTATCGAGCGGCATCACAAACTGGACAAATGGTCTTGTTCGCGTCCTCTTTCCGATAAATGTAGCAATCGTTGATGCACACATGGTATTTTTCATGAGGTAAATCAAAGGGGCAAACGACTTTCTTGGCCTCGTCACAAATTTTAGGACAGGTGTTTCCCTCTGGAATGATATCGTGCCAGTATTGCAGGCTTGCATCGACGCTTATGTCGTTCCATTTGTATCTCGCCTTCATCTGCAGAACATCGAGCGCGACTCTCAGGCGGGACTCTCCCGGACCGCAGCCTGCATACAACGGTGTCTTCGAGTCTATCTCTAGTTGCGCCAGCTTAGATTGCTCTCTAGCAGCAGATCTCGAGTTAGTCGTGTTTCTCAAAAGAAGTTCTTTCATATGAGGGTCACGCACAACTTCCGTTAGGGGTTTCCATGTGTCCTCGTCTTCTTCCACGTCTTGTTCAGCATCTTCTCCATGATCATGTGCGGGATCATGAGGCTGATCTTGGTCATGTTGTAGTTCTTGTCGATCGTTGTTATTCTCCTGTTGCACATCATTTCCTACCATCACCGCCCCATGGACTTCATCATCTTCATCATCACTTATCCACTGACTGTTACACCCATCCATGAAACCATACCTGAGGAGGTGACTGAGCAAGTCTCCGGTAAAGGGATTGAGCAAGCCCCCTAGTTTGTACTTTCGACATGGACATCGTATCTCCTTGCGGCCATTTTGTAACATGTCTTCTGTCGCATGTCTCAAGTAACTATTCACGACACGTTCACTCTTAACGACCACCATTATTTTTCGCCTGCACGAGAGCGCGCCAATATAATATTAGAACCAAACATAATATATATATATATCGATATTCACGAAAAATATCGGCATGACCTTCCTACAAATTGGAGGTTACAGGAGTGCCAAACTTTGCCGAGACGGAAATGAATCAACATTCCGGCAAAGTGGCAACTCATTTTCATATCCAAAATTTCACTTCATGTCGTATTCACGAAATTTTTTGGCATGACCTTCCTACAAATAGGAGGTTATTAGGGAGTGCCAAACTATGCCGAGACGGAAATGAATCAACATTCTGGCAATAGTTGACTACTCAATTTCATTCCACAACAAATTGCACACATTTAACGTCTCCATCACACGACCATATTTGAATCCGTTGAAATTTCACACATATTGCATATCGCATGTATCCGGACAAAATTCATATACAAACTCATTTAATTATATATTAGCATTCATCCCACCTCAAATGAATAGATGGCTACACGAGATGATATCCGGAGAATTTTGGAGCTTTGGAGGGAGAGGGGGTAATTCTAGATCTAGATGCCTAGGAAGGGAAAACTATGGGCAGAAAGGGTGTCAGGAGGGAGATAAACCTATATATACATACTAAAATAATTTTAGTTGGTTCAAAAGAGAGTAGGAGGGTGGGGAAATTGGCATTAATTCGAGCTATAGAGAGAAGAGGGGACAAAGGTTGAGAAGAGAGTGGAGGGGAAAGTGGGGGTGGGTGGTCACTTATGGCAGATCTGCCAGGTTACCGGCGAACAGCTCTGCCTGTTCGCCAGCGCTAATATGCGCCCTGGGCCCACAGGTTAGCGCTGGCGAACATGCAGAGTTGTTCGCCAGTGGTAGCCCACTTAGTGCTGGCGAACACAGGGGCCTGTTCGCCAGCGGTAGTTTCAGGGAGGGGCGGGTGCGCGCGCAGGGGGGTCCCACCCATAGCGCTGGCGAACGCGCTGGCCTATTCGCCAGCGGTAGTAGAAAGAGCGTTGGCGAACTGATAATGGTGTTCGCCAGCGGTAATAGCACTCGCAAAGCCTAAAATCGTGTTTGCCAATGGTATGGAGGTGGCTATAAGCTGTTTCCTACTAGTGCAACTTTCATTGGGCTTCGGGTTCGAGTTTGTCTTGGTAGCACGGTGGGAATTGTTTCCATTCCCATTACCATTTCCTCCTGACTTGGGTGCATAGGGTGCACGGTTGTTGTTGTTACGGTGATTGTTGTGGTTGTGGTTGTGGTGGTTGGGCCTTGGCGCATAAGAAGGCGCCCTGGGTGGTGGTGGTCTTGCATAAGGTGCAGGGCGGTTTCTTGGTGCATTAGGTCCTCCTTTATACTGCATCTTCCTCTTCCTGTTATCAAAGTCATTCTGCCTCTTGTGCTCCATCATCATTGCGGCATCAGCAAGTGATTCCAAATCCTGGAATGGTAGGACGACAAGTGTGCACTACAACTCATCGTGCAGCCCATTCAGAAATCTTTCTTTCTTCTTAGCTTTAGTGTTGACTTCCTCAGGTGCATACCAGGACAACAGAGTGAACTCTTCCCAGTACTTTGACACAGACATCCCTCCCTGCCTCAGTTTCAGAAATTCATCCGTCATGATGCTCATCACACCCTGGGGGATGTGATACTTGCGGAACCTTGCGACGAAATCTCCCCAATTGAAAACATGGCCAGCAGCGACAGTGGCGCGAGTGGTTTTCCACCAAGTCCTTGCTGGTCCAGCAAGAAAATAGGTGGCAAACAACACCTTGTCATTTGCTTCCACTGAAGACATTTCCAAGTTATTAGCGATTGTGTGGAGCCAATCATCAGCATCTAATGTCTCCGCAATCTTAGTGAAGAATGGAGGGTTGGTCTGCTGGAAAACCTTCAACTTCGAGCGTCCACCATTTCCGTTGCCATCACCATTATTATTATTGTTGTTATTGGCACTAGCAGCGGCTAGCTGCTGCAGGGCAGCAATAGTGGCAGCACTCTCGGCTCGTGTGGCTTGGCGATCTTCCATCATTAAAGCCAGCAGTGCCTCCATCGACGGCGGGGGTGGTGGTGGTGGTTCCCGACGAGGCGGCATGCTGTAGTGAAACATGTGTAATACTATGCAGCAAGACTTCTTTGTTTTTGAAAACAAAACTAGGCAACTAAATAATTTTGAAGAACAACAAAAGACGAGTGATAAATCACAAGTAAAGATACGAGTAGATTTTTTTTACAGACATAGATATCACTCAAACATTCATCACATTCATAGCATTAAGTCATACATAACACATACAAAAGTCACACAACACAACAATGCTCCTTAGAGCTACATGGGGGACCCGACTCATAGGGTCATCGTAAGGCTCACTGGCACAAACTCCAAAAGCTAAGAGATGCTACGACTAGTCCTGCTCGCTGTCTCCATCGAAAAGGATCTTATCGGGATCCTCCTCCTCCTAAGAAAGCATACACCCCTTGAAGCTTTTCATCATTGGAGTATAGATCATCATTGAGCATGGCGAATGCTGCTTTCGCATTTTCTGCTGCGGTTTTATATACAGGTTCGCCCTTGGCGTTAATGTTGTTTACTTGCTTTTGCCAGGAAGGGTTTTGGAACCGTTCCTTTGGCGGCAATACTTCCGGTCTTGCGATTTCGGGTAACCGTGTAGGTTTTATGCCAAATCTATTCCTTCTTTCGTACTCCTCAATTTCTTCCTGCCGCAACTTAATGTCAGCCTGGGTTTTTAGGAGATTTTCCCGAGTTCTGAATAGATGTTGTTGTTGCCTTTGGAGATCTTGTCTCCTGGCTTCCAGCACCTCAGGGGGTTCGTGCAGTCCCACTGGTGTTTGAAGTAAATCACGTTCGTCCTGTTCTGACATTGGTGGAACAGGGATTTCCTTCGTTTTCTTCTCCACAGGGTTGATTCCGCTTCCTCCTCCTACTTCCAGGTTTTCATTGGCGGTATCCGCCAACTTTTTCTTCCGGAGTTTGTACTGGAGTTTCTTGGCAGTCTTGTTTCTCTTCTTGGAAGAGGGAGGTTTTTTACCAGGTTCATCTTCTGTCAATTCCTTGACATCCTGGTAAACTGGACTGGTTTTGCCGTCCTCTCTTTCCTCATCTCGCGGAGGTGTTTGAGGGTCTTCCTGGCTTTCGGCATCCGTGTTTTCAGCCGGTTTTGCCATAAGCACTTCATGGAATCTCTCTTGAATAGATTTGACCTTTCTTTCAAAATCATCTTCATGTTCATTTTCAGAATCAAGCTCGTCCGATCCGGGTCCCGACTCTAATCTCGCCTCAATGGCGGCTAGAACAGAATCAGCTTCCGAGTTCGTCGTCGTATCGACGGATGTCGGATCTTCCACCTCTATTGAGGGATTTTTTTTTCCTCTGCCTCTTGCACGGGATTGCATTCATCCGTGTTTTCGCCGATCTCGGATTGCACCATACCAATAAAGTGCGATTTCATTGCGGGCATCTCCGAAGAGGCAGCAAATTCAGCAGGATCTTGGCGATCTGAGCAAAATCTGGCATCATAGTTTTCTTCAACTGGGTATAGGGCGAGTGGGATAAATCTACTTCCACCACAGAATCCTATTGCCTCTGCAATTAATCCGATAAAGATGTTTGCAGATCCGATCGGTAAAACGCAGGCACTTACCTGTAACATCCCAAGTATGAAAACTTCCATTTAGAATGTTTGATTCTTGTTTAATTAAAGTTTTGCATCATGTCATCATACTCATTACTTTGTTTGCATTTGTTTCATTTGTTTTCAGTTGGTTTGCATCTGTTTTTATTTGTTTTCACAATGGGAATTCAACAATATTTCAAATGCTTTGTTCATACTTGTTATGTTACAATTTTCCAAATAAAAGGTTCAAATTAAACTTCCATTTGTTTCCATGAAAAATAAAAAGCTCAACTATTTATTTGTTCTTTAATAATCCACTTAATACAAATTGCATTCAAAATTCAAATCACTTTTTACAAACAGCACCCAATTTGAACTCATGAGAATTACAACACAATGCTAATACTTTTGTTTCAATTAAACTTTAGGGTTCACCCTATTTAAATGTTGTTTTCAATAGTTCACTTAATTAAATTTGCTTTCAAATTCAAATAAAATCCCAAACAGCAAACCATTTTGAAGTTATGAAACTTACAAAACCAAACAATCATTTTTGTATCAATTGAACATGTTTTTTTTAAAACAAGCTTTTGAATTGCTTAAGTTCACTTAATCACTTAATTCAAAAATTCAATTAAATTAATTATTTTACAAAACAGCAATATGATTTGAACTTTTGGCAAACCAAAGTTAGCAATTTGTTACTGTTGAAATTAGTAACTTACACAAAAATTTCCCTAAATATTTCTAACTCAAAAACCCTAGTTTCTTCCTATTTCTATTTCTGCCAAAAAAAAAGTAACAAAACAATAAAAAATAAAAAAATAAACGCGCAGAGGAGGGGAGCAGCCCAGCCCAGCTCCCTGGCCCGATACCGCTTCGCACCCCCCTCCTCTTTCTTCCCCGCATACGGCAGGTCATCGAGCGACGCCACGTCGACGGCGCGACAGTGAACGGCCGTGCGCAGCCCCGCAGCCCTATAAAACCTACCTCTCGAGCCCCCCGATGCTGCCCTAGCCACCTACCTCCCTCCTCCCTCGAGCTGCGCCTCCAATTTCCCTCTCTCCGCCGTGATCTTCCACCCCTCTGAAACCTCACCGGAGTGCCAACCTCTGAACCCGCGATGCTCGCCGCCGCTGCAGTCCTCCTCCTCCCTGGCTGACCGCGGGGATCAGACCGCCGTGCTTCCCTCTCCCTCGTCGACACCTCCACGACGCCCGGGACGGTCTGTAGCCACGCCGCCGTCCTCGCAGCTGTCGCCGGCGTCCACTTCTTCCTCGACCCTCTGCATCACCTGCAACGAGGGTGAGCATCGTGCCTCCACCTCCTCTCTATCCTCTCTGCAATCGCACGAACGAGCACCGCAGCAGCACGGCAACATCAACGCACCAGCAGCACAACCACGGCGAGCCGCCGTCCGCCGGCGTTCGTTTTTCTTCAGGTTCAGAAACGCGTGTTTTCGTCAGTTTCAGATAGCGAGCGCTAACTGAACAATAACCTGTTTGCGCATGCTATACTGACAAGATCGAATCGCACAGCGCAGTGGTAGCAGTGTATTGCGCGCGCGCTCGAGCCCAGGGTTCGATCCCTGGCGCTCGCGAATAAACCCACCTTTTTTGCAAGGACTGCTGACAGGGTGGCCCCCCCTGTCAGCTGCTGTGTGTGCACTGCTGCCACGTTGGCCCCAGGGCCCACTGGCAGTGACCCAGGCTAGGTCACTGCACGGTGTAGATCTATTTTCAGCTTTTCTTTTTTCAGTTCAAGTCCAATTCCTTTACAGTTTGGTCCCTAAAATGAAAATGCAAATAACTTTTATTTTATAAATCCAACTAATGCAAATAAAATATGTTTGTTGAACCAAATTTAATTCTCTACCTGTTTATAACATTTGTATTCTGTTTTGAATAATTCAAATGCATCCAAATTTCAAATTCAAACAATTCATTTAAAATTTGATTAATTGCATAACTAATTCATACTTAATCCAAATAACATAAATAAAATATGTTTTCCATGCCATTTTTGAACCATCTTTTAAAATATAAATTTTGTTTCATGATTTGAATAATTAAAATTTCTTAAATAATTTAAACCTTGTTTAAATCATTTAAATTTGCTAAATTCATAACTTGCTCAAATTAAATTATTTTTGAACATGTAAAATATGTTTTCAAACTAGAAAAGTATAACCTTTTCAAATATGAATTTGAATTTATGTTTTGAACAGATAAAATTCAAATAATATTCAAACTTGTTTTAAATTCATTTAAAACTTGTTTAATCTTGTTTAATTCATAATTAAATCATTGTAATTCCTTTTTCAATAATTGAAACATGTAATCCACCTAAAATTTTGTGCTCTTTCCAAATATGAATTATGTTATTTGTTTTGAACAATTTAAATTTCTGAAAGCAACAAATGCTTGTGTAACACCTTTAAGGAACCAAAATTTCTTAACTTAATCAATAAAATTCTAAACTTGGTAAACCTTATCTTAAATTGTTTCTATTGTTGTTATTTTTCTGTTTTCCTCATCCATGCATCATACTAATCCACTATCACCTATTGGTTAGCTGTAAAACAATTGTTCCAACCTTAATTGATGGGCTTTTCATATGCAACTCAAATTGCATATGGGTCCATTTAATCATGTTGTTACTATGTCAACTAGTCTATTGTGATGCATCAATTAAATTGTCATGCATCATCCCATGATTGTGCATTATGCCATGTTATTGATTGTTTATCTCTCTGCGTTGTTTGTTTGCTTCTTCTCGAATAGACGACGACGTTGAGACAGACGATACTTACGACACCCCTTCTGAGGATCTAGCTCAGTACCAGGCTGCTGAGTTTGCAGGCAAGTTTTCACTCACATAAACCAATGTGTTCTTTTCAACATTGGTTACCGATACTTTCCGTTGTCTATTTTGCTAGCCCTATGTATCGTTGCTTCTGTTACGAACCTATCACATGTTATTCCTTAACCATGATATTGCCTCACCTCCACACCTATAACCCCTTTGCTTGTTGCCCGTGTCTTACTAGCATGCTTAGGGTTGTTTTTGCTCGAGTCTGTTACCCGTTACTTCCTGTTACTATATTTTCTATTATGTTCTGGGGCTCGATGTTAAACAACAACCTGTTAATTTTGAGGTAATAATAATTTGCTGATAAGGCACCGGCAGGAGGCCCGGCGTGGTTTTGAGGCCTGCTAGTGTCGACCCTAATTAGGAAAAGGGTCTTGTCTACTGATCCATGATGAGCGCACTATCCGCATGTGGGAAGCGTGTATGGGCGCCCCCTCAATTTGATTCGATTCGCATCTCGTCCAAATCGCCACACTTAGTTCGGGCTTTCCATTTGATGCACGCATATGCAGGTACGAACCCGAGGCCAGGGTGGAACTTTTGTAGTCGGCATTTAGGGCGGCGTGGTCTTCCAGTGCTATGAGGGTCCCCTTTTCTTCGTGGGGCTCGATTAGCCGCGCACGCACAGCACGTGGTGCTTTGGGCTTGATGCGAAGAAGAGTTGAGTTGTGTAGAGTGCCTCGCTTGGTGGGTTTGATTCCCGTCTGGCGGGATATTCTTACGTGTACGGCCAAATTGGTGCACCCCTGCAGGGATAAATCTTCTCGAGAAGCCATGTTTTCCGCGGTTATGGTTGACTTGGTGAAAGTACTGGCTAACAAGTACTCAGAACAACTTACACCTAACTAATGATAACTTGACTAGTAATAGAATTATTGACACAATAACTTGATTCATCTTTAATCCAACTGTGTGAGTTATCCTCGGATTGCTTCTTTGGATAAGGGGCGAGATCCAGGATGGGTTTGTTTGGAGTTAGCTATAGTTGGTTACAATACTCGATCTTATCTTCTTTCTGTTAGCCGGAAGTGGTAGAATCTCTGTAGTTGGTTAGCGCAGCCAGTTGCAGCATCTTGTATATCCCCTTTCTTTCTGTTGAACCCAAGGCATCTGTGCTTGGTGTTGACGGGCTACACTTTGGTGAACTGTGAGTCTTGCTTGCCAGTACGTCTATGTACTGACCCCTTTGGGGCTGTGGTTTCCGCAGACTACGCTTACGAGGATCCAGGTGACGGCTACTACGTGGAGTTTGACGAGGCTGCTGACGAGTAGGTAGCGGACCCGGGCAGGATCCGAGACATCGTGGATGGGCTCCGTCTTTCTTTCAGTTTCCGGCTTCTTAAGCCTATTTGGATTTGTCTGTACTCAGACCCCCTTTGAATGCTTCCGCTGAGATGTAATGATGTTATGTTGGGACATGTGTCCTCTGGATGATTGTATTTGCTATCTCTGCTCTAGTGAGAGCTATTTGCAACTTATTTCAATCTTTTGTGTCTTAGAGATATGTTGTGCTATCATTCTGTTACAAGCCGTTGACGTACCATGTGTGTATGGTATGAAGTACGTCAATGGGAGTGTCCTGATCTCTATGGGATAGTTTACGTCGACGCTGAACAGATAGGGGTTGGTTGTCACACATACGTGTGTTGGCCTATTCGTAAGAGGACGCGGGTGCCGGTAAGCCCCGTAATCCAATCTACTACTGTTCAACGGAACGGCGAGTATCCTTTAGAAGTCCGGGTGCGACAAATGGTATCAGAGCCTGTCTGCCTGTAGGATCCCTTTTACTGGTCGCAGTTTGAGTCTAGAAACTATTTTGTAGCTATATAGGAAAAAAATGAAACGTGAGATTAGGAATTCTGCCATTTTTCTTCTTTCCCCACCCACCCACCCTTTTTCTGGTAAGGAAGTGCAACGTTGTTTTCTCTTCTCATCCAAACTTTCAAGTTAGGATTTCACGTGTTTTGGGTTCTCCGTAGTACCTCAGGATTTTTGGTCTCGTGTTTCCCGATGTTGCTTCAATATCCTGTTCTTTTCAACATCCTTATCGTCCGTTGAAATCTTGTTGTTGCTGTCCACTTCAGTTCTCTACCAGCGTCTAATCTAAACTTCCCCGATCATCTGCAGATGGATCTCAGGTTCTTCCCGCAGGTGGTTCGGATGACTCGTTGCGAGAGCACCGCCGGTTATCCGGAGATGCTGAGAGACATGGTCACTTATCTGGGGTTCCGTTGGGCACCAGAGTACCAGGTCTACGAGCACCAGCGAGAGTTTGAGCAGACCTACTACCAGGCTATCGTCTACATCCTGTCAGATGATGGCATGAGTGTAGCCCACCGCTACGAGGCAGTAGGTTCCACAGTGGATATGGCTGTGCAGCAGGCAGCTTATGTGAGTCTCACCGTCCTTCGTGCTGACTACTGGGGGTTTGACGATTCTATCTATCGCCACATCCCCCGTGGTTACATCACTTCGGAGGGAGCTCACTTCACTCTCTACGACAACTTGGATGTCTACGAGCATGATAACACCAGGCTGCACACCACCGCTCAGGTTGTGAGGCACAGTGACGCTGTTGCCACCACACTTTCTCAGGAGTTGGCCTCAGTCAGCGAGCAGCTCTACCTTACTTTGACTCATCTGGCGACGTACACCACAGACTTTGTTGGAGATGAGCGCTTTGCACGTTTCCATCAGACAGTTGGACGTAGTTTGCCAGATGCTGGAGGTTACGAGCCGATCAGAGGTCCACTCCTCAACCTCGGAGCTGGTTACACTGGGATTCCACGCTTTGGAGCACAGGGAGACGACGCTTTCTACTTCACCACACCGAGAGTCGCTCTCAGAGCAGTCCCGATCTACGTGGATCGTCGTTCTACCTATTTCCGTGGGATTCCTCCTCACCGTATCTCTCGTCGTACTACTCACTGCCGTCCTGCGTGATGAGCATGGGAGTACCGATGTATCCATTCCTAGCTATATGTAGTTATCCTTTGGCTTCGAACCATGTATTGGTCTGTTGGATATTCTGATGTATTTGAACATGTGATGATGTACCTGTTGGTTATCTATTCATGCGTCGGAATAATCTCTCTTTCGGTTACCAAGTCTATCCTTTTCTATTGTTGTGCTAAAATGCATGTCTATCCAGGATGCCGCCAACAAGGAGCAACCCGCCTGAACCACCTCCGATCACGGAGCTGTTGACTCAGATGACTCAGGTCGTGGCTCAGATGGCCCAGTTCCAGGCTAACCAGCACAACAACCAGAATGCTCCAAGGGTCAGCATCAAGGAGTTCCTCAGTATGGGTCCGAGAGCTTTCGTGGCAACACGTGAGCCTCTGGATGCTGATGACAGGATCCGGGAGATGGCCAGGGCTCTGGACATTGCTCACGTTGCTGAGGAAGACAAAGTCAAGTATGCCACCTACCTACTGAAGGGTCAGGCAGCCACTTGGTGGGAGAACTACCAGACCATGAGAGCTGGCTATCCTATCACCTGGGGTTGTTTCAAGGATGCCTTCCTGAAGCACCACATCCCAGATGGTCTCATGGAAAGGATGCGTGAGGAATTTTGCTCTCTCAAGCAGGGCAAGCTGGACGTCATTGGCTATTAGAACGAGTTAATCGTCTCGCTCGTTACGCTGGTGATGAGGTGTCCACTGAGGCTAAGAAGATGGCAAGGTTCCGCCGAGGTTTTAACCCGGAACTGAAGTACGCTCTCACCAACATCAAGTGCAAGGACTTCGAGGAGCTCGTGAACACCGCGCTCAATGAGGAAAATGGGCGCAAGGCGTTCGAGGAGTCCCGCAAGCACTCACGTGAGGGTGGTTCCTCCTCCAACATGACCACCCCTCCGCAGAAGCGCCGCATCTGGGTGCCAAATGCTGCTGTCACTCGGGCTCCATATGCCCAAGCTTCTCCAGGCTTTGCTCCCCTCCCACCCAACCCATCTCAGATGCAGGGTCAGAGGGTTCCAATGGGACAGCCAAGGCCAGGTCCTCCTCGTGTCGTCACTTGCTACAAGTGCAAGGAGACTGGACACTACGCTGATAAGTGCACTCAGAGGCAGCTACCTCCACCTCCTCGCCCCAACACCAACCAGGCAATGGTTCGTGCTACCCCGGCTAAAGCCTTCAACTCCAACAACAGGCCTGTCGGGAGGACCGCGAGGGTGAATCATATCAAGGCCGACAAAGCTGAGGAAGCTGCTGACGTCGTTCTCGGTATATTACCCGTAAACTCTATTCCAGCTAAAGTGTTGTTTGATACCGGAGCATCGCATTCTTTTGTGTCAAAGATCTTTGCAAAAGCATACAACCTAGTTCTGGTTCCGCTAAGCAATCAAATCACTGTTCACTCTCCGGGACCGCAAATGTTGACTTCCAAGATAAGTATGGACAATCAGATCCTAATTGGAGGCCGCATATTCCTTGCTTCACTCATGTTGCTGGGAAATTCTGACATTGATGTCATTCTGGGCATGGATTGGTTGAAGACCAACGAAGCTAAAATTGACTATGCTCAAAAGTCAATAACTCTCTCTCACCCTTCTGGCCAGATAGTCTATTCTCCATATGGATCAAGTTGTGTTCAGCTGTTCAACCTCGATGCAAAACCTCTTCCTGCAATTGAAAATGTTCCGGTGGTTTGTGAATTCCCTGACGTCTTTCCAGAAGAGTTGCCAGGGATGCCTCCGGACAGAGCAGTTGAGTTCGTGATCGAGCTTGAGCCAGGTACTGCTCCAATCTCTAAGCATCCATACAAGATAGCTCCTCCTGAACTGAAATTGTTGAAGGAGCAAATCAATATGTACATGGAGAAAGGTTACATTCAGCCTAGTTCCTCCGCTTGGGGTTGCCCAACTCTGTTTGTTGCCAAGAAGGATCAAACAAAAAGACTCGTGGTTGACTATCGTCCTCTCAACGAGAAAACCATCAAAAACAAGTACCCAATTCCTCGTATCGATGATCTTTTTGATCAACTTGCTGGAGCCTCAATATTCTCAAAGTTGGACTTGAGGATGGGTTACCATCAAATAAAGACCAGAAAGGAAGATATTCCAAAAACAGCCTTCACCACTCGGTACGGTCTATATGAATACACCGTCATGTCCTTTGGTCTCACCAATGCACCGGCGACCTTCTCTAGACTTATGAATTCTGTCTTCCATGAATACCTCGACAAGTTCGTTGTGGTATATCTCGATGACATTCTGGTCTACTCAAAATCCGAGGAAGAGCATGGAGAACACCTTCGTCTCACTCTCATGAAACTTCGCGAGCATCGTCTATATGCCAAATTCTCCAAGTGTGAGTTCTGGATTCCAGAAGTTGCTTATCTTGGTCATATCATCTCTGCCAAGGGCATAGCCATTGACCCGGAAAAGGTTAAGGCAATTGTTGATTGGAAACCTCCTAAGACGGTGAAACAAGTCAGAAGTTTTCTTGGCTTGGCTAGCTATTGTCGTCGTTTCGTCCAAAACTTCTCCAAGATTGCCAAACCCCTCACTGATCTCACAAAGAAGGACAAGAAGTTCGTTTGGACTCCATAGTGTGATGAAAGTTTCAATCTCTTGAAGACTAAACTCACTTCCACCCCAGTTTTGGTTGGCCCAGATACTACCAAACCTTTCCAGATATTCGGCGATGCATCTCTCCAAGGTCTAGGTGCAGTTCTTATGCAAGAACGTCAAGTTGTGGCTTATGCTTCACGTCAGTTGAACCCACATGAGCAAAACTATCCCACTCATGACCTAGAACTTGCAGCAGTTGTGTTTGCCCTCAAGAAATGGAGACAATACTTGTTGGGTAACAAAACTGAAATCTTTTCCGATCATAAGAGTCTGAAATACATCTTCACTCAACCAGATCTAAACCTCAGGCAAAGGAGATGGATTGAAAAGATTAAAGACTTTGATCTCACCATTTCTTACACTCCAGGCAAGGCTAATGTTATGGACGATGCTCTCAGTCGCAAGTCATATTGCAATAATCTCATGATCATGGAAAGCCAACCTCCACTTCATGAAGAATTCCAGAAGCTGAACCTTGGTCTTGTCCCTCAAGGTTACCTTGCTAGCTTGACAGCCAGTCCAACTCTCGAGGACAAGATTCGTTCTGAACAACTTCGTGATACTGAAATCAAGAAGATTGTAGAGCACATCAAAGAAGGCAATGATAAATTCAAGTCTTTCTCAATTGATGACAAGGGAACTGTGTTCTTCGAAGGACGCATTGCAGTTCCTCAGATCCAAAGTCTCAAAGATGTCATTCTCAAGGAGGCTCATGAAACTCCTCTCTCAATCCACCCTGGAAGTACAAAGATGTACCAGGATCTCAAGACTCTGTATTGGTGGCCTGGCATGAAACGTGAAATTGCTCAATACGTTTCTGAATGCGACATTTGTCAACGTGTTAAGGCAGTCCATCAGAAAACAGCAGGTCTACTCCAACCTCTGAAAATTCCTGAGTGGAAGTGGGACATGATTTAAATGGACTTCGTTACTGGTTTTCCAAAGTCCAAGAAGGGAAACGATGCAATCTTCGTTGTTATTGATCGTCTCACTAAGGTAGCTCACTTCTTTGCTGTCAAAGAAACTATCTCAGCTAGACAGTTAGCAGAGCTCTACACAGCAAGGATCGTTCCTCTTCATGGTGTTCCATTGGAAATAAGCTCAGACCGTGGAAGCATATTCACTTCTCATTTCTGGAAAAGCTTTCAAGATGCATTGGGCACCAAACTGCTGTTCAGCACAGCTTATCACCCTCAGTCTCAGGGGCAAGTCGAAAGAGTCAATCAGATTCTCGAGGATATGCTCAGAGCATGTGGTCTCTCCTTTGGCATGAAATGGGAGGGTTGCCTTCCGTATGCTGAATTCTCCTACAACAACAGCTACCAGGCAAGCCTAGGCATGGCACCATTTGAGGCATTGTATGGCCGCAGATGCAGGAGTCCAATCAATTGGTCTGGAGCTGGTGAACGTTCACTGTTAGGCCCTGACATTGTTAAGGAAGCCGAGGATAAAGTTCGCATCATTCGTGACAACCTCAAGATTGCTCAGTCTCGTCAGAAGAGCTACTATGACAGCAAGCACCGGGATATGATCTATGCACCTGGTGACAAGGCATATCTCCGTGTAACTCCCCTCAGGGGCACTCATCGTTTTGGTGTGAAAGGAAAGCTTGCACCAAGATACATTGGTCCTTTAAACATTCTCTCAAGACGTGCGGAAAATGCCTATCGTCTTGAACTTCCAGAAAAACTATCCAAGGTGCACGATGTGTTCCACGTGTCACAGCTCAAGAAGTGTTTCAAAGATCCAGATCGTGCAGTTGATCATGATTCCATTGAACTGCAAGATGATCTATCTTATGAGGAGCACCCTATTCGTATTCTCGATGAGGCCGAGCGTAAGACTCGCAACAAGAGCACCAAGTTCTTGAAAGTGCAGTGGTCGCATCATTTCGATAAAGAGGCAACGTGGGAGACCGAAGAGAATCTTCGTAAGAAGTATCCGGACCTTTTCACTTCTCAGTAAGGAATCTCGGGGCGCGGTTCCTTAAAGAGGGGCGTTTTGTAACATCCCAAGTATGAAAATACCCCTAGAATGTTTGATTTCCTGTTTAATCAAAGTATTGCATCATGTCATCATGTTTATTTCCTTGTTTGCATTTGTTACTATTTGTTTTGCTTATGTTTTTATTCTGTTTCCATATTGGAATCCAAACATTATTCAACTTGTTATCATACTTGTCATGTTACAATCTTGTTTTCAAATAAAGTTCAACTCAAACAAACTTTTGTTTCCAATTATTCCATATTTGAATCAACTAATAAAATGGTGCTTTTATTTCAATTAAGTAATCCCAAATTGCTTTCAAATTCAAAGCATCTTCAAGCAGCACCTCATTTGAAAATTATAAAAATACCAAACAAATTATAATCACATTTGTTCAATTTAATCAATAGGGGTCACCCTAATAAAAACATTGTTTCCAATATTAATCAATTAATTATCAACTTATTCAAATTCAAACCAAAAACTTTCAAACAATACCCATTTTTGAAATTATGAAATTACAAAACAAATATACTCATTGTTTCCAATTAAAGTTATTTGGGTCACCCTATTTAAAATTTTGGTTTCAATAATCATTTTTAATACTCAAATCATCCAAATATGAATTAATTCCAAACAGCACCAAAATTCAAATGTTTTTGAATTCCAAATTTGGTTTTTGGTTGTAGTTGACCTAAACAGCCCACCCAATTTGATGGAGGGATGCTAACCCGGTAGGCCAACTCCAAGGTATAACCCGGCCCAAAGGACGCTGCGCAAAGATCCGGCTAAGGGTAAAGAAACTTCTGGAAGGCCCAAGTTTGTAGGCCTCGTAACCCGGATTGTGGGTTACGGTAAAGGAAAGCTAGAGTTTGTATGCGGTGTCCGGGTAGGATTCAGGGTGCGCCTTGGAGAGTAAGCCAGGGGGGTATGGGTGCTTTATAAACCAACCCCCAGGTCTAGTTGAGGGAGATCTAAGAACCCTAGTAGTACCGCTTGATATCGAGCATCCAGTGTATACGAGAGATCGAGTTAATATATTGAGATCGGAGACTCGGCGACTTGATTGCCGGCTACCAGATCGAATTCCATCATGTTTTCCTCTGAGCTAAACCCTCTCCCAAACGCCTGTGTCGTCTTGCCCCAATCAGTTACCCCGGTAACGTCTGCCGTGATAATCCCACGACAGTTGGCGCCCACCGTGGGGCCTGCGTCCAAAGGTGTTTACATCACGGGAGAAGCTCGGAAGAACATGGAGAATCTTGTTGTCGGCGAGATCTACATCGACCACAAAGGAGAAAAGACGGTGGACGATTCCGGCTGGGGGCCAGAGTCGGATCACCTCGAATCCGGATCCGTCATGACAATCGGCCGGATCAGCGTCTTCATTGGTATGGTATGTACTTCCGGTTTGGTCCCTGACAATTTTGGATCTGATTCTGTGTCAGGAGAGGCTACTTATATTCAATCAGATGAAGAAGAATCAGTTGGAACGACATATCCGACAGAAGAACCCATCGCGAAGTGGGAACAGCCGGAGGAACCGGCATAGACCCCGCGCGACCGGGTCGAAAGAGAGGAAGATACCGGGTCCATCCTGGATCTGCTGGAAAACCGGTATGAGGAGAATAACAGCGAAGGGGAACAGCATGAATTCGCGCCAAGCATCGTACGCCGAGTCGCGGTTTACACGGCTCCCGCGACCAATCTCAACCAAGAGACCGTAACCGCGGCCGCGGCCGGGTCAGCACAAGCATTAACCCGGCAGCAGGGGCCGGCTAACGGAAACACGGTTTTGGCCCAGGTTGACGGAGAGTCGGCATCGGTTACCAGTCAGGCGCCAGAAAACGAGCTACACGCGAACACGTTCGGATTCCTAGCAAACCGGACACCAGGAGCGGGTCCTTCTAATCCGCAACACCCGGCCTTGTTCGACAACAATCTGATCCTAGATCCGACGGTTCTTGCCACAGTTATCACTCCAGAGAACGCGGCGGAACGTGTTAGGGATTTGGATGTAGCCCGTCGTGCATTGGAGCAGCAGAGAAGGCAAGTAGAAGCAGAAAGGCAAGGGATGGCCACACGGCAACGCGAGCTGGATGCACTGGAAACTCGGCTCCGGGAGGAAACGACTAGAATACATCAAAGGCACCAAACTAGATTACCAGCATTGGGAGGAGTCATAAACCCGGCCGCACTATTTATCACGCCTCAAGATCAGCCGATCCCAGCGGCAAATCAAGGAACCGCCCCTCAGCCGACAACCGGAGGAGCACAACCGGTAGATACGCAGGCCGGATTACCTGCACCACAGACTGGAGTTACTGCTGGCAGTACTGTACCACCGCCACCACCACCACCACCATCGCGTTTTCGCACACCAGCAGGTCATTACAACAATCCCATGGACAACGTGTACGCGGCAACGCTTGCACTAAATCAAATCCCCGTGAGAGAGTCACCCCACGCAGAGGAGACCCGGCGGGCGATAGATATGCTGCGCACCGCGGTGGCGCAACAGGTTAATTACCCGGATCACAGAAGTGGAATGCATGGGACGCCATATGTCAGCCAACAACAAGGTAACGCTGGAAACATCCAAACAAGTTCGGCACTGCGGAGGGAAGAGCAGCAGCAAATGCCGCCTCCTCCACACGTTCAGGCAGTACCCGCAGCATCAGCAGCACATGCCGTCGTGGATAGTTCCAGAGCCAGGAGAGCCGTGGCCGGGTCTGCGGCACATGGGCCACCAGCGGTACCGCAGCCAGCTGTACCCCCTGCAGGATCACATGTTTCCCGAGTAAGACCAGTTTCAACCATTCTTGCAGGGCCTAAGTGTCTTTCGGATAGCATCAGATCTGAACCTTACCCGGAGAAGTTCAAAGAACCGGGTAAAGTGGTGAATTATGAGCCGACTATGGATCCGGAAACATGGTTGAGCAGCTATGAGATGGCCATGTCGATTCGCAATGCGTCCGAGAATCTTCAAGCCAAATTCATGTATCTAATGATGTCAGAGGGAGCAGCAAAGTTATGGTTCGCCAATCTACCGGAAGGATCTATTAAGTCATGGGAAGAATTGAAAACTGCGTTTATCAAGCACTTTCATGGGACGTGTAGAAAATTATTCACTATTGACGACTTAGAGCGATGTGTTCAGAAGAAGGGAGAATCGGCGCGCAGCTGGGTCCGCCGGGTTATGGAAATTCTTCATTCGTCTACGGATATTCAGCCCAAGGATGCGCTGCAAGCTATGGCAAAGACCTGCAAGTACACACCTTTAGTACAAAAGTTAACTCGCATGAAATCTAGTCGGAATGCTTCGGAGGTTACAATGGGAGAATTGATGGATGCATGCAACAAACATGCCGCAACGGACACTACGGAAGAGGAAACTGATGATAAAAAAGCAAAAGCAAACACAAGTAGTAATGGAAGAACCGGCAACGGATCAGCGCCGGGTAACAACAGCCAGAACAAGCGTCCGTTTGAAGGAGGCTCCAAGTTTGTCGCCAATACTGAAGCTGGATCTTCCAGACCCAGGGCAGAAGGAAATTTCAATGCTGGAAATCACAATGGAGGAAACTATCAAGGGCCACCAAGGCCGAGTAATAATTGGGACATATTCAGAATGGCATGCCCGAAGCACAGCAGGAACGGTAGGCCAGCTAACCACTCCTTGGAGCAGTGCGCCGACCTACAGAGATGGAAGAATGAGGAAGTGAACAGAGCCATGCGAGGTGCAGGACGGGGAGGAGGATCGGGTCCAGGTGGAAACCCGGGCAACGGCCCACCCTCAGCCGGTAACCCGGCAGCTGGAAATCAAGATAATAACCAAGGGGTAGCAGGAGGTTTCCAGGCTAACCCCAAACAGTTGGGTCAATATCACGTGCATACCACAGGAGGTTCTAACAAGGACAAAAAGATACTGAAGCAAGCGGTCAATTCAGTTTCTTCGGCTGTCCCGAGATACCTGAGATGGTCAGAACAGGACGTAACATGGAGCAGAAGGGACCACCCAGAGAGAGTAGAACACCCGGGAGTCTTAGCATTAGTAGTCGCACCGCAGGTTAATGGATATGAGCTGAAAAAGGTTTTGATGGATGGTGGAAGTAGCATCAATATACTGTATTGGGAAACCTTCTTACGCATGGGCCTCAAGCAGTCTCAGCTACAAAAAAGCTCAACAATTTTTCATGGGATAGTGCCGGGTCATTCAGCGTGCCCCGAGGGAAAAATCGCATTGGAGGTAGCTTTTGGGGAATCAAAGGATAACTATCGAGTTGAGTGGCTCACTTTTGAGGTGGTTGCGCAGTCCTTATCACGCGTTATTCGGAAGGCCGGCTTACGCCAAGTTCATGGCTAGGCCGTGTTACGTGTATCTACGAAGACCATTACCATACACGGAAATCGAGACATAGCAGCTGAATGCGATGAAGGAGACGCAGCAATGGCCGAGCAAGCCTGTAGAAAAGAGGAGCTCAAGCATTACCGGTCTCAAGCAGACCCAGAGGACAGAACCACATCAAAAAGGCCGAATACTGAAGGCGGAAGAGCAAAGTCCAAGGCAGCACAAGATGCTAAGATGGTGGCTTTCGTCGAGGATGATTCCCCCAAACAACCTGCCATAGGAGAAGAAATTGCACGACCGCTCACAACCAGCCGCATTATGGAAACACCTCACCCGGGTTGGCTAGTAAACCCGGTACTCATCATGAAAAAGTCCAGCAAATGGAGAATGTGTATCGGTCACGTCAGCCCGGGACCGGTTCCCAAGAAGAACTAGAAACAATGTAACGGGCAGCAGGTTTCAGACGCGCTCTTTTCCTACCCAGGTTACCTAAGGGGACTAGAAGGTTTTTAATGAGGCGGCCTGCTGATCCAAACTTTCTCATATCAATAAAGAGATGGTTATCAAGTCCTATTTTGTTATGATCTTTACTTCAGTTACAGGTTAGTAGTATCCACTGCTACCAATACATCAGTATCATTAAGTATGTTGAATATATATAGGTCTCGGGGGCTGGTTGCTTAAATAGCACGGCCACAAACCCAAAGACCCGGCCTTGATGCCTATGAGTTATAAGGGCTGATTACTCGCAAACGAGTACGGCTGCAATCTTATAACCGGACAAAGGAGCCAAATTTTCTTGACTTTTCTTACTTAAGCTCGATGTGACTCGCACTAAAGTGGCATGATTTGCTCGCTTACGATTACAGTCAGCCATGAAGCCCAATGGGACTTGCATGACCCCGTTTTCGTATAGATGTAACAACATGGTATCCACGCGAAAGCCGGCTTACAGTATAAGATAGTCAAAAGGGTCATCTAAACCACAAGTTATGCAGAGTACAAGGCTAATAGCTGGAAACTCAACGTTTATCAAGCATAACTTCATTATCTGTATGAAATAATTCCGGGTTTCGGCTTAGCAACAACAAGTTTGTTCTCTTCGAAAAGACCACACACCACAGACTCGGACATTCGGGCCTTGGGGACTGTGGGTTTCGAAGCAGGATCAAGTTATTTCGTTGCTAAGCTCGAAAGACCCCAATGTCTGAGTCGTGGGGACTTGGGGACTTAAAGAAAAGTCCACCTGTCAAAACTCACGATACTCGGAAATAAGGAGGGGAATAAAAAGAAATGAAAAGAAAGTTGGGTTATCAGGAATAAGATAGACAAGTATCAAGTTCATCAAAAAGCCTAGAAAGGCACGAAGTGCATCACAGAATTAAAGTGCGTTGCAAGTTGCGATACCAGTATCAAAGGTGCACAGGTGCACCGTCAAAAGAATACTTGTTTCGAATAAAAGTATCAGACGATCGAGGTATTTCGATGGCAACTGCCTATTCGGCTTCCTGAGTAGGGTCCACATCTTTTCCCTTGGCCTCCGGGTCTTGCTCCTGGATTTGCCCTTTGGCTTTATCGGCATCATCACCCGGATTCTTCGAGGCAGGACGGACAGGCGGAAGAACAGCTGGTGTAGAGGTGGTTGGCCCTGATCCCAACTCGGCCTCTCTCTTTGCAGTTTCTTCCCTCTTCCTGGCCGAGTCAGCAGCCCATTTCTCCAAAACATCAAAGGGCGGGGTGCGTCCTCTGTAACGATTTTGCCTTCAGCATCGTATGCGCTCATAATTGTGTTCAGATCCATACTATCGGCCAAAGTGGTGGCCGAGTGACGCACTGCGGACTGTATGTCCTTGAAGTCCTTTGGTGTAAACTTGGAACCATCTGCCTTGAATTCTGGAAACCCGGATATTACCTTTGCCGGATCAAGCTTCGGAAAGTAAGCCTTGGCCAGGGTAAACGCCCGGGTCATACCAATCCGGCATGCCGAGCGTTTCCAGATTTCAATCCAGGCAGGCAAAGTGGAGCAGTCTTGGATGAGATTTTCTTCACCCGGATATACCTCAGTAGGCCACTTCACGGCATCCAGTATAAACTTTGTGCCGGCAAAGAAAGTCCGGAGCACAGTCTTTAAGGTTCTAGCCTTGGCAATGGCATCCTCCTCTGGGGCCGCAAGGTTGGCACCTACAGTTGAAACAAAGGAAGAACGTATCAGTAATCCCGAGTATCATATAATAAAGTAAAGGCATGAAGTCAGTCGGCAGCAAAAACTTACTAAGCAAGATGCGATAGGTATCGGTAACCTGGTCCGATAATTTTTTCAGTGCGGTTTGAGCAGTAGTGCACTTCTTCTTGTATTTAGAAACATCCTTCTTCAAGGTTTCCATGTCAGCCTCAAGGGCTTCTCTACGTTTCACCTCCGCAAGAAGAAGTTGTTCGGTCTTGAGCAAAACTTCGTCAGACCGGGTCATCTGTGCCTATAAAGAACAAGGGGCACAAGTATCAGTCGGGTATCATGGCAAGCCGACTATTGAATAAAGTACCAAGCATAACTTCAACAAAGTTATGCTCGAAACTTGGGGACTAAGTGTATACTGTGAGATATCAAGTGTTGTTACCTGGTGCTCGGCGGCCATGCGCTCCAGAATATTGCTCTCTGAGGTCTTCATATTGAGGAGAGCGCTCATCAGTTCATCAAAGGTATCATTACCCGTATTAGAGGACCCGGGGCCTTGGAACCTCGGAGAAGGAGTTTTCTTCTTAGCAGAAGGCGGCCTCCGGGTCATTCGAATGTCGGAATCCGATGCTCCCTCTCCCGCACCCAGAGTTGCAGTTTTGCCTTTCTTGCCTGCATGAGAGGCTATCAAATACTCGGCTTCTTGTCTGGCCGGGTTTATTGGTGACGCTTGTTCTTTGCCGCTAGACGCGGCTGTTGTCTTATCAGTCAGGTTCCCCTTACCCGGGTCATCGGTCTCCATATCCTCTTGGTCGCTAATAACGACCGTGGCCCTATAGATAGTATGAGTGAGCAGTTAGTGTACAATCAGGAAAGGGTGATGAAAATGTGATAGAACATCAGGAAAGGGATTTTACCCGGTATTCACCGCAAAGTCCGAAGGGAATTCGCTGCTGGACTCGGGCGAAACTGAAAAGTATCAAGCAAGATTTCATAAGGGAATGGTTTAGGAAGATTGTTTCGTCCGAGAAAAGATAGGGTAAATACCAGCGCGCCGAGTCGAAGACAATGAAATACCCGGGTTAAGAGCAGCATCACCCGGGTAATTTCGAGTCGTTCTGCGCTTGGTCATGGGCGACTCCTTCAAATATGGCCAGTGGAATAACGTCAAGTTAGCTCATGTATATCATCAAAGGAATACAAATTGGATGCAAGGAGGCAATATGAAACCTTGAGGGCGGCCCCTCGGGGTTTTCTCTTAGATCCGACTTTGACTGTCGGCTCCACTTCCTCCTCGTCACTGGCGGATTCTACTTTGCCGTCAGTCTCTTCTCCTTCATCCTTGTCCTCTGACTCTGGAAGTTATCAAGGTCACAGTTGGAAAATGAAGAACGAGACACGATGAACTCAAGGGAATTGCGTGAAGTTCGAAACGCACCTTCATCCGAGTTAATGCCCTCCTCTTGCTCCTCTGGGTTTCCGGAGTTAGGAGGAGTTTCAATCTTCCAAAAGGGATCATCAGCCTGGGAGGAAGGTATAAGAATAAGGGTTATTAGTCATATCGAGCGGAAGGTGTGAAAGAAAGAGTATGAAAATCGAGTTTTTACCTTGGGGGTTGGGTTCTCCCGAGTGAAGGGTTCTAACCCGGCTATGTTCCGGATTACCTCCATCTTCTCTGTCAGGAAGCTCTTGATAGTTTTGTTGGTATCTCCAGCTGCAAAGCTGTGGGTGGAGTACCGGAGCGAGTCCGTGGCGTGCCCTGAATACCCGCACATCAACTTAGTGCGGATGGAGTTGGGTTGGATCCGGAAATCGACCCAAGTTTTAACCAGGTTAAGCCCAATGAGACCTTGGGCCGACAGAACAGAGATTTTGGCTAGTAAAGGCCGGATGGCCTCCCTGTCCGAGTCAGGGGCAAAGGCATTAAAAGATTCGAAGATATCAAGAAGGCCCTCCGAGTAACCCGGCAGTTTCTTTTGGCCGGGTGGGGAGGTGTCTCGGCAATAGAAGTACGAGAGTTGCCAGTGTTTGACGTGGGAGTTGAGGGTGAGGGGTGGCATCAGAGAATTCTTGCGGCGCTGGATAGAAACCCCGCCGCAAGCGAGAAGTGCCCCGTCACCGCTTTCGCGGCACGGTTTGCACTGGAAAAGCTCGACAAAAAGAGCCAAACTTGGCGGAGTGCACAAGTATGACTCGGAGAGAACGATGAAGTGGGAGATATTTAATACGGAATTAGGCCCTATGTCAAAAATGCGAAGGCCGTAATGGCTTAGAATATCGCGGAATAAAGGATGACCCGGAGGACGGAAGCCCCGGGTCACGTGTTCCACAAAACATATTACCTCGTCCTTCGCCGGGGTAGGCCGGGTCTCGTTGCCCGGCACCCTCCAGTGGATTTCCTTTTGAGGGGGTAGAACCCCTAACTCGGCTAGTTCTTCTAACTTGGCCTTGGTGACCGAAGATCGCGCCCAGTTGGCGGATATGGAATTGGTGGTCTTGGCCTTGGCTGGTGTTTTTCCCTGCTTTTTGGGAGCCATTTGATTGACCTGCAAAGCACAAGGTAGAAGGATACAAGGAATAAGACCCGGAAACCATAAACTGGTCGAATATTGGTGAGTGGCATCGAGACAATATGGAAGTTACATACTATCCGGGTGTCATTTCGTGGAGCAAGGTTCAAGTTATCCGGGTATCAAGCGTCATTATAAAAATCATGGAGGCTTATGCATTAAAAGAATGTTCGAGGGTGATATATGGTTACACAGGTATCTATTACGAATAAAGGGAGTCGGAAAAGGGAAGATTTTCCGGATGATAGAGGTTAGGGCGGAAAAATTGGGCGGCCCGAGCCCAGGCTAGAGATTCCATTTCTGGATTTGTGGCAAAATTGGCAGCTATGGGCAGTAGGGGAGTAAAGTGCAGTTAGTATTCAATCCATTGGATAGACTAGAGTGAGTACAAGTAACTTAATTCGGCATGACCGGGAAAATGGCCGGCGGGTTGACCTAGATCTAATCTGAAGAAAATCAAGAAATTGCGGAGGACAGTTAACGGGTATGGGAGGCTTACTGGAGGAGATCGAAGCGAAGCTCGACGGAGGCAAATAGCGCAAGATTGGTGCCCCTTTGCGATTCCCGACGGGCCGGTTGGGGGTTTGGCGGCGGATCTTGGCGGCGCTGCAGAGTGCGCTGTGGCGGAGCGAAGCCGGCGGCCGATAGGCTCCGGTGATGCGCGCGGGGTTTCCGTGGTGGCGCTCTGTGAGCTTGAGCACGGAGGAAGAAAGGAAGAGGAGTGGGGGAAAGTGAGCCGTTGGGGTTAGGGTTACCCCTGCGAGCATATTTATAATGGTTCGTGTGGATAAGTTTGGTTCCACAAGCGGGAGCCGGGGATTGCGGAGTAACGGCTATCTGCTTGAGTTTTGCGAAATACACTTTAAGTGTTGAACGTGATATCTGGGCAGAAATAAGAAGGAGATATTCTTCATAATATCAAGATCAATTATCGAGTAAAGTGCAGGATCTTGACACTTTTATCAGGGCTTAGACCCGGAAAGCTAAGCCGGGTATTTGGAGAGGAGCCGGGTTACCATATGGCCACCGTGGAGCTGGGCCTAGCTGTTTATCGAAGCGTTTTAACCCAGCCTTCATGCATTTGGGCATTTGATGTTTTTTCAGGGAATAGCAAGCGCTTCAAGGAAGGATCCGTGAAGCCCAAGCTATTCTGGGGACTACTGATGGAGGGATGCTAACCCGGTAGGCCAACTCCAAGGTATAACCCGGCCCAAAGGACGCTGTGCAAAGATCCGGCTAAGGGTAAAGAAACTTCTGGAAGGCCCAAGTTTGTAGGCCTCGTAACCCGGATTGTGGGTTACGGTAAAGGAAAGCTAGAGTTTGTTTGCGGTGTCCGGGTAGGATTCAGGGTGCGCCTTGGAGAGTAAGCCAGGGGGTATGGGTGCTTTATAAACCAACCCCCAGGTCTAGTTGAGGGAGATCTAAGAACCCTAGTAGTACCGCTTGATATCGAGCATCCAGTGTATACGAGAGATCGAGTTAATATATTGAGATCGGAGACTCGGCGACTTGATTGCCGGCTACCAGATCGAATTCCATCATGTCTTCCTCTGAGCTAAACCCTCTCCCAAACGCATGTGTCGTCTTGCCCCAAGATCAGTTACCCCCGGTAACGTCTGCCGTGATAATCCCACGACACAATTTTTTTCAAAATTTTTGCAAACTCTAAACCTATCTAAATCTTCCATTTCTATTTGCTACAAAAAAAAACAGAAAAGCAAAAATAGAAAAAAGAAAAAACACAGCGCGCGCGGCAGCTAACCTAGCAGCCCAGCCCACCTTTTACCTTTCCTCGCGCGCAGCCAGCCCACACGGCCCGAAAACGGTTCGCGGCCGCCCCCGTCGTCTGTTCCGCGTACGGCGGACATCCGCCGATGCCACGTCGCCGCGGAAGCACCGCCGACGGCCATCCTCGCTCCCGCGGCCCTATTTAAGCTACCTAGGACCCGGCGCGCAGCCCTAAACCTAGCCCTACTCCCTATCCCCTCCAGAGCGCCGCCAATTTCTCTCCCTCGCCGCGATCCCCTCTCTATGCCGCCACTCGCCGGAGCTTGTTCTCTGAACCCGACATGGCCACGTCCACCTCGTTGCACCTCCACCCTACCTAGCCCCGGGGATCGAATCCCCGTTTCCTCCTCGAGCTGTTGGACACCGCAGCAGGCACGGGAACGTCTTGGATCGCCGCCGCCATCGTCGACGTCGCCGCCGGCCGCGCCCCCCTCGAACCTCTGCTTCCCACTACAACGCCGGTGAGGCCACCGTGACCTCCTCCTCCTCTCTGTTACATGCCCGCAAGCACGCGCACGCGAGCGCACACTTCATCCCAGCAGCACACGCGCACCTCGAGCTCGAGCACACGGTGATCGCCGCAGTTGAGCCACCGGGCAACTGTCAAAGTTTCAGACAAGGTTTTGTTCGTCAGTTAACTGCAGATCCACGAGCAGCACTTTATCCTGTCCGCGCACGGTATACTGACAACGAACTGAAAACACCGCACTGGTTACAGTGCGTTGCACGCACGGGCAGGTTCCAGGATCGAGTCCTGGCTCTCCCCCGGGAGAAATCCCACTTTTTTTCACCGCAGCGCTGACAGGGAGGGCCCCCTGTCAGCCACACACTTGCCACGCAAGCACCAGTGGCCCTGTGGCCCACTGGCAGTGGCCAGGGTAGACTCCCTGTGCGTATAAAATGTTTTTAACATTTTCTGTTTTCAAATCCAAGCCCTTAAAAATTGCAGAATGGTCCCTAGTTTTAAAAACCTTATAACTTTTATTTTATAACTCCAAATAATGAAAATAAAATATGTGTGCTGATCTAAATTAAATTATCTATCTTTTGGTACCATTTGTTTTCTGTTTTGAACCTTCCAAATGCAATTCAAATTTGAATTCAAATAATTCAATTGCAATTTGCTAAAATTCATAACTAATTCATTCTTAATCCAAATAAAATATGTTTTCCATGCTATTTCAAATAACCTTTTCAAATATAAATTTTGTTTCATGTTTTGAATAATTTAAATTGCCTAAATAATTTAAACCTTGTTTAAATCATTTAAATTTGGTAAAATCATAACTTGCTTAAATTAAATTATTTTTAAACATGCAAAATATGTTTTCAAACTAGAAAAGTATGAACTTTTCAAATATGAATTTGAATTTATGTTTTGAGCAAATAAAATTCAAATAAAATTCATACTTGTTTTATATTCATTTAAAACTTGTTTAATATTGTTTAAGTCATAATAAATTCATCCTAACTCCTATTTCAATATTTGAAACATGTAATCCAACTAAAATTTGGTATTATTTTCAAATATGAATTTTGTTATTTGTTTTGAACATTTTAAGTTGATGAAAACCACAAATACTTGTGTGACATCTTTAAGAAACCCAGAAATTTCCAATTTAATAAATGATTTCCAAACTTGTTAAATTCCTTTACCACTTGCATCTATTGTTGTTATTTTGTTGTTATCATCATGCATGCATCATGCTAAACAACTTTCATATGATAATTAATTATAGATCATTTTTTTCCACTTAATTCATGGACCTTTTCCATATGCAACTCAAAATTGCATATGGGTCCAATTAAATTGTGTTACCAAGTCCACTAGTTTATTTTGATGCATCTATTAAATTGTCATGCATCATCCCATGATTGTGCACTATGCCATGATATTGATTGTTTATATTTCTGTCTTGTTTGTTTGCTTCTTCTCGAATAGACGACGACGTTGAGACCGACGATCTTTACGACACCCCTTCTGAGGATCTAGCTCAGTACCGGGCTGCTGAGTTTGCAGGCAAGTTATCACTCACATGAACCACTGTGTTCCTTTCAACATTGGTTACCGATACTTTCCGTTGTCTATTTTGCTAGCCCTATGTATAGTTGTTTCTGTTACGAACCTATCACATGAATCCCTTAACCCTGATATTGCCTCACCTCCACTCCTACAACCCTATTGTTTGAGCCAGTGTCTTACTAGCATGCTAGGTTGTTTGCTCGAGTCTGTTACCCGTTACTTTCAGTTACTATATTTTTATTATGTTCTAGGGGGCTCGATGTTTAATCAATCAATCATGCTAATGTTATTGTTAAATAATAATTTGATGATAAGGCACCGGCAGGAGGCCCTTTGTGGTTTTGAGGCCTGCTAGTGTCGACCCTAATAGGAAAAGGGTCTTGTCTACTGATCCATGATGAGCGCACTACCCGCATGTGGGAAGCGAGTATGGCGCCCCTCAATTTGATTCGATTCGCATCTCGTCCAAATCGCCTCATTTAGTTCGTGTTTTCCATTGCCGCATGCATGTTTTGCGAGCCCAGCGCAGGGTGGAACTTTCGTAGTCGGCATATAGGGGGACACGTTCTTAGAGTGCTATGAGGGTCCATTTTCTTCTGGGCTCGATTAGCCGTGCGCCCAAGGTGCTTTGGGCTTGATGCGAAGAAGAGTTGAGTTGTGTTGAGTGCCCCGCTTGGTGGGAGGCATCCCATCTGGCGGGTTATTCATACGTGTACGGCCAAATTGGTGCAACCCTGCAGGGATAAATCTTCTCGAGAAGCCGTGTTTTCCGCGGTTATGGTTAACTTGGTGAAATTACTGGGTAACAAGTACTCAGGACAACTTAAACCTAATGATTCACAATCTCACACCCAATGATTAACAACTTGACTAGTAATAGAATTATTGACACAATAACTTGATTCATCTTTAATCCAACTGTGTGAGTTATCTCGGATTGCTTCTTTGGATAAGGGCGAGATCCAGGATGGGTTTGTTTGAAGTTATCTTTCAGTTGGTTACAATACTCGATCTTATCTTCTTTCTGTTAGCCGGAAGTGGTAGAATCTCTGTAGTTGGTTAGCGCAGCCAGTTGCAGCATCTTGTATATCCCCTTTCTTCCGTTGAACACAAGGCATCTGTGCTTGGTGTTGACGGGCTACACTTTGGTGAACTGTGAGTCTTGCTTGCCAGTACGTCTATGTACTGACCCCTTTGGGGCTGTGGTTTCCGCAGACTACGCTTACGAGGATCCAGGTGACGGCTACTACGTGGAGTTTGACGAGGCTGCTGACGAGTAGGTAGCGGACCCGGGCAGGATCTGAGACATCGTGGATGGGCTCCGTCTTTCTTTCAGTTTCCGGCTTCTTAAGCCTATTTGGATTTGTCTGTACTCAGACCCCCTTTGAATGCTTCCGCTGAGATGTAATGATGTTATGTTGGGACATGTGTCCTCTGGATGATTGTATTTGCTATCTCTGCTCTAGTGAGAGCTATTTGCAACTTATTTCAATCTTTTGTGTCTTAGAGATATGTTGTGCTATCATTCTGTTACAAGCCGTTGACGTACCATGTGTGTATGGTATGAAGTACGTCAATGGTAGTGTCCTGATCTCTATGGGATAGTTTACGTCGACGCTGAACAGATAGGGGTTGGTTGTCACACATACGTGTGTTGGCCTACTCGTAAGAGGACGCGGGTGCCGGTAAGCCCCGTAATCCAATCTACTACTGTTCAACGGAACGGCGAGTATCCTTTAGAAGTCCGGGTGCGACATCTATCCTTTTCTATTGTTGTGCTAAAATGCATGTCTATTTAAGATGCCGCCAACAAGGAACAACCCGCCTGAGCCACCGCCAATCACGGAGCTGCTGACTCAGATGACTCAGGTTATGGCACAGATGGCCCAGTTCCAGGCTAATCAGCACAACAACCAGAACGCTCCACGAGTCAGTATCAAGGAGTTTCTGAGTCTGGGGCCGAGAGCTTTCGTGGCAACACGCGAGCCTCTGGATGCTGATGACTGGATCCGTGAGATGGCCAAGGCTCTGGACATTGCTCATGTTGCTGAGGAAGACAAGGTCAAGTATGCCTCCTACCTACTGAAGGGTCAGGCAGCTACTTGGTGGGAGAACTACCAGACCATGAGAGCTGGCTACCCAATCACCTGGGGTTGTTTTAAGGAAGCTTTCCTGAAGCACCACATTCCAGATGGTCTCATGGAAAGGATGCGTGAAGAGTTTTGCTCTCTCAAGCAGGGCAAGCTGGATGTCATTGGCTATCAGAGTGAGTTCAATCGCCTCGCTCGTTACGCTGGTGATGAGGTGTCCACTGAGGCTAAGAAGATGGCAAGGTTTCGCAGGGTTTAACCGGAACTCAAGTACGCCCTCACCAACATCAAGGCCAAAGACTTCGAGGAGCTCGTTAACACCGCGCTCAATGAAGAAAATGGGCGCAAGGCGTTCGAGGAGTCTCGAAAGCACTCGCGTGAGGGTGGTTCCTCCTCCAACATGACCACCCCTCCGCAGAAGCGCCAAATCTGGGTGCCAAATGGTGCTGTCACTCGGGCTCCATATGCCCAAGCTTCTCCAGGCTTTGCTCCCCGCCCACCCAACCCATCTCAGATGCATGGTCAGAGGTTCTCAATGGGGCAGCCAAGGCCAGATCCTCCTCGTGTCGTCACTTGCTTCAAGTGCAAGCAGACAGGGCACTACGCTGCCAAGTGTACGCAGAGGCAGCTACCTCCACCACCACCTCGTTCCAACACAAACCAGGCAATGGTGTGTGCTCCCCCGGCTAAAGCCTTCAACTCCAACAACAGGCATGTCGGGAGGACCGCGAGGGTGAATCATGTCAAGGTCGACAAAGCTGAGGAAGCTGCTGACGTCGTTCTCGGTACATTTCCCGTAAACTCTAACCCAGCTAAAGTGTTGTTTGATACCGGAGCATCGCATTCTTTTGTGTCAAAGATCTTTGCGACAGCAATTAAGCTCCCCTTTGTTGGTTTGGGTTCCCCGCTAGTAGTAAACTCCCCTGGAGCAACTATGCAAACTTCCAAGATCAGTCACAAAAATCAAATCCTAATTGGAGGTCACATATTCCTTGCTTCCCTCATACTACTTGGCAATTCTGACATTGTTGTCATTCTTGGCATGGATTGGTTGAAGGCCAATAAAGCTACGATTGACTGTGCTCAGAAGTCAATAACTCTGTTCCACCCTTCTGGCCAGATAGTCTATTCTCCAAATGAATCAAGTTCTGTTCAGCTTTACACCCTCGATGCTAAACCTCTACCTCTACATGAAAAAGTTCCGGTGGTTTGTGAATTCCCTGACGTCTTTCCAGAAGAGTTGCCAGGGATGCCTCCGGACAGAGCAGTTGAGTTCGTGATCGAGCTTGAACCAGGTACTGCTCCAATCTCTAAGCATCCATACAAGATAGCTCCTCCTGAACTGAAACTGTTAAAGGAGCAAATCGATATGTACATGGAGAAAGGCTACATTCAACCTAGTTCTTCGGCTTGGGGTTGCCCAACTCTGTTCGTTGCGAAGAAGGATCAAACAAAGAGACTCGTTGTTGACTATCGTCCTCTTAACGAGAAAACCATCAAAAACAAGTATCCAATTCCTCGTATCGATGATCTTTTTGATCAACTTGTTGGAGCCTCAATATTCTCAAAGTTGGACTTGAGAATGGGTTACCATCAAATAAAGATCAGAAAGGAAGATATTCCAAAAACAGCTTTCACCACTCGGTACGGTCTATATGAATACACCGTCATGTCCTTTGGTCTCACCAATGCACCGGCGACATTCTCTCGACTCATGAATTCTGTCTTCCATGAATACCTCGACAAGTTCGTTGTGGTATATCTTGATGACATCCTTGTCTACTCAAAATCCGAGGAAGAGCATGGAGAACATCTTCGTCTCACTCTCATGAAACTTCGCGAGCATCGTCTATATGCCAAGTTCTCCAAATGTGAGTTCTGGATTCCAGAAGATGCTTACCTTGGTCATGTCATCTCCGCCAAGGGCATAGCCATTGATCCAGAAAAGGTTAAAGCAATTGTTGATTGGAAACCTCCTAAGACGGTGAAGCAAGTCAGAAGTTTTCTTGGCTTGGCTAGCTATTTCCGTCGTTTCGTCCAAAACTTTTCCAAAATTGCCAAACCTCTCACTGATCTCACAAAGAAGGACAAGAAGTTCGTTTGGTCTCCACAATGTGATGAAAGTTTCAATCCTGAAGACTATACTCACTTCTACACCAGTTCTGGTTGGCCCAGATACTACCAAACCTTTCCAGATATTCTGCGATGCATCTCTCCAAGGTCTAGGTGCAGTTCTTATGCAAGAACGTCAAGTTGTGGCTTATGCTTCACGTCAGTTGAATGCCCATGAGCAAAATTATCCCACACATGACCTTGAACTAGCAGCAGTTGTGTTTGCCCTCAAGAAATGGAGGCAATACTTGTTGGGTAATCGCACTGAAATCTTTTCCGATCATAAGAGTCTGAAATACATCTTCACTCAACCAGATCTAAACCTCAGGCAAAGGAGATGGATTGAAAAGATTAAAGACTTTGATCTCACCATTTCTTACACTCCAGGCAAGGCTAATGTTATGGCCGATGCTCTCAGTCGCAAGTCGTATTGCAATAATCTCATGATCATGGAAAGCCATCCTCCACTTCATGAAGAATTCCAGAAGCTGAACCTTGGTCTTGTTCCTCAAGGGTATCTTGCTAGCTTGACAGCCAGTCCAACTCTCGAGGACAAGATTCGTTCTGAACAACTTCGTGATGCTGAAATCAAGAAGATGGTAGAACACATCAAAGAAGGCAAGGAGAAATTTAAGTCCTTCTCAATTGATGACAAGGGAACTGTATTCTTCGAAGGACGCATTGCAGTTCCTCAAGTTCAAAGTCTCAAAGATGTCATTCTCAAGGAGGCTCATGAAACTCCTCTCTCCATCCACCCTGGAAGTACAAAGATGTACCAGGATCTTAAGACACTGTATTGGTGGCCTGGCATGAAACGTGAAATTGCTCAATACGTTTCTGAATGCGACGTTTGTCAACGTGTTAAGGTAGTCCATCAGAAAACAGCCGGTCTTCTCCAACCACTAAAAATTCCTGAGTGGAAGTGGGACATGATTGAAATGGACTTCGTCACTGGTTTTCCAAAGTCCAAGAGGGGCAACGATGCAATCTTCGTTGTTATTGATCGTCTCACTAAAGTAGCTCACTTCTTTGCTGTCAAAGAAACAATCTCAGCTAGCAAGTTAGCAGAACTCTACACAGCAAAGATTGTTCCTCTTCATGGTGTTCCATTGGAAATAAGCTCAGATCGTGGAAGCATATTCACTTCTCATTTCTGGAAAAGCTTTCAAGAAGCATTGGGCACCAAACTTCTGTTCAGCACAGCTTATCACCCTCAGTCTCAAGGGCAAGTCAAAAGAGTCAATCAGATTCTCGAGGATATGCTCAGAGCATGTGGTCTCTCCTTTGGCATGAAATGGGAGGATTGCCTTCCATATGCTGAATTCTCCTACAACAACAGCTTCCAGGCAAGCCTAGGCATGGCACCATTTGAAGCACTCTATGGCCGCAGATGCAGGAGTCCAATCAATTGGTCTGGAGCTGGTGAACATTCACTCTTAGGCCCTGACATTGTTAAGGAAGCCGAAGAGAAAGTTCGCATCAGTCGTGACAATCTCAATATTGCTCAGTCTCGTCAGAAGAGCTACTATGACAGCAAGCATAGGGATATGATCTATGCACCTGGTGACAAGGCATATCTCCGTGTAACTCCCCTCAGAGGCACTCATCGTTTTGGTGTGAAAGGAAAACTTGCACCAAGATACATTGGTCCCTTCAACATTCTCTCAAGGCGTGCGGAAAATGCCTATCGTCTTGAACTTCCAGAAAAACTATCCAAGGTGCACGATGTGTTTCACGTGTCACAGCTCAAGAGGTGTTTCAAAGACCCAGATCGTGAAGTTGATCATGATTCCATTGAACTGCAAGATGATCTCTCTTATGAGGAGCACCCTGTTCGTATTCTCGATGAGACCGAGCGTAAGAGTCGCAACAAGAGCACCAAGTTCTTGAAAGTGCAGTGGTCCCATCATTCCGATAAAGAGGCAACGTGGGAGACCGAAGAGGATCTTCGCAAGAAGTATCCGGACCTTTTCTCTTCTCAGTAGGAATCTCGGGGCGCGATTCCTTCAAGGGGGGCGTTTTGTAACATCCCAAGTATGAAAACTTCCATTTAGAATGTTTGATTCTTGTTTAATTAAAGTTTTGCATCATGTCATCATACTCATTACTTTGTTTGCATTTGTTTCATTTGTTTTCAGTTGGTTTGCATCTGTTTTTATTTGTTTTCACAATGGGAATTCAAACAATATTTCAAATGCTTTGTTCATACTTGTTATGCTACAACTTTCCAAATAAAAGGTTCAAATTAAACTTCCATTTGTTTCCATGAAAAATAAAAAGCTCAACTATTTATTTGTTCTTTAATAATCCACTTAATACAAATTGCATTCAAAATTCAAATCACTTTTTACAAACAGCACCCAATTTGAACTCATGAGAATTACAACACAATGCTAATACTTTTGTTTCAATTAAACTTTAGGGTTCACCCTATTTAAATGTTGTTTTCAATAGTTCACTTAATTAAATTTGCTTTCAAATTCAAATAAAATCCCAAACAGCAAACCATTTTGAAGTTATGAAACTTACAAAACCAAACAATCATTTTTGTATCAATTGAACATGTTTTTTTTTAAACAAGCTTTTGAATTGCTTAAGTTCATTTAATCACTTAATTCAAAATTCAATTAAATTAATTATTTTACAAAACAGCAATATGATTTGAACTTTTGGCAAACCAAAGTCAGCAATTTGTTGCTGTTGAAATTACTAACTTACACAAAAATTTCCCTAAATATTTCTAACTCAAAAACCCTAGTTTCTTCCTATTTCTATTTCTGCCAAAAAAAAGTAACAAAACAATAAAATAAAATAAAAAACGCGTAGAGGAGGGGAGCAGCCCAGCCCAGCTCCCTGGCCCGATACCGCTTCGCACCCCCTCCTCTTTCTTCCCCGCGTACGGCAGGTCATCGAGCGACGCCACGTCGACGGCGCGACAGTGAACGGCCGTGCGCAGCCCCGCAGCCCTATCAAACCTACCTCTCGAGTCCCCCGATGCTGCCCTAGCCACCTACCTCCCTCCTCCCTCGAGCTGCGCCTCCAATTTCCCTCTCTCCGCCGCGATCTTCCACCCCTCTGAAACCTCACCGGAGCGCCAACCTCTGAACCCGCGATGCTCGCCGCCGCTGCAGTCCTCCTCCTCCCTGGCTGACCGCGGGGATCAGACCGCCGTGCTTCCCTCTCCCTCGTCGACACCTCCACGACGCCCGGGACGGTCTGTAGCCACGCCGCCGTCCTCGCAGCTGTCGCCGGCGTCCACGTCTTCCTCGACCCTCTGCATCACCTGCAACGAGGGTGAGCACTGTGCCTCCACCTCCTCTCTATCCTCTCTGCAATCGCACGAACGAGCACCACAGCAGCACGGAAACATCAACGCACCAGCAGCACAACCACGGCGAGCCGCCGTCCGCCGGCGTTCGTTTTTCTTCAGGTTCAGAAACGCGTGTTTTCGTCAGTTTCAGATAGTGAGCGCTAACTGAACAATAACCTGTTTGCGCATGCTATACTGACAAGATCGAATCGCACAGCGCAGTGGTAGCAGTGTATTGCGCGCGCGCTCGAGCCCAGGGTTCGATCCCTGGCGCTCGCGAATAAACCCACCTTTTTTACAAGGACTGCTGACAGGGTGGCCCCCCCTGTCAGCTGTTGTGTGCGCACTGCTGCCACGTTGGCCCCAGGGACCACTGGCAGTGACCCAGGCTAGGTCACTGCACGGTGTAGATCTATTTTCAGCTTTTCTTTTTTCAGTTCAAGTCCAATTCTTTTACAGTTTGGTCCCTGAAATGAAAATGCAAATAACTTTTATTTTATAAATCCAACTAATGCAAATAAAATATGTTTGTTGAACCAAATTTAATTCTCTACCTGTTTATAACATTTGTATTCTGTTATGAATAATTCAAATGCATCCAAATTTCAAATTCAAACAATTCATTTAAAATTTGATTAATTGCATAACTAATTCATACTTAATCCAAATAACATAAATAAAATATGTTTTCCATGCCATTTTGAACCATCTTTTCAAATATAAATTTTGTTTCATGATTTGAATAATTAAAATTGCTTAAATAATTTAAACCTTGTTTAAATCATTTAAATTTGCTAAATTCATAACTTGCTCAAATTAAATTATTTTTGAACATGTAAAATATGTTTTCAAACTAGAAAAGTATAACCTTTTCAAATATGAATTTGAATTTATGTTTTGAACAGATAAAATTCAAATAATATTCAAACTTGTTTTAAATTCATTTAAAACTTGTTTAATCTTGTTTAATTCATAATTAAATCATTGTAATTCCTTTTTCAATAATTGAAACATGTAATCCACCTAAAATTTTGTGCTCTTTCCAAATATGAATTATGTTATTTGTTTTGAACAATTTAAATTGCTGAAAGCAACAAATGCTTGTGTAACACCTTTAAGGAACCAAAATTTCTTAACTTAATCAATAAAATTCTAAACTTGGTAAACCTTATCTTAAATTGTTTCTATTGTTGTTATTTTTCTGTTTTCCTCATCCATGCATCATACTAATCCACTATCACTTATTGGTTAGCTGTAAAACAATTGTTCCCACCTTAATTGATGGGCTTTTCATATGCAACTCAAATTGCATATGGGTCCATTTAATCATGTTGTTACTATGTGAACTAGTCTATTGTGATGCATCAATTAAATTGTCATGCATCATCCCATGATTGTGCATTATGCCATGTTATTGATTGTTTATCTCTCTGCGTTGTTTGTTTGCTTCTTCTCGAATAGACGACGACGTTGAGACAGACGATACTTACGACACCCCTTCTGAGGATCTAGCTCAGTACCAGGCTGCTGAGTTTGCAGGCAATGTATCACTCACATAAACCAATGTGTTATTTTCAACATTGGTTACCGATACTTTCCGTTGTCTATTTTGCTAGCCCTATGTATCGTTGCTTCTGTTACGAACCTATCACATGTTATTCCTTAACCATGATATTGCCTCACCTCCACACCTATAACCCCTTTGCTTGTTGCCCGTGTCTTACTAGCATGCTTAGGGTTGTTTTTGCTCGAGTCTGTTACCCGTTACTTCCTGTTACTATATTTTCTATTATGTTCTGGGGCTCGATGTTAAACAACAACCTGTTAATTTTGAGGTAATAATAATTTGCTGATAAGGCACCGGAGGAGGCCCGGCGTGGTTTTGAGGCCTGCTAGTGTCGACCCTAATTAGGAAAAGGGTCTTGTCTACTGATCCATGATGAGCGCACTATCCGCATGTGGGAAGCGTGTATGGGCGCCCCCCCTCAATTTGATTCGATTCGCATCTCGTCCAAATCGCCACACTTAGTTCGGGCTTTCCATTTGATGCACGCATATGCAGGTACGAACCCGAGGCCAGGGTGGAACTTTTGTAGTCGGCATTTAGGGCGGCGTGGACTTCCAGTGCTATGAGGGTCCCCTTTTCTTCGTGGGGCTCGATTAGCCGCGCACGCACAGCACGTGGTGCTTTGGGCTTGATGCGAAGAAGAGTTGAGTTGTGTAGAGTGCCTCGCTTGGTGGGTTTGATTCCCGTCTGGCGGGATATTCTTACGTGTACGGCCAAATTGGTGCACCCCTGCAGGGATAAATCTTCTCGAGAAGCCGTGTTTTCCGCGGTTATGGTTGACTTGGTGAAAGTACTGGCTAACAAGTACTCAGAACAACTTACACCTAACTAATGATAACTTGACTAGTAATAGTCTTATTGACACAATAACTTGCCATCATTAATCCAACTGTGTGAGTTTATCCTCGGATTGCTTCTTTGGATAAGGGGCGAGATTCAGGATGGGTTTGTTTGGAGTTAGCTATAGTTGGTTACGATACGCTATCTTATCTCCTTTCTGTTAGCCGGAAGTTGTAGTATGTTCTGTAGTTGGTTAGTGCAGCCAGCTGCCGCATCTTTTGTATCACCCTTTCTTTCCGTTGAACCCAAGGCATCTGTGCCTGGTGTTGACGGGTTACACTTTGGTGAACTGTGAGTCTTGCTTGCCAGTACGTTTATGTACTGACCCCTTTGGGGCTGTGGTTTCCGCAGACTACGCTTACGAGGATCCCCGTGACGGCTACTACGTGGAGTTTGACGAGGCTGCTGACGAGTAGGTAGCGGACCCGGGCAGGATCCGAGACATCGTGGATGGGCTCCGTCTTTTCGTTTCCGGCTTCTTAAGCCTATTTGGATTTGTCTGTACTCAGACTCTTTGAATGCTTCCGCTGAGATGTAATGATGTTATGTTGGGACATGTGTCCTCTGGATGATTGTATTTGCTATCTCTGCTCTAGTGAGAGCTATTTGCACTTATTTCCATTCTTTTGTGTCCTAGAGATATGTTGTGTTATCATTCTGTTAAACGCCGTTGACGTACCATGTGTGTATGGTATGAAGTACGTCAATGGTAGTATCCTGATTTCTATGGGATGGTTTACGTAGACGATGAACAGTAGGGGTTGGTTGTCACACATACGTGTGTTGGCCTACTCGTAAGAGATGCGGGTGCCGGTAAGCCCCGTAATCCAATCAACTACTGTTCAACGGAACTGCGAGTATCCTCTAGAAGTCCGGGTGCGACATTACCAGATGATTCCGTGCTGTCATGTACGATCCGTTGTCGAGGAAGCGCTAGACGTCATTGTCGAATTCCAAGCTTCCGATAGTTATGGTACTGCCGGTTCCGCCGAGTATCCCCGATCAAAACATACCGCCCGACGTCGCTGGCCCCACGGTGGGCGCCAACTGTCGAGACATCGTAGTAGAGTTCATAGACGGGGGTGCCATGAGACTACTGATAGAGACGTGGGCGGAACGTGGTAGTATGAAAACCAGAGACACCAAAGTTACCCAGGTTCGGTATGTCGCAACCAGGCGGCGTTCCTACTCCTGCAATCTCACTAGATCAGGGCTGAAGCCTGAAGTATACAGAGTACAATGTGAGTTGGTTTAGCTATCTCGACAAGGATCGGCGAGTTGGCTTCTATATTATTTGTTGTCTCTTTCTTTTCTCCCGTCCGACTTTATATAGATAGCCGGGTTAGGGCTTACAGAAAGGAAACCTAGAAGACTACGGTAAGCTTCTAACTTGGAAAGTAAGAATCCGCCTTCCACTCCAAGCCGTACCACGTGGTCCATGGTCCGGATTCTTCTAGGATCCGGCTTCTGCGCATCAGCTTTCTGGGCCGCCTAATGGACCGTGGTCCATTACCATTCAGGCCACCTGGTAATCCGGCTCTTTAGGACAATGCCGGATATCTTATATTTACTAATTGGAGGCACCAATAAAGACTTCACGTTAGTCCACATCATTAAAATTAATTAAGCGGTTAGATATTTTCTTTGCGGCTAGGATTAACCGTGCGAATAAGTTACATAAACGTGACCAATAAATCTAGCACACGACAACCTAACATGATACCCATCGTACGTGCTATGGGAAGAAAGACGAAAACAAAGAGGCGGCAACAACCTGGACTCTCCAATTTAAATGTTACGAGTACCATATTAAAGATAGTTATGATTTCCCTGTAGGGTCGGCTGGGATACAGAATCTGGTAGGACGTTGCATGCAAAAAAAAAAAAGACAAGCTGATCGTTGAGATATGGAGTCCCAATTTTTAGACGCTATTTGTTACGACTTGCCGAATTAAATTGAGTGATTTCACTAGCTGGAAATTAAATATTATCATATTAGCTCTCGCTTTCGTATGTGCATACAGACATCCGGAGGTGATCTGCTGCACGCTCTAGCCTCTCTATTCCAGTCGGACGTTAATCCCATGCATGCTAATACCATCGGCTGATTGATTTTCACACCACTATTTAGGTAAAATTGCATGCATGGTATACAGAGTAACCTGGATTAATCTGCACAATGCTTGGCCTTATCTCATCACAGTGGCTCCTATATTATACTCACTAAATTAATTCTCTATGTAGTCCACCTAAAACGAAGCCTCTATAATTTAAGTTGTATGGTTTCAGTTTTGTAATCCATCTGCCAAGGTATACATATTGTACATACACGAACGTGATTCGTGCAAGTAAGGCTGCAGCCACCGGAAGACATTGCTGATGATGACTCTCCCAGGAGCCGCACAGTGCACGACCCAGTGGCCAATGATGCAGCAACCGGAAGACTTTGTTGATCACTCTTCTCAGCGCCGAATGTCAGGTTAAGCACGCAGCATAATAAAGCGAGAATGTGAAAGTTTCCTCCTGATTAAATGATTAAAATATAGCAGCCCATATGGGTACTTGGTACTTTAGGCTGGTGTGGTCAGAGCTGGAGACGACCAACAACTAATGTAGTTGTATAGACCTATTCACAGGTTCATATCGATTGTTTGCCCATAGGATCTTCATTTGGACGGGCATAATAACAGTCAGATTCAACTAGGTACCTCTATCCCTAACGGCGGTATTCTACTAGCCGAAGATTAACTGCACTAACATGGTAACACCAAATAAATGCTTCAACCTTCAGCTGGTTGGTTCCATGTATTCCATGAATCAAGACATATCTATCTCCAGTTATTTTTCCTGCCATCATGGTGAATTCTGCCATCACGTAAAACATGGTAGTCTCCATATGGAAATTGGTGTAGAACTCTTACATATGTGGTCAGAGTGCTGAAAAATCGAATTTGAAAACATTTTTTCCTTTTCTAATAAATTACAAGATGCAATGGTACATGATATAATTTAGACATGTACTTTTAATTTAGTTTACAGCTAAGAACGCCATAGTTTTCTTAAAGTGGTGGCGTCAAATTGTTACTTAAGATGGTAATCATCTAATTTTAGTTAACGGGTCTACATGTTTATAATTTCACACATTACAAACTTGAATAATAGAAAACTCTATGGAATCAGATATTTTAGCAACGGAGGTAAAACAGTATTTGAAAAATGGTTAAAGTAATCGAATACACACGTACGCTTCTAGGTTGTTGTACATATTTTTTTAATAGAAAAATAATTATCTCCCTCTATATTAATAAATCAAAGTATTAATTGATTACTCCTCCGGTTGTTCAATATTCAATCTGGACACAAATAAAGTAAAACTTTTGGCATGTGCTAATTATAAATTTCAAATAATTTTATTATACGTTTAAAATAATATGTGGTTGATTCGGCCTGAAAATTATCAGTGGCTCAAGGCCCTATTTTCACCATAATGCTCATCTTACTCTAGAAATTGTTAATAGCATGGCAATTCGATAGAGTATGTCTAACCTAATCTATAAGAAGTGTCCAATATAAAAAAAGGAGAACAAAACATATATGGAGTGTTTGCAATTAAGTCTATCTTTTTTTCCTGAAGTAAGCCCATATTCATTAAACCATTACCAAATAAGCTATGTATAGATTAGAACATTAAATTATATATTCTCAAACATGTATGGCTAAATCAGTAATCGAGCTAAAACACCGATAATAAAATACTTACAATGTTAACATGCAACAACAGTACACAATCATTGTCACAATGCTATAGATGAAAAGTACATATTTAACCCAATATTTGACAATATACTTCTAGGTTTTAATATACTTTGACTTCACATTTTTACTGTTAACGGATGTCACGTCATTTGTCTGGCCCGTGCAAGTGCACGGGTTGACGACTAGTACCCCTAATAGGTATATATCCGACATGTCGTCTTCCTGGTCACTCGGATCGCTCATGTCCATTCCATCAACATCTGACGGAACTTCATCGTCAACAATGAGATCCTCATTCTCCCTACGGAGCTCTGTGATCTCCTCCTCTAGCTCCTTGAGTGTGGAGTCTCGAGTAGCCCGGTCCTCTCTAGCGGTCTTCAGTCGCCCACGCAGAATCACGTTGGCCTCCTGAAGTGCCTCAACCTTCTTGGTGAGACGAGTATGTCCCAAGCGAGTGGTCCGTAACTGTCCCGCCAAGGCTCTGCTCCTTGCGGTCTCTGTCTCGAGGTCAACTGTCAGCTTCCCTGATGGAGGGATGATAACCCGGTATGCTAACACCAAGGTGTAATTCGGCCCAAAGGACGCTGCACAAGACCCAGCTTAGGGAAAAGGAGCTTCTAGAAGGCCCAGGAGTGTAGGCCTCGTAACCCGGATTGTGGGTTTCGATAAGGAAGTTTAGGGTTTGTAAGCAGTGTCCGGGTAGGATTCCGAGCACGCCTTGGATAGTAAGCTTGGGGGTCCGGGTACTATATAAGCCGGCCCCTAGGGTTAGATTAGACGAGATTACGAGATATCGAGTATCCATTGTAACACGAAAGTTGAGATAATATATTCAGATCGGAGACTCGGCGACTTGATTGCCGGCTACCAGATCACATATCACCATGGTTTCCTTGAACTAAACCCTCTCCCAAACACCAGAGTCGATTTTCCCCAAGACAAGTTACCCCCGGTAACGTCTGCCGTGATTGTCCCACGACAGTTGGCGCCCACCGTGGGGCCTACGTCCAAGGGTGTTTACATCACGGGAGAAGCTCAGGAGAAAATGAAGAACCTCGTCGTCGGCGAGATCTACATCAACCCTGAAGGAGAGAAGATGGTGGACGATTTTGGCTGGGGGCCAGAGTCGGATCTGCTCGAATCTGGATCTGTCGTCACAATCGGTCGGGTCAACGTCTTCGTCGGCATGGTACGTGCGTTCGGTTCAATCCCTGACGATTTTGGATTTGATTCTGTGTCAGGAGAGGCCACCCACGTTCAGTCGGACGGAGAAGAGTCGGTCAGGACGGTGGACCCGATAGAAGAACCCACCACGAAGAGGGAATAGCCGGAGGAGCCAGCATGGACCCCGCGTGGCCGGGTCATAAGAGAAGATGATACCGAGTCTATCTTGCACCTGCTGGAGGACCGGTACAAGGAAGATAGCTGCGATGAGGAGGAGTATGAGTCTCCGCCAAGCATTGCGCGCCAGGTCGCTGTCTACACGGCCCCAGCAACCAATCTCAATCAGGGGAACGTGACTACGGCCGCGGTCGGAGCGGCGCAAGCAATTGCCCAGCAGCAAAATCCGGCTGACGGAAATCCGGTCCTGACCCGGGTTGACGGAGAGTCGGCTTCAGTCACCAGCCGAGCGGCGGATAGCGAGCTGCAGGCAAATATGTTTGGGTTCCTGGCTAACAGGACGCCAAGGGCGGGTCCTTCGAATCCGCAACACCCGGCCCTGTTCAGTAACAATATTGTCTTGGACCCAACAGTGTTAGCTACTGTGATAACCCCGGAAAACGACGCGTCACGTGCCAGGGACTTGGAGGTAGCACGCCGCGCGCTGGAGCAACAAAGAAGGGATGTGGAAGCAGAAAAGCAAGGGGTAGCCATGCCTCAACGCGAACTGGACGCGCTAGAAAACCGGCTCCGGGCTGAGACAAGCAGGGTGCACCAGAGATACCAGACAAGATTACCGGCGATGGGTGGAGTCATAAACCCTAACGCACTGTTCATTACACCCCAGGATCAGCCGATTCCGGTTGTGAATCAGGAAACTGTGCATCAGCCGGCAACTGGAGCAGGACAGCCGGCAAACATGCAGGCCGGGTTACCCACATTACAGACTGGGGTCACTGTCGGCAACACAGCACCACCACCACCACCATCACGATTTCGTACGCCGCCAGGTCACTTCAATAACCCCATGGATAACGTATATGCCGCAACGTTAGCATTGAATCAGATCCCCGTAAGAGAGTCACCCCATGCGGAGCAGACCCGACGGGCGATCAATTTGTTGCATACGGCAGTGGCTCAGCAGGTTAATTACCCGGATAATAGGAGTGGAATGCATGGAACACCTTATATCAGCCAGCAACATGGCAATGCCGGCAATATGCAAACAAGTTCAGCGCGACGGAGGGCAGAGCAGCAGCAAATGCCGCCTCCTCCCCGCGTGCAAGCAGCACCAGCAGTATCAGCAGCACAAGCTATTGTGGATAGTTCCAGAGCTAGGAGAGCCGCGGTCGGGTCTGCGCTGCACGGACCAGCAGTAGCGCCACGTCCAGCCGTACCCCCCCGCAGGATCGCATGTTTCCCGGGTGAGGCCAGTACCGACTAATCTCGCTGGGCCCAAGTGTCTGACGGATAACATCAGGGCTGAGCCTTACCCGGATAAATTCAAGGAAGCGGGTAAAGTAGTGAATTATGAGCCGACTATGGATCCAGAAACATGGTTGGGCAGTTATGAGATGGCTATGTCGATTCGCAACGCGTCTGAAAATCTTCAAGCCAAGTTCATGTACTTAATGATGTCGGAAGGAGCAGCAACGTTATGGTTCAACAATTTACCGGAAGGATCTATCAAGTCGTGGGGTGAGTTGAAAACTGCATTTATCAAGCACTTTCACGGAACTTGCAGGAAGTTGTTCACTATCGACGATCTAGAACGGTGTGTGCAAAAGAAGGGAGAGTCGGCGCGCAGCTGGGTGCGCCGGGTTATGGAGATATTGCATTCATCTACAGATATTCAGCCGAAGGACGCGTTGCAGGCTATGGCTAAGACATGCAAGTATACGCCTTTAGTGCAGAAATTAACTCGCATGAAATCCAGTCGGAATGCTTCAGAGGTTACAATGGGAGAACTAATGGATGCGTGCAACAAACATGCTGCAACGGATACCACGGAAGAGGACGTTGATGACAAGAAAGCAAAAGCAAATACAAGCAATAATGGAAGAACCGGCAATGGATCTACGCCGGGCAACCATGGAGGTAACAATGGGAACAACCAGATAAAGCGCCCGTTCGAGGGGAATTCCGAGTTTGTCGCCAGCACAGAAGCCGGGTCTTCAAGGCCCAGGGCAGAAGGAAATTTCAACGCAGGAAATCATAACGGAGGAAATTATCAAGGGCCACCAAGGTCGGGTAACAACTGGGATATCTTCAGAATGGCGTGCCCGAAACACAGCAGGAACGGGAGACCGGCTAACCACTCATTAGAGAAATGTGCGGATTTGCAGAGATGGAAGAACGAGGAAGTGAACAAGGCTATGTGAGGTGCAGGCCGGGGAGGAGGACCGGGTCCGGGTGGAAACCCGGGCAACGGCCCACCCCCAGCAGGTAACCCGGGAGTTGGGAATCCGGGTAATAACCAGGGAGGAGCTGGAGGTTTCCAAGCCAACCCCAAGCAATTGGTCCAATACCACGTTCACACCACAGGAACTTCTAACAAGGATAGAAAGATACTAAAGAAGGCGGTAAACTCGATTTCCTCGGCTGTCCCAAGATACCTGAGGTGGTCCGAGCAAGATGTAACGTGGAGTAGAAGAGATCACCCGGAAAGGATAGAACACCCGGGAGTCCTAGCATTGGTGGTTGCGCCACAGGTTAATGGCTATGAGCTTAAAAAGGTCTTAATGGACGGTGGAAGCAGCATCAACATCCTATATTGGGAAACTTTCTTACGCATGGGTCTCAAGGAGTCTCAGCTACAGAAAAGTTCAACAGTTTTTCACGGGATCGTGTCGGGTCACTCAGCGTGCCCTGAAGGAAAGATTACCTTGGAGGTTGCTTTTGGAGAATCAAAGGATAATTTCCGGGTGGAGTGGCTCACGTTTGAAGTGGTGAAGTTGCGCAGTCCTTATCACGCGCTATTTGGGAGGCCGGCTTACGCCAAGTTCATGGCCAGGCCGTGTTACGTGTACCTACAGCTAAAAATCCCGGGTCCTAAGCAGACCATCACCATACATGGGAGCCGGGATATAGCGGCTGAGTGTGACGAAGGAGATGCGGCAATGGCAGAACAAGCCTGTAGAAAGGAGGAGCTTAAGTATTACCGGTCTTAAGTAGACCCGGATGACAGGACAGCGCTGAAGAGGCCAAACACTGAGGATGAGAGAGGAAAATTCAAAGCAGCGCAAGATACCAAGATGGTGGCCTTCGTCGAAGGTGACCCCTCCAAGCAATTTGCCATAGGATCTAACTTGGACGATGAGCAGGAAAAAGCACTTGTGGAGTTTATTCGTTCAAATCAGGATGTGTTCGCTTGGACGCCTAGCGATATGCCGGGTATCCCTACAGAGCTGGCAGAGCACAGTTTGCACGTTGATCCCAAGTCCAGGCTAGTGAAGCAGGGACTGAGAAAGATGAATGAGGAAAGAAGAAGGGCTATCGGCGAAGAAATTGCTCGGCTGTTGACAGCCGGCTTTATCATGGAAGTATTTCACCCGGAGTGGTTGGCAAATCCGGTTCTCGTGATGAAAAAGACCAATGAGTGGAGGATGTGCATTGATTATACGAGTCTCAACAAGCATTGCCCAAAGGATCCGTTTGCACTTCCAAGGATAGATCAGATCATAGACGCAGTGGCTGGAAGTGACTTACTGTGCTTCCTGGATGCATATTCCGGGTATCATCAGATCAAGCTCAAGAAGGAAGACTGGGAGAAAACATCGTTCATAACCCCTTTTGGGGCCTTTTGTTACAAAACCATGACTTTTGGATTGAAGAACGCCGGCGCAACCTATTAGCGGTGCATTCAGAAGTGCTTTGAGGACCAAATTGGACGCAACGTTCATGCTTACGTGGATGACGTGGTGATCAAGACCAGAAAAGCGGAGACATTTATTGATGATCTGAAGGAAACATTCAAGAACCTGAGAAGATACCAGATGAAACTTAACCTGACAAAGTGTGTATTTGGAGTCCCAGCAGGGAAGTTACTCGGTTTTATTGTTTCGAAGAGAGGGATTGAAGCAAACCCGGATAAAATCAAAGCTATCCAAAGTCTGAAAAAGCCGGAAAACCTGAAGCATGTTCAGAAGCTTACGGGGTGCGTAGCAGCGCTGAGCCGGTTTATATCAAGACTCGGAGAGAAGGCAATACCCTTGTACCGGCTCTTGAGGAAATCTGATAAATTCGTTTGGGACCAAGAGGCGGATGAGGTGTTCGAGGCACTAAAGAAGCAGCTATCTGAGGCACCAGTCCTAGCAGCCCCGGGTCCTAAAGAGCCCATGTTACTATACGTTGCAGCGGGGCCCCGGGCGGTTAGCGCAGTGGTTGTCGTTGAGCGCAAGGAGGATGGAAAGGATCACCCGTTCAGAGGCCGGTTTATGTCAGCGAGGTGTTATCAGAAGCAAAGCAGCGCTACCCACATTGGCAGAAGCTGGTTTTCGGGGTCTTCATGGCCAGCCGGAAATTCAAGCCGTATTTTCAGGAACACCCCATAACAGTGGTTAGCTCTATACCAATGTCGGATATCATCAGAAACTCGGATGCAACAGGTAGAATAGCCAAGTGGGCGATTGAGATGGGAGATTATCACATCAACTATGAGCCCAGGTCAGCAATCAAATCTCAAGCTCTAGTTGATTTCATTAATGATTTGACTCACACAGGCATGCCCACAATGACTCCAAGTTCCGAGTCTTGGATAATGCACTTTGATGGTTCCAAGCAATACGAGGGATCAGGAGCTGGAGTGGTGCTCACATCACCCAAAGGAGACAAGTTGAGCTACGTGTTGCAGATTCACTTTGATTGTTCCAACAACGTGGCCGAGTATGAGGCATTATTGCATGGATTGAAGATAGCCAAGGAGATGAACATTAAGAGGATACGGTGCTATGGAGATTCGGACCTTGTGGTACAGCAGGTCTCGGGAACTTGGGATAGAAAAGATGCAACTATGGCAGCATACCGCAGAGAGGTGGACCGGGTTGCCGGGTGTTTTTCCGGGTATGAGGTGGAGCATGTAGATAGAAGAAAAAACGAGGCAGCAGATGCACTCGCCAGACTCGGCTCGCGCAGAGAGCCGGTTCCACCCAATGTGTTCCTGGACGAGCTATGGCGGCCGTCAGTTAAAACCGAGTCTGAGGAAGAATTGGCTAACAAAGACCCGGATTTGGAGCTCGTGGCCACAATACGCACTGTTCCCGAGTGGACAGAGCCGTTTCTGGCTTACCTATCACGGGGCGAGTTACCACAGCAAGGGGTACTAGCAAGGCAAATTCTGAGGCGAGCAAAAGGTTATTCCATCATCAATGGGGAGTTATATAAAAGGAGCGCTGCGGGAGTATTTTTGCGCTGTGTAGCACCAGAAGAAGGCCGGCAAATCCTGAAAGAGATCCACGAAGGCGACTGTGGGCATCACGCATCCACAAGGTCCCTTGTGGCCAAAGCATATAGGCACGGTTTCTTCTGGCTCACAACCTTAGCAGATGCGGAACGCTTGGTGGCAAGGTGCGACGGATGCCAAAGGTATGCCCGCCAAATCCATGTGCCGGCTATGGAGTTGCAAACAATTCCTTTGACCTGGCCTTTTGCCGTTTGGGGTATGGACATGGTTGGCCCCTTTCACATGTCACCTTGCAAAAAGACACATCTCTTGGTGGCTATCGATAAATTTACCAAGTGGGTTGAAGTTATGCCAGTTACTAATTGTGAAGCGATTACGGCAGTTAAGTTCCTGAAAAGGATTATCTACCGGTTTGGGTATCCTCACAGTATAATTACCGACAATGGAACCAAAATGTCCCTTGGCGAGATGGAGAAATTCTGTGGTAATAACGGAATCCGGCTTGATATAGCTTCCGTAGCTCATCCACAAGCCAATGGACAAGTGGAGAGGGCAAATCAGGAGTTACTTCGTGGATTAAAGCCACGATTGCGAGTCCCATGTATCAGAGCTGCTGGAGCATGGGTTGAGGAGTTACCTTCAGTGGTTTGGGGTATCAACACTACACCTAACAGATCTACTCAGATGACACCGTTTTTCATGGTTTATGGTGCAGAAGCGGTGCTGCCGAGTGATATCATCCATGATTTGCCTCGAGTATCGGCTTACGTCGAGGTCGAGAACGAGAAGACCCGGCAGGACGCCGTGGATATGTTAGCAGAACACAGGGAACAAGCTTTGGAGAGATCAGCCATATACCAGCAGGATCTGCGGAGATATCATAGTCGGCGCGTGAAAACCCGGGTCTTCCAAGAAGGAGACCTGGTTCTGCGCCTGGTACAATCAAAGGAAGGAAAACACAAGTTATCCCCACCATGGGAAGGACCGTTCATCATAAGCCGGAATCTGCACAATGGATCATATTACTTGATAGATGCAAGGGAAGAGTCGGCTACGGTTAATGACACCGCTCATACCACTTCATCTATGCAAGAAAGAGAAAGACCATGGAACGTGGCTCAGCTACGTCCCTACTATACTTAGTATAGGCCAGATTCATAAAGTGGAATTACACGATGTAACAGGCAGCAGGTTTCAGACGCACTCTTTCCCTATCCAGGGTACCTAAGGGGACTGGAGGGTTTTTAATGAGGCGGCTTGCTGACCTAACTTTTCTCATATCAATAAAGAGATGGTTAAACAATATATTGTTTCCTTTTCATGTGTTTTTTATCAACTTTTTATTTCTGTTGTGTTTTTATTTTTCTTCCAGGTAAGTATTATTTACTGTTCTTAGTACATTAGTTTCTTTATTAAATTGCATATATTTAGGTCTTGGGGGCTGATTGCTTGAATAGCACAGTTACAAACTCAAAGACCCGGCCATGATGCCTATGAGTTATAAGGGCCGATTACTTGCAAACAAGTACGGCTGCAAGCTTATAATCGGACAAAGGAGCCAAACTTTCTTGACTTTTCTTACTTAAGCTCGATGTGACTCGCACTAAAGTGGCATGCTTCGCTAGCGTATGATTACAATCAGTCATGATGCCCAATGGGACTTGCCTGACCCTGTCTTCGTACAGCTGTAGCAACATGATTATCCACGCGAAAGCCGGCTTACAGTACAAGATAGTCAAAAGGGTCATCCAAACCACAAGTTATGCAGAGTACAAGGTTAATAACTGGAAACTCAAAGTTTATTAAGCATAACTTCAAAACCTATGTGAACGGCTCTAGGTTTTGGGCTTAGCAGAAACGATTTGTTCCTTTTAAAAGACCTAGCACCCAAGACTCGGAATTTCGGGCCTTGGGGACTTGGGAATTTGAAAACAGAAACAAATTACCCAGCTATTCAGCTCAAAAACCCAAAAATCCGAGTCTTGGGGACTTGAGGACTTAGAAAAAAGTCCACTAGTCAAAACCCACGAGACCCGGAAACCGAGTATCACAAGAGGAACCATAGCAGAAAGTCGGAAAATCAGGGATGAAAAAGCCCAAAGTCAAGAAATATCAAATTCAAGCAAAAGGCCAGAAGGGCCACGAAATATATTAAGGTATTAAAACGTATTACAAGCCAGGACAGTAGTATCATAAAGTGCACAGGCGCACTATCAAAAGAATAATTGTTTTCAAAAGGCCCATTGGCCGAATAAAGCGCTTAAGACGGTAGCCGATAAAGAGTTCACTCGGCATCTTGAGCCGAGTCGTCCATCTTGCCCTTGCCCTTGGCAGCCGGGTCTTGCTCCTTGCCTTGTTCTTCAGCATTCTTGGTGGCACCAGCACCCGGGTCAGCAGTAGTGCCGGCCCGTGCGGGAGGAGGAACGACCGGCGTGGAGGTAGCAGGCGCAGAGTCGGCCTCAGCCTTCTTCTTCGCGGCTTCTTCTCTCGCCTGAGCGGCCTCCGCCTTCCATCGGGCCAGCATATCATAAGGCTTGGGAAGATCCGACTTAACTGCCTTATCATCAGCATCATATGATGGGATAATTGAACTGATATCCAAACTATCGGCGATTATGCTGGCCGAGTGACGAACCTCCTTCTGGATAGCCTTGAAGTTCTTCACTGAGAACCTGGAGCCGTCATGGTTGAACTCTGGAAACCCGCCCACAAGCTTGGCCGGCTCAAGTTTTGGAAAATATGCCTTAGCCAGCGCAAGCCCCCGGGTCACTCCAACCCGGCAGGACGAGCGTTTCCAGTGCTCAATCCACTCGGGGATAGTGGAGCACGCGTCAAGCAGCGTCTTCAGGTTGCCATGCCCGACACCCGGCCACTTCAGATCCTGGAGAATCCATTTGGTTCCGGCACAGAGTTGCCGGATCGTGCTCTTGATGGTTTTCAGCTTTGCGATATCATCTTCATCCGGAGTCACATCATCCGGACCTGCAGAAAATAGAAAAAAGCAGTGAATAAGGAAATCCGACTATTTATCAGAACGAGAATCCGGGTTACAATTATTAAGTTAGGAATAGTTACCAGTCAAAGCACGATATGTGTCGGCAATCTGAACGGAAAGCTTGGTCAGTTCATCTTCTGCTGCATGAGCCCTCTTTCTATATTTCCTTGCGATTTTCCCTGTCCTCTTGGCATCAGCTTCGGCCGACTCACGTAGAGTCGCCTCCTTCTCGAGGAGTTTGGTGGCCTTCGCCAATGCTTTCTCCGAGTGGGTCACGAAGGCCTGTGGGGGAAACACAAGGAAGGGTTAGCCGGATAAAAGCAAACTATCAGTTGGATAAACTATGAAAGTTCCAAGCAAATTATCAATAAGTTCACTTGGAAATTGGGGACTAGTCAAATATACAGGCAATATTACTCGGATTTACCTCATGTTTGGCTATCAGGGCTTCAAGGACATTTTCTTTGTCAGCCCTCAAGGTGTGCAGGGCGTCGAGCATCTGGGTGAAGGTCATGTCCTCGGGCTTGACACCGGAAGAGCCGGCGGCTTGATCACTCGGAGGAAGAATCTTCTCCGACTTTGGGGTCGAGACCTGGGTTGCCTGGGTGTCCGGATTGGGTGTGCCCATCCTTGTGTCCAGGATCTCGACGTCGTCGTCCTCAGCTTCTTCAGATGGCTTGGGAGACCCGGCATCCTGCCGGGCCGAGTCAGTCAGGGGGTCTTGTTCTTGGTTCTCTTCACCACCACCGCCAATCGCGGCGTCCATATCGTCTACCGGCCCCTCCGTCTCCCGGTTGTCTGTGTCCATGTTATCCGGGTCACTGATCGAGACCTGGGCGCTGAGGAAAGAAAAGAGAAGTGATTAGCAACAAAAATTGATGGCTATCAAAAGGACTAGTATATTGCTTAGCCGGAAATATAACTTACCCGGCATTCACCACGAAATCTGCAGGAAGTGAGCTGCTAGACGCGGACGAGGCTGTCACAAAATCCGAGAGTGGGACCGGGAGCTGTCCGGCTAATGGATGATTGGGGGAAGGGTGTTTTCGAGGTGAGTTCAAGGGATGAGATGGAGAAGTACCAGTACGACGAGCCGGGGACGTAGGAATACCCGGGTTGAGGGGGTCATCACCCGGGGAATTCCGGGTTACCCTGCGCTTGGTCGGAGGCGGATCCTTCAAGTGTGGTGAATTTGATAACTGTCGGTTAAGTTCGCGCATATTATCAAAAGAATAGGGTTTGGAGAACATGGAAGAGTAGGGAACCTTGAAGACGACCCCGCGGGTTTTCCTTTTGGTTCCGACCTCAACTTCCGGCTCAGCCTCGCTTTTGTCGCTCTCAGTTTCTTCCGGGTCTCCCTGGTCATCCTTGTCATCCTTATCATCCATCCCTGAAAGGCACAGATACATAGTCGAAAAAAGAGAAAAAATGGGAAAGCAAAGTAACAGAGGTTAAGATGACTGAAACACGGGTGATACCTTCGTTAGTGTCAGCCGGTTCTTCTTCTTCCTCCGGGTTCCCGGAGTTGGGAGGGGTCTCGATGTTCCAGAAAGCATTATCGGCCTGAGATAAAAGCATGAAAGTGAGAGTTAGTAGTTGTATCAAGTCAAAGTACGAGAATAAGTGGATAAGTATCAGATTTTACCGCTGGAGCCGGGTTATCCCGGGTGAACGGCGCTAACCCCGCTATATTCTTGATCACCTCCAGCTTCTAAGTCAGGAAGCTCTTGATGGTCTTGTTGGTATCGCCAGCCGGATAATTTTTCGAGGAATAGTGGAGCGCGTCCGTGACGTGTCCCGAGTATTCGCACATTAGCTTTGAGCGAATAGAGTTGGGCTGTATCCGGAAATCTACCCAAGTCTTAACCAGGTTAAGCCCAGCAAGACCATGGGCGAAAAGGACAGCTATCTTGGCCAGGTGGGGCTGGATGGATTCTCTTTCCGACTCAGAGGCGAAAGCGTTAAAGGTGTCAGAAAGATCTAAAAGGCCCTCCGAGTAACCCGGCAATTTCATCTCGCCGGGTGGGGAGGTGTCCCGGCAATAAAAGAAAGTTTGCTGCCAATGCTTAACGTGAGAGTTAAGACTGAGAGTCGGCATGGGTGAATTCTTACGGCGCTGGATAGAAACCCCGCCGCAGGCCAAGAGGGCCCCGTCACCGCTTTCGCGGCACGCTTTGCATTGGAAAAGTTCGATAAACAAAGCGAGATTGGGCGGGATGCACAAGTAAGATTCGCAAAGGACTATGAAATGGGTTATATTCAACATAGAGTTGGGCCCTATGTCGAATACCCGGAGGCCGTAATGGCTGAGGACCTCACGGAAAAAAGAGTGACCCGGGGGGTGAAACCCCCGGATCACATGCTCAACGAAGCAGATTACCTCGTTGGGGTTGGGGGTAGGCCGGGTCTCGTCACCCGATACTCTCCAATGGATCTCCTTTTGAGGAGGGAGAACGCCAGACTCGGCGAGTTCTTCTAGCTTGGCCTGGGTCACGGAAGACCGTGCCCAGTTGGCGGAGATGGATTGGGTTGACCTTGGTTTTGCCGGCTGTTTTCCCTTGTTCTTGGGAGCCATCTGTTCGGTCTGCAAGGCACAAAGCAAAGAATACAAACATAAGTAACAAGAGCCGGAAACTACGGGTTATCCTAGTGTCAATAAGCAATATGAAAGCTATGAGTTGTCCGAGTATCACTAGACAGTATGAAAATTACGAACCATCCGGGTATCGACGAGTAGTACAGAAATTATGGGATATCCAAGTATCAGTGAGGAATTATGAAAAGAGGTTGATTGCCTGTTTATCTAGAGTATGAATAAAAAAAACCGGAAGTGGTGGACTGTCCGGGTATCGAAGAGCAATTGCGGAAGTTTTGGTGAACTACATCCAGATTGGAAAATTTGCGGATAATTTCGCAGAGAAATTAACGATTGCGAGCGATAGGAGAGTGCTGTGGGGTCAACTATTGAGCAATTGAACAAACTAGAGTGGAGTTGAGCGATCTAATTCGGCGTGAAGCAAGAAACGGCCCGCGGGCGGACCTAGATCCAATCTAGGTCGAGGGGAGAAATTGGAAGCTAAAATCAATGGAGATAGAAAGCTTACCGGTGTGGATTGGAGAAGGGCACGACGGTGGCAGACGGCGCAGTCGTGGTGTCCCCTTGCGACTCCCGGCGGGCAGTTCGGGGGCGCGGCGGCGGAAACTGGCGGCGGCGCGGGGCGAGCCGTGGATGAGCGCAGCTGACGGCGGCTCGGCTCCGGCGGTGTGCCCGAGGTCTCCGTGGCGGCGCAGTGCAAGCTCGGGTGAGAGAGCGCCGGTGAGGAAGAAGGAAATGGAAGAAATGGCACGCTGAACCCAGGTTACCCCCCTAGGGAACTTATTTATAGGTGCATGTGGGGAAAATTAGGTCAAGTGAACGGGAGCCAAAATTTTCGGAAAAGATACCCGTCCAGGAATTTTGGGATATGCGTTAAGTGCCCGTGCGCGATATCCGGAAAGGATAGGAAGGAAATCCCTTCCGCGATATCCGGACCAATTAATGAGTGAAACAAGCCGGGTCTTCTGCGTCTTCCTCGGAACATTGACCCGGAAAAGTAAAGATGGATTCAGAGAAGACCGGGTTGTTATATGGACCACCAATGGAGTTAGGCCTAGCTGTTTATTAAAGCAACCTAACCCGGCCTCTATGAACTTGTATGTTTGTTATTTTTGCAGGGAATAGCGTGCGCTTCAAGGAGGATCCCGTGAAGCCCAAGCTATTCTGGGGACTACTGATGGAGGGATGATAACCTGGTATGCTAACACCAAGGTGTAATTCGGCCCAAAGGACGCTGCACAAGACCCGGCTTAGGGAAAAGGAGCTTCTAGAAGGCCCAGGAGTGTAGGCCTCGTAACCCGGATTGTGGGTTTCGATAAGGAAGTTTAGGGTTTGTAAGCAGTGTCCGGGTAGCATTCCGAGCACGCCTTGGATAGTAAGCTTGGGGGTCCGGGTACTATATAAGCCGGCCCCTAGGGTTAGATTAGACGAGATTACGAGATATCGAGTATCCATTGTAACACGAAAGTTGAGATAATATATTCAGATCGGAGACTCGGCGACTTGATTGCCGGCTACCAGATCGCATATCACCATGGTTTCCCTTGAGCTAAACCCTCTCCCAAACACCAGAGTCGATTTTCCCCAAGACAAGTTACCCCCGGTAACGTCTGCCGTGATTATCCCACGACATTCCCAGATGGGTAACTAGGAGACGACACTCTGCAACTGTGGTGTGCTATAGAATACTCAGATCATCCAGACGGCGCTGGGTGCGGTGCAGAAGTATATCCATGTCCTCTAGGTCAGTACCCATGCCATCTAGATCCTATGGCACTAAAAGCGGTGTACTAGTCTCGTCACGACTCTCAAGAAACTCAAAGCGAGTGCCAAGGAACAAGTAGTCTCTCAGATTAGCCAGGCGTGCTATCGCCTCCTGAATCCCTCGAACTGCACCCTCCTGCCAAGAGCGCTCAACAACTCTGAAGACAAAGGTCTCCGCTGAAGGTGTTGTCAGTGGGGGATGGATGGTGTACTCCACAAACCAGCCACCCTCAATCGGAGAACCAAAGATAAGTCATCCTCGTAACTCTAGAACTAGGCGATCAATCAGCTCAGCCATCTCCACAAGCCTCTGCTCGAAGATAAACGATATGTCGCGTGCCAGTCCCAACTGACAGGCCTCAGTGAAGACGACCGCCATCTACACAAAATTTTAAGTATAGTTTAAGTTAGACCAAAGTGTGCAAAGTTTTAGATTAAGCAAAACATAACTTAATGTAAGTAGGCTTTTGTAACACATAGAAAGGTAGCTATAAGAATATTTTGGAACGTAGTCACATAAGTAACTTAGTTTTATAAGATAGTTTTTCAGAGTACCAGCTAACGTCCATGCTAACTAAGGGCTCATAAGGTCAGGATAGCTCTGATACCAACTTTGTAGAGGCCCCAAACCAGATGGTCCACAACCCCTCATATGCATCCATTCACGATCCCAGGAATTCAGTCTTGAACAACATACGAAGTTGGTACACAGATAGCATTATCCATTATACGAATAATAGAGTCTTACAACACATGGCCACATGACCAAGTCTTAACAACTTCCACACAGGGCAGGAAAAGTCACAAATGCAGCATAAACTTCGCAAAACACACAAGTAGTGAGCCCGTGTCACTCCTTCACCTACACGCTGCTGACCGGGAGCCGGGCCTAATTTGCGTAGTTGTCAGTAAAGTACTCCTCCTCTTGCGGCAGTTCCTCAAAGTCTGACCAAGTAAATAGTCAGTGACGAAACCAATATGAGTACATTTGAATGTACTCTACAAGAATCCTTTATGAACTTACATAACGCAAGTATTCTTATTTGGTGGAATAGTTAGGCTATACATAGGGTTCACTACCCATGGTGTATGTAAGATAACATCATGGTTGATTAAATCATCTATGTATCTTTGTTGAGGAAGATACTTTAAAAGAAAATAATATAGTTTTCTTTCTCTTGTAGATATTGCATATCCAAGAGGCTTTATAAAACTTGTTTTACAAAAGAGAGTTTTTCTTTGCAAAACTTCTTGTAAACATCTCCAGCTTTTCTTCATCAGTACCTCCGCGGTACAAATCCTTTTTCCATAAACATCCTTTTTTAAAACTGACACAATGCTAGCTACATGGCCATTCAACTGGCCATATCCGAGGGCTCGGCTATTCAGAATAGTTTACACTGCAGAGGTGTACATAATCCACAAGATCCAATCATCTGCCATGAACCACCCATGGACCGTTACAGCGGTATGCAAGCATCAGATAAATGATCCTAACTGTCCACTCTGGTCAAGCTAATATATGGCTATCCCTTCAACTAGGTTTATTCTCCCCGGTACCATGTCACACATCGCCACGGCAGGAGACCCAACTGTTGCATCCAAGGGGGGGGGTAACTTAATCCCTCACTTTGCATGTCCCGTTACTCCCTCCTAGCGACACTGCGGTTCCGAGAATCTCGTCTCTATAGCATTTTGGGATAGAACATACACCAACACGAACAAGTTTCTAGGTAGGCCCCGTACCCATGTTGAGGTAGAGTGGCAGTACTTCTTGGTTGTCTAGTGAAGACTAGGTTATGTGTCTTTTATAAACCATTTTGAAAACAATCCTCCTTACCCCCCCCCCCCCGGTGAATAAGGTCCCGCCTTTCCACCGTGGACTTTTCATAAAGCATTTGTTTACAAAAGCACATTTTTAAAGTGTCCACTTAGGGACCCAAGATTGTTATCTTTGGCGGTATTTATATACCATATGGTGGCTAAAGACTTGGTAACACCAAGTTTGACTATTGGAAATGTGATATATATATATATATATATATACATACAATATTAATAGTAATTATAGCCACACAAAAATAGTTTTGATAATCATATTTTTGTAAAACTTCAGAAGTAAAACATGCATGATAGATAATGATAAGTGTAGTAACATCAAGCTTTAGGATGGCTTGCCTTGGTTGAGGTTTGGGTCTTGCCCTTGGTAGCAACAAGAATGGTAATAATAACCTCTCGCGCCAATTACTTCTTCCTCGTTTTCTATCGTTGCAAAATAAAATAAGGACACATAATCAGAACCAATCTAAGGGAAACAATGGTACTAAGTCATACATACATAAAACAATTCAAAATACAAAGTATCACTCAAGTTTGCAAAAATAACACTTCACAAGCACGCACAAAAATAACAATATTATCACTAACACTACTAGGGTGAAGAAATGTTATTTCTCACCAAAATGAGATGGAACCAGTGGGTGTGCCACTAGATTTCCAAGACATTTAAGAGGTCAAAATGCCTCTGGTTATACTTGTGGAAAACAATTTTGCACCAAACAAAAATACAAACTACACATACTAGTGAATAACAACACTATGAATAATAAACAAATAATGCTACTCATGCTTCTCTATGAGTCTAAGTGCAAACTAAAAGAGGTGAAAAACATCTCATAACCAGTACCAAAATGGTACTGGAAGAAAAAAAACAATACTAAAAACCTAGGTAAGAAACCTATTAATACTTTGCTCACACAAATGTTCAAAAATAACGACTAGAAAACAATACTAGTCCATTTATATTTCTATTTATTTTCCAATCATGCACAATATTTCTAACATACTAGTACTGCAAGAAAACAACATTTTGAAAGAGATCAAAACATCTACACATGCTAGAGAACATTATTTCGACAAGCAACATTTATTCAAATCTAAATACACAAGATCTATTCCTAACAGAAAAGTACTAAATCTAGTAATGCATGCCATAATTAATATAGAGCTCTAGAAAATCCACCAAGCTAGGATAACATAGATATACAGATACACAAACTCATCCAGTTGGATTCACATCAAAAATCAATATTAAACTGCCTCTAAAAATCGTAGAAAGGCCTACTGGACAAATACCAAAATGGATGGCATTTTCCACACACAACTCTCCTTGATGTGAGGTAAAGTTCTGCTGGTAGATCTGATCAATAGATACTCAAAACAATTTTGTTTGACCAAAATGGCCACATATTATAAAATTTATTCTCAAAATACTCTAACAGATAGTGTGTGGAAAAATAAATAACAGCAAAAAATATTGCTCCAAAACTAGATCTATAAGTGGCATGTGGTTAAGAAAATGTATACCTACGGTCAAGAATTTTGGTGGATTTTATTTCTCAACTTTTCTATTTTCCCAAGCCTAAAGCAAATCGTATATTTCTGTTATTTTCTAAAAAGGAATAAATTTTTACTGTGCGGGGTAGTTTCCTCTCTGCACGCGGCCCGCTAAGACAAAAGATCAACGGCTCACCGTCGTCTCCTACCTCTCCCTCTCTCTCTCGATCGGAAACACGGCCGACGGCGAGGTGCTCAATTTCTCACCGTGGGAGCTGAAGGGGCGGTATCTAGGGGTTGAGGGAGTCGTGTGTGCTCGAGGACGTGTAGGGGTGCAGTCGTGGGCATCTCATATGGTTCCAAACGCCGGCGTGCAATGGTGCGGCCGCGGTGGCTCCGGCAACGTCGACGCAGTTCCTGCAAACGAGAGGCCACAAGATAGGGTTAGGGTTTGTCTATGGAGTACGACGGTCTCAGGGTGTACGACGGTCTTAGTGGCGGCGAGAAAAAAGGGGTGGAGATGCACGGGGCATGCCCCACCTTGGTTTTCCCTCTTTGGTGGCCGGCGGGGAAAAACAGCTCCGCGGGGCTCACTACGAGCTCGCGGTGCTCAAGGCTCGGGCTGGGGTGGTGGGTAGGAGTGAGGGGTGCGGGGTGGTGAAGTGTGGGCGTGCCCATGGCTTTATTGCCTAGGAGTCGTGGTCGTGCGTGAGTGGGCGCCCACGGCATGGCTGCGGTGAGCACGGGGACGTGCTCCCGAGCGCCCTCGTCGTGCTACTGCCCCTTCGTGATGTCTAGGAGGCGCGGTAAGGTGTGCTGCTGCGTCGTGCGTAGAGGGAGAGGTGATGGAGGCGGACATGGTGACAGTGGACGCGCACGGTGGCGTGCTCGGGCTGTCCACCCCTCTGTCTGCCTCACCTCTGACCCCCTATTCCCACGCTCCTCTCTTCCTCTCTGGTCAACTTCCAACGGATCCAAAGCTTGATAAACCGAGTAGAAACATAGGGCTACTAATGGGAAAAGTGGCACATCCAAATTCACACTCAAAAAAAAGTTACAATCAATCAAACTTCTGTCAAACACACAGATTCAGAGAATTCAGAAAATGACTTAGTCATTTTTGGCTAAGTCGTGAAACAGACAAAATCAACAAAAAGTGTCTTCTGTTTTCAAGGCTCAATTTTTTTCCAAATTTTTTTTCAAAGCATGGGGTTGTTAAATATGATTTTTTTACTTTCATAAACATCAGTTGAAAAATAATAATTTTGAAGGCTCTGAAAACAAGGTGGGAAAATGGCTACTTTCTGTTTTCTAAAAATCCCTTTTTCTGTCTTATTTTTCTTCGAGAAAAACCAACATGCATTTGATTGTTTTCTTATTCCAAAATCTGAACCAAGCTTATACATTTGTATTCCATGTATGATAGAACACATTCATGCCAAGAAAACATAAAATGTGATTCTCTAACATATTGAAAACAAGTGCTAAATAAAGCTACTTGGCTAGTTTTTCATAAACAATTCTAAATAGAAAACTTAAAGGAAAACATCCAAATATTCTTTTGCCATTTTGTTTTCTTGATTAAAACAAGGACAAATAATATTGTTAGGTTGAAAGCAACATTGATACAACACTTGGGATAAAAATTATCCAAACCATCATATGGAAAACATCACAGAAAGGATAAGAATCATCATGAAAAATTGATAATTGATTTTAAACAAAAGCTTGCTTGCATTCCATAGATACTCATAGTCTCAGAAATAATGTTGGTTTACACAAGTGAATTAATAAAAAAAATGTTGACCCACAAAAATGGCTTCCTTCACTACAGTGCAAGTGGTTCAAAATCTGGGGTGTGACAATATCAAATATATTCATTATAAGTAATGATCTTGATAACATCCAACCTTGAATCGAACACATGGAGTTCAAGTGGTGCCAATGGACAAACCTACAAGGATATCTCAATGAAAATATTAGTCCATAAGGATTGTCATTAATTACCAAAACCACACATGGGGGCACCATGCACTTTCAATCTCCCCCATTTTGGTAATTGATGACAATCCCTTTTACGAGGGTTTATGTAATGAATGAAACAAACATGCAAAACAATACACATGGATGCAAGAAGGAAGGAAAAAAATGCTTAAGAAAAAAACCAAAGAATAAAACCAAATTCCCTTAAATCCTCTAAATATGTTCCACATTGGCATCCATTTACAAAATGGGCGGAAATTTGTAGACGATCAATATAGTAAGAGCTCTCCATAATTTAGGAATTTCTCATAATATGAGTGAAATAAAATGCATATTAAATGAATAATAGATGTAGGGAGATCAAGCTATATTGAGGATCCAAAAGATTGCAAATAAGATTATATTTCTCTAAAATTCTACCAAAGAGAGTCAAGCAATCAAAACGATTCAAAAACGGATTAAACAAAAGATTTTATGATTTTAGATAAGGAGTGTTCTAAATAAAATGGAGAATCTCCCCAATGTTCATGCACTATTTAGAATTTTTGCATTTCAATACAAGGTGCGGAAACATGGAATCATCACTCCACCAATATCCTTTAGAACACAAAAAAAGTACACATGAATAATAAAAAAATGGTTGAGCACCAAGAGAGGATACAAAATAGAAATATAACTCCTCTTATGTGTATACGTTTCTAAGTAGACAACAATCATGATCATATACATCCACAAAGAAACATGTACACATAAAATGGTTACTAAGGAGATGAACATGATATCCAAGAGAAATATATAAATACACCAATAAGATATTTTTAATGAAAGTAGCACATAGCTCAATTTTATCCTTAAAGAGATATAGGTGAAATTCCAACACAAACACATAAAATACATCACAAATATCAACAAGGGTAAAATAGATAGTTGCAATGTTTTGATAGAAGCAACAAGTATCACAACGAAATAAAATTGTGCAAATAAAATATTTTCATGCCAAGATGCAACCTATACATGGTTGAAAATAAGATAAAGTATGCATGAGGGAGATACTTGTTACCTAGATTGCATCACTGATGTTGTGGTAGATAATAATTAGTTCGTCATCCTAGCTTATCTCCGATAAGAACATGGTGACAACACTCTCCTTGAGAATGAGACAAGCATTCAATGCATCACAAACGTACCTATTTAAGTACAAAATTTCTCTCAAGATTACTGGGTACAAAGTAGTTAGAAAAACTACAATACATAAGATAAGCTCCACATGAATATGCGCGTACTGATTTGAAACTGAATTTCATGCACACCTTAGCCGATTTAGGATTTGGTAGAGTTTACCATATATATTGAATCAAAGAAAGTAAGCATGCCATAACAATGCATTAGTAAAAATGAATGCAAATAATTTCAAGAACCAAAAGAGATATGATTTGGACAAGAACACCAAGAAAACAAGAGAGGGTGCACAAGATTGTGACACGACAAAAGGTTTTCCAAATCATACCAACGATCCAAATAAACACTTGGTTTATAAGATACCAATTAGAAAAGATATCAAGTGAAAAAGAGATACACAAAGAACCACTTAACACTTGAAAGAAACAAATTAAAAGTTACATCAAGAAACGATATACTGAACTCCCAAAAGAGATACCAAAATAAATATTCATTAATGAAAAGAAGTCCAATATCCAAAATATATCAATTTGAAAAATAAAACAATGAGAAGATAACCAACTCCCAAAAAGAGCAAGGTTCCAACAACTAAACCAAACCCTCAACACTTTTCATGATGGCACAAAGTAACAAGATGGAAAGGTTTGTCTTACAAATAGACACGTCATCGGGATTAAATAACAATTGAGAAATATCTAAAGGAAATGAAGAAAAATAGTGTTATAAATACTATAGGAAGGCTCCCCCATGATTTGTGCATTACTGATAATTTTGTATTTGAATATAATATGCACACAAGTGGGATCCTTGCTTTAGCTTTACCAATTAGAACACCAAATAAATACGAGTAAACCAAAAGTATTATCAAAAGGCAAGGAAGACAATGGGAGTGAGCACAAATAAATTACTTGGCAAGACATATGGAAATTAGAAGCAATAGCCAAGTAAATATGATCAATACATTATACCACAAATAAGATTATCACTTGTAAAGGACAACGAGAGGAGTTATTACTCGATGGTATGTTGCATACATATTCATGATTATATTCACAACATAAAAGCATATGAAAAGGATAGGAATTAAAACACCATGCTTAAATTGATATTCTTGGTGGCTTGAATAGTAGAATAATCATGCAAAGGGAATTAATATAACATGAAGCAACCGGTTTTCGAGATAACACATACTAGTGCACATTTGAGGAAAATTGCACAAAGAAACTCTCTCACAAACAAGATCCAAAATATGAGCAAATAAAAGAATTTAAGAAAATTGAAACTTGTTTGAGAACACATGCCATATAGGAACAAGATAATTAACAATATCGAGTCTAGGTGAGAAAACCTCAAATGTTCACATTCTTTAGGCTTATAATATGCACAAAGCTTATCACTCTCCCATAATGTGATAACCCTTATCTTCTTAACAAGAGGAAAACAAAATACCAACTAGAGATAATTAATAACATTATAGAATTTGAATTTCTCATGAGTATGACATGCCATATAGAGACTAGATAATATTGAAATATCAACACTAAATGGTATCCCTCATGTACACACATTTTAGGATTGTGAAGTGCCAAAGGAATATTACTCTCCCAAAATGGGATAGTCCATTAATCACTCAAAAGAGCCATATAAGATACAAACAAGATGCAATAAGGCTCAAAGAAAACTCATACATACATGTTTTGCGAATCGACAAATACATACTATATTACTCAAGGATAAGTAAGTAGTAATCACAACATATACAAAATACAAGAAAGGTATGAATCCAACACATGCAAAGGGGTAAGTAACTTTCAATGTGTATATATATATATATATATATATATATATATATATATATAATGTAAATACAAGTTACCGCAAGAAGGAGCATGAAATATGAGATAGAAACATGATAATCCAAATGACTTGGCGTGAGGAAAATATAAGTGATGAAGATCCCTTAATTCTTCATGATATAGCCAAGTATCCAATGCCCTCCAATAAAACCTATTTATCAAGTTTGAGCTTGTTGGTCCCCAACCTAGTTGGGTCCTAAGAGGTTAATCACAATAGACTTGGAAACCCAAATGGTTCTTTTCTTGACACCACTTTGAGTACCAACATATTTGGCAAACACATTACCCACATTATCCTTCCGAATGTAATACACATCATCAATTATGATAGGGTTGGATAATGTACCATTAGTGCATGAAGAAGAAAGATGGCCCTTTTCATGGCATAAATAGCAACACCGACTCCTTCCATTCTTCTTAGTTGATTTCTCAACTTGAGAAGCACTAGCTTGAGTCTTCTTGGGAAGAGGCCTTTCTTCAACTTGAAGTTGAGATTAAGGTTGGAATTTTAGCCACTTACCTTGTTGCTTCTCACTAAGTCGCTTATTCTTAAAATAGCATGGTCTAACATGATGCCCTTCAACCTTGCACTTGAAGCAAACAATATTAGCCAAATTCTTTACTTGTTCATGGCCCTTCTTATTTTCGACCTTGGACTTGTCCTTGTGATTGGAAATGAATCCAAGTCCTCTCTTCTCATTAGTGGATTTCTGGACACTAAACATATTGTCAAGTGTGGACTTCCCTTTATGACAATTTTCCAAGTCTTTCTTCAAGGAAGTGACTTGGTCCTTGAGCTCTTTGATTCTCTCTACATGGTTAGTATCAACACAAGAGCTAGAGGAAGTAGATGCATCATTATTAGAGCAACAAGGCATGGAAAGAATATATCAAAAGATGTGGAAACATTATGTGCGGATGAATTACTAGGCCTAGCACAAGGATATATAGCATTTAAAGTAGATGTTGTGCTTTTGTCCACATGAGGCTCACAAGATATTATCGTAGAATAAATAGCCTCATGATCTAACTTTATCCTCTCATGGGATATTAGAAGATCCTCATGAGATCTTGAGAGATTTTCATGAGTTTCTTCCAATTTCCCATAATTACTAGTTAGCAAGTCAAGTTGATCCCATAGCTCAACATTCTCCTTTATTATGGATGCTTCACAAGAAGTAGAGTTAGTAGCACAAGCATCATCATTTATAGCTTTGAGGTCATTATCAAGAAAAAGAGATAATTCATTGTCCCTCCTAAGCTTAGATATACAAATAGCATAGGTTTCTTCAAGACTAGATATTTTCTCTTCAAGAGAAGCTCTAAGAGAACACTCTTTCTCAAAAGCCTCTTCAAGCTCTTTGTCATTGATAGAATGACCACCATTATGAGTTTCAAAAATCATGATGATATCCTCCTTTTCATCTACAAGAGAGTTAGCCTCATCAAGTTGTTCTAGGAGATCATTCACATTTTTCTTGGTCTCAACATCAAGGCTAGCTAACCCCAAAGCTATCCACTCATCTCTATCATCACGAGATATATTGGGGTTCAAAGTATAAGATACTTTTGAATCCTTGGCCATGAGGAAAAATGTGGTAGATGATGATGGATCATTACTTGAGGCACCAGTCAAGTTCACACCTTGTTCCATAGAGAGTTGGGTTTCCTTTACATTGTTAGCCAGACAAATACTAGAGGAAACAAAATAATTTTTATCATGGGAACAAGATAAAGGAATCATATCATCATGAGATTTAGTCAAGCAATGTTGAAATGATATGCAAAGACTATCAACACAAGGATGTAAAAAAAAATTGTGCTAGCTGTGTTTAAGTCCAAAGATGAGGCATGACAATAAAATAAGGATGGATGATCATAAATAATAAGATCACTATCATTATTACAAAGCCTATCACTACTCACCATCTCATTAGTTGGTGGCTTACAAATGTTGGTGAAGTAGAAGAAGGTGAGAACTCATCATGAACGGAAACAGAGGGAATAAAATCACCCTCTTCAATATTGGACACACCATATTTATCTTGAAGCTTTGTCCATAACTCATGAGCATTCCGAATAGGAAAGAGTGGTTTAATAACTACAAGGCTCACAAGAAGTAAAACCGCATTAATAGCAAGAGCATCGAGAGAGAAGTTTTTATCTTCCTCTAAAGTTGGATTTTGAGGATCCTTTGGAGGAGAAAAACCCATCTCTACAAATTTCTCCATATGTGGGTCCATGACTCGGAAATAAATGAGCATGCGAACATAGTTTGTGCCATCGAAATTAAATGTGGGATCATGCACTAATTCAATAAGATACATCATTACTCTCAAGGCGGTGAAGCCTAACAATGAGAGCCCTTGCTCTGATACCAATTGAAAGTACAAGGATGCTGCCTATGTAGATCCCCCAGACCGACAGTCCAAGGACCCCCTATATGCATACATTCACGATCCCAGATCAAACCAGTCGTTAACAACATATAAAGTTGGCGTACAGATTACATCATCCATTACACGAATACATAAAGGTATTACACAAATGTTCACATGACCAAGTCTAATATAACTTCCACGCATGGCAGGCAACTCAACAAACACAACAGAAGGCAACAACACATAACGCGGTAGAGCCCAAGTCACGGCTTAACCTACAGGCTGCTGACTGGGAGACGAGCCTAGTCCGCAGGGCCATTAGTGCAGTACTCCTCCTTGTATATCTCCTCCCGAGGCTGCTCCTTGAAGTCTGGCAAGTACCAGGGGCGAAACCAATGTGAGTACATTTGAATGTACTCTGCAAGACATCCTTTATGAAGCTTCTAGAATGCAAGTATGCTTATATTGTGGAATGGTTAGGCTATACATAGGGTTTACTACTCATGATGGATGGAAGATACATCATGGTTGATTTAACATCTCTATATCTTTTTTGAAGAAGATACTTCAAAATAAAAATAATATGGTTTCTCTTGTAGATATTGCATACCCAAGAGGTTTGGTAAGATTTTAACATCTCTATATCTTTGTTGAAGAATATACTTCAAAAAAACGATAATATGGTTTCTCTTGTGGATATTGCATATCCAAGATGTTTTGTAAGATTTTGTTTAATAAGAAAAGTTTTTCTTTCAAAACTTCTTTTAAAACAACTTCCAGCTTTTCCTCATCCGTACCTCATAGGTACAAAGTTCATCTTTTCTAGTACCTCGCATGTACTAATCCTTTTTCAAAAACATCCTTTTTTAAAACATTGACACAATGCTAGCTACATGGCCATTCAACGGTCCATATCCGAGGATGCGACTATTCCGAATAGTTTTACTCTGCAGAGGTGTACACAATCCACAAGATCCAGAACATCCGTCGTGAACAACCACGGACGATAATTGGTCCTAACCTTCCACTATGGTCAAGATAGTATATGACTATCTATTCAATTGGGTTTGTTCTCCCAGGCATCGTGTCCCACACCGCCATGACAGGAGACCCAACTGCTGCGGCCGGAGGGAAAATTAATCTCACACTTTGCATGCCTCGTGTTTCATAACTTGGCGACATTTCGGTTCAAGGGATTCCATCACTTATAGAAATTTGAGATAGAGCACACACTAATGAGAACAAGCTTATATCCAAGCCCCTTTCCCATGTTGGGGTAGAGTGGCAGTACGTTAAGGTTTTCCGGCGAAGACTAGGTTATGTGTCATTTCTAAAAACACCTTTTCCAAAAATGATCACCTCACAATTTCCCCCATGGACAAGGCCCCACCTTTCCACCGGGTTTTCCATAAAGCCTTTGTTTTGCAAAAATCGCATTTTTAGGGTGTCCACTTAGGGACTTCATGTTATTTTATTTTTGGTGGTAAATATACCATATGGTGGCTATGGGCTTGGTAACACCAGGTTTTGACTACTAGCATGATAATAGTTATATAGTATTCATAGTAGTAATAGCCACAACCAAAAATAGTTTTGTTAATCAAAGTTTTGTAAAACTTCAGAAGTAAAAACATGCATGATAGATAGTGATAAGTGTAGTAGCAAGCATCAGGATGGATTTCCTTGAAACTCCTTGGGTCCCTAACTTTGAAGTAGCTCAAACTTGACACAAAGCTCTACGACTCCTTCTTATTCTTCATTTTCTAACGCCGTAAAAAGAATAAAGGACACACACTCAAAACCAACTTAGGCAAACAATAATACAAAGTAACACATAATGCAAGCAAACTTATACTAAGCAATCACTCAAATCTTTATCGAGAAACCCACCAAACAAGACACACATGGCATAAATGCTATTACTAGAATGTTTATGGTTGGGAAGCCATAACCTGCAAATTAATGTCATGAGTTTAGTGGATGTACCACTCTCATACCAACACATTGAAGAAGCTAAAAATAGCCTTTGGTCACAAGGGTGAGACTACTAAGTAATAACAAGCACCAAAAGTAATACCCATGCCAGTGGGTATTAACAACAACGCAAGAAAGCATCAACTAGATAAGTTTCCCGCTAACCCAATGAATAGACAACTAAATATATCAAGTCAAAATGATAGCACTGGTACAATGCTCATGTTAATGTAATCACTCAGAATGTTTTAAATAACAAAGCAAACCACATATAAACAAGGTAGCTACTGACTATGCTTAGATCGACACAGAGACTAAAGAAGAACTCAATAACAAAAGTAACTAAACAAACTAGTGACTCAAACATTTGTAACAAGCCATAAGGCACACTATAGAATACAAAAATCACAAGAGAAGAATATTTCTAGAAATAGGATAACAATAGGGGCTACACAAGCATGCCTAAGAAATAGTGTATTTCACAACCAAAACCAACTTGCAAACAAAAGAGTCATGCCAATATAACAGGAGTGAAAACATGCTAGGTTAAACATACACAAATAAAAATAGGAAGGCAACATTAATAGGAAAACTCATAACTTCTAGGGGCACTACTAATACATTAATAGGGAAGAAATCAACACTACAAGAATGCATTTTTTCCAACAAGCAACACATGCTTATAAACACCCAATAACATTACCATACACCCTACACATGCTAGTACATAATTGTACTAAAACTAATTCTATAAGAACAACTACTCCCATAATAACAACAATAATCAACCATGCCTAATTGACTAGGCCTTTCTAACAACCAAAGAACAAGCATCAGTGTGACATGCTATACTAACAGTAGCTATGCAAACCTACTCATGCTCAAACAACACTCTCTAAAATTATGCCACTCAAAGGAACTCTATACACAAATAATTCCTCAATACTAGGAAATATTCCTATTAGTGCAAGCAACTCTTAAACTAATCAAATGCAATACCAAACCCTCCCTAATATGATATTGACAAGGGAAACCACATCACAGAGATGATATCATCCACACATCATAGGAGTCACAACTCTAGCACCAAACCCTTCAACAAAACCTTAGTAGAGCAATACTCAATTTCCTTTGGTAAAATTTACTAAGCAAACATAAAGTGAAAAAGGCTACTAGCAAGTATGTTTATGGTAGGGAAATTATATCCCTACCCAAATGCAATGGAATCAGTGGGTGTTCCACGAACATACCAAGTCATTAAGAGGTCACCATGCCTCTGTTCATACTTGATAAAATATTAATTCAACACTAAATAAGCATCAAAACAATACTACTCATGCTAGTGATATTCATAGGAATTTATTAAACAAAGCAATACAACTCATGTTCTTCTATAAATAAAAGTACAAGATAATAGCGGCACACATACTAAAAATATCAGTACCAAAGTGGTACTGAATCTACCATATCAATCATAAAAATATATCTACCAAACCTATAGTTAATAAACCACACTTTCTAATACTCAAGTAAAATGCTAGAAAACAACTATGCCCACCATATTTATTCTAAGCATCGCACACTATACTAAAACTCTTCTAACATGCTAGCCTTGTAAGAAAACATAAAGATAACAGAGAGTAGCACATTTAATCATGCTAGAAAACATAAATCTAGTACTAAAATATTTAATACAAAATATTCACACAAGAATAAATAATAACAGAAAAGTGCAAAATCTAGTTACACACACCAAAATTATTCTACAGCTCAAAAAATACACCAAGCTAGGATTAGGTATATCTAAGCATACACAAGGTCATTCAATTGGATTAACACAAAAAATCATTACCAAATAACCTACAAAAATCCTAGAAATGCTCTCTGGCCATTTCCCAAATTGCATGGCATTTTATCTAAGAAGATTATTTGCAAACAAGTCTAAGTGATACTGGTAGGTATCACTTAGTTCTATCCAAAACAGTTGAGTTTGCAATTTAAGGGTTCTTATTTTTAAAGTTATGCCAAAAATGGTTAAACAGACAGGTTCAGCTAAAACAGCAACTATTGCAAAAATAAAAGTCAAAAAGAAAATCTACCACTTGGATAATGTTACCAACTTATTAGGCTAAAAGCATGATTTTTGGTTTTGGCAAATTTGCCTTTTTCCTATTTTTCCCAGGGCTAAAGCTATGCATCTGATCTACTTATTTTTCAAAAGAAAATAAACCAAACGGGAAAAATTACTGCGCGTGCCAGATCTGCTAGGGAGCGGCCCAAATACGGCCTACACGGCCCGTGGCTTGCGCGTATGCTGCGGTGGAGCGCTCGGATTCAAAGGGCACCATTGATCCGCGGATCAACGGCCCTGGTGCATCGTCTTCCCCCTTCTCTTTCTCTCTCTCGCGGAAACGGAACGAGGCCGACAACGCGGCGTAACCCACCTAGGGGCAATGAGGGGCAGTGGCGCAGGGTCGTGGAGGTCGCACGAGGTCGAGGCAGTGCAGGTGTGTGGGCAGCAGCAGCAACGACCATGTCAGCCCTGGCGCGGCAAGCTCCCACCACGGCAATGTCATTGGCGGCAGCGCTCCTGCAAGCGCATGGCCATGAGGTGATGTAAGGGAGGTGTGCACGGGGTAGGGGAGTGAGTCTAGGACAAAAAGGCGGCGGTGGGTAGGCTGGAACGGCGGCAGCCTCGAAGTGGGCTCACGGTGGCCGGCGGTGTTTTTCCTCTTCGCGTCGCCCACACAGAGCGCACGGGGAGGAGTGCGCGTGCTGGAGGCGTGCGGTGGAGTGGCGTGAGGTTGCTAGCAAGGTGGGGGAGCGGGGCAGGGGTTATAGGCGTGGGCATGGCGGTGCCCAACGACATGGCCATGACACGCACGGCATGGGCTCGGGGTGGTGTGTGGCATCGTGCAACGGGTGGCCTAGGGCTTAAGGTGGGTGTATACTGTCGCGGGGCGGCGAGGTGAGGCGAGCACACAGCGGCATGTCCATAGTGGCGCGCGGGCGCGACGCGCACTATGTGTTGCATGTCTGTCCCCCTTGTCTCGGCCTCCTTTCCTCCCCCCTCAAATCTCTCTCTCTTGTCCCCCAAAATGGCATCCAAGGCACACCTGGCTAGAGGCAACATAGGGGAGTGGGTTTGACATCATCCTTCCCCTTAATTGGAACAAAATTCAAACAAAAACATCACTCAAATTTTTGTCCAGAAAGTTCAGAAAATGACTTAGCAGAATTTTGCTAAGTGTTGGAAACAAACATAATCATCCAAAAGTTCAGGCATGAATAAAATAGAAAATTAATTCCAATTGTGAAATTTCAAGTTGGACATTGCTAAACATGCTATGAATATCCAGAAACGCATTTTTAATATATTTTTTGAACATGTGTAAGGCTATAAAAACAAGTGGGGAAAAGGGTACCTTTTTGTTTTGTCTGTTTTTAAAATACTCTAGTTTTCTCTGTTATTTTTTTGTCACAAAAACAAGCATGAAACTATACGTTTTCAAACTTTAAAATTCAAACTAAGGTTATGGATTTGTAGTCCACACACTAGAGAACAATTATAATCCAAGAAAACATAAAATTGGATATTCTAACTAATTGAAAACATTAGCTAGAAATAGGTGTTTGGCTAGTTTTTCAGGGAAAACTCTAATAGAGAAAAATAAATGAAAACACCCATTATTCCAAATGCAATCTTGTTTTCTTGGGTAAAGAAAAACTAAATAATGTTTTCAAGTTGAAAACAAGCATGATCCAATACTTGGAACAAAAATTACTCAAGGTATCATATGGAAAAACAAGAGAGAAAACATTTAACACTTAGGGAAAACACTAGGGTGAGTTTAAAAAAAATTGATTCTTGCAATGCCTAGATGAATTGCAACACACAAACTTGTTAATCCAAGCAAAGCATCATTCAAAAAAAGTTTTTGTTGGCCCAAAAAATTGTGTTCTACTAACACTATACAGAGGCGGAAATTGGGGTGTGACAGCGTAGAGGGGGGTGAATAGGCGCTTTAAAATAATTACGGTTTAGGCTTGAATAAATGCGGAATAAAACTAGAGTTTAATTTATCAAGCACAAAACATATACAAGCTATGCACACACGATTATTATCTTATGTGAGAAAATAGCTAAAACTTGGTCGCTCATACTTGAACAATATTTTCCTATGAATTTTGTATCAGTTAATGTTGTCACAATACGTAATACAGTAACATCGGGACAAAAAGGACTAGATTGGTACCAAGGAGGAGCAAGCAAAAAGGAGGTAATATGAAGAAGAAATGAGAAAGGGAGATGAAGATCTCATAGACCCTCAAGATATTGAAAAGTTGAATGAAGAACGTCAAGGAGAACAACCACCAGAAGAAGGTGACAAAAAAAGCACATTATCCATTTGATTCTGACAATGACATTGAAGATGAAAGAGAGCAAGACCAAAATGTTGAACAAGAAGGAGACAATGCTAAGGTAACAAATAAAAAGGCAAAGGTTAAGGAAAAAACCAAAGTAGTAAAACCCTCCACACAAAGTTTATCATAAACCAAAGAAAACTCTTCCTTTCCCACATAGGAAGAAAGATATAAGTGATGATGAATTATACAAATCATTTGTTGATGCTCTCAAAAAACTAGCTTTTGAAGTAACCATTCTTAAATCTATGCAAGTCCCCACTTATAAAAAAAAATCTTGAGAGATATTATCAATAGAAAAGGAGTTGTTCCTCCAATTGAAATTGTGGCTTTGATAGAGAGTAGGTGTTATGTCATTCTCCTTATATAAAAAGTTAAATTTGGGAGACTATTCTCCAACTTCTATAACTTTGCAAATGGCATATAATACAAGGAAGCAACTAGTGCAAGTGATCGAGGATGTTCTAATTTGAATTGTTATGCCTATGTCCACTTACTTTATTATACTAGATATTTGTGAGGATGATAAAGTATCTATCATATCAGGAATACCATTTTAAGCACTGCAGGAGCTTCTGTGGATTGTGTAAATAGGAACATAGCATTCAATGTATATGACAAAGAGATCATTTGATACTTCTCGAAGAAAGATGAACAAAGAGATAAATACATCGCCCCGGCACGAAGAACATATTCAGTAAGTGCTCTTGCAGAAGAGCAACCAAAGGTAAGAATGAAGAACTGATTTCAAAACAGAGGGTTGCCCAATTAAATAAGAGAAAAAGGTAAAACCCTTAATAGGAGGCAACCCCTCATAAATGTTTTATGCTAGTATTATAGAAGAATGTTAACATTGGATTTGAGAAGTTGAAAGAAAAGAATAAATAAGCAAAAGGAGCACAAATAAATGTTTTAACGAGACATAGTATGATGACCATTCACCTTAATGATCAACGTACTAATGATTTATTATTATTATTTGTATTTTGAAGTTTACGATGCGCAACTTTTTTAGACGTATAGACGAGTCATGCTACGGTGAATTTACACCATACTGATGACTGTATTACGCAACCTTCTGCGAGGTGAACTAACATGGGATAAATAATGAGTCACGGTACGGTGAATTTCCACCGTACCGGTGACCATATTACGCGACCTTCTGCGAAGCAAACATACAGTACTTATGAAACGAGTCACGGTACGGTGAGCCTCACCGTATCTGTGACCGTATAGGTAAAACCTTCTACATCTTCGCAAGGATGAAGCACTTAACGAGTGGGGGTACAGTGAGAAGCGACCGTACCAGCCACCATACCAAAATATAACTCAAGTATGGAAAACCTAGAACCGACTAAAAGATAGTGAAATGACCTCGGTATGGTGAGGAGCAACCATATCGCTCACCGTACCACCGCGTTTTGAAGTTAAAAGGAAGAGGGTTGCATGATTAAACTCATACCACCTTCAAAACCAAGTTTTCCTGTCTCCAAACCCTCTCAAACTCCACTCCAAATCCTCCCAAAGTTTTGATTCTTCGCGGATTTCGTTCGTTTTATTTAGTAGAACTCCAAATCGATAAGTTTCTCCTCCAATACATGGTTTACTTTCTCCGGTCTATGGTTATTTTCGTGTCATTTCTAGAACTAGATAAGTTCTTGACCTAGATTGATTTTAGAGATTTGTACACGTTAGGATTCCGTTTGATCAAATAAAATCAAATGTTATACACCTAGGAATCATATGCCTAGTCTTGTTTAGTTAAAATCAATAGAGCATTGAATTATTTTTTCCCAACCTTATTTGGTTAAATTTTTATTTTCTTTAGGGCAATGTCATCCAAGAAGTTGAAAAGTGCAATGGGGAGTGGAAGCACTAGCTCCTCCGCACACAGGGACAAGAGGGAAAGGAAGAACCCTGACTTCGAGATTGACCTTGAGGTCATCAAGGAGTTGCATGAGGGGATGAAGAACCACCGGATCGTTCCCACAAGGTGGGTGGATCACCAACTCCTCTAAGATGTTGGTCTTGCCACCGAATTCACGTGGATGGTCGAGCATGCCGGACTCGCCACCTTTGTGCAAATCCTTGTCCCCGCCTTCAAGAAGCTCACGTGGAACTGCATGTCCACCTTCTACAGCAACATCTACAAAGAAGAAGAATAGTAGTACTGCTGGTTCGCCATTGAAGGGCGACATGTGCGCCTAACCCTCTAGAGTTTATGCGATATTTTTGGTTTCCCGAACCATGTTACAAAATTTTAAGAGAATGATGATGTTGAGCTCGTTGAGATGGCAGGAGTTTAGAATGAGATATCTGTTCTTCGTAACTATGCTTATCTTAAGAAGTTGTCTCTCAATTAAAACCTTAACATCCGTTATCTTGCTATTTTTATTGCAAACCCACTTTTTGCAAGGGAGAACGCAGGTGCAATGGCGGACCACAATATGACCACCATGACAATAGCTTTTAAGCCTGGCCACTTTAACTTTGGTGCACTTCTTATCCAACACTTTACCACCAGCCGTCACAGACCAAGGGAAATATTTTCTGTGGCGGAATTTTTACTCACATTGCTATGTATGAGGTCATACAGTTTGATAACAACAGACCTGTTGTAGGGCCTACTCTAATTTACCCCCAATATTTGATGTATGTTGGCTTTCTGAAAGTTAACCCTGCAAACTGTAATATCTACCATTTCCGTTTACGTTTTTCTAGTGACAAGGGCAACGAAGAACTCGTTTCCTTGCCTTTTCCACATAGTTTTGCTTGCAGGGTAGAGAACCACACATAGACTGCAAGCAGTACCAGGTAGCTCGCCAAGAGGCAAGACTTGAGCCTCAGAAGCTAGAAGAGGAAGGAAAATGGGAGCACTATGCTGCCCAATATGCACACCAACAACAAGACAGATGGGGTGAATGGGGATACCAAGCACCACCACCACAACAACATTGATAAGGTAATTTCGCTTACTGCTCGGAATACAATGAGCTCGTGGGACGAGTGGGGGATGTTGATCAAGCACTTCAGGGTGTGAGCACCAACTTTGACTACCTCAACACGAACTTCACCTACATCATGAACTTGTGGGGACACAAGTACATAACCCACCACCACCACCACACGGCGGCAACCAGTAGCCCCAGTTAGGCCAAAAACCTAAGCATGGGGAGGTGAAATTCCTCCACGCCTTTGCATTCATGTTTATTTTCTATTTTTTTGTTTCCTTTTGTTTTTGTTTAGCGTGTTTGATTGCAGCACTTGAAATTTCCTTAAAAACACACACACAAATTAGAGTAGTTTGTTTATTGTTGCTTTTACCAAAAACAAAAAACAAAATTAAAGTACCCTTTTTATTGTTATTTCAATTTGGGAAAAAGTTTAGAACTTTTGTATATATACTTTTTATTTCTCTTTTTTTTGTTTTTTTTTCGTTTCCGTAGGAATATCTCATCTCGTGTGAGGCAGCAAGGAAAATAAAATGGAAGATGGACCGAACAAGGAACCAAATTAGTAAGAGTAGGTATGTCACTCTCATTTTTCTAACTCTTGCAAAGTTGAGTATGATGATATCATTATTTGTTTGGTTGCACCTAGAACTTGTTCCCCGTCTGGTTTGTTAGTTCTAAGAATTTTTTCTTCAATGCTAGTCTCACTATTTTCAACTTGATAGACAATTCACTATCTTAAGTTTAGGAAATTTTATTGATCATCTTTTATGAATGAGCGTTTTGACCTAAACAGAAAAAAAAACTATTGCTCATCGTTGTTGAAGTATGGCTTTGATTTATCCTCCACACTATGACATTGAAAGATTAAATTGTTATTGTTGAACTGGTTTCTAAGTACTTGTGAACCGCTTAGTGTTATTATATGAAAAGCCAACTTCATCCATTTAATTCATTGAGATCCTTTGGTACTCATCTTAATTTTGACTAAGCCCACTACTCTGCCGACCAATGAGCAATGTACCATGAGGGATGGTGTTGACTCGAGCAGAGGGGTCTTGTAACAGAAACTTTATAATTTGCCACCTCAACTCCCGACTCTCGCATCTCGGTTATGAGTGGCAAGATGATTGTAGTTATCCACCACTACATCATGCAATATAATTGGTCTAACAATCTTGATTATTTTAACACCAAGCATGTTCACTTGTTTTACTATGATAACCAGTTAGCAAGGTAATAAAATCCAATTTTCAAATTTTAAAAGTGGAGGAGATAATTAAAATTACATGCTTTGCCTCAATGTTTTAACAAAAAGAATGATTCAAGCATCAAAATTGTTTTTACTCTCACTAAGGATAGGAGCTTTTGATTGTACCTGACAGCCTGTTAAAATCTTGAAATTATTATTTAAGAAATGTTCTTTCATTTAATGAATTATTGAGCGTTTAGGAAACAGTGTCTAGGATGCAACCAAGCAAATTATACTATCATTTTATGTAAAAGTATAGGAACTATGAAGAAGGAAAATGGCATATTACCTTGAGTTATGTCGGATATATACCAATTAGGGGTGTATCAGATGGTGGTCTAAAGTGCCGGATTACCAGGGTGGCCTAAATGGTAATGGGCTACGGTCCATTGGGCGGCCCAGTAAGCTGACGCACGGAAGCCGGATTCTAGAAGAACCCGGATCACGGCCCACGTGATACGGCTTGGAGTAGAAGCCGGATTCCTTACTTTCCAAGTTAGCACATACCGTAGTCTTCTAGGTTTCCTTCTCTGTATGCCCTAACTCGGGTATTATATAAAGCCGGACGGGAGATAAGATAGATAGACAAGAAGCTAAAGGCTAACTCGCCGAGAGGTGGATCCTTGACGAGTAGCTAATAGAACCTCACATTGTACTCTGTATTCCCAGGCTTTAGTCCTGAATAGTGAGATTGCAGGAGTAGGAACGCCGCATTACTGCGTCGTACCGAACCTGGGTAAAACCCTGTGTCATTGTTCATCGTACAATCACCTCCCCCCACTTCTCTATCGGTAGTCTCATGGCACCCCCGTCTATGAATTCTACTACGATGTCTCGACAGTTGGCGCCCACTGTGGGGCTGGCGACGTCAGGCGTTATGTTTCGATCGGGGATACTTGGCGGAATCGGCAGTACCATAACTGTCGGAAGCTTGGAATTCAACAACGACGTCGGGCGCTTCCTCGACAATGGATCTTACATGCCGGCGCGGAATCATCTGGTAAGTGTCTGCGTTTTACCGATTGGATCTGCAAACATCTTTATCGGATTAACTGCAGAGGCAATGGTATTCTGTGGTGGAAGTAAATTTATCCCACCCGCCCTATACCCAGTCGAAGACGACTATGATGTTGGTTTTTGCTCAGATCACCGATATACAGCTGAATCACACTTTATCGGCATGGTGCAATCCGAGATCGCCGAAAACACAGATGAAAGCAATCCTGTGCAAGAGGCAGAAAACAACAATCCCACAACAGAGGTGGAAGATCCGACATCCGTCAATGTGACGACGAACTCGGAAGCTGATTCCGTGTTGGCCGCCATTGAGGCGAGATTGGAATCAGAAACCGGATCACATAATTTTGATTCCAAAGACGAAAATGAGGATGCTTTCGAAAGAAAGGTTAAATCTCTTCAAGAGGGATTCCATGAGGTACTGATGGCAAAACCGGCTGAAAACACGGATGCCGACAGCCAGGAAAGCCCTAGAACTCCTCCGCCATAGGAAGAGAGAGAAGAAGGAGAAACCTCTCCCACATACCCTAATGTCAAAGAACTGACAGAGGAAGAACCCAGAAAGAAACCTCCCTCTTCCAAGAAGAAGCACAAAGCTGCTAAAAAACTCCAGTATAAACTCCGGAAGAAGAAATCGGCTGATCCAGCCAATGAAAGCCCGGAAGTAGGAGATGCAAGCGGAGTAAAACCTGCGGAGAAGAAAACAAAGGAAATCCTTCTTCCGCCAATGACAGAACAGGACGAACAGGAATTACTTCAAACACCAGTGGGACCACACGAGCCCCCTGAAGTGTTAGAAGCCCGGAGGCGAGCTCTCCAGAGGCAGCAGCAACATCTATTTTGAACTCGAGAACACCTCCAAAAAACCCAAGATGACATCAAGTTCATGAGGGAAGAAATTGAGGAATACGAGAGAAAGAATAGATCTAGCATTAAACCTACAAGGTTACCCGGAATCGCAAGACCGGAAGTACCGCCGCCAAAAGAAAGGTTTCATGACCATCTTGGCAAAAGAAGGTAAACGGCAAGGATGCCAGAGGCGAGCCAATATACAAAACCGCAACAGAAAACGCGGAAGCGGCGTTCGCCATCCTCAACAATGATATGTACTCCAATGGTGAAAAACTTCAAGGGGTGTATGCTTTCCTAGGAAAAACATTGCAACAACAACAGCGGGGACAAGAGCGATCAGGGAAGTTGCACGACGACTCCGCCCTATGTAAAACAGCTACATGCGCCGCTGGAGCACCTGGACCGGAAGAACCTGGAGATTCAAACAATTCCAAAGAGAAGAAATCAGATCCGAGAAAGGACAATAAAAAACCCGACAATAAGGATGAAGCGTCCAGAACCGGATCCCATCTCCCGAAAGATGGAGTTAATCCCCGTGATCGGGAAGAAAAGAACCGGAAGGACGGAAAAGCAATGCCTCCTCCGAGACGCCCCGCTGAAAATGCTGGAAGACAGGATATACCTCACAGGCGTGAGAGATCCCGGACGCCTCCCAGGAATAAGGAAAGACACATGAGTAGAACTCCACCTTATCCCAAAGGACACGATCACAGAGGAAATAGAGATAATCCCGGAAAAGCGCGTTCGCGCCACAATGGAAAAGAAAGGAGCAGATCCCCTTCTGTCCATTCAGGCGGTAGATACTCCGCACACATGGATAGAGCGGAAAGAGATGATTTATACTTTGTACCCAAGTGTTTTACTGATAGGATCCGAAGAATAACTCTGCATTCTGGATTCGCCAAAGTTGGTCCAACATACCAAAAATACACCGGTAGCACAAACCCGGATACCTGGCTCTCAGACTATTACACAGCCGTCCATATTAACAATGGGACAGACCTGGAGGACGTAAAGTTTCTCCCCCTAATGTTACTGGATGGAGCCAGAGACTGGATCAATGGACTACCATCAAGAACTGTCGATAGCTGGGATGACATGGCTAGAGTATTTACTCAGCATTTCCGGGGAACCTATAAGCGCCCGAACAGCATCAACCAGCTAAACCGTTGCACCCAATTTGAAGACGAACCATACGTGGATTTCATCTCAAGATGGACGGCAATGAAGAATAGTTGCTCTGTAGTAACTCACGTTCAAGCAATGCATGCTTTCGTCAATGGCTTAAAACCCGGACTCGTACCGTTCATGATCGGTTCCAAAAAGCACAAAGATCTCGGATCTATGCTTACAACCGCCAATGAGCTTGCAGCGGCCGAAGACGATATCAGAGCGAGAGGATGCAATATCGATACCTTGATCTAGGCCAAAAAGACCCCTCGCCCTGAGAAAAAAGGAACTCCGGATGCAACACAAAAACCCAAAGAAGTTAACATAGCCTTTGGAAGAGAAAATGGGAACAGGTGGAAAGGATGCAGTACAGAACCGATAAATTACACCAAGGAAGAGTGGGAAAAAATAAAGTCAGAAAACTGTGTCCACCACTCTCAATTTGGGAAACCCACCCATACTAACGCACAATATCGGCTAAACAAGCATATGAAAGGCAGTGCAGGATCTGGAAGCAAAGGGAAGAATTCCAAGAGGAAATTTTCCAAGCAAAAGCCAGAAGCTGAAAAAGAAGACAGTGAGTTGGACACTGACGAAAAAATCCAGGAACAACAACGAAAAGGCGAGCCCAAGTTTCCGAGAGTTGATGGAGAATGTAACCTAACTTTCCTGGCAACTCCCTCAGCAAGGTGGCAGAGAGAACGCTCCGAGAAATAAACGTGTTTGTTCCTGCAACCCCGAAATTCTTGAAGTACTCAAATACACCAATTACCTGGGATCAGTCTGATCATCCCGGAACTGAACCTGGCACGCAAGCTCTTGTTGTAAGCCCTATTGTCCAGAACACCAGGCTAAAAAGAGTGCTGATGGATGGATGATCCAACATTAACATAATGTACCTGGATACACTGAAGCATCTGCAAATTTCCGAGACCCAGCTCAATCACAGCAACATACGTTTTCATGGCATCGTCCCCGGCAGACAAGCACAATCCCTAGGAGAAATTTCCCTAGATGTAACCTTCGGAGAAAAAGATCACTTCCGTCAGGAAAAAGTATCCTTCGAAGTTGTGCCGTTCGAAAGCGTGTATCACGCAATACTCGGACGTCCAGCTTTCGCCAAATTCATGGCAAGGTCATGTTATATTTACAACTAGCTGAAGATGCCAGGGGCCAAAGGAGGAGTAATCACCGTAACAGGATACTTCAAGTTGGCAAACGAGCTGGAAAAAGAAAATGCCCTTTGCGCTGAGAAAGTGATAGCAAAGGAAGAACTGAAGGAGCTGGCCAAAGAGGTATCGCCGACAAAATGCCGGCAGGAAAAGAAAGCCGAAAGCCTACAGATAGCTTCAAAGCTTCCGAGAATACAAGACAGGTAATCCTAGATCCCAAAGATCCGACAAAGTTTGTCGTAGTGGGAACTGGGATGACCGACAAATAGGAAAGCGAGATCATCAAGTTCCTCCGTCAGAACTGGGACATCTTCGCGTGGTGTCCAGCGGACATGCCAGGCGTACACAGGGAACTTGCTGAGAATCAACTTAAGGTGATTCCAGGATCTAAACCCGTCAAACAAGGTCTCCGTCGATTTGACGAAAGAAGACGGAAGGCTATTGGCAAGGAGATTATCCGGCTTTTGGCAGCAGATTTTATCCGGGAAGTTATACATACTGAATGGTCAGCAAATCCAGTATTAGTCCCGAAGAAAGAAAAAATGTCCTTAGGATGTGTATAGATTATACTGCCTTGAACAAATTGTGTCCAAAAGATAGATTCGCGTTACCGCGAATCGATCAAATAATAGACGCCACTGCAGGCTCTGAGCTTTTATGCTTTTTGGACGCATATTCCGGGTATCATCAAATATGCATGAAGGAAGAAGATCAAATCAAAACTTCCTTCATAACCCCATATGGGACGTACTATTACATAACCATGCCATTCGGCCTGAAGAACATAGGTGCAACTTACCAGTGTTGCCTGCAACGATGTTTGCATAGTCAGATTGGCAAAAATGTCCATGTTTACGTGGACGACATTGCTGTCGTTTCCAAGGAAAAGGACACACTCCTTGAAGATTTGCGAGAAACCTTCGAAAATTTGCGCACTTATAAGATGAAGTTAAATCCATTAAAGTGCGTATTCGGGGTTCCCTCAGGAAAACTTCTGGGTTTCATCGTTTCTCACAGAGGAATAGAAGTAAACCCAGAAAAGATCAAAGCAATCTTAAACATCTCCAAGCCCACGTGCGTAAAAGATGTACAAAGATTGACGGGTTCTACAGCAGCTGTTAGCAGGTTTATTAGCCGGCTAGGGGACAAAGCTCTGCCACTGTACAAATTGTTGAAGAAATCCAACAAATTCGAGTGGATAGAAGAAGCAGATGCAACATTAACCCAGTTGAAAGAAACTTTGATGAAAGCTCCGATTTTGGCATCCCCAAAAGACGAAGAACCTATGTTATTGTACCTCACGGCTACAAATCGGGTTATTAGCGCAGTGATAGTTGTGGAAAGGAAGAAAGACGAACAAAGCATACCAGATCAGCATCCGGTATACTATGTAAGCTAAGTTTTCTCCGAGTCTAAACAAAGGTACCCACACTATCAAAAACTGGCGTATGGCGTATTTTTCGCATCTCGGAAACTTCGTCATTACTTCCAAGGACATTCCATAACAGTGATATGTAAAGCACCACTAGGGGATATAATAAACAATACGGAGGCAACTGGCCGAGTAGCCAAATGGGGCATCGAGCTAGCAGCATTCGACATTAAGTACCAACCCAAGACGACAATAAAATCCCAGGTTTTGGCAGATTTTGTCGCCGATTGGACAGAAGCAATGGAAAAAAACACCAATGTCGGAGTCAGAATACTGGATCATGCACTTTGACGGATCCAAGATGAAAGAAGGCGCGGGAGCTGGTGTAGTTCTAAAATCCCCTAAAGGAGACACAATGGAGTATGTACTACAAATTCACTTCAATGCCAGTAATAATGTGGCAAAATACGAAGATCTGCTTCATGGCTTGCACATCGCAAAGGAAATAGGTGTCAAACGTATCTTATGTTATGGCGACTCAGATTTGGTACAGCACCAGCTCAACCAAACTTGGGACGCTAAAAGTCCCATCATGGCCGAATATCGGAGAACAGATGCCGAGTTTGCACTGTTCGATTTCGTTCTTCATGTCAAAAGGGAGGCAAATTAGAATGCGGATGCATTAGCCCGCATGGGATCAAAAAGGGTAAAAATCCTACCACCAGGTGTGTTTGTCCAACATTTGTACGAACCATCGATAAAAGGTGGAGATGTAGACTATCCTCTGGTCTCCGAGTCAATTGAAGTCATGCTCGTTAACCCGGAATGGACAATCCCATATTTAAACTTCTTAGTTGATCAGAAGTACCCGGATGGAGCAGACGAAGTCTTGCAGAGACAGATACAGCGTCGATGCAAAGGATACACGGTAATCAACGGTTGCCTGTATAAACGCAGTACTACCGGAATTTTTCTGCGATGTATTTCGCCAGAAGAAGGACGAGAAATCCTGCAAGAAATCCATGCCAGAGATTGCGGACATCATGCTCAATCTAAAAGCATAGTCAAAAAAGCATTCCGGGCAGGGTTTTCTGGCTAACAGCCAAGACAGACGCCGAGCACATAGTGAACACATGTGCTGGATGTCAGTATTACGCCAAGTAGACAAATATGCCAGCCCAAGCACTCAAAACTATCCCCATTACATGGCCTTTTGCGGTATGGGGGCTAGATATGATGGGACCATTCAAAACTGCAAGAGGCGGACTTACACATCTACTCGTTGCAGTGGATAAATATACCAAGTGGGTGGAGGCTAAACCCATCAAAAAACTTGACGGTGTAACTGCCAGAAATTTCATTATTGACGTAGTCATGAGATACGGCGTTCCACATAGCATAATAACTGACAACGGGACAAATTTCTCTATTGGAGAGTTGGCAAAATATTGCCGACAAATAGGAATTCGCCTAGATCTCGCATCTGTGGCACACCCGCAATCCAATGGGCAGGTTGAAAGAATGAATAGCTCAATCCTGCAAGGAATACGCCCAAGACTCGAATCTCCTCTTCATAGAGCAGCTGGAGCATGGGTGGAAGACTTACCCTCTGTGCTTTGGAGCATTCGAACGACGCCAAATAGGTCAACAGGGCAAACCCCGTTTTTCCTAGTTTATGGTGCGGAAGCAATTCTTCCATCGGACATGATCCATGACAGCCCAAGAGTGCAGGATTTCGACGACTCAGATTCCGAAAACGCACGACAGGATGCCGTCGATCTCTTAGAAGAGGAACAAGAGCTTGTGCATCAAAGATCCGCCATTTATCAGCAAGGTTTACGACGTTATCATAGTCGGAAAATCAGGTATCGTTTTTGTAAAGAAGGTGACCTAGTGCTAAGATTGGTACAGCAAAGAAAGCACAAATTGGCCCCAGTATGGGAAGGACCATTCGTCATCAGCAAAGCTATGAAAAATGGATCATACTATCTTGTAGACATTCGAGACACGAAAGATCATCCCGAAAAACCGAATCGCAAAAGAAAGAGAAAGATAGATGATGAACTAGGAGAGACAAAGAGGCCCTGGAGTATCCAGCAGTTACGTCCCTTCTATACTTAGTTCAATTTCTATGTAAACATCTTTGAGATCACGAAATAAAGTTGTCGGAACCCATACTTCTGTGTTTTTACATGTTCATTATAGTATAAAGCATATCTTCCGCCTTATCTATTTCCCAATGATCTTTCAAAATACTCAATGTTAACCCGAATTGTGCCTGCGTGCTCGGTGTTAAAAAACTGAATGATTTTCAGCCTCAAAAAGGCTTAAGGAAACCCAGATTGTGCCTGCGTGCCTGAGTTTCATACAAAAAATTCCTTAACCTTTCTCTAAATATTATCTGATTGTTTGTATGCCGGGTCACTAGAACTAGTAAGCAAAAATGCCTTTGGCATGATCCATGTTTCCGAGTTTTAGGCTGATTGGTCATTCCCGGTCACTCGGCATGAAGATTAAAACGCTATCGAGCCATTTAAAGCACTAATGGCAGTTAAAGCATATAAACCATAGAATTTAGAAGATAAAGGAATAATAACCCGGAAAAACTTGCAGAGCAGTTATATAACATTAAACTGCAAAACCCGGAGTACTTGTTCATTCAAAAGCATAGAAGCATTACAATAATGTTTACAACATAAAGTTCGGTAATGCTCCTATTTCTCTATCTACCCAGGACCCGGAGTTCTCCTTCAAGCATCCGAGTCTTCTTCGCTGGAAGATTCTTCTGGAGTGTCCGGGATCGCCTCCTCCAGGTAGACGATGGAGATGTTGACCATGGAAGCAATCTTGGTTGCGTGACCTTTGATCTGGTCAAAGATGTTGGTCCGCTGGGTTTCCGTATACCCTTGCGGGATGCCGGACGCCACACGCCAAGATTTGGCAGTGGGGTAATGCATACGCATGAGCCCTAGAGCCATGCATGCACCACCCCGTGCCGCGGAGCGCAAGGTGGATTCCTTGGACTCCGCCACCTCCAAGATAGCCTCCGGAAGTTTTTCAACTTTCGAGAACTCCCAGTCCTTGTGGGAAGAAGTTTGTTGATCAGCTCCATCCCCGCAGCCCTGAGCACGGTGAAGACCTTCCCAAAAGCTCGGATTTTTTCAATCCGAGTAAGAGCTGGGTCGTCTCCTGTTTTTTCAGACAAACAACAAAGAGGTTATCGAAAAAGCGGAGAAAGAGTATGAAAACATCAAAAATCCGGTAAATAGAAAAAAACTTACCGAGGATCTTATCCATCTCGGAGCCTTCCTCCAGGCGAAGGGTCAAAGCATTTTCCAGATCTCAGATGGTTGCTTTGTCCTTCTCAGCTTGGTTGGAGGCATTGGATTGAGCAATGCCAACAGCCAACTGGCTGGCCTCCAGTTCTTTCTGAACCCTCATAAGTTCCTTATGAAGGTCCAGGTTCTCCTGGCGGAGGTTCTCGGCGTTGCCGGCATCTTCATCAACTTGCTTGGCTTTCGCCAAAGCAGCTGAAAAGCGAGAAAAATCCCGAGTTAGAAAACTCGGAAAAATACTTAGAAAAAAGTCATTGAAAAGAAACCACAGAGAAATAAAATACCTGATGTTTCCTCCAGCTGGTGCTGAGATGATGCCAGCTCTGCTTCCTTAACATCAAGAATGGAAAGAAGGTTTCTAACCTTCTTGTTCTTGACGGTAAGTTTGCCAAAAACTTCCAAGTTTATGCTTTTAGCGGTTTGCTGAAACACGGATATGAAAAAGAATGCTTAAGTTAGCAACAAGCATGATAATGATAAAAGCATTAAGTTAAAAGCATGCATTTTACTTATTGCTTGGGGGCTAGAGATATTACCTGGCTCATCCGCTGTAAACCTGACAAAGTTTCGGTGAACTCTTTTGCAAAATCTGCAAAAAGAGTCCCGGCAGCGCTAAGGCCCTCGTTAATGTTCTTGAAATCTTTATCAAAGGTGGGAATGGTTTCCTCCTCAGTTGCCCGAGAAGGACCCCCCACCTTCGGGGCCGCCCTTTCCCTCGTGTCCGTTTCCGGCACAATAGGCTGGCTGGTTTGCTGGGTTTCGGCGTCGGGGGCAGCATCATGCTCTTCTGTGGCTACTACTGGGGTATCTGGAGCAGTAGCAGGAGAAGGATGTGGACCTCTGCTGGCCACATATTTGAGCCTTTTTAGCTTCTTAGGCTTCAGAGTTGTGGGGGCCAAGCTAAAAAAGAGAAATGCCGGAAAGTTAAAACTCCGTGACAAGACAACAAACTCCGATAAATCGAGAAAACCCAGATTTACAAACCTGGAAGTAGCGACGGGAACACCGTCAAGATCGATGATTTCCTGCGAAGTGGAAATCTTCTTGCGCTTACGTCCGCCAGCGAAGTTGGCGCGCAGCGCCTCCAGCTTGGCGTCAGTAGCAAGATCCGAGTCGGGAAGTTCAAGGATCTATCAAAAAGGCAAAGGCCGGGTTAAAAAAACAAAATCCGAGAAAACAGAAAGAATACAAACTCAAGGGGAGAAAAAGTATACCTTGGGAGCCGGGTTAGATTCCGTGTACATTGGCCGGCTTTCTTCATATTGGTCACGCGAGGCAACCAATTGGTTCACGCGTTTTCGCAAGTCTTTTGCTGACAAAGACTTGCTCGTCGTCCGCATGGCGTCAGAAGTTCCCGTATAATCACATAAAAGGTGAGCGACGTGATTAGCCAGAGGCTGGATTCGCCTATCTAGCCAGCATAGGACCGTGTCCATGCCAGTTAAAGGTGGATCGGAGGCGACGAGTTTCGCGATGTGCCGCTTGATCCTGAGAAGATCCGGCGGCAGAGATTGCACTGCTTCTGTTCCCCAATTTTCTTGAGGAACGGCAGCGGTATTTAGAAAGGTGGAACCCCGGTGGTTTTTCCGGGAAAGGGAACATCAGGATGGTAAAAGTAGGAACCCGTCCAAAACTTAACGGATTCCGAGGTTTTGATCTGGGGGAACCAATCCTCCCTGAACCTACGTAGGGTGAAGGATATGGTCCCGCAAGTCGGGAGTGCGCCCTCGGAAGGGTTTCTCTTAACCCCAAAACAGTACTGCCAGAAATCTAACCTAGGAGCTAAACCGAGATACCCTTCAAAAAGAGCTTGAAATCCGGCTAAGTAGAGGATGGAGTTGGGAGGCAGGTTATGGGGTTGAATGTTGTAGTGTTCTAAGATTTGAAGGAAGAAGGCGGATGGCAGAATTCCCATACCTCTGGTGACATGAGAGGTAAGGAGAACGCGTTCCCCGTCCTTTGGCAGAGGCTCGGACTCGTCCTCCGGGTTCCGCCATTTCCCCTTCAGCAGTAGCCCATCCTTCTCCATTGTCGGAAGGAGGGAAGGAGGAATGCTGCTCGGGCTCCAGTTGCCGGCATTTTCTGCTTCGTCTTCCACCCCGGTGGCAGCGGATGCAGCGGCCAACGCGGCCGCGAGCTCCTCTCCGACGAGGATTATCTTTTCCTCCGCTGTCTCGGGTGCGAGTGGCGGAGACGTCGCGGAGGAGGACCCGGCAAGGTTGGTGGCGGCGAGAGGAGTTTCCTCGCTAGTTTGGCCGCCGGCAGTTTTCTCCGGCTCGTCGCCGGTTGCGCGGAGAGGAGAATCTACCATGGGATCCATGGTGTTGATGATATCATCAATCTCCGCCGCGACGGAGCGGGTCGTAGAAGAGCTTGGAGATGCCATCTTTTGGCGGCGCGATGGAGGATCTGTGTGCTCCGGCGAGGTCGCGGACGGCGCTGGTTCGTGCGTTCGCTGAAAACTTGCTCTGCTCGCAGTGTGCTTGGGCGCTGAGTGAGGCGTGAAGAACTGGGAGCGGAAGGTTTGCCGGAGGGGATGGAGACGGCTATTTATATCCGGAAACCCGTCGCGGTACGTGCTAACGGCTCTTTTGACCGTTGGATGATCAACGTGTGTCCCTCGCCGGAAATTCCGGGAAATGAAACGACGGGTGATTATTGTTATCTCCTCGTTTCCCGCGAGAATCTGTCAAAGATACGTTTCAGGGTTTCCCGCTCGAAACCCAAACGTCCCTTACATCAGCATGATTAAAGCGCTGTTGTAGGAAGTTCCTTCTCCACAAAGGTTTGTGGAAGAAAAGCCGGATTTTCTGGAATCCGAGTTTTGCGTTATGGCATCACTTTGAGGAAAAGAAGAATCAAGACAGTGAGCCAGTATTTCTTGGAAAGAATTCACATTTGACGAAAGACGGCGAATCAGAGTCTTAATCCTTCTTGGGGGCTACTGTCGGATATATACCAATTAGGGGTGTATCAGATGGTGGTCTAAAGTGCCGGATTACTAGGGTGGCCTAAATGGTAATGGGCTACGGTCCATTGGGCGGCCCAGTAAGCTGACGCACGGAAGCCGGATTCTAGAAGAACCCGGATCACGGCCCACGTGATACGGCTTGGAGTAGAAGGCGGATTCCTTACTTTCCAAGTTAGCACATACCGTAGTCTTCTAGGTTTTCTTCTCTGTATGCCCTAACCCGGCTATTATATAAAGCCGGACGGGAGATAAGATAGATAGACAAGAAGCTAAAGGCTAACTCGCCGAGAGGTGGATCCTTGACGAGTAGCTAATAGAACCTCACATTGTACTCTGTATTCCTAGGCTTTAGTCCTGAATAGTGAGATTGCAGGAGTAGGAACGCCGCATTACTGCGACGTACCGAACCTGGGTAAAACCATGTGTCATTGTTCATCGTACAATCACGTCCCCCCCACTTCTCTATCGGTAGTCTCATGGCACCCCCGTCTATGAATTCTACTACGATTTCTCGACAAGTTATTTGAGTTTCTTGTTAGATCCATGTTCCTTTTTGTTTTCTTTGTTAGATTACTCTGGACGACTAAAAGTTTAACCTTGGGGGAGTTGATGGCCCTATATTTTGTGTTATTTTCTCTAGTCATTCCCCCTTGTTTTATTGGATTTTCATATGGTTTTCACCCCTACACTAACCCAAATATTGCTAAGTTTGGAGATGTTTCATTTCTTCATGGAGATTTCAGGATTACCACTCAAAAGGAAAGAAATGATGCATATTAATGGTAATTGGAGGAAAACAAGTAATTCTAGAAAAATGAAATTCAGAAATAAATCGCAAAAGCACTTAACGAGACCAATACGATCACTACCGACCGTACCACTCACCGTACCATGCGCCACCGCGTACGACACTTCAAAATGAACAACTTTCGTGAAGAGGCCATGGACGAAAAACACACACAGCCACCACCAGAAGACTTACAAGGGAGAAGAAGGAGATCTGGAGAGGAGAAGCCATGTCTGATCCTATAGGATAGTGTTCTCTTCAACACCATCCAACACACCATCCATTCCACCATCCCATAAGAGATATTGATATTATCCTTGTAATAAGATTAGGGTTTGAGAATCGTCATTTAGATTGAACTCCAGGTTTGGTATGTGTTGGTCCGAGAATTATTGTGTCTCTCTATGGTAATCTAGAGATGAACTTCCCACTTTCTTTATTGAGCTCATGTTTGCTATATCTCTCATGTGCGATTAGACTCCCTAAGGCATGAGAGATGAAGGGAATTGGTGATATGTGTTTGTGCTAACTTATTCCATCTTATTTGTGGAAGTATTTTCAAAATTGTTTATAGGATTATATATTTACGGTGTGCACCTATTATCTAGGGCCCAGATAACATGATGCTAGTATACCTACGTAAACATATACTTATTGTTCAAAGATTCTTCGACCTTCCAAGTGACAGGTGGAGATATCAATGAGGAGCGAAGAGAGCAAGAGGATCACGAGAAGCCACCAAACTTAATGTATTGTTCTAACCTGTCGGTTTTAAATAGTTGAACTTACCATGGCAATGTGACAGGGATGCAGTTTAATAGTGATAAACAGATCCAGGCATGGGGACTTTTAACTATTCCAGTGTGACTCACCTACTGACCATTCAATAGAAGAGAATATGTATCACATGTCCTCTACCTCCATCAAACACCTTCACAAGAACCATGAACTAAAGTCTCTCCACGCCTACTCCATCCATAAGCAATACAACACTAATTTACAATATTTATTTTTTCTGTTATTTATTACTAGTAAGTTATTCTATTTCTATTTTTGTAAAACTCTCCGTTTTTCGTAGGTTTGAGAGAATTGATATTTCCATGACTCAATTCACATAAGTCCGACACCCCGTGTGCGACAAAGGCAACCTTAAAAACCATTTACCAGATCAGCTCTCTGTGGGAGCGATATAAATCGGGAGACCATACTTCCACAAAATTGTGTTGTAACAAACCTATGCACTTGTAGGCATACATACGGTGGAATAAAGGATGTTCCTTGGCGCGCCCGGTGTAGCGGAGACGTGCGGCAGTGGTGCCTAGGTGTTAGATCTCGGTGCTCTCCCTGGGTGCTAGTCCGTGTGGCATACTGATGGTGGTTGCGCCTTCCCGGCCATGCACGATGGGGTAGACCAAGATGTTTGGCTACGATGGAGGGGGAGGTTACGGTGGCGGTGGTGTGTAAGACAAGGACGCTAATCCATACCGAAGGGTAGGGTGGGAGGTGGTGGAAATACGGACGAAAGTCTTGCCCTTCTTCAGCTGGTGCCGATGGCGATGGCTCCTATGGGCGCCATTCCCCTCCTTGAAGGCGTCATCGATGTGTGTTGACATCTCCCCACCCTCTCTCGATCGGTTTGGTTGAGGTCTTCGGGCGAAATCCTAGATTCAAAGTTGGATCATCGTGATGGCGGCGTTTTCGATGTCGTCCCTCTGTTGGAAGCACCGTGTTCGGAGACACGTCATGAGGTTCCTTGTTGCTTTCCTCTGATGCTCGCTATTGTCCAAGGTTGATGTTTCATACGTGCATTGCACGACATCGTCGGTGATCCCAAGAAGATGTCTCTCTCGGACCGACCAAGTCCTCATAGCTACTTGCCACCTCCTTCATACATCAAGGGTGGATGGTGCATGGACAAGGAAAATTCAGTTGGAGTTGTCGATCTATCTTTAGAGGTTACCGGCGTCAGTCGAGACGCAACAATGTTGCTCAGTTTAGGATATAATCTTTTGTTTTGTAGTCCTAATGTGGGTGGTGGTTGGTTTCGGACTAGTCGGGTGTGGAGTTTGTACTACGCTCGTTGTTCGCAGCGAGTTATAGTCGTTATACTCTATCGAATTGTGCTGTATGGGGCGGTGTATGTTCTTTTAAGACCGTAAAATTCTTATTATCTATCTATCTATCAAAACGAAAAGCTCGTGAGAAAATTGATTTGTTTCCTTGTCAGGGTTGTAATAGCTGGAGGTGTTGATTGTAGATTGGCAGGCTTCACGTACACTATGTGACGCAAGCTAACTCTGTAGTTCGTCGGTTTGACTGTCGAATCCTCTCCTCTTCAAGAGATCCTCTCCCCCTGCCCCTTGATAGTCAGCCGCACGTATCCAGTTCCGGTCTCTCTTGCCGCCGGCGCGTGCGCTGGCCGGTGTAAAGATGATTTAGGGTGTCGGCCCTCTTTGTATAGGAGTAGTTTAGGTCTAGGTTTGTTTGTGTTGTGTCCCTACGAGGTGTATGGCGTCTTGCCGGTGGAGTATGGCCTGCCAAAACTTGCGAGCGGTTCTCGGCATTTGGGGGTGGTGATGTTACTACTTGTGGTGCTTCAGTGGCCGAAGCCAGATGCAAGTGGCAGCACCTCCTGCCCATCCACACAAATAAGCTCGAGGTTCGTCGGCTCTCCGGATCTGGCAGCGGCAGATCTGGTCATTCTTCTTCAAGATTGTCAAGGGGATAGGGACAAAGAAGACTACCTCTCTATCTACGACTTTGGATCTGGTGAGTGGGGATTTGCTGATGATGTAGCTGTTTCTGGGAGGATCTCCTCGGTGGCCTTGGCTTGGCCACCGACTCTGCAGGTCGGCGGGCGGTTCCTCCTAGCGCCGAAGATGCGGCGTGATCTGCTCAACCTCCATGACGGGAGGCCCTTCATTGAATTCACGGTGGCGTTCCACGTCTCCCTCTCCCCAAATGGTATGTTCCCCGGCGGTGAGGAAGATGGTCGGCGGTGCAGTCTATCCAGCGGCGGCGACCAAGGATCTGATCGCGTTTTGTATCATCTTTTTTGGGTCCTCTGTGCTTATCTTTAGGACTGTATTGTAATGTTCTTATATTTTAGGGTCCCGTTTGTAAATTGGTCTGTAACCGCCTTTGTTTAATACAACATCCAGGCCTTTTGAGTCCTATCCCAGTTCAAAAAAGAACTCTTTAGTTCGTCAAGAGGGGAAAGTTATGCGTTAAATTTTTTATCATAGCATAATCCGTTAGCTTACGGCGACTTGGCAGGTTGACCAACCTGTCGGCCGCTCCGGGATGCAGGCGGACTAATTTGTTATTGATGTTTTTCCATCAGCGTGGTCATTTTCTCTCGCCCCTCTCGTCCCCCCAAGGGCGACGGGGGATTTCCCCGCGCCCTCTCCCAACCCCTTCGCCCGTCGCCGTCATCGGCATAGGTCGTCGGGCAAGGCCTGGCGACGCCTGCGGCGGTGACCGTCCTTTCCCCGCGTCGCGGAGTGGTGGTAGAGGCCTCCTCCCTCCCCGGCGGCGGTGCTATTCGGAAAACCCGGGTCCAGCGTGGACGGGTGGTGCGGGTGGCGGTGTCGTCCGGCGACCGGTTCGGCCATGGCCTAAGCTCCTCGGGCATCAGATGGGCTCAGGCGGGGTCAGATGGGCTTGAGCGGGCCGGGGTGCCGCGGCGGCAGGAGCCTACTGGAGGCAATTGAAGCGACGGGGTCGGGACGGCAATGACGGCGTTGCGGCCGGCCTATTGCAGCAGGGCGGCCGGGGCTGTACGGGCCCATCTGCGCCCGGCCGGGCCCGACCAGGCCTGGTGTCCCCCCCCCCCCCCCGGCTGCTCCGTCCGGACGATGACTGCCTCACGGCGGTGGAGGTGGTACCTCCCGCGTGGCTACGAGGCTGTTGTCCGTCGTCCCGACGATGTCGTGTGCCACCACCTTGCAGGCCGCTTGTCGGTCTCACGAAGTGGCCGATGAGGATAACTCAAGATCGTGGTGGCGCACATTGGTGGCTGGCGATGCTCGATGGTGGTACTCACTCGCGCCAGGGTTTTTGTGGATAGGGGTCGGGAGAAATCTTTGTCAGCTAGTCAGACCCGGACGCGGTGCCACCGTCGTGTGGCACCCTTCCTTCTTGGAGGGCGTCGTCTGAATCCCTTGCCCACTGTACTCTCCGTGTCCGAGGAAGCCCTAGGACCTCTAGTCTAGGTAGCAGCACTGCTGCTTGGCACGAGGCGCGTCGAGGGGTACCTAGATCGCGCTAGGACGAAGATGGAAGACGCAACGATGACGGGTCATCTTTGTTGTGTCTCTTCGCCTCGGTTTTCATTTTTTTTTCCTCCTTGGGCGTGTATTTCCGTTTCCCCAAGCATTTTATTTCGGTCAAACCTTGTATTAAATATAGCGGTCGGCAAAAAAAAAACGCACATGCCATTCTGTACCTGTGGACTTTGCCATGCACCATGGACTACTCCAGCGGACTGTCCGCCTCGTCTGTTGGACTGCCCGCCAGCATCCCGCGTCTTCCCTTCCCTCCACCCCGTCGCGACTCGCGACTCTGCCGGCGATGGGTTTCAGCGTCAGTGAGACGGTCGCGTCGGCGGTGGTGAAGGAGGCGGTCAACCTGATCCGCGTCGCGGCCGGGCGCGAGGTCGGCCTGCTCTTGAGCTTCAAGGACGACCTGAAGGCCATGGGGGACACGCTGGAGACCATCAACGCGGCGCTCAGGGACGCGGACGCAGCCCAGGCGCTGGCGCCGGCGAGGGATGAGAGGACCCGGCTGCTCCTGGGGCGGCTCAAGGCGGTGGCGCACGACATCGAGGACCTGCTAGAGGTGTTTGCCGACGCCGACACCCGGGGCAGCAACAACTGGTTCCGCGAGGTTCGTTTTTTGTTTGTTATTAATTTTGGGTTAGCTGCAGTTCACCCCATCGTAGTATAAATGAAACAACCTACCTACGTTGGAAAGATTCGAATGCTCCGAATTTCTCATGAGAATTCTGTGAATCTAAGGGGCCTCAAATGGGGAATTATATGGCAGTCATGCATACAATCATTCGGGGTTACAAAGTGGAATTTACTCCAATATTTTTTTTTACTGCAGATGGTTGATTGTGCAAATGTAGTACTTTTAAAACAGGTGGATTTTTCTCGATGACATTCATCTGCCACAAACCAAATAGTTCTTTTTTTCTCTCTTCATATTACTGCAAACCACTAACTTTGCTCCATAGTTTACGTTATAGGCATGACATTGCATTTCAGTAGCTCGCTTTCGGTCCAGTTTTATTCCGTATTGAACGAGTGTTCCTTCCAACAGGGGTTTCGCTGCTGCTACAATATAACTCTGTCACACAGTATATTGGCACACAAACTGAAGAACATGAGGGAAAGATTACAGAGGATCCAAGCAGATGCTGGACTTGCTAGATCCCATGGTGGTGGCACTGGTAGCGATTCCCACAATCAGGATGATATCAGCCGAAGAGAAACATGGTCGGACTTCACAGAATATATCGTGGGAAGAGAGGGGGAGAAAGAAGCAGTAATAAGTACTTTGCTAATGCACACCGAGAAAGGGCTCTCTGTTGTTTCAATACATGGCTTTGGCGGTTTAGGGAAGACAACCCTTGCCCGGCTGGCCTTCAATGCTGAGCCTGTGGTGAGAGCCTTTTACTACAGGATATGGGTCCATGTCTCTATGAAATATGACTTGAAAAAAATTGTGAAGTCGATAGTTTCAAAACTCGGAGCAAGCGGTTCTGATGATTTGGATCACTTGAAGAAACAAATAAAAGGATTGCTCAAGGACAGGATTTTCTTGATCGTTCTGGATGACATTTGGGAGGAAGACAGAGATGAACTGCAGAACTTATTGAATTTTCTGGATGTTGGGGCAAAAGGAAGCATGGTCTTAGTTACTACAAGATATGAGCTAATTGCTAAACGCATGGACCCTGTCCTGTGCCACGGACTGGAGAGTTTATCTGATGAAGAATGTTGGGATCTTTTTAAGAAAACGGCCTTCACCTCTGAAGCCAAAGAAGCAAAATTGCAACACATCGGCAGAGATATAGTAAAGAAGTGCACAGGTGTTCCTCTAGCTGTGAAATCTCTTGCGTTCATACTAAAATCAAAGGAAGGGGTTGATGAGTGGGAAGATATCAGAGATAGTCATCTTTGGGAACTGGAAGAACAACAAGATATATCTTTCGAAAGTGTCCTACCATCATTGAAGTTGAGCTTTCATCATATGCCTGCCACCTTGAAAATATGCTTTGTGTATTGCTCTGTCTTTCCAAAAGGTAGTGATATTCATAAGGATTTGCTGATCCAACAATGGATTGCGCTTGGGTTTATTCGATCTAAGGAGACTCCTGAAAGGCGCGGTGACGAGTATGTTAAGCAACTTTTGGGGATGTCCTTCCTTCAGATCTCAACTACACAAACACCGGTGAGTCAATCTGTGCGCTTCTATAGATATTTCCTCAAGTTTGGTGTCATTCTGTTCCTTAGCAAATACTCTACCAGATAGGCACATGTATCCTGATCCAGTTCCTAACCTATTGAAGCAGGAGAACCCATGATGTGTGAATTTACTATGGAATGATAGGTGTAGGTGTCATCCAAGTTTTGTGATTATTTATAAGTACTCATCAACTTGCAGCTACAGAACTTTATAATACGAAGACTTTAAAATACGAGTGTACATCGTTGGTGTTATTGAAACCAAATCATCATATCTCTATTCGGGTTATTCTTCAGTTTTTTTGTCTTAAAATAGAAAACTTTCAGGATTTGACTGACACATGGCTCGGCTGGTGTTTGTAACATTTTTCTTCTTCCAGATTACCAGGAAAAGTACCGAAGCACCGATTGTGTTTCATTTGCATGACCTAATATATGACTTTGCAAGATCCCTTGCAATGATGGATCACCTTTTCCTGGACGCTGAGAATAACGTCGAAGTTAGATCCGCACACAGTGATTGCCGCTATGCAGTGCTCACCAACTGCAATCCAGCAACTATCCCCAACAACATGATGAGAAAACTGAGGGCTCTCCATATACACGAATGGAAGCAAGAAAAGATCACTAATAAAGTATTTGCGACTAAATTCTTGAGAGTCTTGAACCTAACTGGTTCTTCTCATTTGGCGCTGCCAAGTCGCATCAAACAGTTGAAGCTACTGAGGTACCTCGATGCTTCAGGAATGCAAGACAAAACGCTTAAGCACTTGAACAGTCTGCGGCATTTGCAAGCATTAAAGCTTTCAGGTAGCTTGATTGGGGCACTTCCACATGAAATGGGTTCTCTTGAGAAGTTACGTTATTTAAATCTGAATGGTTGTTCTAATCTTTTGGTACTGCCAGAATCATTATGTAGTCTTGCAAACTTGTGGTATCTAGACATGTCAAGCTGCTCTGCAATTAAGGAGTTGCCTCCACATTTTGGCAATCTTGTTAGCTTGTCAACTCTGAATTTGTCATCTTGTTGCGAATTAACGAAGCTTCCAGAGAATTTTGGTAGTCTTCTCAAGCTTCGTGTTCTTGATCTTTCTAATTGTAGGAAACTTGATACATTGCCTGAATCTTTTGCTGAACTTGATCACTTGGAGAGTCTTAATTTGTCATGTTGTTATGAACTCAATGAGCTACCAGAACTATTCGGCAACCTTAAGCTGCTTCTCACCCTGGAGCTCTCAGATTGTCACAAGCTTCAGAAATTGCCTGAATCTATTACTGGACTAAAATATTTGAAGGTACTAATTCTATCCGACTGCTGGGAACTGGCTGTACTTCCAGAGTCACTCGGGGAACTTAAACAACTCCAATTTCTGGACCTGTCTAGTTCTCAGATTTCCTCATTGCCCGAATCTGTTACTAAACTTGTCAATTTGGAGTATATGAATCTATCATGGTGCACGGATCTTCAGAAGTTACCTGGTAACTATGGCAATTTAGTCAAACTTGAAGAGCTGAACATGTCATACATTGGCAACTGTCATATCAACATTCCAAATGGAATAGCTGCCATGTCTAATCTCAAGATTTTGTTGGCGGATGGTATTACCAGTAGGGCATGGGAAAATGAAGAAGATAATGTGTTCTTTGATACTTTAAGAGACTACAGGTCTAAATTCATTTTTTGCGGGGAGACTAAACTAAGCGATTTAAGCATGAAAGATAATACTCTTCAAGTTGGAGGTCTTGGGCATGTGCAGAATCTTGCAGAAGTTGAGGAACTGAAATTATGGAAAATGCGGCAGCTGCACTCACTGAAAGTGAACTGGGCCTATGGGACTGGTCCTGAACCAGCAGAACTTGTGCCTCAAGAGGCAGTGCTTGAGAAATTGCAACCTCCAAGGACACTAGACCGTTTTGAGTTATGGTGCTGTACTATTTCTACATTTCCTAGTTGGATGAAAGATATTGTATCTTTCCTCCCAAACCTTGCTCACCTCGAACTACGGTATTTGGAGACATGTGACTGCCTTCCGCCTCTTGGACAGCTGCCTAAGCTACATATTTTGGTGATATCTGACATGCCTCGTATCAAGGTAGTGGATCAACGGTTTTCAGGGGGTACGAGACCATTCCAGAAGTTGAGAAACCTTGTAATAGAGAATATGCAAAACCTGGAAAAATGGCACACATGTGCTACTATAAGTGGAGATGATGTGGAGTTCATGTTTCCTGTCCTTCATCATGTGAAGATACACAGATGCCCAAAGTTGAGATTTGAGCCACTGCTTCCTCGAAGTGTGACATGGGAAATAGAGAAAAGCAACGAAGTGCTATCATCCGGAGCTCTGCCAAATGACCCTTCGTATTACATGCCAACAATAAGAATGCTGATCAAGTTTTGCACATTATCTTCTGATGGTTTAATGGGGTTGCAGTCTCTTACCTCCCTCAAGTTCCTAAGTATGCATCGCTGCAGAGGTCTGGATAACTGGAGAGAAAGCATCGGAATGCTAACTTCTATGAAGAGTTTAGATATAGAGATGAGTGATGTTCCGGAATGCTTGGGAGACATCATTTCACTTGAGTCTCTGCAAATCCGAAACTGCCCCATGAATTATAGCACTCTAGAACAAGTACTACATCTTACTGCATTGGTGAACCTGTCAATTTGCTGTAGCAACCCGACTAAATTTGTAAATGAACAAGAGGTAAGAATCGTAACCAATAGGATACCTTTTTTTCCCAACACAAATCAGTTCTAGCAAAATGATACAGATCAGTATAGTGATCATATATACATCAATATATGTCATGCTGGGTGCTGCTTGGTGCGGATATAACAGTATAATCTGTTGAAGCGTATGCCAATAATATGCAGTTTCTGGTGGTACCAAAAATTTAAGTAGAATTAACAATGGAAAAAGAACATGAAGGGATATAGTAAAAGAATCCAAGAGGTTCTTTGTTACCTAAACATACTTTCTGACCATTTGGATTCTTCAATTTGCAGGTCAATTGGTTGACAAGTATGCCATCACATCTCAAGAATCTAGTAAATCTCGAGCTTGATAATTTCACTGGCTGTGACCGACTGCCCCCTCTACGCCTTCTAGAAAAGCTACAATCATTGACACTGCGGCAGATGCCTGATCTCAAGACAGTACATGAGCATATTTCTATGGGTGGTTACTCTTTGCCGGAGCTACAAGCCCTCAAGATAGAGAGCATGCCTAATCTTGAGAGTTGGACTACAGCACATGCTACTACAGCTCATGATACTCCTGTGAGAATCTTCCCTGATCTTCAACTACTGAAGGTATATGCCTGTCCAAAGCTCAAGTTCGTGCCATTTCTTCCAGTTTGCTCAAAGTGCATTATAAGCACGAGCAATGAAGTGCTAATGTTGGAGCACCAAAATAAGCTTCCCTGGGGCATGCCTACATCAGAGCTATCTTGTCTCTTTTTACATGGTACATGCACCGGACTCCAATACTTTAAATCCCTTATATCACTATCAGTTCTTGGATGCACAAATTTGAGCAGCTGGCAAAAAAGTATCATCTCCATTACCTCCCTTCAGAAACTGGAGTTGTGTCAGAGTGAAATGCCTGGATGGTTGTGTAAACTCTCCTCACTGCGTGAACTTCACATCATAAAGTGCAAAACACCATTCGACCTATTGCAGTTTGTTAAAGCTCCTCACCAAATTGCCTTAACATTTGAGGATTGCCGGGAGACACTCTCCAAGGTGCATCATGAAGTGATCTCGAACATGATAAGACACGTTACTACTGTGCGGATAATTGGTGTAAGTTCTGTTCTGCACCTTTAATAGATGAACATACAAGCGTTTCATGGTTTTTTGTAATGAAAATACTCTCTGCGATTACTGTCTTCCTAATTCCTAGCCAATGTAAACGTAATTGTGCAAGAATCATATCTAAAAATTGTACTTGCCGCCCATGTTATTTTCGAAAAAAAAACTTGTCACTGATGGAAAAGTGCGATGTGCCTTTATTGGGAAATGTATCGGCAATATGTTATTCTCAAGATGTTTTTTGAAAACGATGATTCACAGCGTACTCTTTGTTAGAACTCAGAAATCTTTCTCTTTTTTGGGTAAGCATTACTGTAGTACGAACCCTTTTCCTTAAAGAGATATATTTAAATCTCAAAATGTAGTGCAGTCAAACGGTGGTTCAAGACTCTTACATAATTTTATTGCATTTGGTGACATGAAAGATAGTTCTAATGCCTCTGGTATTTTGATGGCAGTGTGAGCCAATAATGCATGCAGAGTGGCGAAATGGTGAACTCTTCAGGTGCAAACTTCGAAAGTCCAGCGAGGTCAGTGCTGCTTGATGGTCCTACTTAAATGCTTTGGCTCGTCTACGCATCGGATTAAGCTTGTCGTGTTTTATGGCGCAAGAACCCACAGACATATATGGAACACCATTTTACCCTAACGTTACTGAAGAGTTCCCTGTTTGCTATTGCAGTGGTACTTGAAGCCTGCAGATGCTGGGTCACTACCGAAGGTCCTGGGCACATGGCAAGAGGTGCATGCAGGAATTGCATAACTCAATGATGCATCTTTGAAGTATTTTCTAGCGCGGTCTCTCTTAACTTTTGTCCCACTTGAAACTCTTCGGTTAATCGCAGGAACCAACGGAGTTCCGCTCTGCCGATATGACCAGCCCTGACCAGCCAAGTGCTTCAGGAACCAAGTGATCGATGGAGCGAGCAAGGAGATGACGGCGATGAAGACCTCCTGATGCCTCTGATGTGTAAAAGAGAGAAACCCAGCCACAAAGCGCACATCGTGCAACTGTACCGCGTGCATCTCCGGGAATTCAAGTTAGCCGCAGAGCCAATGTGCTCATGCAAAGCAAGTTTGCGAAAACTGTAAGATGGTTAATTAACTGGACTGGTTGTGTTCAAGCTTTGGGCCTCGCTTGGTTCGTTGTTTATATTTTCTGGTCCGTATAATTTTTCGGAACTTGTACTGTCCGCGCCGGATTTTCAGCAGGACCTCGGATGGTCCGTGAAATTTTACCTCCGTAACTGGTTAAAATACTGGGAGCCAAGCAGTCCACAGATTGAGGCCCCGCTTGGAACATCGGTTAAATACACGGCCCCTACTGCCCCGTTTCGTTGTGCCCACCTATACCGCCGTATTTCGAGCAGGACCTGGCGAGGTCCGTGAAGTTTTCCGGGTACACGCGCAGTAAACGCGTCAGCTAAAATAACAGAACGGGAAAAAAAAACGCTGAACCAAGTGCTCGGTCCGGGGAGCAGATACGGATCCGTAATTTACGGCCGTTTTGCCTAAATTCCGCTGATCCATGCGGGGCCTGAAGAGTTTGTAGTTGGAGTTGGCATTACTGCACCGGTATCTTCATGTATTGGTACGCTGTGCCACTTCACAGTATGAAAATGTACCAGGGTCTGCCTTGTAACCTTTCATGGGAAAGCAAAAAATCGTTATCTTCCACACACATTCAACTAATTATGCAGTGGAGTTTTTAGCGGTTGTTTCAACACAGCTCGCTTCATGTTCATCTTGCATTTCCAAGATCATCCAAGTTACAAATAAGTTATATTGTGCAGCTGCAACTCCAAAAAAAATTATACTATACCTCCTCGAGATGAAAATTAGATCCAAAGAGACATTTTTAATTGATTGGATCAAACCCTACTTCCTTGCTGTTGGATACATCACTGGCTACATTCGTGCCCACGTATTATTACCCTAGCTAAAAAAAAAATCTGAAACGCCTATATGCTCCCCACAACTTCAAAGGGGTTTGGAGTATATAGGGTCACAGCCTCTATCTGATTTCAAATTTCTTCTGAAGTATACCTTCTCTCCTCCAAGGACGAACTAAACTTGGCGACTAGGAAATCTAACAAATCGCAATTAAACCGTCAAGCAAACCGTGTGCTGATGTTGAAAAAAAAAACACTATAACGTCTCTGTTCTGCCTGCCTTATGGTCTTTTCAGGTCTGGTGGCTCAGTGTTCTGCTGTGGTTGATCTTCTTCCATTGCGTCTTCACACTCCTTGAGAAGTCTCTCGACAGAAGGATCATAAGCCATTGCTAGACGCAGGTATTTTGCAGCCTCGGATTTCCGACCTTCATTCTGAAGTATACTGCGAGCAAACAATCAGCAACTTCAGTTACTATATTAGGTTTCTCTTCCAGTATGACACAACATAAATGCATTAAGGGTTCAAAGTTCAAATTAAACACAAAATGTGTCGCGGTGAACTATACGGCAGTGCCATACGGGGTGGCGAGAGAGATGCGGGAGCGCAAGGTGCAGGCGACGGCGTCCGTAAGCAGGATTGGGCACAAGCACAAAGACGCTGCGATGTACCCAGGTTCAGGACCCTCAGTCAGGTGAAACCCCTACTCGTGCAAGATCTGCGATGAACTGGAATGAACATGTGTCACAGAGCTCCTGGAGCTGTATGCGAGGTTTCTATCTAGCAGGCATCGACCAGCCCGAGCTAGGGCTCCCGACCCACCTTATATAGGCGCTGGTGGGCGGGTTACAGTGTGCAGCTGGCTGCCGTACCACCGGTGGGCCCGGTCGGCTGCTCATCTACAGTACCGTGTTGGCAATGACATCATGCACAATGCCGAGCCGGCGTACCCGGTGCCACTGTGTGTGCCAGAGGCGCAAAGTCTCCGGTATGGCCTCCTCCTTTACGTCCCATCGGGCGTAGTTGACAACGTGAGTGTCACGCCACTCCGCAGGTACGCGACCCATGCCGTCGTGTCGCCTAGGCCCCGGTCAGCTGGCTAGCGCAGCCAGCTTCCACCGGTTTCTCCAACCGGCAGACAGAGATGACTTAGCAGGATTTCGTCGGTCCAGCTCGCCTAGCCGGCCGTACCTTGGAGGAGAGGTTCCCCCTGACCTTGAGAACACCCGGTGGTGATCCCACCAACAAAATGTGAATTTACGCACGCTCACACATTTTCCAATTTCAAGACACATGAAAGATACAATGCAAAATGGAGAAAACAACAGGGAAGGATTCTAACTTCCTTTTGCTGCAACCAATACTTGGAAGCTGTCACCCTAGAGAAGCCTATGTTGATAAAATGACCTGCAAAGGGGCTGGTTACCTTGCCAGAGCAATAAGCCCTTGGAAATAGCATGCTTTGTTCATCACTGCCTCTGGTTCCTTGAGCTCCGCTATTCTTTGCAGGAGTTTGATTGCCGCCTCGCTATCGCCCTAGAATGGGAAATGACGCAGTGCTGATATTATTCACTGTTATTTGTAATGGCTTAAAAACGGGTCACAACAAAACATCACTCTACCTGCTTTTGACGTGAAAGACCTGCGCTAAAGTATGCAAGTATAAGAAGAGGATCCTGTTCTTCGATCTACACAGCAGGGAGCAGTACATATTATATCACTGTGTGTTATATTGCCTCAACGTACCTTGAAAGTACTAAAGAACATCTGAGATTACAACAGACCACTGGGATAGCATGTTCAAAACAAACTGAGGCTTCAGCAAACAAGAAATTTGAGAACAAGTTCTGCCCCATTCCAATCAAATAGTTAAATAGATCTGGGTTTTTCTCTATTGCTGTTCTGTAGGCAAAAAAAGAATTGTTCATCAATTTTCAACGTTTGCAAATGAAAATGTTAGCCAACGGAAGAAACAACCATATATAGGTTATACCAACGTACTTGATAAGTGGAATAGCTTGATCTCGACAGCCAGTTTGCAGATGTTGTAATGCTTGCTATTAAAAAATACAGATACATGCTTCAGAATCAATGACAAGTAATATTTTACGACAAAATCTGTAGACTGCGGTCATTCATACATCGAGAAGCTCCTCAGGTGAACTGGGGCCAGGTACATTTTCTTCCATTATCGTACTATTCTCAAACATAAACTTTGCATTATCAGATGATCCCAATTTTGATTGCACATCAGTACCTCCAGGGGGGCGCTGCTGCAAGTTAGGTTACAACAAGAGAATAAACAAAACTTCAGAAGGAATACATGCATATGCTCAAGATGAAGAATAAACGCAATAATCGGATCTGCCTGAGAGGAAAGTGGATGGGAAATTAATGAAGTTGGATTAGCATGATGGCAACTGCACATAAAGCACATAATTGGAACATCCAATAGATACAAAGTTAAATACTTTCGACAGTTTCACCTGCATCATCTTCTGACGCTCAAGAAGAGATTTCCGTGCTGCGTTATCAGGCAATCCCAACATCTTGCAGATAACATCATTTCTGAGGGCCAATTGCTGCATTATTATATTTCAAATATTAGATACAATACAAAATATGCAATGTGAACATCGGAACAGTAACATACACAAAGTCTGCAACGAAACTATGTACAAATGCCTAAATCATTGATACTAGAACATCTACTGGACTAAAAGCAAATAGGCACAAAGAAAAAAGAGAACTCTTCTAGATCTGTTATGACCTATGACTGATGTTCCTTTTTTTCTACATATAAGGTGTAAAATTAGTACCTACCACATACTTTCATTTCCTTCTCTAAAAAAATAATGCAAAAGAACTAGTGGGCCTTACAAGCTTTCCTTGCATTCGTCAAGTATGTGCATACATGTAAGCATGGATTTCTTATAAAAACAGATGCAGCAATATCCAAAGTTGACAAAAAATGGCTTTCATTACAGAAGTGAATAACTTCAGCTGACCTGAGCTACACTAAATAAACCATTGGTAGTCCAGTAGATCAGGCTTCCCTGCCAATCAAAAATAATAGGGGTAAATACAATACATCACTATCACCTGAACTGCAGCCTAAATGAAACAAAAAAAAGGCACTAAAATGTCTAAATTGTGACTCTTCTTTCACAGTCTGTTTGAATATGACACATGATTATGTTTACATAGTAATAAGAACAACTTCTATTGAACTCTTAATAAAACAACAACTTTCTTAATATTAGCTTCAGGCTTTGCTCCAAAAACTTTGATTGCTTCAAACAAATTGGGCCATCTAAGCTTAACTTATCCAACCTGGTTTGCTAGTGAGAGTGCAAGTTCGGATATGTGGAGATAAGAACATGTTACTGTACAGAAACTCCCTCCATCCCTCTATATACTGAAATGGAGCAGAGAACTATAACTCTACAATTTGCAAGAAGTAATCATATCTAGTGTGCATAATACTCATCTCTAACCAAACGAAGCAAATTGGAAGAAACTGACCTGAGGGACAACCACATAAGCGGTAAGAAACAAAGGAATAGACAGAATATCAAGATATATCTTGTAGTACTGCAAACAAGAAATATTTTCAGAACATAAGAGTGGAGATACACATGATCATATCATCACGGAATTAAATTCATGAGCATTCAATGGACCAATAAAGAAAACTAATGCCATATTGCAGATAGTACGGTCAAGAGCATCGGAGCACCAGACATACGCCTAAGCAAGGTTTTATGCATATTTATAGGTAGCAGCATCAGGATCATAGCTTTATTAAAGCAGAAGGGTAATGGTAATACATTCATGATACAGCTGTAAAAAATATGTCATCTACAAAGGAGGGGGGGGGGGGGGCAGGGTCAAATTTAACTACATGCAGAAAACGTGTGGACTGTATTCTTAGTAGTACTGACCAACTAAACTCCACAAGTATGGATTGAAACCAAACTAGGCAAAAAAAAAATGCAGATTGCCAAGTGAGTCGCCAATCATTCACGTTCGCTACACAAGATTTTAGCAATATGCCAGTTATGCAAGTACTTTGCATGCAGCTTGTATCCAATATGCCATTAGTTCCAGGAACATGCCTTTGCTAGTAAGCCTAAAACTCCAGGGAGCTGCTTGGTATGGCTTGTCTGGAAGGAAATCTGAGGAAGGCAAGAAACAACGGTCATAGACAATTTACTGGAAACTGGCAGCACGTGCTAGCTTCACAAAATATATAAAGTGACTAGTGCTCACATCCAAATAGCAATGAAAGAATAGACAATCATTCAACTTTCAGTAAAAGATTTTTTGCTATTAAATCAACAAAGGTTGTTTCATCAAGAAAGTGAGAAACAGAAACTAACTGGTCACTACCCTGGTCTTAGGACTGTTTTCTTGAACATTGATGCCATGGTCCCTGAACAGACCGATGATTGTCAGCAGCTAACTAAAAAAAAAAAAACACCAACTGCCGATTGGCTCAACACTAGTTAAAGCCCTAACTGCAATAGCTAAATTTACACTCACATAATTCAAAGCTACAACTCCCAGGTATTTATAGATGGACTTGTAAGCTTTGAATGTCCATCATTCCAAGACATCCTAACCTCTTTCCAAGAGAAAATAACGAACAGCTGTGTCCATTTTAATTAATTATCACACAGTCCAAACCACAAGTGCTTGCTCTGATTCAAAATGCAGGGCTCATTTTTGGGCTCTGCAATTTTAGACTTTGATTGCACACTCCTTGTATAATATATTGTTAACATTTACAAAATCACAATAATAAAAAAGTAATTCATATTATATGAATCCAATGATATCAATTTGGTGTAACATAACTTATATTTTATTGGATCAAATGTTGGCCAGTCACTAAACTGACATAAAGGTAACATGCTGAAAAGGGGGAAATAGTAAGCAAAATCTTAAAACACAAAAACTGGACACAAAGCAGTAGAGTACCTGAACATTTAAATAATGGAGCCCAGCAACTAAGATAGGAAAAACAGGACCTAGAGCACCATGTGGAAACTCGGTCAAGTTATGAAACCACAGAATGCCGCCCTGTATAATTTTCAAGCAATACCAACAGAAAATTAATTTTAAATCGTTGCAAACAAAATTAACTCGTCAATTAAAAACATATGTACACACCGAAAGAACTAGAAACCTTGAATATTTTCAACTACACAATGTAATTGACTGACAAAAATGCAAGAGACTTTTTCATTCGCTTGAAACACTGCCTTTGTTAAGAGATTTCCTACATTTGCTATATGATACAGAAAACATCAAACTGCCTCACTTATCAGTTATGTATCTTTTCTCTTCAGCTCATCAAATTTCCATCGCTTGAATGTGAATTAAAGACATTAGCTGAGTTCATGCCAATCCCAGAGTTTATTTCATTTAATTTACATTTTTTACGTACATTACATCATGACTGAAATTAACAGAAACGTTGCTAGATGTGAAACATCATCTCTGTAACGGAATTTTAAGCTGCAAAACTATTAAAATGAGGATAGCTCATGAATGCCTATAAACAGAAAAAGGTGCACCGGTATAGAACTATAAATGTATGGTTACAACGGCAAGACCTTCACTCACCATAATCTTTTAAGAAAGTTAGGGCTATTGAAAGGAATGTAATAGTAGATAATTGAGTACAGAGATACCTTGAACATACATTATCCAATCCAGGGTGATTACTCAGGCACATACTCCGGATGCTTGCCATCCAGAGTATAAAGCAAGGGAACTGCATATAGGAAACACACCAGAGTGAATAGATGATAACAATAAAGTGCAGAAATTGGTGTCAAATGCTTTTGAAACAATGGCTTGGGGGAAAGAGAGAAGGAGGGGATTAGGGATTAAAAAAAATAGAAGCTGTACTTCGGAAAACGAATTGTGATGTTATTTACTATCAGACTGCAAACTATAGAAGATTTAATCATTACCTGAACTGAAAAGTAGGCGATATTCCAAAGAAAGGAGGGGCAACCAAGCTCACGCCTTTTCTTCTGGAAAAGAGAGTATTGGTCACGATAGCTCCTTCCTGATAGAGGAGGGGGCAATGGAGGGGGCACTTTAAAAGGAGATATATGAGAGTAAAATCAGAAACGGATAAACAGAAATAGAAAATATAAAGAATATAAACTCAATCATACACTACAACAATAGAATAGATTCTGAAAGGCTCGGGTAAAATAAATATTTTTACTTAATACAGTAGAAATGTGCAATCAAGTTTACAAGTTGGTAAATATTCAGTAAATTAAGAATAATTATATGAAAGATGAACATTCTTTTGAATCTGGTATTCCATGATCGAAGGTTAGTCCATGCATAACAAACATTTCCGCTGCAAGAAAGGACAGCGAGAATATGGCACAACTTACATTTTCGAAATAGTTGGCCAATTTTAGCAGCCTTCTGAAGTTGTAATATCAGGACAGGGAGTAGCACTAGTCGCATGGCCACAGTTGAGAGGGAGATTGTTATCCACCTGCAATGCAAATCATCGGTTATATTCGTATAGACATGTTGTAGGCCAAATAAGACCTACTAAGCTCGAATTAACGTCGGCAGCGGCAGCCCAGCGGTAACAACAGGAACGGAAAATTGGCAAGCCTTCCGCGTCAGGATGCTTACCATGGTAGTCCCGTGAGATTATGGAACCCGTCGATGGCGTCTACTACCGTGCCCGTAGAGAAATCCCACAGTCCGCCTCCACCGCTAACGGCAGCCACTCCCACCGCAGCATCCGCCGCACCGTCTGCCGCGTCGGTGAGCACCTCCTCGTAATCGGCGGTACTGGCATCATCCAAGTAAATGCTTTCCTTCTCGGCAGACGCTTCCTCGTCAACCTTAGCCTCCGCGGCCGCGGCAGGGGTCGGGCTGGACGGGGAGCGGGAGTACCATGAGAAGCTTCGCGCGGGGATGGCGAAAGGGGGAAATCGAGGAGGGAAAGGGAGCGGGGGAGAAAGTGAGGGAATCTGTTGGGTGGAGCTTTGGTGGGCCGAGGCGGCGAGGCGGGTGAGGGCGGCGAGCGTCGGCGGGAGGCGGCGGCCGCCGCCGATGCGGCCGAGGAGGCGCAGCGGGAGCGCCATTGCGGTCTGTGACGTGGACAGCAAGGGGGCCGAGAGGATCCGATGTTACAAACTTGCCACGTGCCTTTTCAGCCGTTCGATCGGTACTGGGCGGCTCAGATCAGCGAGCACTTGTTCTTTTTACAGAAAGAGCCCCTCTCATTTCTCGATATTGCAGCCACCGGCCCCGCGCTCCTTCTTTCCCTTCCCCTTCCCCTTGCCGTCAGAACCCTAGCTCACTCACCACGGCCCCACGGCAGCTGATCTCGCGGTCCAGTCGGCGGCGGCGGCGAGGGCGAGATGGTGGTGGTGGGGAGCGGTGGCGGAGGGAACGCCTGGGCGAAGGAGATGACCCTCCGCCGCAGGATGGCCAGCATGTGCGCGCTCCCTCCCTCCCAACTAAACTCCTCTGGTTCCTTTCCTTTGAACGAATTTCTCGCTGTCGAGCCGCTCGGTCTGATTCTTTTCTGTGGGTTGCGAGCTCAGATTCAACAAGACGCGGGAGCACTTCCCATCGCTGAAAGATTACAACGATTACCTGGAGGAAGTCGAGGATATGAGTGAGTTGCCCATCCCCTGTTTGTTTGTATAGGTTGTTCCTTTTTGCATGGTAGCAATGCAGAGGTTTTGACCATGGCTCGTTTGTTTATTTCATATCCATTGATGTCTCTTTGAAGCCTTCAACCTGATCGAAGGATTCGATGTGGAGGCGATCGAAGCTAAAATTGCTAGGTATCAGCAGGAAAATGCGGAGCAGATATACCTATCGCGGGCTAAAAGGGTGTGTTATTCTTTACCATACCATATCTAACAAATGTATGTTCTAGCCCCATGGTGAGACTTGTAGATTCTGACTTCGGAGCTATTGCCCTTTTCTGGCCAATGTGGTTTCTTCTGTAGGCTGAAGATCTTGCAGCGGCACTTAAAGCGAGCAGAATGAACCCTGTAAAAGCTGGTTCCAGTGATACGGTTAGTTGATACCAAGCTTTGGTACATATATTGCGAAAACAGTACCTTTGAGGGTTTGATGGAATGATGGTTGGATGTGTAGTACATGTCCAGCTCCATCAGCTTTGGGTGATTACAAGCCTTCCCGTGTGGATAATATTTAGTAGTACAATTATTTTGCACTTAACAATTCTCAAATATCCAAAGCTACAATACATTTATTGATAAATGGTATCAGTGCAATCAAATGCTGTCGGCACCTTTGAGATTTGTCACCTTTGCATCATTTCAGATATAGGCAATCAAATGTTGTCGCCTAGTTTTAATTTATTTGAATATAACAATATTTGACAACCGTGATGGTTTGATGATGGGACGTGAACTTTTACTAAGCTGGATATCCTGCTAGCATATTTCAGTTGGTAGTGAATGTACAATTTCATCTTCATTTTTCATCCTATCTCATACAATTTTTTCGTAGAGGTATTGCTGCTTTAGATATTGGTTGTTCAGCTATCTAACCACATACCAGGGCACCAGCACCCGAGGTTTTAGAAGATTTGTTATTATCATATTTACTTTGTGGCCTGATTTTCTAGTTGCTAATTATATTTTCAGTTATTTTATTATCCCATTCAAATTGTACTGCTTGCATCATTGCATGCAACCATAAAGAACTTGAGCTTTTCAGTTTCCCTGTTGTTCTCTGTTCTACTTACTACATGAAGTTCATGCGATGCATTTTGATCTATCTTAGCTGCCTCTTATGTTTTTGTGGTACAAATGCCAATGTTTGGTTCTTTTGTAAACTGTAACAGGCTGCTGGAAGCTCCCAGGGCATTAGTGGTGGAGCGGGAGTTCAAGGCCAGTATGCGCCTGCTGCCGTTCCAGGTGGATTGAATCAGCCTCGTCCCACAGGGAACGCCCCACAACCAATTGGCGGTTCAGACCCTCTACATGGATATGATGAGGAGACCATGAGAATACGTGCGGAGAGAGGAGCACGTGCAGGAGGTTGGACTGCTGAGTTGGGTAAGCGAAGAGCATTGGAGGAGGCGTTTAACAGCATATTTGTATAAAATCTAGATCAAGTGCAGCAACTGCCCCAGAGGATACGTGGTTTACTTATGATAAGCCCCAGGCGACAGCTCTTACTACTTGTCCAGCTATAGCATGGTTAGTTATGGTACACATCTAGACTTCAAGCACAAGGGATTGAAGTATCAATCAGCATCAAATGGCCCAAAAATCATCCTTTTGCAAGTCTACAACTAAGTTGCGTATCGATGTACCTGTGCTCAAGGCAACGACTGGTATTTACTTCCCGGTCTCAAGTACATCACAGTGGTGAAAACTGCCATTGTTTCTCTGCAATGGCATGATTTTGTTGTTCGTCGAACATCAGCTCCTCTTGAATATAAAATATAATATCAGCATCATTTTGTCCAAATGACATTCTTTTTGCAGTTTTTAGTCCCGATTCCTGATGAGGATCGTGTTTACCAATCTGTCTGATCTCAGATATTATTTAAGTCGGAAAGTTTGGGTCCGGATGATTCTTCAAAAATAACCAAATTCTGACTTATGAATATATACTTATACTTCCACACAAGTTTGTGGATATTTGGAACAGTAGCCCGTTAGAGATGGATTAGGATTAGTTTACCGACCGATTTAACTTTCTAACTCGAAGTTAACTACCAAAACCGGGGACACATCAATTCATGCATTTCTCGGTTCTGAGGTTTTTGAGGCTGGTCACAATGGGGAGTAACATAAGGTGTAATATACACATTTTTCTAGACTATGTTACTACCTCCACAATGGGCAGTAACTAAGAAGTGGTGTCATGCAAAGCTGCATTTATTAGCTTGTAGACTCATACTCCCTCCGTCCACGATGAAGTGTACGTTTTCCTTTTTCGTCGGTCAAATTTATTAAACTTTAACTAACTTTGTCAGGAAAAGTACTACTCCCTCTGTTCCACAATGTAAGCCTTTTTAGCAAGCTTACATTATGGAACTTTGTCAGGAGGTAGTAGCATTTATGACACCAAATTAATATCAATAGATTTGTTTTGATATGAAGTTTTAAAATATATCATTTTGATGTCATATATATTGCTACAATTTTCTATAAATTTGGTCAAAGTTTAAATTTTTTGACTAAGTGTAAAAGTAGATGTACACTTGTTCGTGGACGGAGGGAGTATTAGGAAAGTGTGATGTTATGGTAACTAGCTATGTTACCACACCCCTCTCACCTCATTAAATACTTGTCATGTCATCTTTTTTGCCTACGTGGCATCGATGTTACTACTCAAGTTACTCCCACTGTGACCAGCCTGAGATCCAACATATCGATAGTAGTTTTGTTCAAATGGCATTATAAAAATATTGTAAGAAAGCTTTTTTACTTTCGGACAACATTGTTGCAAATATCAAGAACAGTGTTGCTTATACATGTTGTGGCTTTTGGTCTGTTGTTTGAATACATTTTTCAGAAGAGATCAATACAATGAAATTGTTACACCACGTATAAAGGGGAGTTATCTCCGCTTAGAAACTAGGCTCACTTTGCAAACTTCCACATCAAATCCGAAATCCATCAGGGCAAAAATCCAAGCACGTTGCTGCTCGGAAAGCTGATCCTTTGGTCCTTTGACCTCCACAAGTTTAGCTTCAGCACCTCCTCGCTCGTCGAGGAAACGCCATAGCAGCAAATCAGGCATTCCACTTGACCAACTCCTGTAGTCAAGGGCTAGATGGCGGAGAAGTAATGCCAAGCGATGCCCACCAACGCATGCAACCACGGCTCGTAGGTCGGCCATGGAATGGCGGTCCCAATTGACACCCTGGCAGGACGTCCCTTGATGTAGCTCCCATGAGCTGATAAGCATCTCCTCGGCCATTCCGCCTTGTATCATTTTCAGCTGTGATTCTATAAGGTGCTTTCTTGACTTGTAGAAGTCATCTGTTCCAAAATCAAGAGGAGCTGTCTGCAAGAGAACACGAATATTGTAAGCAAAGCCAAGTAAAAGACCGTGATGAAAGAACAGCATTCACTGTTAACTCAAACATGCAAGCAATACAATTATCAAGAGCATAGCGGTTGCAAGATGCACGGACATAACGTACATGGTTATGCAACTCAGTAACTATAAAAAATGTTCCATAAGCCATGTACCTGAAATTTAGACTGGAAAACATCGCACACTTCTGAAAATATTACGTCCCACATTAGAAGGCCGAAGATTGTCATCCATATGCCACCTTCTGAATGGGTACCTTGCCAACCACCTCCTTCGTCAGCATAATACTGCAAAGCTAATTGCTCTACCCCACAGCGTTCACCATCATAGCCATAAAAAACATTCTTTGCTCCTATTTCACAATTTAATGGCCTTCCTTCGATGTTTACCTGATAACAGAATATGTGTGATGCTTCCAAAGTATAGATCATTTAGCATTTTTATTGTTATCACCTCTATCCAGTAGAAATATATAAAGAACTTTATCCTGACTAAGGACCATCAGAGTAATATTACCATATATATACCTCTTTTATACTTCTCCTGAGAGAATCAGCATAACTAGGGACTTTCCAGCGCCGTGGAGGTTTGCCTAAACGCAGAACTCTCATTTGCAGTGCAATCTTTGACCCAGCACGGACCCATGAATCAATTACTCCTCCTTCAGCTATTGAAAGGCTCTCGTTTGGGCGAGCCATATGCTCCAAATCAACACATAGCCTCAGTGTCCAATATCCTCGCCGTCTACCAGAAGAAACTTTACTAAGTAGTATCTTTAGAGTCCTTATTGCATCTGCATACCTGTAAAATATAGTCAGTGTGCTACCCTCCCCCAAAATTTAACAAAATTAGTTACTGAGTGAATGTAGGCTCGGAAGTTTTATAAAATTATCAATTTCAACAAAGGAAGGAAATAATCCATCCTGTGGATGCATTCATATCTTCCATGGTAAGTGTGCACGTGCAACACGCGATTCTTAGTTGATGCAAGAATTTGCAAATCACATCGTCGCCATCTATATAAGGCAGTTTTGTCTCTTCATGGTGCTTCTTCATGGTATAAAATTTCATCTTAGTGCTCCCTGCTAAACCATCTGCCTTTATAAGGCAGCACCGGCTCATATTTTGCTTACATCTTGACTGAACTAAAAGGAAATACAGTAAAACGTATCCTATCTTAAATCAGTTTGCAGCCGAAAAGGACTACAGAAGATCTCTATTCCAAATAGCTTTCTTCATTACAAAACTAAGTTTCAGTGCAAGTTCGCATTAATGTACAATTTGCATACAAGATGAAACTTTACAGCCTACCTAGTAAAAATGTATGTGCAGCTATATATCTAACAACTGTAAGCGTAAACTAAAGCACCCTATTATGCATCTCCAGACAGAAGGTCTCAGCACAAACCAGAAATAGTACAACGCCAAGGGTTCCAGTTCAAACAAAATTGAATGAAACATCTAAATTCATGCAGTTACCAATTGGGTTGATCATAAGTTTATCACAACTTACCTGCGTTCACGTTCGTAAACAGAGACGCCTAATGTAAGTATTTTCGAATAGACCCAGGTAGATGAAAAACATGAGTAGAATGATGGACGAGATTCAGTTAAATGGCTATCTTCTTCCTTTAGCATAGTGCATAGTCGATACTCAGACAAATCAGCGCATCTTGACACCATTTCCATGTTTTCATTATCAATACATTCATCCATGAACTGTGCCACTCGAATAGCCTATTTACAACATAAGACATTAAATACAAATGAAATTGGCAGGTTATGCTTCAGGGTTTTATAGGGAAATGAAAAGCTCACCTCTTCATACTCAAGTAAATCATTTCTTTCTTGAAAAATTGGATGAGAAATGCTGCAGGTGTATTCTGGGAATTTCACCAGACCAAGATCCACTAATAAAAAGGATGAAAGATCTTGATCACCATTTAGAAAAAAGAGCCTCTGCATGGTTGCTCTTGATTAAACATAGATGCAAAAGTAATTGTTGGATAGAACAATAGTGTAAATAGAATAAACAGTCTAAGCAAGATATGCATTCACCTGAACACGCCACAGAAGCTCATCAGCCATATTGGAGGTTCTTACACAGGTTCCTGTCCATTTTAAAATTCGCTTTGGTAGGGTTGTGCTGCATTGAAAAGTAATTTTGTGTATGAGAGTATGAGACCATAATGCGTAAGAATGAAACAAGGAAAGAGCCTTTACCAGGTTCCATTACTGTATATAGAGAGAAGGGTGCCAAGAAGCTCATGTCGACGAGTGCAATTTGTCTTATCCTGGAAAGCAAAATAAAGTAAGGCAGTACTCACTGAGAAAACCAGGCTAGAGTGTAGAAATCAACTGAAAGTTAGAGTAGAGGGAAAAATAACTTCCAATAGCATGCTCTTGATACTTGCATAATTAGAGACTGCTAACAATGCCTCAAAACTTGTTATTAGGTCATATATGTGCATCATGATGTGTTGAGGCAACATAGATCAATAGCACCACTACCAAGTTGGCACTGATAGGTTGCCATACTAGTATTGAATAAATGCGCTGTTACTAATATTACTTTAGTGAGTTGGCACTGATATGTTGCCATATTAGTCTTAAATAAATGCGCTATCACTAATCTTAAAGTAAGGAGAAACATATGGTCAGATGGTGATTCTAAACGACAATAGGAAAACTATGGGGTAGTAAAAGACAAACAGCATATTTGTGCATAACAAAAAAAAACGGCATTGAAGATAAGATTGAAACCTTAGGGAGCTCCTTTAGCATTTCCTTCATTTCAGGAACGCTTAGCAGATCCAGAATCTCTTTCATATCATATTCTGATGGAACATCGGTGCAAGAAAGCATGTCCATATAACCTGCCACTATAAAAGAAGCAGCTTCCGATTGAAATGGCTAAAAAATGGTAACATGCCAGTTACAAAAAATGAGCAGGTCCAGGTTACTACACTTTAGCTCCATGGCTGCATGCTCCACGTCTGATATTTCACGATACGAGAGACTGCTCACTCGAAACCATGGCCCTGCAAGAAATTCAGTAAATCAAGTGTAAAGTTATTTTCTTAATAAGTGGCTGAATTTTTCTCAACCAACTAAAGTAATACATGCACTAAACATGCCAGCCACACACATATGGAACACGAATGAAACCAAAGTTTACATTTTACCTATAAACGGATGTTGGGTGCTAACCTTTTCGAGTGTAGATCCTCACAAACAGCCTTTGGGCATCATTCGATAACGACTGAAAAGAACCTATTTAATGTTAAAACATAAACTAGTCAACAAGACTTCTTGATCAATGAAGATGGAATGGGAAGAGAATAAATTAAACCTAAAAAGGATGTTTCCTTGTCACTGAAAAGGTTTATATGGTGGGTCATAACATCTGTTATCATCGTATTAAAATTTGCCTGATATCTTCCACCGCTAGGCTGCTGCAAATTTCCATTTCTAACAACACCACAAAAAATTTCCCATAAGGATTGTCGGTATCTCAGATCTTCATATATCTGATTGTCATTTTTACATTTCTGACAAATGAGCTGAATGGGCACATTGTCTAGCTGCTGTTCAGGCAAACCAACCACAGATCCCTAACAAAATAGGAAAGTAAGCATCAGAAATTGGATGGCCCTTGTCTTGGTAAAGAACAAACTATCTAGCAAAAAATGATGCTCAAAGACCTAATCAAAGTTGCAAAAGATGATGCTCAAACACCTAATCAAAGTTGGAGCATAAACCTTGTGGCCTTCCAGTAGCAAACAGAATAACAAATTTACTGCCACCAATGCCATCAGCAAAGATGACACCGAAGTCGCCACCAGATATATTTTTCTAACCTTGCTGGTTTAAGGAAATTAATCACCGTAAGAGCTATCAAACCAAATGTTCAAGCTCAAAGAGAGTGTTAGTGGTTACTACTTTCACCAGTGACTGGAAGTGCTGTTTTCCCTGAGTACAAATGGATATGTAGTCGGGTTGGTCCTTTCCAGGGGTTTAGCTAGGGAAAATACCTCCAAATCCTACAAAACCTTTATCCTAACTGTACTTTACTTACGGGTAGGAGTAGGCTCCTATTTGTACTAGAAAAGATTTTAGCTGGGACCTTGTATATGAACATATGAACTTCATAGGAATCCCGATTAAAACAGCGGCGATGTGCCTCTGGTTTGAGAGATACTCCATCAACTTGCTGAGACCAGCTGCTGAAAAATCAACTTGGACCACAGACACAGTCCATTACCACCACCTAAAATCACAAAGCGACATGGCTCACTGCTGAAGTTTATGCAGAACAGGAGATGTCCTAGACCTCTTCTTACAGCTGCTGGGTATAAAGTGTATTAAGGTTTAATAAGCAGAAAAATAACTAAAATGTGAGAGCACATATGATTTTACAGTTTTCTGTCTAAGTGCAGCATTGAATTCACAAATTGTGGCCTGATTATACAAAGTTGATTAAGTTTGTCCATAAGCATCAGCCAGCATTTACTAAGATGGCATTTAGCGAGATTTCTGAGAGAATTTACCATAGTAGTCCAAGCTAGTTTATTGAACACTAATAAAGGTCACCAAACAGAACGTGGTGTATCTGTTGTTTCTACTGTAGTGCATTGCAACTCTCATGGACCTAGCAACGGCAGGCTACATTACACTTCTGCAATATAATAAGGGATTACCTCGCATTCAACAAAATGTATGTCAAGTAGGGGAGCCAAGACTTTAGCCAGCTCTCGAGGCAAGTATCCAAGCATCTGCCCGCATTCAGACCCTGCATAAAGCACCTATCTATGGTATTAAGAAAAAATCTACATGAAAGGGGTATTTAACACACAAAATAAAATTTATTTATATAGGATGGAAACCTTGATAGCATCAGGGTCCTTAGCATTCTGAGGTTCTCTCAAAACAGTAATGGCCACACCTTCTTGCAGTTCAACTTCAATATTTTCGCGGAACCTCCGGCCCACTATGACAGTGTCAACAACTACCTTGGTGCTAGAATCCACGTCTGGACATGCCTCAACACTGCCAGAAGAAGAGCCCTTTTCGAGTGCATCATCATTTTCAGCTTTCTTCGTATCTGGCAGGACAGCATTTGAAGGCACACAGGTATTATGCATCTTGGAAGTGCCAAGCGAACCATGCAGGTAACCCGTTAACAAAGGGGTAGCGCTACCCTTGGGGCTTCCAGGGTCACTGTTCCTGGAGCAAAATTCTCTGGCACTAGGTATGTCTCCATCTGCCAGTTCCTTATTGTTCGCCTCATCATCGTTGTTCAAACTGACTATTGTAGGCTCAACTGTTGCTTTTTTACTGAATCTGAAATCAAGAAGGCTGCTCTGTGTTGATTTCCGTTTCACTCCTCTCGTGAGGCATATATCTGCACGGCTCATGTCAAAACACAAGCCTTCAGAACATTATTATAGCATGTAACGCTGCTTCCTATACATCCCACTATACCAGGAGTCTTCACATGAATCGACTATCCTAAATCAACAGAGAGAACAGACAGGGAGAGAGGGAGTCAACGACACTTGACTGTACATGACAATACAGTGCTTGAGTGTGATGGAGTGGAACTCCGCAGACAACCACTGAACTTGTTGTGACCACTAAGTAGCTAACCGTATTTGTGATTTGTCTAGTCTAGCAACAATTTAGCCAAACTCGGTGCAATCAGCATTCGGCAATAACACGGACTAGATGAACATTCCCCACTGATTCGGGAGAAGTGTGGAGGGGTTCAAGGACGCGCGTACTGACCGAGGTGGGTGTTGATGTTGTAGTCGGAGCCGCGGATGGATTCGCCGCAGACGGGGCACGCCACAAAATCCGCGCCGGCGCCGACGCCGGGGCTCCCTCCCGACGACGGGCCAGCATCAGCCGCTTCCCCCGCCGCCTCGCTTGCGCCCGCGTCGTCGGCCTGGAGAAAAACGGGGAAGCGTTAAGCGTCGGACAGGACTGGTGGCATGGGGTGGAAGAGAAGCGGCGAGCAGTCTGAGGTTCGGGGCATTGACCTGGTGGGAGGTGGAGCGTGAGGGGGAGAGGAGGACGGCGGCGAGGGAGGCGGGCAGAGGGGGGCGGCGGCGCCGGCCGATGAGGCGGACCAGGCTCTCCCGCCCCCTCAGCATAGCCCCCGCCGGCGACTGGGAGGGGAGGCGAGAGGCCGGGAGGCAAGGAGGAGGAGAGGCGGCGCGCGATGGGGCGGGAAGGAATGGGGCGCGAGAGGTGCGGATGGCTCCTCCTCCGTGTTCCGGGTGTTTTTTCTTCGCGCGTTGAGGAATTTCGCGGCTAGTGGGCAGGCCGGGCGGTCGTTTGAGGTGATGGGCCGGACGGCGGGTCGTTGGCGGGCGGGCGGGTGCGGCGCACCGTGCAGGTAGCTAGCAGCTGCTGCAGGTTGCTTGCACGATGTTTCTGACTTTTTGTTTGGGGAATGGAGCAAGTCACACGTGCTAGGACTGGCTCTCTATGGCCCTATATCCTACAAGGTGCGTGTACGATGTTTTAGGGTTTTCCTTCCTGACTGATCTACCCCATTTTATATAGTGGCGACTAATCAATTACATCTCCATGTAAGAAAAAAGTAGGCCAAGGAGAAAACACTTGATTTTGGGAGGATTGGTCGGTGGGTGATAAACCTCTAAATTTAAGTTATCCTCGCCTATATGGCATTTGTCGGGAAAAAAATTAACCGTGGATGATGTTCTTAAAAATGGTTGGAACTCAATTACTTTTAGAAGAACGTTGTGGGGCGATACTCGATACTTTGCAAATGTGGAAAAATATTAAAGAAGGTGTGATGAAGTTCATCTGATTTCGGGTGAAAACCAAATTATTTGGACCTTGACGGAGAACAAAAAAAACGGTCAAATCCTTGTAGAGGAAACTTATTTTGAATGATATTGGCTATCCACACAAATTTATGTGGAAGACCAAAATACCACAGGAAATTGAAAAAGAAATGTGACTTACTCTAAGAAACAACATTCTCACAAAAGATAAATGGGTGAGTGAACGGATAGTATGGGCACCTAAATGGGGTGAATAGGTGCTACGACCAATTTTAATTATTTTCAAATTAAGGTTTGACACAAAGGTAAATTCTCTAGATATGTAACTACGGTGAATTTACCTACACGACAAGAACAACAATAAGCAAGATACAAACACAAAGTAAAGGGAAAGGAACAAGGTAACCGATAACGGAAGCACGCGGAGAGAATGATGTAATCATGAGTTCCTCTTTTTAAGCGGAGTACGTCTCCTTGGAGGGGTGTGAGTTTCGTCACAAAGGCCTCACCCTATTCTCCGATGCACCTCGCCACAAAGTCCTAGTTCACATTCCACTATTGATTCCCTTTGAGGAGGAATCAAATCTTTTACAATGCTTGAGGCACACACCCACAACCGAATTGGGGGCTCCCAAGAATCATCAACAATCAACAAGAGTAGCAACAGGGTCTAGGTTCTAGACAAGGAAACCCTAGACTAGATCCCCTCAAGTGAATGAGGGGGAAATGAAGACGGCTTGGTGAAGTAGTAGATCGGGGCCTTCTCCTTCAATCCTCCAAACATCAGTGAGTTGGGTGGAGGGATTGGGAGAAATCTTGGATTTGGTGAGCTCAATAAATATGCAATGAATGCCTCGGACGAACTGAAGCTTTTGGGGAAGAAGGATGGGTATTTATGCCCCCTCCATAAATGTGGTCGTTGTATGCAGAAATTGAGCCGGATATTCCGGTTCAAAAACCGGAAATTCCGGTTAGCCTTTCTGCCTCATGTCTCGATTTTGAAGGCAGTTAACTTAAACCGGAAATTTTGATTTCTCCAAATTTCCGGTACAAATTTTCGGCTCGCTTTTGTGCTGAAATAAGTTCCAACTGGGAATTTCCGGTTGACTTCTGCGAGCACATACTTCAAGTCCTTGGCCGTTTTTGCTCTGGATCTTCCCCAACCGGAATATCCGGCTCGCTTATGTGGCAAACTCTAAGAAAATCTTTGAAACCGAAAGTCTGGAAATTTCCTGTTGAAATTTCCAGCTACCTCGAGTGGCCATTTTCTAGAGAAAACCTTCACAACCAAAATTTCCAGTTGTACCAGAAATATCCGGTTGCCATCACTGACAGATATGGCTGATTTAACTTCACCTTTCTCCGGTGTTCGATGCGAATGAATAAATAAACATCTGCACCACTTAACACCTTGATAAATAATATCGTTAGTATTGTTAACTAACAATCAAAACCCTAGGGATCAAGAAATGCACTTTCAGTGAGAAGAGTCTTTATAGGAAACACGAATTGTAAATTATGTGGATGTGTTGAAACCATTAAGCATCTATTTATAACTTGTTCTGTAGCTCACCTAATTTGGAGCATTGTACATTGTGCCTATAGTCTTGGCAATAAACCCAAATCTATTAGGGAACTTTTTGGTGGATTTCGACAATACTTTGGACTATATGGAATGCTAGAAATGAAATCTGTTTTGATGGGAAAAGAATTAATGAACCATGTATATTGATTCACAGAGTTATTTATTGGATTAAAGTGTGGGCAATTTTGCAGCAAAAGCAGGAAAACATAGAGCAAATGATCTGGGAGCAAAGCTACTCGAGCGGGTAGCAAATGAAGTGTAAAACATCTGGAGTTGCCATAAAGGAAGTTGGAGTAAAAATAAGATCAGAGAGAACATAAGCAAAGAAGGAAAGACAAGGAATTCTGAAACTTTCACTTTCTTTTTGTGTTGTTTTTTCTGTTTCCATTTTCCCCTGCGTGGGAGTGATGTTTCTATGCTCTCCAGATAACGGGAATTTCTAGAGCTATTAGTCTTTCTTCTGGTGTTTCTCCCCATCCTCTCCCGGTTGCGGAGTTGATATTTGGGATGCAAATGTTGGATATTACTTTTTCTTTATTTCTTTCTTTCCTTTCTTTTGTTGTAGTAGATCAAATGTCTATGGTTTCTATTGATGTAAAAAAAATTCCTTGTCATGTATGGCCTCTCCAAACATGCCTAAAATTACTTGCAATCGCCCAAAAATAAAAAATTATCAATTGAGGGAAAAACTGCTCCAAGAGCATTCCAATATGTGGGCCTAAACCTAAAAGTTTAAACAAACTTGTCATTTTTTTGCCAACTTATCATATTTGGCAATCCCCACCACGATTGCCAAAAAACAAAGAAACACCCGCAAATAGCACCGCGGTAACACAATGTTCCGAGTGGGAAAATTCACCTCCATCGTGTCTGTTGCCGATTTAGGCCACAGCCGAAGCGCGGATGGCTCGCCCTAGCTCTCCTCTGTCACATGCTCCTCCAACGGGTCATTCCGTCCACCTTCTCGTCCGGCCATGAGTTGAACCCAGCGTCGCGCCCGCTCTGCTTTACCAATTCCCCACGCACATAAACGCCACCACGTCTTCGATCAACAACATCATGGACTGCTGATGGAGTGTAGACACACGCTCGTTGGGAGACCCCAAGCGCAAGGTGTGAAGAGTGCAACAGCAAGTTTTCCCTCAGAAAAGAAACCAAGGTTGAATCGACCAGTAGGAGGAAGAACCACTTCTGAAGGTTGATGCAGCTGAGATGGCAGAGCACACTACCGGTTCAGCAGCAACGTGGAACCTACACAACACAATTAATTCACTTTGCCCCGACGTAGCAGTGAGGTTGTCAATCTCACCGGTTTTGCTGATAACAAACAGGTTAAATGTACGGTGTGGGAAACAGTATGAGAACAATATGAAAATATCAGTAGCAGTTTGAAAACAGTGGAAGCAGTGTGTGTATTATCAGTATGAGAAAATAGACCGGGGTCCACAATTCACTAGAGGCGTCTCTCCATAAAAGATAGCTAACATGCGTGGTGAACAAATTACAGATGGGCAATTGACAGATAAAGAACATGCATGACATAAAGATTACTATGAGATTCAAGCGGGCATTACAACAAGATACGTAGATCGTCATCCAACTGCATCTATGACTAATAATCCACCCTTCGAATATCATCCGAACAAACGTTGGGTATTAAGTTGCAAGCAACAGATAATCACAGTAAGCAGAGTGTGTAATGTAAACAATGTAAACGAAGTAAACATCGTTGTTTTCTCCCTAATGGCAACAACACATCCTCCATCCGTCACGTTTCTGTCACTCGAGCACAGATGCAAAGGAGGCATGAACCCACTATCAAGCATAAATACTTGATACGTCTCCAACGTATCTATAATTTCTGATGTTCCATGATGATATTTAGCCAATTGCTACATGTTTTCTCCCTTCTTTATGTCATTTTTATCGATTTTCCGGACTAACCTATTGACAAGATGCCACGGAGTCAGTTCCCTGTTTTCTGTTGTTTTTAGTTTCAGAAAAGTTGTTCTGGAAATATTCTCGAAATTGGAAAATTCGAAGCCCGGAAGTCTTAGAATTATCGAAGGTTCCACGGAGTCCCGAGGAGACCCGGAGGGGGGCCTCAGGGGGCCCACACCATAGAGTGGTTCCCCCCCTTGGCGGCGCCGGGGGGTGGTGTGGGGCCCCCAGGGATCCAACGCCTTTGCCCTTTCGCCTATTTGTTCCCCTCCGAAGGAAAACCCTAGGCACCTGATAAAAAATCCCTGAAAAGTTCCGCAGCCGTCGTCGTCGTCAACCCTAGATTAGGGGGGTTCTGAAGCTGTCTCTCGGCACCCTGCCGGAGAGGAGATCATCACTGGAGGCCTATTCATCACCATGCCTGCCTCCGGAGTGATGTGTGAGTAGTTCATCCTTGGACTACGGGTCCATACCAGTAGCTAGATGGTTGTCTTCTCCTCCTATGCCTCAATGTTTAGATCTCGTGAGCTGCCTAACATGATCGAGATTGTTCTTATGTAATTCTATGTGTTGTGCTTGCTGGGATCCGATGAATATTGAACGTATGCCAAGTTGATTATAGTCTTTATTGCGTATTCTATTTGTGATCTTGCATGCTTTCCGTTGCTAGTGGTTGCTCTGGCCAAGTAGTTGCTAGTGACTTCAAGAGGGAGTATTTATGCTCGATAGTTGGGTTCATGCCTCCTTTTCGCATGTGCTCGAGTGACAGAAACGTGACGGGGGAGGATGTGTTGTTTCCACTAGGGAGAAAACAGCGGTGTGAGTGCCCGCGTGCACAATCATTGCTTACATTACACACATTTCTTAATGCGATTATCTGTTGTTTGCAACTTAATACCTAAGGGGTTCGGATGATAACCTGAGGGTGGATTAGTAGTCATAGATGCAGTTGGATTACGGTCTATGTATATTGTTTTAATGCCCGCACTAAATATCATAGTAGTCATCATGTCATGAATGTACACTACGGTGCAACCTCTATTTGTCAATTGCCTAGGTATAGTTTGTTCACCCAACATGCTATCTTTTATGGAGAGACACCACTAGTGAACCTATGAACCCCGTTCCATTTTCCTACACTGTTAAACAAACCACTACAATTCCCTATTTTCTTTACTTACAGCAAGCATATATTATTTTCCACACTATACGTCCAATCTTTGTTTTCAGCAAGACCGGTGAGATTGACAACCTCACTGTACCGTTGGGACAGAGTATTTTGGTTGTGTTGTGTGCAGGTTCCGCGTTGTTGCTGACACCGGTGAGGCGCTATCACCACCGTCAGTGGCATCAACCTTCCGAAGATCCTCTTTCTCCTACTGGATTCATAACCTTGGTTCTAAACTGAGGGAAATTCTTACTGTTGCACTCATCACACCCTCCTCTTGGGGTTCCCAACACACCATCCACAGCAAAGAATTTCTGGCGCCTCAAGGAACCATCAACGTTTGCATCAATACTCCCTCTTGGAGTCACTAGCATCTACTTGGCCAGAGCATCTACTAACAACGGAGAGCATGCAAGATCATAAATAACATACACATGAAGATAGATAGATTGATAATCAACAGACATAGCCTTCAATAATCATCGGATCCCAGCAAACACAACATGTAGCATTACAAATAGATTATCTCGATCATGTGAGGCATCTCGCGATATCTAAACATGAGGCATAAGGTGGAGAGTACAACCATCTAGCTACTGCTATGGACCCGTAATCCAGGGATGAACTACTCACGCATCACTCCTGAAGCGGGCATGGTGGTATAGACCCTTCCGGTGATGCATTCCCCTCCTGGCAGGGTGCCGGAGAGAGCTCCAGAACCCTCCCGATCTCGGGTTGACGATGAAGGCGGCCTCGGGTGTTTTCGGGAAAAATTGGTATATTTTTAGGGTTGACGTATCGGGGGGAATAAATAGGGGAAAGGGCGATGGCGGTGGACGCCCGAGGGGCCCACACCACCCCAGGCGCGGCCAGGTGGGCGTGTCGCCCTATGGTGTGGCCCCCCTCTGGGCCTCTTCGGGACTCCGTGGAACCTTCGGGAATTCTAAGACTTCCAGGCTTCAAATTTTCCAATTCCGAGAATATTTCCAGAACAACTTTTCTGAAACTAAAAACAACAAAAAACAGGGAACTGGCTCTATGGGATCTTGTCAATAGGTTAGTCCCAGGAAATCGATAAAAATGACATAAAGTGTAAGGAAAACATGTAGCATATGGCATGAAAACAACATGGAACATCATAAATTAAGGATACGTTTATGACGTATCAACATCCCCAAGGTTAGTTCGTACTCGTCCTCGAGTAGGTAAATGACAAAACAAATAATTTCTGAGGTGACATGCTACCAACATAAACTTGATCATCGTAGTAATGTAATGCATGTAAACTAGGATCAAATGAATAAAGGCTATGGTTTATAGTTGATATCAAATAGAATAATGTATAAACCATTGGGAAGAACAAAGTGAAACATTTCAATGAATCAATACTAAAAGACAATCCACTGTGCAAAGTATATTAAAGATGATTTAAGCTTCAAGAACAACAATATAATCATCCAAGGCATCAAACTATCACAGCAACTCATGTTAGGATCAAGTCAAGTGAGAACAATATGCACGTAGGAAAATCATTAAAATATTTGTGCACTCAAAACAAGCAAGCATTTTGTATTGGTTCCTGGCACCAGGACGTTGTGGATAAAAGAACATTATGGGGGGTTGGATGGTCAATGGAAGAAAGTCTCACACAACTGAAAGTGATCATTAGACAAGAGAAAGTCGTATAATCGAAGTTACGCAAGGAGTAGTTATTGCCACACAACGGATGAACATAGAGCTATAAATGTATGAAATCTCTCCAGTGGAACTAGTCGGGGTGCATCCAACTTGCTTGCTCACGAAGACCTAGAGCTCTTTTGAGGAGGCTCATCATTGGAATATACAAGCCAAGTTCTAGAATGTAAGTTCCCCACATAGTTATGCATGTCATAATATGAAAACTCTCTCCAAACCGAAGTAATGATGCTAAACAAGCACAAGTGTGGAATAAATGATAGTAGTGCTACCCCCTCTCTCTTTATTATATCTCTTTTGCCCTTTTTTGGGGGGTCTTTTCTCTTTATTCTTAGTTTTGATATATAACCTCGATGGTAGGGGTAACACTCTATTTTACATTTAACCAAAACACTTTTAATACTCATAACTCGAACTGAAATATCTCTGATGTATGTAAAACTAAATGCTCCTGCCAGTGTAGCAGTATGCAAATTAACAATGAAGCATGACAAGTAACATAATGATGATGGATGTTGTATGGCAATATATCTCGAAATGGCTATGGAAATGCCATGGTAGGTAGGTATGGTGGCTGTTTTGAGGAAGATAAATTTTGGCTTATGTGTAGAAGAACAAAGTTCTCCCACGGGGTTTGGATGCACTAACGAAGTTTGCACCAACTCTCAATGTGATAATGAGCAATGCACAGTACCGAAGAGGCTAGAAAATATGGATGGTGGAACTTCTAAAAAACCGCAACATATAACTCACAAGTTAAAAGATTACAACTAAAATCATGATCTCACAAGGCATAATGAAAATCACTCCAAGAGGGTCTGTGTCAGTGACAAGTCACCGTTAGCTACTCCGGCTGTAGCGCGTAACAAAAATCCATTACGACTGATATCAGCAAAGGAAGTCATATACCATTATCCTATCAACTGGTTATTTGAGTGTGGCACAGTTTCAAGCTTTTAGACCAACAATTAATTGTTTTTACTCTACTAGACCAGCAAGTTTACCATTAAGCACATTAATATCTCAAAACAACAGCAAATAGTCAAGTGAAACAGTTTAGTGATCTACAAGAATATGCAAGCTTTTTCGTTATACCATCTACCACACGTAGTATTCTCTACCAAGCACCAAACACAAAACACTATCCAAGAGATATAGCAATGAAACAAAAGAGTACTAACACAACTCTACTAAAACTAACAGCACTAAATAAGAGATGCAAGAAAAACAGGAGCTAAACAGGAATTTTGCGCAACTAGAAGAAAAACTAAGAATACGAGCATAACGACTATTCAAATGAAAAAGCGGAGCGTGTCTCTCTCCCACACAAAGAATGCTATGTTCCGACTATATTATTGCAGCCAGGAAAACAAAATAAAATAAAGAAAAACAAAATAAAAACAAACAGACGCTCCAAGTAAACTTCATATGATGTGACCGAATAATAATACAGTTTCACTAGAAGTGACCTGATAAATTGGTGATGAAGAAGTGGGTGCCTTGGGCATCCCCAAGCTTATATGCTTGAGTATTCTTAGAATTTTCCAGGATGAACCACGGGGGAATTCCCAAGGTTTGACCTTGCACTCTTCTTGATCACATTATATCACCCTCTTCTCTTGACCCTTGAAAACTTCGTTCACACCACACTCAAAGAGTAATTCGCATTAGAGGGTTAGTGCAACAATAAAAAAATCATGGTTTCTGCATGGGAACAAGTGCTATTAATACTTTTAAACATTATCTACATCCACTGATGTTTCGTGAAGCAAAGAAATCCACTTGATATCTTAAAATGGCAAATGTAAGAAAAATGGCAGAATCTGCCAAAACTAGAACAGTATGTAAAGACGATTTATTCGGGGCACTTACGTTGCACAGATCGAAAAACTTAAAGAACGAAAAAAAAATCCGGAATTAGCTGAGGAATAAGCACAAACAATTTCAGGTCATTCTGATCTTTCTGGATTTTATACGATTTTTTACGGTGGACAGTAGAAATATGTTTCCTACCCAGAAATCCAAAACCAACTCCAACTTTCGCTAGAAACTTTACTTGGCACAACTAAAACATGAAAATAAATATACAAAGGAGTTGCTACAAAAGTATACAACCCCTTGACTCAAAGAAAACATAGAAAACAAAGCAAAAAATAAAACCATGGGTTATCTCCAAAGAAGTGTTTTTCTTTGAGGTCTTTTAGCTAGGCCCAGAAAAGTGGAATCAAGTATATGCTCACATAAGAAATATGAACTAATCAAAAGAGAGCATCAAGAAGCAAGTATAAAACAAATTTAAGTCTAACCCACTTCCTATGCATAGGAATCTTGTAAATAAATAAATTAAAGAAGCTCAAACTAGAAATCATGGGAAGGTAGAACAAGAGCAACTTCGAAACTTTCAACAAAAAGAGAGGAGTTTGAGTAACATGAAAATTCCTAGAACCATATTTTCCTCTCTCATAATAATTTCCAGTAGCATCATGAACAAATTCAACAACATAATTATCACATAAAGCATGTTTGTCATGATCTAAAAGCACACAATTCATATCAAGCTCAAAAACAGTGGAATCAAAATTTAGAATCAGAACGAGATGATTGATCACTCATAAAAGGCATGGGACACATTATAGCAATCCTATTTTTAGTAGCATTATAATTTATAACATCAAGTAACATAGGACCATCATCTAGATTATTATCATATAAATTTTCCAAACAAACTTCCTCATTATCATGCATATCAATATTTGGAATAAATAGAGGATTATCATAGGATTTATCAAAGTAGCATGGATTAGCATAAATAATAGTAGCAATATCATTCTCACAATTTCATTCATAGTAGTATCAAGGTCACAAGTATAGCAAGTATCAACTTTGTCAAAAAGGGATATTTTAGAAGAATCGATAGGATCGTCACAATTATCAATATAACACTCATCCTCCTTTGGTAAGAATGGAGGGAAATCAAATAAGGTATGAGTTAAAGAGTTACTCTCATTGGGAGGTAGACATGGGTATTCTTCCTCCTCTTGATCATCACTCTCCTCCTTTTTTGCATCCAATGAGCTTCCGGATCCAGCAGTTTCTTCTTCCATAGGCTCCTGCAAGGCATTAATCTCCTCCTTTGGGGGAGAACATCCATTAAGATATTTAAGTATGTAGTAATTACAATCCTTGTAATTATCAAAGCAATATTCAAGTATAGCGTAGATCTCGTATTTATAAGGTGCATCATCAATACTTTCAAGCAAATGAGCAATTTCGAATGCACCCTTCCAAGCAATAAATTCCTCAATTTGTTCCACATCATAAAAGTCATAATTTCCCTTAACATAAGAAGATATGGTAAAATTATCATTATACTCACATTGAAAAGGTAGGTGTTTATACCTTCTACAACAACAAGCTTTATCAAAGCAATAAGTAACATTATAAGTAGAGCACAAGTTTTTAGCATAGTTATGCAATTTATTAATTTGCTCTCATAAGCGTATCCCTTTTTGTAACAAGCAGTGCTCCTTATAATATTTTTGTTGTTCATTCGTGAACCCACCTTTCCAATAATATCAAGTTTCAAAGACATCAAACATTGCTAGCAAGCATGATAAAGCAAGTGAAAGCAAAACAATAACAAAGTAAAGAGATTGTATGTGAGAGACTCCCCTTGCAGAAATTCTCTTAATCCTCGGCAACGGCACCAGAAAGCTTGATGGGTGCTTGTTGGTAAACCCCAAGAGGAAGGTTGTGAAGAGTGCAGCAGCAAGTTTTCCCTCTAGAAAAGAAACCGAGGTTGAATCGACCAGTAGGAGGACAAGCAATCTCTGGAGGTTGATGTGGTAGGGCGCACTACCGGTTCAGCAGCAACGTGGAACCTACACAACACAATCGATTCACTTTGCCCCAACATAGCAGTGAGGTTGTCAATCTCACCGGTTTTGCTGATAACAAAGAGGTTAAATGTATGGTGTGGAAAACAGTATGAGAACAATATGAAAACAGCAGTAGAAGTGTGAAAACAGTGGAAACAGTAATAGAAGTGGTTGTATTATCAGTATGAGAAAATGGACCGGGGTCCACAGTTCACTAGACGTGTCTCTCCATAAAAGATAGCTAACATGCGTGGTGAACAAATTACAGTTGGGAAATTAACAGATAAAGAAACATGCATGCCATAAATATTACTATGAGATTCATGCGGGCATTACAACAAAATACATAGATTGCCATCCAACTTCATCTATGACTAATAATCCACCCTTTGAATACCATCCGAACAAACGTTGGGTATTAAGTTGCAAGCAACAGATTATCGCAGTAAGCAAAGTGTGTAGTGTGAACAATGTAAACAAACTAAACATCATTGTTTTCTCCCTAATGGCAACAACACATCCTCCATCCGTCACGTTTCTGTCACTCGAGCACAGAAGCAAAGGAGGCATGAACGCACTATCGAGCATAAATACTCCCTCTTGGAGTCACTAGCATCTACTTGGCCAGAGCATCTACTAACAACGGAGAGCATGCAAGATCATAAATAACATACACATGAAGATAACATGATAAATTGATAATCAAAAGACATAGCATTCAATAATCATCAGATCCCAGCAAACACGACATGTAGCATTAGAATAAGATGATCTTGATCATGTGAGGCAGCTCACGAGATCTAAACATGAGGCATAAAGAGGAGGGGACAACCATCTAGCTACTGCTATGGACCCGTAGTCCAGGGATGAACTACTCAAGCATCACTACGGAGACGGGCATGGTGGTGTAGACCCCTCCAGTGATGATTTTCCCTCCTGGCTGGGTGCCGGGGAGAGCTCTAGAAACCTTCCAATCTCGGGTTGACGATGACGGCGACATCGGGTGTTTTTCGGGAAAAAATGATATCTTTTTAGGGTTGACGTATCGGGGGGAATAAATAGGCGAAAGGGTGATGTCGGTGGACGCTCGAGGGGCCCATACCACCCCCTGCGTCTCAGCATCCGCCACCACCGCCATCAGGAACGCAGGGACGCCTGGAGCAGCCTACTCCCGCAGCGGCTCTGATGCTGGTCCGGGAGCTGCCTGCGCACCTGTCCGCACCGGAAGGACACGCCGCATGGCTCGCCCGCCTTTGGGAGCTCGCCACCGCTGCAAACGTCCCCCCGTAGGAGTCGCGGGGAGGCGGCGCTGACAAGCGTAGGAGCGCGGAAGCTCATGACGCGCCACCCTCTTCTCACGGTGTAACTTCGCCGGTGCAAGGGGATCCCCGCACCAAGTTCCATGACAAGGCACCCACCACCAAGTTGCCTGAGAAGAGCGACAACAGCTGCCAGATCTTGCGCACTCCTCTAGATGCACGCATACAGATCGAACGTTGCCACGAGCGCGAGCGGCGCATCATCCGTGACCTCGCCAAGGCCAGTCGCGCCAACCGCCCGACGAACCTCAACGCGCGTGACACTGTCTATGTTGGAGGCACTCTTGCATTCACCAAGCAACTTCGCACGGTCTCCTGGACGCCGAAGTTCAACCTGACGCTGCCATCTCGCTATGACGGCACTAATCCTCCTCTCTACTTCCTGCGGCTCTACTGCCTCAGCGTAGGAGCTGCAAATGGGGACGACAAGTGCATGGCGAACTGGTTGCCCATGACCCTCAAGGGTCCTGCCCTCATCTGGCTCATGAATCTGCCGGAGGGCTCCATCGGGTAATTTGAGGAGTTGTGCCTCCACTTTGTCACCAACTTGAAGGGCTCATATGAACGCACCCTCTTCTACAACAACCTTTGTGGCATCCGCCAGCGCCCTAGTGAAACACTTTGTCAGTACCTGCAGCGTTTCAGTCACACATGCAACAAGATCGCCCGCATCGCCGACGCGAGCATCATCTCCGCCTTCCGGGAAGGAGTCACCAACGAGTGAATTCTCGAGGAGCTCGGCATCAGGGACGACCTCACCTCGCCGTTGAGCTCGTGGACATGGCCGACAGGTGCGCCAAGGCTGAAGAGGAACGCCTCTTCAGACACAGCGCGCATGCCGATGAATTCAAGCCGGTGGTCTCCAAGACCAAGACCAAGACACGAAGCAACGATGCTGACACCAAACAGAAAGCTCCGGCCGTTCTGCCAGTCGAGCCAGAACGCAAGCACGGACGCAACGACGCCATACCCGTGGCGGATTCTATGGGTTCCACAGAATGCACTCACATGCCACAAAGGACTTTTTCCAGCTGGGGAGGATGAGAGGTGAGTAGGTGACCGCCTCATGAGGGGCAACTAGGAGGGCTACTTTCGAGGCGGCGGCTAGCGCAGTCCTGGGAGAGTTGGAGGCCGCACTAGAGGGAGATGGGAGGAGCACGGCCGAAACCACTACAACGGGTACGGCAACTACTACATGGGTGGCTTCAACGACGGCGGCTACCAGTCGCCCATCAGCAGGCACCACCGCAGCAGCAGCAGCGCTCGCCGCTGCAACGTCACAACCCACCCCTGCCTCAGGTGAACATTGTCACACAACAACACGCTGAAGGCAACCAGGGTAGCAACGACGAACACTGCAAGGCCTACCAAGATCCCACAGGCTACATAGCATGTATCCTTGCAGAGCACAAGCTCCTATCTCCAACCGCCACTTCAAGAAAATTTTGCGTGAGATCAATGTTGTCCACTCGGGCACAGTCGCGGCGAAGCTACTCAAGTGGTCAGAACACAAGGTCTCCTTCGACTTCAGCGACCACCCCAAGTCCACAAGGACCGTAGGAACCCTACCCCTGGTCTGCACCCCACCATCAACAACATCGTCGTCAACAAGACCCTGCTCGATGGGTGTGCGGGCCTCAACGTCATCTCGATGCCCACGTTCGAGCGGCTCCAAGTGCCTTACGAGAGTCTGGCCCCCATGAGGCTGTTCATCAGCGTCATAGACGGCACCATGGTCCCTCTGGGACAGGTGCGCCTCGCCGTCACGCCGGCACCGCCATAACTACCGCATTGATACCCTCGAATTCGACGTAGCGCACATCGCCCTCCCCTACAACGCCATTATCGGGGTACCCAGCCCTCGCGAAATTCATGGATGTGTCGCACCATGCGTACAACCTCGCCAAGCTGCCTGGGCCTGCCGGGACTATCACCATCCATGGAGAGGTGGAGGATGCGACGCGCTCTGTCGAGCGAGCTTACAAGGAGGTGGCGACCTCACACCCTGCTGATGAAGACAATGTGGAACACCTCGATGAGGCTCCCAAGAAGAGGTTGCTACCCTCTCAAGAGATAGCAGCCACCATGAAGACCCCCTAGAGCACTGCAGGCTTGGGGGCTACCGCCATGAAGACCCGCCAGAGCGCCGAAGGCTCGGGGGCTGCCACTGATCTCCATGTGAGCGCGCCTCCTTACTAGGGAGGAACGCTCACCACTTGCTCGCTTTACGGCTTCCACGAGGCCGTGGAGACGTACCCACGAGGGGACCCCGTGACGCCACAGTAAAAACGATGCCAGAACCTCTCTCCATGAGGGTCTCATGGAGCTCTCGCCAGATGGGCCACAAGGTCGCCGGAGCTTCTACCCACACAAGTGGGAGCCCCGCTCCTGTGGGGCAAACTTTTGTTACTCGAGGGTGCCACAAGGCTACTACATCCTCGAGTTGTGCACCTGAACTCGCGTGAGTATCAACTCCATGACGATGGGAGTCCCATGTCCGCACGGTGACGTCAAGTGCTTCTTGGGGTCCACAAGGTCACGACGTCCCCAAGAATTTTGTAAGAGAAACAGTGCCTCACCCTAGCAGTAAAATCCAGTTGCTTTCCCGAGCAATGAAACCCGTTTTGCATTCCGGCATGCTTGCATTTGTGCATGCAACAAGATTATACGCATTCATCTCAGCATGCATACCTTCCTCTCCAAGAGGCGTGCAAGTGCCCTTTTCCTCTCGAGAGCATTGATGCACTTTGTTGGGAACCCCAAGAGGAGGGTATGGTGAGCACAACGGTAGGAGTTTTCCCCTTAGTTAAGAACCAGGGTTATCAATCCAGTATGAGAAAGAGGACCTTCGGAAGGTTGATGCCACTGTCGGTGGTGCTGGTGCTTCACCGGTGTCAGCAACAACGTGGAACCTGCACACAACACAACCAAAATACTTTGCCCCAACGGTACAGTGAGGTTGTCAATCTCACCGGTCTTGCTGAAAACAAAGATTAGACGTATAATGTGGAAAATAGTGTATGCTTGCAGTAAGTAAAGAAAGCAGGAAATTGTTGTGGTTTGTTTAACAGTGTGGAAAAATGGATCGGGCTTCATAGTTTCACTAGTGGTGTCTCTCCATAAAAGATAGCATGATGAGTGAACAAATTACAGCTGGGCAATTGACAAATAGAGGTTGCACCGTAGTGCACAATATGACATGAAGATTACTATGATATTTAGTGCGGGCATTACAACAGGATACATACACCGACGTCCATCTGCATCTATGACTAATAATCCACCCTCAGGTTATCATCCGAACCCCCTTAGGTATTAAGTTGCAAGCAACAGATAATTGCATTAAACAAAGTGTGTAATGTAAGCAATGATTATGCACGCGGGCACTCTCACCGTTGTTTTCTCCCTAATGGCAATAGCACATCCTCCCCCTTCACATTTATGTCACTCGAGCAAGGCGAAAATGAGGCATGAACCCACTATCAAGCATAAATACTCCCTCTTGGAGTCACTAGCAACTACTTGGCCAGAGTAACCACTAGCAACGGAAAGCATGCAAGATCACAAATAGCATATGCAAATAAAGACTATAATCAACTTGGCATAAGTTCAATATTCATCGGATCCCAACAAACACATCTTATAGAATTACATAAGATCAATCTCGATCATGATAGGCAGCTCACGAGATCTAAACATGGATGCATATGAGGAGAACAAAACCATCTAGCTACAGCTACGGACCCGTAGTCCAAGGATGAACTACTCACGCATCACTCCGGAGGCAGGCATGGTGATGTAGAGACCTCCGGTGATGATCTCCTCTCCGGCAGGGTGCCGAAAACAGCCTCGGAACCCCCTGATCTGGGGTTGACGGTGACGGCGGATGTGGAACTTTTCGGGGATTTTTGATCAGGTGTCTAGGGTTTTCCATCCGGGGGGCTTAAATGGGCGAAAGGGCAAAGGCGGCGGAGCTCCAGGGGCCCCATAACCATAGGTGGCGCAGCCAGGGGGGCCGCGCCACCCTATGGTGTGGCCCCCTGTTGCCCCTTTTCACCTCCTCTTTGGTGTCCTGGATGCTTCCGAGGAAAATAGGAACTTCGGGCTTTGTGGGGTCCAATTCCGAGAATGTTTGCAGAACAACTTTTCTGAAACCAAACACAGCAGAAAACAGGGAACTGACACTTGGCATCTTGTTAATAGGCTAGTCCCGAAAAACGTATAAAAATGCAATAAATAAGGGAGAAAACAAGTAGCAATTGGCAAAATATGATCATGGAGCATCAGAAATTATAGATACGTTGGAGACGTATCAAGCATCCCCAAGCTTACTTCCTACTCGTCCTCGAGTAGGTAAACGATAAAACAATAATTTCTGAGGTGACATGCTACTAACATAAAGTTGATCATTCTAATGTAAAAGCATATGCACGCTGAGATCATAAAACTTTAAACACATGCATGATAAATAAAACTTTAATAATAAAGCATAGCAATTACTTTGCATCACGAAGAATAACTCAAATAAAGTATCATGCATAATAATGCAAAGAAAGGTAAATGTTTGTTTCAGGTATAGAGAAAGCATGGCAAAGTGATATTTCGATAGTCCTTAAGAGTGGGGCAAAACATAAATGCTAGGACACCTTCAAAGTTCATGAGGAAGACTAGAACAAATAATTTAAAAACAAATAATGTCACATCATGAAGTAATTATTGATTCTTATGGGACAAATGCACATAGAACTCAGAATGGAAAAAATGCTCTCTCAACTGTGCATAAAGTTAGAAGATGGAGACTCAACATAAAAGTAAAAGAAAGTCCCTTCGCAGAGGGAAGCATGGATCACTCATGTGCTAGAGCTTTTATTTTATTAAACATAGGTATTAAAAGTTTGACACTCCTCCCATCCATCTTTCACAAACCATGGCTAACAGAATCCTCGGGTGCCTGCCAACAATCACGTACTGTGGAGGAGTGTCTATATTTTGGGAGATGTATGCTAATGTCAACGAATGGTAAACAGAAAATACAGTACGTCACAATCCAACTAGATTCACACGAGCGGCTCCCATGGTGAAGGACGCAACTGGTGTAGAAGGTCGTCCCTCTTTCTCTTTTGTTTACACAATTGTGCTTTGACTGATAAATCAGGGGCAAACATAGTGAAGAGAATTTGTTTGCATTAATTTGGGGTTGGGCACCCCGCTGCCAGCTCTTCTATCATTTGGATAAGCGGATGAAGCCACTAGTACAGGGTGTGAAATCCAATCAACAAGTGAGATAAAGATTCTCTATTTACGTCCTCATGAGCAAAAACAGGAACATAAAGAAGGAGTAATTTTGAAGGTTTTAAAGGTAACATATGAGCAATTTACTTTGAAGTGGCAGTTAAATACCACATGTAGGTAGGTATGGTGGACACAATGGGAAAAACTTTGGTTTAAGAGGGTTTGGATGCACGAGTAGAGCTCATACTCAGTATAGGTGGAGGCTAGCAAAAGACCGGGAGCGACAAATCAAGGGAGCATAAGAGTCATAATCATGCATAACGACATAAGCATCATTAATTAAAACATAAGCAGTATCACAAGTTCAAAAACTAAGTGTAATGGAGGCTATTCGTTACTTGTTTGTAGTCATAAACATGGTGTGAGAATGCGCCAAGTCAACCAAATAAATTATTCGAAAGAGAATACCATATATTGATACTTTACTATGACAAGAACAAATAATGAATCTTTCAAGACATATTAAACACTCTCAGCTATTTGAGGCTAATCATGCTACTCAATAACCACAAGGGTTTAAAACTAAAATAACATTTAGCATGGCATGAAAAAGTCCTAGCCACAGTCTATACAAGCTTCTACTAGTACTGTTGTAAATTCTACTTCAAGCAGCAGTTTTCTTTCTCCCAACAAGCACCATACAAAACATGCTTTAACAAAAATACTCTTTATGATACAGAAAGCAAACATGAGAGTACTCACATAACACTACTAAAACTAATAGCTCTAACAAGAGATGCATGCAAAACAGGAGCTAAATAAATGCAGCAGCTAGACAGAGGTTAAGAATACAACGTATTCTCATGAAAAAGCGGAGTGTGTTACTCTCCAATAAAAGAATGCTAGGGTCCAACCAAGCTTATTGAAAAAGTAAAAAAAACTGAAAGCAAAATCAAAACCAAACTGAAAACAAAACTAAAAGACGCTCCAAGTAAAGCACATAAGATGCGCCCGAATAAAAATATAGTTTCACTAGAAGTGACCTCATAATTTGTTGATGAAGAAGGGGATGCCTTGGGCATCCCCAAGCTTAGACGCTGGAGTCTTCTTGGAATTTTCTTGGATGTACCACCGGGGAATCCCCAATCTTAGGCTTTTCACTCTTCTTGATCACATCGTATCATCCTCTTCTCTTGACCCTTGAAAACTTCCTTCACATCGAAATTCTAACAATCTTCATTAGCAACATTAGTGCAATAGAAATAATAAATTCACATGGTTCTGTTTCAACACAAGTATAACACTCAAAAACACATTAGCTACTGTCACAACTTCTTTTAAAACTCTTTTTCTCAAAAGAACACCAAAATAAAGAGATTAAGATGCAAATGCGATAAATGGCAGAAATCTGTCAAAATGGAACAACAGGTAAAGATCGATTTTTTCAAAAATCTTCTGTTGCTCAAATCAAAACGTGGTATTCGAAGAAAAGTTGCGTATATAACTCAGGATTAAGCACAAAAAGGTTGAGGTAATTTTGAATTTTCTGTGATTTTTAACGGAATTAACAATGGACAGCAGACATTTGTTTCCTGCGCAGAAATCCGAAGTATAGGCTCAACTTTCCACTAAAGGCTTTATTTGGCTAAAAAAACTCAAAATAAAATATACAGAAGGGTTTCTAAGGAAATAGACAATACCAAGGTGCAAAGCACACCAAAGAAAACGAAAGAAAACGGGTTGAAAACAACAAAATAAAACAGGTTGTCTCCCTGTAGCGCTTTTCGTTAACACCTTTCAGCTAGGCATAAAAGGGCAACTCAAGTATTTTCAAGAAAAGAATTGAAATCAAGATTTGGCAATTCTTTAATAATGCATGTATTTTATCTAAGTGAGTTTCATAGGCTCCTCTCTTAGTACTTTTAGACATACTATCTTCATCAAATAAATTCTCTCGAACAATCCAGTCAAAATTCTTTTCTCGGGCTTCGTGTAGTGATACTAATTAAAAAGGGATTGGTATTCTATCATTGTTTTCATTATTATATTCAGTTTTTTCTAGAGTACCAACAATGTCTACACATGAGCCAAGCATATTAAAACGGTCAAAAATCTTTCTAGCTTCTATAGCAACACCTCCAAATTATTTAAGCATAGTTTCTAAGATGAAGTTTCTTTTCTCAACATATTCAATGTTATTCAAGTTGAGGAACATATATTGCATTATGGGATGGAGGTTAACAAACCTAGCTTCTAGCATGTGAACTAAATAAGTTGCAGCAGTCTCGTCATTCGGAGCAAGTTTTACTATGGATTTTTTTTTCTCAAAGTTATCATGCTTACTAACATAATCAAAGAATTCTTTGATAGTGTCCTTTCCAAGTATAGAACCACTTCCTACCGACAAATCTTTCAAGGTAAACTTAGGGATCAACATGATGATAAATAACAACGTAGAGACAAAAATAACAACTATGAAGTAAACAATTTTGTGTGTGTGTTTTTAATATAGAGAAGCAAAACAAGAGAAAAGTAAAAACAAGACAATAAACAAAATAAAGAGATTGAGAGTGAGAGACTCCCCTTGCTAGAAGACTTCCTTCTTCCCGGCATAGGCGCCATAAAAATCCTTGATGCACTTTGTTGGGAACCCCAAGAGGAGGGTATGATGAGCACAGCGGTAGGAGTTTTCCCCTTAGTTAAGAACCAAGTTTATCAATCCAGTAGGAGAAACAGGACCTTCGGAAGGTTGATGCCACTGTCGGTGGTGCTGGCGCTTCACCGGTGTCAGCAATAACGTGAAACCTGCACACAGCACAACCCAAATACTTTGCCCCAACGGTACAGTGAGGTTGTCAATCTCACCGGTCTTGCTGAAAACAAAGATTAGACGTATAGTGTGGAAAACAGTGTATGCTTGCAGTAAGTAAAGAAAGCAGGAAATTGTTGTGGTTTGTTTAACAGTGTGGAAAAATGGACTGGGCTTCATAGTTTCACTGGTGGTGTCTCTCCATAAAAGATAGCATGTTGGGTGAACAAATTACAGTTGGGCAATTAACAAATAGAGGTTGCACCATAGTGCACAATATGACATGAAGATTACTATGATATTTAGTGCGGGTATTACAACAAGATACATAGACCGACATCCGTCTGCATCTATGACTAATAATCCACCCTCAGGTTATCATCCGAACCCCCTTAGGTATTAAGGTGCAAGCAACAGATAATTGCATTAAACAAAGTGTGTAATGTAAGCAATGATTATGCACGAGGGGACTCTCACCTCTGTTTTCTCCATATTGGCAACATCACATCCTCCCCCTTCACGTTTCTGTCACTTTAGCAAGGCGAAAAGGAGACATGAACCCACTATCGAGCATAAATACTCCCTCTTGGAGTCACTAGAAACTACTTGGCCAGAGTAACCACTAGCAACGGAAAGCATGCAAGATCACAAATAGCATCTGCAAATAAAGACTATAATCAACTTGGCATAAGTTCAATATTCATCAGATCCCAGCAAAAACAGCATATAGAATTACATAAGATCAATCTCGATCATGATATGTAGCTCACAAGATCTAAACATGGAGGCATATGAGGAGAAGACAACCATCTAGCTACAGCTACGAACCCGCAGTCCAAGGATGAACTACTCACGCATCACTCCGGAGGCAGGCATGGCGATGTAGAGGCCTCCGGGGATGATCTCCTCTCCGGCAGGGTGCCGGAAACAGCTTTAGAACCCCCCCTGATCTGGGGTTGACGTTGACGGCGGCTGCGGAACTTTTCGGGGATTTTTGATCAGGTGTCTAGGGTTTTCCATCCAGGGGGCTTAAATAGGAAAAAAGGGCAAAGGCGGTGGAGCTCCAGGATACGGATGGCACCCACCGGGTTCGGGGCCGGGTTTGGCCCCCCCATACCCGCACCCGCCCCTCCTACCCATCCCCGCGACCCGGCCCCATACCCGCCATCGGGTGCAAAACTCCACCATACCCGCAACCCACCGGGTTTACAGGACCCGACGGGTACCCACCAAGTTGCACAGATGTACAACCCCACGGATAGTCAACCCATCAGGTTTAAATTAAATATTCATTTTTGTTTGTATAAAGATCACACGCGATCAGAGCAATTAATTAGTCGCCTAATAGATCAGGAAATTTTAACGAAGTAGCCACGTTGAGCCTCCCTTTTATAGGCAAAGCTCCACCTCCAACTTCCTTGGCTGAGCAAGGTGGTACTAAAGGTGCCACCGTTTCTCCACTTCGTGTACGTAACAACCAGCCATCTGTATGGGCTTTTTTCTTACTTTAGAGGCCCAAAAAGATACATTGCAAAGTCCATTTAGCCTAGAGTTAATTCATTTATGGGCTGAAACCAGGAGTAGCACTTCCACGTGATTACGTGAATCATCAAACAAGCAACGACATGGCCATTAATCGGGTCTGCGGGTTTGCGGGTGCGGGTTTGGCACCCCCATACCCGCCTCCGCTAGACCCGATGGGTATTATATTTTACCGCTAAGGAGACCCGTGGCTATTTTTATTTACCAAACCCTCCCCATTTGATGCGGGTACCCATCGGGTTAGCGGGTATCGGGTACCCATTGCCATCCGTACTCCAGGAGCCCCACACCCATAGGTGGCGCGACCAGGGGGCCCGCGCCACCCTATGGTGTGGCCCCCCTTTGCCCCTCTTCGACTCCTCTTCGGTGTTCTAGATGCTTCCGGGGAAAATAGGAACTTCGGGCTTTGTGGGGTCCAATTCCGAGAATGTTTGCATAACAACTTTTCTGAAACCAAAAACAGCAGAAAACAGGGAACTGGCACTTGTCATCTTGTTAATAGGTTAGTCCCGGAAAACGTTTAAAAATGCTATAAATAAGGGAGAAAACAAGTAGCAATTGGCAAAATAAGATCATGGAGCATCATAAATTATTGATACGTTGGAGACGTATCAAGCATCCCACGAGCGAGGTCTAGAATAGTGTATGTGTACGTATCGCTACCGCACACAACACCTCACCAAGTCCCTTGGCGTGTCTATCCTCGTGAGATGCTTGATGGAGTGTAGACACACGCACGTTGGGAGACCCCAAGCGCAAGGTGTGAAGAGTGCAGCAACAAGTTTTCCCTCAGAAAAGAAACCAAGGTTGAATCGACCAGTAGGAGGAAAAAGCACTTCTGAAGGTTGATGCAGCTGAGATGGCAGGGCGCACTACCGGTTCAGCAGCAACGTGGAACCTACAAGACACAATCAAATCACTTTTCCCCGACAGAGCAGTGAGGTTGTCAATCTCACCGGTTTTGCTGAACACAAAGAGGTTAAACATATGGTGTGGAAAACAATAGGAAAAAAGTAGGAACGGTATGAGAGCAGTATGAAAGCAGTGTGTGTTTTATCAGTATGAGGAAAAAGGACCGGGGTCCATAGTTCACTAGTGGTGTCTCTCCGTGAAAGATAAATAACATGTGTGGTGAACAAATTACAGCTGGGCAATTGACATAAATGAAGGTTGCACCGTAGTGCATATGAAAGACATAAAGACTACTATGTGATTCATGCATGCATTACAACAAAATACATAGACCGTTATCCAACTACATCTATGACTAAAAATCCACCCTCCGAATATCATCCGAACAAACGTTGGGTATTAAGTTGCAAGCAACAAATAATCGCAGTAAGCAAAGTGTATAATGTAAACAATAACATCATCCTTAGACAAAGCATTGTTGTTTTCTCCCTAATGGCAACAACACATCCTCCATCCGTCACGTTTCTGTCACTCGAGCACAAATGAAAAGGAGGCATGAACCCACTATCGAGCATAAATACTCCCTCTTGGAGTTACTAGCATCTACTTGTCCAGAGAATCTACTAATAACAGAGAGCATGCAAGATCGTAAATAACATATGCATGAAGATAACATGATAGATTGATAATCAGAAGGCATAGCATTCAACATTCATCGGATCCCAGCAAATACAACATGTAACATTACATAAAGATGATCTTGATCATGTTAGGAAACTCACAAGATCTAAACATGAGGTACAAAGTGGAGAGAACAACCATCTAGCTACTGCTATGGACCCGTAGTCCAGGGATGAACTACTCACGCATCACTTCGGAGGAGGGCATGGTGGTGTAGACCCCTCCGGTGATGATTTCCCCCACCGGCAGGGTGCCGGGGAGAGCTCAAGAACCCTCCCGATCTCGGGATGACGGTGACGGCGGCCTCGGGTGTTTCTCGAGAAAAAGTGGGATATCCTTAGGTTTTATGTCTTGGGGGGATTAAATAGGCGAAAGGGCAGAGGCGGTGGAGGCCTGGGGCCCCACACCACCCTCCGGCACGGCCAAGGGGGGCGTGCCGCCCTATGGTGTGGGCCCCATGAGGGCCCCCCTCCGGGTCTCTTCGGGACTCCGTGGAACCTTCGGGAATTCTAAGACTTCCGGGCTTCGAATTTTCCAATTCCAAGAATATTTCCAAAACAACTTTTCTGAAACAAAAAACAACAGAAAACAGGGAACTGGCTCTGTGATATCTTGTCAATAGGTTAGTCCAGAAAATCGATAAAAATGACATGAAGTGTATAGAAAACATGTGGGAAACAATAAGAAAACAACATGGAACATCAGAAATTAAGGATACGTTTATGACGTATCAGTGCCCACGAAGAAACAGCCAAACGCGCACCTCTCCAGGAACACAAACTGCAGGTAGTCTCATTCCCAAGGAACAACAAAGAACACAAGCGAGGTGTCTCGAAGGACACCATAACACAAAAGATAAGTATTCTCGCATGGAAGAAATATTCAAGGGTGGACTAAAAGATAGGGGTACAATAAAGCATCCAAGTGCGGAATATTTTCTTACGGAGTTAAAAAGTTCACATGCATCTAAGGACAGGAGCACGGGAACACATGGAAGACTACTAGGCGGAAGGGCGCGGAAGGGCCATTGTTCCCAATGCCAGAGGCCGAGTTCACATCGGTAGGAGCGGACGGATTGAAAGGCCTTCACAAAGACGCTAACGACATCCTTCACCCGGGCAGAGAGAGAAGTAGAAAGCTCGCTGGGAACCTCTCCGTCTAGGGTGCCCAGCTCGAAGTCCGGCTGGACTATCAAGACGCGGGAGAACGGGTACGTCGCAACCTCCGTTAGAAGCTGGCGGCACTCTGCATCGAAAATCGCGTCCACGCTCTGGCGTCTTCCTTCAGCGAATCTAGGATCCCAGCAAAGAAGTGAAGGCCACGTATGTTGTCGTACTTACTAGGAGGAGAGGGCAACTCGAGGTCCAACCGCTTTCCCACCTCGCAAGCGTCGATGACGGCGCGTTGGAACGTCTCCTCTAGCTGGCACTGAAGCTCCAACGTGGGACCAGCCAGCTCCACCCGCTCGGGCACCCCTCAGCAAGAGGGAGCCAGCCTCTCTCGCAGAGCAAAAAGGTCCGAGTGGAACCTCGCAGCCTCAGCAACGGCACGTTCCCTCACACCTTTCTCCTTGTCGAGCTGCGAACAGAGCCGACCAAGCGCCGCCTTGAGCCTCTCGGCCTCCAAAATCAGTGTCTGCTCGTCCCCGCCAGGAGCCTCCTATCGCAGTTGTTTGCTACCCAAATCCGTGTCGAGCTCTTTGTGGTACGCCACACGCCTGGCCTGAACCTCCCGATGCACTTTTTTCTGTTGTTTCTCTTTTTCCTGTTTCAGGTCATTCTCCAGCTTTCCGAGACGCTCACGCTCCTCGCTGACCTTACCCACAAGGCCGTTGGTTTTTTCCTCGCGCTTTCCGACCTCCTCCTGAAGAGTATGAGCCTTCTCCTCCCTATGGGACACGGAGGTCTCGCGAGACGACACCCCAGCCTCGTGAAGGGTCATAGCCTCCTCACGAAGCGCGAAGACCCTCTCCCACTCCTGGCTGGCGAGGGTTTACTCATCGACCTTCCGATAGTGCTCCTCCTCCTCCGAGCGGAGCCTCTTCTGGAGATCTCGGGCGGTGTCCAGGACACGTTTGGCCTCCTCGGGAAGAGCGTCCGCCTCACGGGTGGCTGCACCGCACTTCCGCATGGCCTCACTGAACTTCTGGCGACGCACAACCTGTGCGACATTCTCTCTCTCGCGGTAGGAGAGCACTACCTGGCGGAACCAGGAACCCAGGTTCCCCAAGCTCTTCCTCTCCTTGATGAGAAGGTGGGAGTGACCTCTCGCACTGACTTGGAGCGCGACCACGAAGTCCTTGGCGATCTGAAGCAGGGGACCTCATAATAGAGATCGGGGGAGGTACCAGAACGAACGCGGGCAGTCCAGCGATCTTCCGCCATAAAGTCACGGAAGAAGTCGTTCGGGAGGAACGACCCATTGGGACCAGCGGGAGGCATGTCCCGGTGCCAATCCTCCACGGAGGCCATACGACACACTTTCTTCATCTTGCCAGTATCAATGGAGGAGGGCTCGATCACGGGCACCATGGCGCTGTTGCGGAGGTGGCGGCGAATGGCGGAGGACGGGAGGCGTATCAAACCTGCCTGGGAGAGATGGAAAGGGCAAGAAGAAGCGGAAGACGCGTGGAAGATGAGGAGTAGAGCCCCGGATCGGTCTTTTAGGATCTCTCCGACTATCGGGCTGTGGCACAGGGAACTGTTGTCCCCCCAAGACCAATCAGTCGTGGGGTGTCACGCACGAACCGTCGCGCCACGTGTCGGCGACCGGGTAGGTAGCAGGTGGCCCCGCGACGCCTCGTATCTTTCGTCCACGTGTCTTCCGCGGGCTACTGTCGGGCCTCTGGATATCAGGGTATCTAGGCCCATCTGATGCACCCCGGTCCGTCGGGTATCTCCGAGATCGATAGTGTGTTTCCTAACGTGAATGGCTCATGACCACAGTGCTGCCCCTAGCCAAGCTCCTAGAGAGGGCGCTCGTCGGTTCTCCCCTCGAGAGGAACTCTACGCCACCATCATTTCCTCCCGAAGGAGCTCAACCGCTCGACGGGGGACAAGGCTTGTGCCGCTAACGACCGCGCCTCTGTGCGCTGACGGAGGTTGCATTGGGAGAGATGTCATCTTTGGCCGCTATTGCCATACTGGTGTATAAAGACCGGGGGACAGCTTCCCCGGCCAAAGTGTCTTCCCAGAATTGCCTCTTTGGTGCAAGAAGACCAAGACCACACTACAAGACGGAGGCAACGTCACCCAGTGCCCCCACCATTCTTCCATGGACGGTGTAGTTGTCCTCGACGACCAAAGACCATGTAGGCGGCACAGAGTATGGGATGTTCTCCACTCTGGCACATTGTGGGAACCCTTTCCAGCCAAATGAGTGGGAAGGAGGCCGAAACGCCAGTATAAAAAGGGCCCCTCTGGCCCTCGTAGAAGGGGAGCTCGAATCACCTAAGAGCCCACGTAGTCTGACCCGAGCACAAGCTCGCATTTGTACTGTAGTCACCGGAGTGCAATCCATCAGACAAGCAGGAGTAGGGTTTTACACCACACTAGTGGCCTGAACCTGGGTAAACTCTACGTGTCGGTATTGCTGTCGTTCTCAAGCTTCCCTCGCGAAGCATCCTCGGAAGGTGAAGGAAGTTTGTTTAGCCCCAAGTGTTCGAACCTCTTGAGATCATGTCGTTGACACATCACTCTCCGATAGGCTCGGCTTCCGCCTTTGCCGATGGTTTATGTTGCGGTCTGGGGGTGTTGGATCTCTGTGTCTTCCCCCGTTACCGTGCTGCGGTGAACGTGAGCGCTCCTGTCTCTGTAGTCCCATTGATCTTCCGCATCCGCCATTGGGTTTTTCCTGGGGTGGTAAGTCATCCGGATGCCTGGCTGTGTGGGCTTGATGAGGAATATCCTCCTTATGGGGGGCTGGCTTTTTCTCGCCTTTTTACTCATGCTTTCCATGATTGGAGATGCTTTCGATGCTTCATCGTCCGTATGCACCTTAACCTTTTCTTTCGAGGCTTTGGAACAGCTTGGCGGAAGGGCGGTTACAGCGTGGGCTCATTTTTAGGTAATGGATGTCTAGGGATAGCTCTTATTAAAGAACAAAACCTTGACCAAGATTCAGACATTTTCTCTCCTTCAATTTGCTTAAAATTAAAGATACTCTACAAAGCAGCATGTTGAGGGCTAGCAGAAAAATATTTTTGAAAGAAAGCATTAACGAAACCAGTAGGACTATCAATAGATCTAGGTGAAAAATTGTTAAACCAAGTTTTAGGTTGATTTTTCAATGAGAAAGGGAAGATCTTGGTAACAAAGTAAGTGTGCTTCTTAATATCATCAGATATAAACTACTCAAATATGAAAGCTCATTCATATGTTCCATAACACTTTTATTTTCAGTACCACAAAAAGGTTCTTTCTCAACAATAGATATATAAGATAAATCCAGAGAGAAATCATAATCCTTATCTTTAATGTGTATGAGAGATGTAGCAAACTTAGCATCAAGAGAAAGTTTATATTTAACAACACGTCTTGTAAGAAGACTCTTAATAGCACTTGCACTAGTAGTAGCTTGAACTTCTTCAATAAAGTCATCATTAAGTTCAATTTAAGTTTCCTCAAGATCATGACTAGGACTATCTCTAGACTCAGGTGAATTAACAGGTGTACCAGCATTTTCAACAAAAAATTCAGTGTTTTCAATTTGTTTAGATCTAGAAATTGTAGCATATAGGAAAGGACCTAGTGAACCAGTATCATCAAGCACAGTAGAAGCATCATCAAAAGTATCAAAAGCATTTTCAGACCCAGCAGAAGTAGCAGTGTGTGTAGCATGTGGTGGTGTAAGTATTTTACTCATTACAGATGGTGAATCAAGAGCAACAGAGGTGTTCAGAGTTGTACCTCTCCGTGTAGTGGATGGTAATATAGGACTTTTCCATCACGAGTTTTACCCATGATGAAAGGCTTGCAGCGAACAATATCACGTTCAAGTGGAAAATAAATAAAGTTATGCTCCCCGGCAACGGCGCCCGAAAATAGTCTTGATGACCCACAAGTACTGGGGATCGCAACAGTCTTCGAGGGAAGTAAAACCCAAATTTATTGATTCGACATAAGGGGAGCCAAAGAATATTTATAAGCCTTAACAGATGAGTTGTCAGTTCAGCTGCACCTGAAAGTAGACTTGCTTGCAACAGTTTATCGGTGGTAACAGTTTTATAGTATCAGCAGTAGTAAAATAACAGCAGGAGTAAAATAGTAACAACGGTAGCAATTGTGGGAAACAACAGGATTAAAGTACTGTAGGCTTAGGGATGGATGAACGGACGTTGCATGGATAACATAGTTCATATACTAATCAAAAATGGGCATTGCAAATAGATAATAATAAAACATCCAAGTTCTAGGCAAACCATAGGCATGTGTTCCAATTTAGTCGTACGTGCTCGCAATGAGAAACTTGCACAACATCTTCTGTCCTACCAACCTGTTGCAGCGGGGCCTCAAGGAAAACTACTAGTAATTAAGGTGCTCCTTTTAATAAAGCATCAGAGCAAAGCATTAACACTTCGTGAACACATGTGATTCTCACATCATAGCCATCCCCTCCGGTTGTCCCAATTTCTGTCACTTCGGGGCCTCGGGTTCCTGACAATGACATGTGTAAACAACTTGCAGATATGACAAAAAATAATAATTATACTCATGAAACAATAACATGTTCAGATATGACATCATGGCACTCAGGTCCTAGTGACAAGTATTAAGCGTAACAAGTTGCGACAACGATATATATAGCACTAACAACGGATATTAGGTACCATGCCCTAACAATCTGGCATTATTACATGAACAATCTCATCCATTCCCTTCCATCCCTCTCATCCTACAGCGGGGATTACTCACACATGGATGGGGGAATCATGGATGGTTGATGGAGAAGTGGTGGCGATGACGATGGCGATTATCTCCTCCGAATCCCTGTCCCGACAGGGTGCCAGAACAGTAACTTCTGATCCCCGAATTGAGTTTCGAGGTGGCGGCAATGCTCTGGTGTTTTTCTCTCGAATATGACGAACCCCCTCGGTTTTTAGGTCACGGGGTTTAAGTAGTCAAAAGGGGAGCTCGAGGGGGGGGGCTGGGGCAGCCACACCACTTGGTGGCGCGGCCAAGGGGGCCGCGCCACCCTATGGTGTGGGCCCCTTCTTTCCCCCTCCGGCTCTTCTTCTGGCTTTGGGGGTCTTCGGGTAAAATAAGAACTTCGGGATCTTTTCCGGGCAATCTCCTGAAAGTTGATTTTATGCACAAAAACGAGACACCAAGGCAATTCTGCTGAAAACAACGTTAGTCTGTGTTAGTTGCATCCAAAACTCACAAGTTTAGAAGAAAACAACAGCAAAAGTGTTCGGAAAAGTAAATACGTTTTGGACGTATCAGCTATCCTTTGGTGGACTGGATTGTCTTCGTCCGCTATTGGCATGACAACCTTGGACTGGATGGCGGATATTTTGACGCGCCTTTCAGATTCCTCAACAGAAGCTTGGGCCTCCTTGATAGCTTCTCGCGCGCTCTTCAGCTCCATGCTCTTTTTCTCCAGGTAGTTAGTCTGTTTCATTAACAGCTAGCCTCTGGCTTCCAGGAACCACGGGGGCTCCGCAACATCGCCTGGGGTTCAGAGCAAAGCGTACTCATCGAGTTCGTCAATGATCCCCAAAGGTGGTGAGAATTCTTCCCACCAACAGCTTTCGTACCGCTAGGTCCACCTTCATCCAGTGGCTTGTCCTGGAGATCCAGCCTCCGAGGTACTGTCGTTGATGTCCGCTTTGGCGGATCCGACTTTTTGGGTGGTGGGGGCGGCAATTTGGACTTCGCCTTCTAGAATTGTCCTTCCAGAGAGGGCGGGTTCTGGCCTTTGCCATTAGGCACTTCGGGAGCCGGCTTTTCAAGGGCATGCGCCTCCTTAGAGGGCGTTTGTTCATCCTCGGCTTTTGGTTTTGCCGGCTCTGCCGTGTAGACGCTGTTGGAGAATCTAGAGGCCCTCCGGGATTTTTCGGCAAAGTCAATGACATTTTAATCGGAATCGGTTCCGGCTTCTGAGTCTATTTTACCGGTAATGGCAGCTAAGATAGATTCAGTCTCTGAGTTTTCTATCAAAGTCTCAGCTTGCACCATACCAACAAACGTAGATCTAGGGATTTGTATTGGAAGTTGAATTGTACATCTACATGAGTTGGGTGCGTTTTTGTTACCTTTTATTATTGGGTGGTGGATGGGAGCGAAGAACCTGCTTCCTCCATGAAACTCCATTGCCTCTGCCGTTAGCACGACGAAGATATTGGCAGTTCCAATCGGGACGACGTAGGAGCAGATGATGTGGTCTTGTGCCGGCGTTACCGTATTGTTGTTGATGAGGTAACTGCCGCACGGTCCCAGGACGGTGATGGCGACGGAGACTGTGTCTCCGATGCCGCCCAGGAGTGAGGAGTCCTGCCTTGAAGATCACCCCAGACGTAGCTCGCCCCATGGTGGGCGCCAAATAACGAGTTCCATGATCAGGTTTCTCGGAAGGGGTAGCTATCTCACTAGGAGTAACCGCGGGGAAGGCTAACGTGAGGGAGCGCTTTGGGGCGAAGACACAAAGTTTGCCCAGGTTCAGGTTAGCCGGAGAGGCTCCCTACTACCTGCAAATCAACTATGACGGCGATCTCCGGGCACAAGTTACAAGTACCTAGGCAGATTGAGTATGAGGCTAAATCCGCCTTAGGGTTTCTCCTGTCCCGACTTTGTATAGATAGCCGAATCGGGTCTTACAGGAACATCAACCGTACATTGACTAACCCTACAATCTACGACCATCTGGATCTTCATAGCCATATGGGCTTGTGGTCGTCATTCCGGATGCATCCCTGCACTTCGTCCCTCTCGGGCCTTCTGGCTTTGGGCCTACTCCTTTGGCCTGGCTTCTAGATGCCGGTAGATACCCCTTTCTGGATATCTCCGACACATGTTGACATGTATGGATCCTAAGTTGCAGAAATGATTTGACCGTACGTTCGGGTATGTTGCACTCACAACAATGTATCATACACAAGCCAAGACCAAATGTTATGAGATAACAAAGGTTTTGTGGTCATCTCACATGGCAGAAGGAAGCTTAGTGAGCGAGCATGTAATCAAGATGTTTGGTTAAGGAACTAGGCTTCAGACTTTGGGGTTTCCAATCCCAGATGAGATAAGTACAGATTTGGTGCTGGCTTCACTCCCCCTGTCTTACAACGGTTTCATCATGAATTACAACATGATCGGGATGGAGAAACCACCAAATGATCCCCTTGCTATGCTAAAAACTGATGAGGCTGGCATGAGGAGGGAAAACAATCAAGTTTTGGTGGTTTCCCAAACCACACCATTCAAGAAGAAAAGGAACAAAAATTGCAAAGGTGCTAAGGCGCAGAATAAGCCCAAGTTTTCTACACAAAACAAGTATGAGTGTTTTTTCTGTAAAAAGAAAGGGCATTGGAAGAGAAACTGTAAAAACTTCCTCGGGCAAAAGGATAAATCCACTAAAGGTGATAAAGGTATAAGAGTTATACCTAAATGATATTTTTCATTCTTACTAGTATCTCTAGTGTATCGATTGCTATTTTTTTATGCATTCGACATAGGAGCTGCAGAAAGTAAGGAGATGGAAGAATAAAATGTGTTGACGAGCGTCAAGTTTGGCGCATGATGGATCATCCAAGGATGAAGACATCTCAAATTTTGTTTTTTATAAGTTCTAAAGATTTGTGAGCTTCGTCTCAGGTTATTTTAACAAGTTCGAATGTTTGGCGACGTAATACACTTGTGGATTCATAGGACGAAGTCCTGGTTATGTTATGATAATATTATGGATCACTCCCTTCGCGGATGATCTGGTTACAAATCTTTTGTATGAGTGAAATATCATTTGTTCTGAAATATTTTGTGATTGGTTGACACCACCTTCGAGTGGCACTATGATTTCAAACACATCATATACATGATAAAGAAAGTTTGAGATATCGTGAAAGACTTGATGAATTTCACACTTCCTAGAAGGGTTAATTCGTTGAAGTTTTCAAGCACATAGTAAAGTCAACAAAAAGAAGATTGTTGATGATACTCTCATCAATAACCCAAAACTTCACAAAAAATTTAGAAGTAATGTCTTGAAAGTTTTCAAGACATAATCTGACTAAGTGAGACAAATTTAACACTAAGAAAGGATTCCTTTGCAAAGAGTACTTAATATTACCCATGGAATAGTATAGTAACTTAAGTTATAATTTTAGCAAAAAAATATTGTCTTCACTGTGTGCCATTGTTTTGAAATATAAACTATAAAAAGACACATTAATATTAGAATCTAAGAGTTTCTAAAATATTGAAACTTGATCCTAATATTGGAGGAACAAAGTTATACATTGTTGGTTGTTCCAATGTCATATTGTAAATCCACATGTAAAACCACCACATAAGTAACAAAGTTTTGTTACTAGAGATATGTGATTCTTAAGGAATTCATTCCTTGTTGAATTCAATGGGAGGATGGTGTTTCTTGAAGGGATTATTGAATCTCCGAAATAGTTATCATAGTTGTACAAGCGGAAGAAATTCCAATTAATAAATATTTTAGACTAATACCGAGAGCCATTATGGATCAACCAATAAAGGCATGGGTGCTTATCAAGAAAACACTTTAACATGAGTGCACATACAATTTTCAAGGAAATTTGAATAAAGGATGTGCATGTAATTAGTAAAGATAATAGAAGGGCTAGAATATCCAAAAATATTTGGAGTCAAAAGTATTTTATGCCATTTAGTTCAAGATGGAAAACTTGAAGGAATTCCTATTGGAATAAAGAGATAATAAATCTTGTTTTGTCTCAAATACTTTTATGAGAAAAAATATCAAAAGTTGAGTACTAAAGATCTTGTGATCTATGGCAAAGCTTTATCGATCTGTATAATAAAGTCTGTATGAGAAATCAACAAAATAAATTACTTTGAAGGAAAATTTATCGAGTTTTTGTACTAAGTACAACTCGAGTTGTTAAATACAATACTAAATATACAAGGGGTAATTCGTTTATACGAATAAAAGTCGTCTGGTATAAATTTTTGGAGTGGCAATGTAATTTATGAAGTAGAACTAGAGTTATTTTGACTTCATGGGAAATTGCAGAAGTTTTGTTTTCTTTAAAGTTAGTGGGAACTATTCGATGATGTCTAAGTAATTAGAAATCATTGAAGGACTTGTTTGACAGAAAAGATTTTTCACTGAAAATATTATATACTAAGATACATGTGATAGCAAAGTTATTAATTCACAAAGGATTAAATCCTAGGCGTGAATTGATATAATACTATCAAAGAAATATGCATGGAGTTTCAAATGAAAATTTGATACTTGGGAGAAGTAGATTCTGAGAAGAAGTTGGGATTTCAAGTGCAAAATCCAAAGTTGTAAAACAATGGTGAGCACGATCAAATTGTTTATCATTGTGATCATTGTCGAAATTCCTCAAACTATGCCTTCTGTCAACACATGTAAAAATAATAATTGTTGAAAATTTCGAATTTGACAAAAGTTCAACTAAACTCCAAATTATTATGAGTATTATCCACAAAGCTATTTTGAAGATGTTTCTTCTAAAAGATGGAGAATAGGCTTGTAGTATAGGAGTTACATTATAATAAATAACTTATGAGATAAGTACATAAAATAAAGTAGTACTTATGTGATAAGTATTGACCAAGGATTAGGATATAATCTTATGATTATATGAATTGCAAGGATTGAGGTACTCAACTAATTTTGAGCATATATTTATGAATAATACAACAATAGCATTGAAGCGTAGAAGTTTAAATACTTCTAGTACTTGGCTATTGGTTCATTATATGGACCAGGTGTGGTATTTTACAAAAGGTGGAGGCTGATCTGTGATAAATTGTGAAGCTATATTCTCAGGTGAAACACCACGGTTTCACCTAGAATAGCATAGATTGGAGTTGATCATATGATGAAGGGGTATTATGAAAGAAAGAGTTTCTTCATAATACATATGGCTCATACAACCTCAAGAGGGGTTGATGACAAATGTCTCTTACACGGTGTTTGCATGAGTGTTCACTTACATCTTCTGGATGCTTGATGGGCTTATACAAACATATTATTGCCAGTTATGCAAGTGGAAGACTATTGGATGTATGCCAAAAAGGAAATAATAGTTGTGCATTTGTTTCAAAATTATGATTCAAATTACTATGCTATAACCGACGTGGCTCCTGAATATGAGATTCAGAAGAAAACTCACGCTCACGGGTAGTAACATGAACACAATATCAAAACCTAGTCTTGCCTTTTCAAACTAATTCATTTGATGCTTGATGACTGTGTTTTCCTAGTCATGGACATTGTTTATGTCAGCATGAATGAACAACATATTGTTGGAAGGGAACAATATGGATGTGTATACCCTAGTAGTTGATATGCTAAGAGATCCCATTAAGACATCTTTGTCCTTAGTGTCACATCACAACACAATTATATTACAATGTATCCTTTGATCATGAGGTTATTGGGGTGATATATTTTGAAGGTTTTACTTTGTTACTATCTAGAGTCACACCGTGAACTGGGTGAACATAGGAATACATTGTCTCGATGATCTGAGATGGGAATTACTCCTCCGTTAAAACAGAGATACAAGCTTGGGCTATTGGAGATGTGCCCTAGAGACAATAATATTCAGTTATTATTCTATCTCCAAGTTCATAATTAAATTTATGTCGTCATGCTATAGCCGCTATAGCACTTGAAAAGTGAGTTTTCAAAGGAAAATCTTTGTGCGGGTGTGAAGACATAAATAAATAAGAGTTACTAATCTTGTCTCTAAGATTAGATTATGGTGTGTGAGATGATTACATTTTCCAGATCATGGTCTTGGTTAAAAGTCTAGTAAAACATAAGAATTTATTGTTAGGGTAACAATAGTACATATTATGATAATATCTAGTGACGCATGATCGAAAGTTATACTTTTGACGTCATCAACCGTCTTGACGTAACTAGGGATCATAACAGTGATGTCTGGGGTATAATCTAGAAAGTGTAATGGAACCGAGATCGTTCAAGACTGGTACTTAACTCCTATAGACGATAGAAATATACATGTTCTGGGTCTTCTCAGTATCACCAATATCAACCAATCGTCTAGCCAGACATAGTGTGATTTATCACAAGGACACCAGGGATATGGATGATAAAAGAGGACGATGTCAGTAACGAATTCTATATGTAAGTTAAAAAAACGAGTTCTTATATGTGTTATGATCAAAGAGTTTGATCAGAAGAAATCACATAGTCTCAAATCGTGATATCATTTCTATCGTGAAGTTAAGGGAATAATTTAAATGAGTAACTTATAAGGTTCACTCGTTCTTCGTGAACACACAGGAGGCATCATGGGCGTCCATGGCCCCACTGTTGGTTATTGTTTGGTAAGTTTCCAAACATGTATTGTCTGTTATCGAGCCTTCACGGGTCACACACTTAAATAGTGCCAACCTTCATTTGAGATAATTAAGATGTTTTTATTGGTTTTATGAATGTTTGATGTCGATACGATGTCACAGAAACAAGTCCGGTGTGAACTTTAGAGGATTCGGGAAAGTTACCATAACGGTGAAATTATGCCTATGTAAGGCATAATTTATATGAGAGATAACAGAGGACATGTGATGTCCCGAGATGTTATAAATATGTTTCTAACATTAGTAGATAATATCGATGATTTTATCTATTGGGTTCATAGGGTCCCAGAAGAATTTCGGGCAAAAAAGGGGAAGGTGGGGGAGTGCCGGAGGGGGGCAGATTCACCTTTTGGCCGCACCACTAGGTGAGGCTGGCAGGTGGGCCCTAGGACCCCCAATCATGGCACTAGGAACCTTCTAGTATTTTTCCTATTTTATTTGAAGGGAAAAAGAAAAAAAGGAAAAGGAAAAAGGAAAAAAGGAGAGAGGATGTGGAGTTGGACTAAGAGGAGGGGTGCGACCAAGCCCCGTCCTAGCACAACTAGGACTCCTCCTCCCCTTTGGAAAGTTCCCCTTCCCTCCAACTATAAAAGTACCACCAAGGCTTGAGCTAAACCATATTTTTTGTGAGCAAGCCCCTCTCTCTCTCTCTAGTAGAATAAGAGGATCTAATTAGAGCCCTTCTAATAGAATTAGAGCTTCTTCTAATTGGGTTTTGAGGTGTAGTCTCCCGATTAGACCTAGATCTAGTTAGTAGATCTCTCTCATGTGTTGAGAAACTTCCAGAATCATATAACTCTAACCGCAGTCGATTATTGCTACCAATTAGCAACGCCAAAAAGCTGTCTCTCTTTGTTGGTGTCGAGTCCTAAACTATGAAGCGCCGATGGGTTGACACAAGTGTACGCGTGCACACCATAAGATGGATTATACGTGTGATCCTTGACGAGGAAAACTTAGCAACATCCTTGCAACTAGGCCTAACTGTGAGGATTTAAGATTGTTCAGAACTCTTCTACGACTACATCGATTTTGTTCCTGGCGAGTCGTGATCCTGTTCCTTGCATGTATGGGCATGTCTTGTTATCTGCATAGTGATCTTGGCGGACTACGTAGGGAAAATTTTCAGCGTAGACCAGCATGGGCCCACTCGGTATTCTTGATATCCATAAGTTCTGCAGACAATGCATGATAATGATACATCACGTGGGATATCATAATACAATAACGAGTAAAAGTAAACTTAGTGGTTAACGAGACAAACAAAGGTATAGTGAACAAAAAATTGTTTCACGGCAATACAGAAATCCATAGTCTCGGGTAAGTTTGATATCGCGAGTAATGAGAAAATTGTATAATAGCCAACATGTTCAGCAGTTTATTTTTATAGTATGTGAGAGTATTTATGGGTGTCCATGGCCCCACTATTTATTATTGGAAAGGAAAGAGTTTCTTGTTTCATGTCCACACACTATTGAACCCGCATGGGAAACACACTTAAGTTAGAGCTGGTTTATGTGTATATCGGTAGGCCCGGGTCAACAAGGAGTATCATCGAAACGGTGTTTATGTGTGATAGATATATTTTATATATCGTAGAGAATTTATATTGAGGAAATTAGATGTCCAAGAGTAATAGAAACAATTTCTGTTACTACCGGAATTTATTCCGGAGTTTTTCGGAGGGAAAATTTAAGGTTGCACGCTTTATGGAGCAAGTGCAGGGGGCATGAGATGTCCCGTGGTGTCAGAAATATATTTCTGATATCGTTACATAAGGTCGATGATTTAATCTAAATGGGTCACAAAGTTTCGGAAGAGTTTCAGGCGAAAACTGAGATGGGGGGAAGTGCCGGAGGAAGCAGGAATGCCCCTCATGGCTGCACCTATTTTTTTAGGGGCTGCCGGGTGGGCCCCAGGGCACCACGCATTGGCACGTGTCATCCTAGTATTTTCCCCGGATTTAATTAGAGAGAAAAATGAGAAAAGAAAAAAGGGAAAAAAAGGAAAAGGGAGGTGGAGTTGGACTTCACTTGGGGAGTGCAATCCGACTCCAGCAAGGAGAGGGGGTGTGGTCAAGACCCCTCCTAGCTGGAGTAGGGTCCTCTCCCCTTTTGGTATGTCTCCCCTCCCCTCCAATTATAAAAGGACCCCCAAGGTTTGAGGCAAAACATAATTTTGTGAGAAATTATTTCTCAAGTCTCCCTCTCTAGTAGAATTAGAGGGTCTAATTAGAGCCCATCTAATTGAATTAGAGAATTCTATAATCGGAGTTTTGAGGTGTCCTCTCCCAATTTAATCTACCTTCTAATTACTCGTTCTCTCTCATGTGTTGAGAACTCTATCTTTATATACACCTGTGAAGTCTAGTTTTGAACGGCGAAGCGTTGCAGAATTGCCCCTAATGTATGTGTGCATACTCTTAGAGAGGTAACACGTGAGATCCTCACTTTGCTGGATCAAGGTGCTGGATATGGAGAGTCGGAAACATCCTCACCCACAGGATTGTGCGTGGGGATCTTCTACAGGCTTCATCGATATGGTCATGAACACCTCTTCCGCTTCTACGATGATTGGTACACGATTTCGAGAACTAGATTTTGGAATTCTTATTCACTTGTATCTTCATAGATAAATCTTGGCGTTGCGTAGCGTGCATGGTGAATTTTTTTAAAATTCCGTACACGCAACCCAGTAAGCCCTACGTTTTTTGTTTTCTTTATGTGAAATTGGCTCTTCAGCTTTCGGCTGCTTAAAAAGATGGAAATAGTTAGATTGTCAAATCTTCTCTTATAATGTTGAAAACCGGTTTAGCAATTTAAAATGTGGCAGTTATTTTGGAGAAGCTCATAGATTGGCATGCATTGTGCAAATAGCTTGCATGTTGTGCAAATAGTTAGCCATGCTGGGTACTAGGGGTGCGCATAAAAAACCGAGAAACCAAACCTGAACCGAGACCAAAGCAAACAAACCAAAATATAAGGTTAATTCGGTTTTTGGTCCATATATCGGTTCCCAATTTTAGAAAACCGAACTTATATCGGTTAGTTCGGTTTTTAGTCCATGTTAACCGAACTGACCGAAATGACCGATTCATCATGCAATCAAATATGTCAAGGCAATGCGACAATCTATATTTAGGGTGATAAATCAATTGTCCCATTAAAAATATCTATCATTGCCAACACGATCTCCACCCAAATCTTATTTATTGCTTTCTCTTATGCAACTACAAGTAAAGTTCACAACAAAGACATACTGATCCACATGTCGTGTAATACTAGCTGCCACGACACTAGGTTCACACATCCATGTCGTATCGGCAAGGCTCCACAAATCCATTCTTGAGGGCTGAGCTTGACTCCTCCATCCCAGCGGGCTAGTAATGAAGGTGACACCATTTTACGTGTACTAGTGCAACGCTCTGCCAAGAATTTTCACAATAGCCCCATGCAACCAAACTCTATCCACTTATTTTTGCTATCTGATTCTTGATTTAAATTTTCAGCATGTTACAATCTCTGTTAATTCGGTTTAAAGTTTAAACTGAAAACCGAATCGAAATTTTGAAGAACCGAATTGTTGGTTCCTAAAAAATGACAGGTTAATTCGGGTGTCACTTTTTAAAAACCGAATTATTAAAAAACCCGAAAAACCAAACCGAAAAGGCCGAAAGAACCGAATGCCCACCCCTAATGGGTACCGCCAAATAGTTAGCCATGTTGGGTACTTGTCGCGAAGTTCCTTGATTGGTGCTGTGTTTTTTTTGATAAAGACTTGATTGGTGTTGTAGAAGAAGGATCCGAATTGCACGCCCTCGCTGTAAATTGGATGGAGCCAAAATAGCAGACCATAAGTGTCAATACTCAATAGTATCGGACAAACACCGGGAGGTGCAATCAACTGCAACACGAAAAAATAAGAAGACATATACTTAAGGGAGATGGAGTGATGTTTTCCTCGCGCGTAGGATAACCTGGGTGCATAGCTTAAGTATGGAGGCATGCATAGATGTGTTGTATAAATTCATCAAGTAACAAGTCAACTAAGTAATATGAATCTACACAGTTGGATGATTGTAGAGAATAAATGAGAGAGACAATTGGCAACACAGTTCATCGATCAACACCTACCTCTCGGGCCATTCTTAACCGATGCTCCTCCCTATGTAATAATAAGAAAATACCGTCGACGACAAGAACACCCCATCATACATACACATCATATCACACGTGTCACGCGGGTGCGGCACCCATGCCATGGGCACCGGGTCGTCCTCTAGTTGATATTATGTCTAACGTACCTTTTTGTCTAGTTTATTTAGCTATCATCGGTGTCTTTATATATTAGGTCAAGTGGCAAGTATCAACCTCATCACATAATTATGTAACAATGTAATCTAAACCCCACTACAACCGTAGACTATAAACATATTTGACATAAACTCTAACACTAAGTGCCCCCCAAAAAAAAGCTCGTGTCTAAAGTAGGTCTCAAATAAACATATTTTAATCATGGGAATGAGTGTAGTATTTTTTTCCTCGCTGTCAAGATAAGAAATAAAGAACATAACATAAAATTACTAAAAACATAATTTGTTTGCATTAACCACAAAAAAACCTACGATGTAGACAATTTAGAGCGATTCAACTATGTATCAAATAACAACAATTTGCCAACGGTCTTACCTGCCACATAAAATAATCTCAGAGGTATGATTCTTTTCCTTAACAAGAAAAAGGACTTGGAATGGTCCTAAGGGCGCATTAACAATGATCGGTGGAGTTCAAAATTACGGAGAGGGACCAAGAAAATAGAAATTTGCACCAGAATCCTCGAAATTAGCATAGAGATTACATTGGGCCCTTGTCCATCGTTAGATCATGGTCATTTATTTCAGCGTAAGGATGAAATCACTTGGGCCGGGATGGATGAATACCATGTTGAAGGAAGAAAGCCTCCTATTTGGCTCACCCGATGGAAGGTTGGACGAGATATGGCGCCTGCCGGAAGCCCCAAGCATCTAACCTTGAACCAACATGGTCGATGGCAGGGTGGCATCACGTCGTAAGGGAGTCACATGTTATAAGCTCCAGTTGATTACATCTAGACATCTCCAACTTGGAGATCGATGCAGGCCTCCAGATAGGAGGACGAAATTCGAGCTTATTGGAGGAGTCCCAGCTAGAATCTTTCCCCACCTCCTTCAAGCATGGATATCGGCTGGAGAACCATATCTTCCTGATCCCAACACCGCTAACCGGTGCTTGGGACGAACTCCAAAACAACATGGGCCATAATGCACCAGGGCAACCACAAATCTAAACCTAGCCCTATATACAACTTATACACATACAAAGGGAGACTGGCCACCTCTCATGTCTCACTCTAGCGAAAACCGCCGGAGGAGAAAGGAAGAGGGACAAGGCGAGGAAGCCGACTCTCAAGTGGAACGAGGAGGAGAGAAAGAAAGGAGATAAATCCTTTTGGGGTACAATTCAAAAAACAGTGCATGTGACCCGCCCTAGAAACAAACAAACAATGCTACGGTCGATGCACAAGAAAATACAGAGAAAAAGAAAAACATGGGCGTCAATCATACATGGCTTCTAGAGGCTCCCTGTAATAAGCCTAATCCCCTCCCGTCGCTGTCAATCTCATTTCCGGATCGAACTCTGTTTGCCGTCTATAGCCTCGCTTCGCCGCACGGCACAAAAAGGAGAGCGCCAGCCCAGCCCCCAGCCGCGTTGCCCTCCTCCCCTCCACACGTCTCTCACCCCCCCGCCGCCGACGCAGCTCCTCCCCTTCGCCTCGGCCCTCCCCGCTCTTCTCCTCCCGCGGCGCCCACCGGCGCTTTCTCAAGCCCGTCCTTGCCCTACGCACCCGGTGCTGCTCTGCTCTGCTCTTCTCTGCCCCGCACAGCACAGGTGCGCTGTTTGTCTGCTTCTTACGAGCTGCGTATGTCTCCGCTTGCTCGCGCGCGTGATCTGTAATGGTCTGGTTGGTGTGCAGGACCGGCGGCGCACGAGGCGATTTTATGGCCGCGAGCGTGCGGGACGGCGCGGCGGCGACGGGGCGCGTCGAGATGGACGATTACGACGGAGGCGCCTCGGACGGCGAGATGGACATGGACGTAGAGGCGGACAGCGACTTCCAGCACGGCCGCGACGCCGCCGACGGGGACGGCGACGACGAGTACGCGCTGGTCAGTAACCACGTCCCTTCGTGCTATTTTATGCCGCTGGCGGTGCTCGCGCTGGTTGTGTTTCCCCGAATCGCAAATCTGAGCCGACACCTCACGGTTTCGCTTTCGGTTCGTTGAGCTTGATTGTCCGAGGTTCAGCTTCCTTCCTTATGCTGCGAAATCGAGCATGAGATTGTTTAGGGCTTATAGTAGGTAGCATGTCGTGATTACCGCCCTCGGCGCGCTCTTTAGGATTCTCCATGGGTTGCCTTTTTTTTGCTAACACTAGGGTTCATTCTTAATAATGCCACTATTTAAAACTAATTCTCTGGTTTGTCGTGCAGTGCTATTCCGTGTGTGGTGGTAAAGTGTTTTAAAACAAGCAGTAGCGTGTTTTGTTACGGCAGAGTAGAAAATCTTAACATACCATCAAATATTTTATGAAAGGTGGGCAAATTAGGCATTCAAAACGAGCTCTTAACACAAGAGGGACATTAATCCAGCGGGATACACAAACGGGTGTGAAAAAGCTACTTTTAGAACCTTCCTAGGCAGAGTGCTGAATTTTCCACATTTAGTCTTTTTTTTTCTGCTGATTTTTTACGTGAAGAGGAGACTTGATGTCAATGGGGCCTGTGGAGCAGATTGGTATCGCCCAATCATGCAGCTCTACGCTGCTAGTTGGGCTTATCTCCAGCCAATTAATGATTATGCTTACCATTCTCTCTCTCTCAGGTCGTTTTCACAAGTGGCAGGCAGTGGATAATTTTCAATGCCCCTCTTTGCCAGGCATCACAAATGCATTGTTTCAGTGCCTTTTGAATTCGCTAAGACCAAAGAGCACAAAACAGGGCTTTCTACTAGACAACAGGACCCATGCCTTGGCCTTGTGCTTTTGTTCATTACCATCGCACTTGTTGAATTAAAATCAGCACATGGGGCCAGGTTTTGGCATATTGGATAAGAACCATTTAGTACTTATTTAGTGCTTACATCATGTGGCTGTACATGAGTCTATATCTATATAAACATCAAGATCACAAGCATATAATGCGACTGATGTAGGATGAATAGTTGCTTTTAAAAAACTTTGTGTTGTATATTTGCTCTTTTGATATTTTAAAGGAATGCCAAATTTGCTTCCAGTACTGTTCAGACATAGTAGTTTCCTGTGCATATATAAAAGGTCGGGTTTTAAGCTTACACAAATTGATATTTGACTATTTTTACAGCTAACTAGGATAACTGACACATCAGCAGCTGAAGCAAGGGCGGGAAAAGATATACAAGGTATACCATGGGAAAGGTTGCAAATTACAAGGAAAGATTACAGAAAAGCTAGGCTGGAACAGTACAAGAACTATGAAAACTTTCCTCAATCCGGAGAGCTCATGGATAAGGTCTTAAACACTATAAATAAATTTTATTATTCAATGTTTGGTTTACATTCTAGGCGATAAAATTTCCTAAAAAGATCCTCTTAAATGTTTTTAGCTGTGCAAGCAAGTGGAAGGGAACAACAAGTACTATGAATTTCAGTACAACACTCGACTAGTGAAACCATCAATTCTCCATTTTCAGGTAAATTGTGATCTTTCTTCTGTATAGTGCAGGATGTCTATATACATAATTTCATTTTTCACATGTTTTAGTGTAAGATGCATATGAATCTACACACTAAAACATGTCTAGATACATTATATCTACAAAATGCTAAAACATCTTATATTTTGATACGGAGGGAGTAGCATTTAATGTGCTTTCTTTGCATAGTTTGTTTCTTATTTGCATCCATATCAGTAAAAAGTTTGAAATGGAAACATAGTTCCATTTGTTATGGGATCGCTATTTCAAGGATGTCACTAAAATGGTTTAATTTTAATAATTGCACTGCAGTATTCTAAATAAAATATTGTAGTGGTTATATTAATTTTTGCATGAAACTGTTAAAAGGAATGTGGTGAAGGCATGTATTATTAAGTTCCACCCAAAAGTCCGAACTGATGGAGAGAAGGTGGGCAATACACATATACTTTAACACCCCCTCTCAAGTGCGATTCAATGAGGCCTACGTGTGGACAGAAAGAAGGCAAGCGCAATTTTCTACTTAAATTGCGAATGCTGAGACTCAAACCGAAGATCTCTGCTCTTGCGAAAGCTGAGACTCGAACCGAAGACCTCTGCTCTGATATCATATTAAGATTTATGCACCAACCAGTAAAACCAAAATTCTGAAGTGATGGAGAGAAGGTGGGCAATACAGATATACGTTAACTAGTATAATCCTGAAAATGGTCAATTAAGGTTATAGTGGGTTTTGAAAGCACTGTTTGGACTATGGCTGGATTTTTTTTTTTTTTTGATAAAGGGCTTTATTACTCAAAAAGTTCAAGCATTACACCCGGCCTCTGCATCGTGAGATGCACACAGCCGAAAACCGAAACTGAAAATAAACAGAGCGACAATGCTACATAACATCCGCTGTAAGCTGTCGATGCTATGGAGCCTCTGTCCGTAGATTAAGCGGCCATCCATGTGGGATAAAAATATCCCTCGCCACCTGCTCCAGTCGTGCATTGCATTAAGCGGCCTCTATCTATGGCTGGATATGAGTGACGAGTAATGTAAACTGTCTGCATTGCATGACATCTGCTTCATTCTCCACTATAGAGCAGTCCTATTAGACATATCTAGTCATGATTCCTAAGGCTGCTCATACTGACAACTCTTTTTTCTGCAGCTTCGAAATTTGCTATGGGCAACTTCAAAGCATGATGTGTATTTCATGTCAAATTCCACAGTAGGCCACTGGTCATCATTGTCTCACAAAATATCAGACGTTCTTGATTTCTCAGGCCATGTTGCTCCAGCACAGGTTTTCCTCTTTTAGAATTCCTGCTTCTTCCTCTTGATCAAATATTCATATTTTATTCTTTATATTTTTACTCCCAAGTTCAATGCTCTTTTTTATTGTATAAAGACCGATTATGCGATTAATTACTAAATAGTAATTTATTGGTTACACAGAAACATCCTGGCAGTTTAGTAGAAGGGTTTACTGGCGTTCAAGTTAGCACACTTGCAGTGAATGAGGGTTTACTGGTTGCTGGTGGTTTTCAAGGAGAACTAATTTGCAAGGTAAGGTGTTATGTAGTGTTTCTATTACTGTAGCCTCCACTCAAATTAGCTGCATCTGCTGCACTTTGTTTCCTTTTTCAATTTTGTCTTATTTTTTCTCAGTATTTCATATCGAACGTTACAGATGGCTAATTTTACATAAAAGTAAAAGCATTCTTAGCCCTTATTTGGAAGAAAAAGGATTCTTGTAGGTATTCATAGGAATAGAACCCTATAGGAAATTTTCCTATGAAGCCCTGTTATTGGATTGGCTTTGAGAAAATCCAATAGGAAACCTTCCTTTCCTTCAACTTTGGAGAGCTCTAAACATCTAGTCATCATGTTTCATTTGCTTTGACAAGTTCAATGCAATATGCCTTTTATCACCCCTCTTCTCTTCCAATCAGTGCAAAGTTCATGTGGAGTATCCAAATAGATATGCTGTATAATACCTGTGGGAATCCAGGAAACGGGGCAATCCATACTAATTGGGCCCTATCTCCTTCTATTGTTAGTTTTTAGGTTTCTCTTTAATGAAATCCATGATTTATAGTGAATGACAAATCATGAATAGTAGGCTGACATGTTTTGCATTTCTCTTATTGATACAGAGTTTAGGAGACCATGGTGTTAAGTTCTGTACAAGGACTACTTTGAGCGACAATGCTATCACAAATGCCATGGATATACACAGATCTACAAGGTAAGACATTCACCAGCAGACCTCCCATCTGAAGATGCACATATTGTTACAGAAATCTTATGGTGTGTTTGCAAAATACTTATGTAGTGGAAGCTTGCGCATTACGGTATCGAATAATGATTCTGGTGTTCGTGAATTCGACATGGAAAGATTCCAGCTCTTGAATCACTTGCGGTTTGACTGGCCAGTGAATGTAAGTTCTATCTCTTCAAGACCCACATAAAGATTCAGGTTATGGTACCCTTGTTCTACTGTTCTCCTTACTTCTCTCCTTCCCTCAATGACAGCACACATCCGTAAGCCCGGATAAAAAACTTTTGGCGGTAGTTGGAGATGACCGGGACGCTCTTCTTGTTGATTCACGAAATGGGAAGGTATTTGGCTACTGTATACTTGTTCTCAGCTAGTCTTATGTTGGTGTCTGAGCTATTATTTGCCCATTATCGAAAGAAAATCTCAGGTGTTATTAATATTAATTGATTAAATTCCAGTTTTTACACCCCTACTTTGATATTTTTGACACTGATTACCCCCTTTAGAACAAAATTATTCTAACTACCCCATTTAGCTAAAGTTGTGCCGATTTTTACCCCTTCTAAAATTTATGGCTGTCTGGTATATGTGATGTGCCAATTTAATTAATTGTGTAATTATCATACAAAACTATGTTAGACAATTAACCACTATGTTGTGCCTACCGGTGAAAAAAACCACACTATTGTACCATGTTCAAGTTCTTAAGAATAATTTACTAATGTGAAGGACAGATTATGTTTCCCTATAAAAAAAGCCTATTATGTCTTGCTTAAGTCAACCAAAACCTTATGCTATGTCAAACTGATAACTCAATTCAGGTTCTGGTCCACCCCGCCATGATATACCATGGAAATCTTTATGGCCTTGGCCCCCGTATGCCCTGATATAACATTGCCGTCGTCGCGTGAACCATGGCTAGCCAAGAAGGCCATATTGGTTCACTACGTGCATCCTGTTGGTAGGATAGCAGCGGGTGCTCTCGCACAGCAGTGGCCAGCTATGTCCTGTATTGGCTCAATCTTTTTTAACCCTTTTGGTAGAAGAACTTCCAGAAAGGCAGCGTCGAGTGGGTTATTGGGAGGTGTTGTCAAAAAAATTGGAAGGGGTAAAAGTTGGCAAAACTTTTGCTAAGTGGGGTAATAAGGATGAAAATTTGCTAAATAGGGGTAATTAGCGTCAAAATTATTAAATTAGGGGGTAAAAACTGGAATTTACTCATATTAATTTGATTCTATTGTTGGCACCTTGCATTATTACTACTCCCTCCGATCCATTATTAATGGTCGCTAAATCGGATGTATCTAGCACTAAAATATGTCTAGATACATCCGATTTAGCGACCATTAATATGGATCGGAGGGAGTAGTTAAATGGGACGTAAGCACCTTGATTATATTTACACTGCATTGAAAGGTTATCTTGGTGTATTTTTTATCGATCGAAATAGTCAGAGAACTATTTGGATGTTATCTGGACAGAAACTAGCATTCAAATCTTTCTTTCGTGTGTGTGTGCAGATAGCTTCCACCCTAGTTGGCCATCTGGACTACTCATTTGCCACGGCATGGCACCCGGACGGTGTCACCTTTGCAACCGGGAACCAGGACAAGACCTGTCGGGTCTGGGACATCCGGAAGCCATCAACCTCCGTCGCTGTCCTGAGGGGCAACATCGGCGCGATCCGGTGCATCCGCTATTCCTCTGACGGCCGGTTCCTCCTCTTTTCGGAGCCCGCCGACTTTGTCCACGTCTATAGCACAACCGAGTGCTACAAGAAGCGGCAGGAGATTGACTTCTTCGGCGAGATCTCCGGGATCTCGCTTAGCCCGGACGACGAGTCCCTGTTCGTGGGTGTGTGCGACCGCGTGTACGCGAGTCTCCTGCATTATAGGATGGTCCACGCCTATGGGTACCTGGACTCCTACATGTAGTGACGTAGGGGAAGAAATTCCAAGTTGGGGGTGTTTCATGGGAAGAAAAAGCGGCTGGTTTGCTGAAAGTCTGAAGATGTCAGCTGCGCCCTCGGAGGACCCGAGGCTCTGATCGCAGGGCTGTGCGACCGCGTATGTGCCAGCCTGCTGCATTACATGGCCTTCGGGCCCCTGGACTTGTACATGTAGAGAAAGAAAGCTTGATGCTGTGTTGATTGTTTTAGGTAAAGGTATGAGTGGAAAATCCGCCGAATTGTAACTTTAATGAGATCAGCTGGAACCCATAGCTTCTTCACTTCCAAACGCAAACGAGCGAGAATTTGAGCGAGCTGAGCCAACTCAGGTCGGCTCGTGCAAAGTTTAATTTGAATGTCGAGTCTTGCATCTCACGATGCCTGCATACATGTCTATTCGAAGTCATCAGGTATCCTTCCAATACCTAACCAAGCAGGATTTCCTGGCCTGTGAGTGTCCTAGCGTTTTGGCCCCACCTGTCGGCGTCCGTTTGATTTTCTGAGGCTGTAGAGCAGCTTGTCGGTGAGCCCTTGCTTTCTAGGAGCGACTCCGATGCTTATTTTTCATCTAGGGCATAAGTTGCGTCCTACCACTTGTACCTACCAAAACTCTCACAATGCTTAAGGACATGTTGGTCCATAAGCTGGGACCCACCATAGGTAGAATCTCAAGGCATGGTTGGTCAGGCCACATACAAACAGTGCAATCTTTGTGAGTGACTAGCACAATGCCCGTGCTTCGCCACGGAGCAAAACACCATTTGACATCAATCAACCCATCATTGAGACACTACATTTTTTTTAGACGTATTAACTTGTTGAGTGAATTCATTTGTTTTGGTGAAACATTTGGCGGCCGTGTGAGTCTGTGAGATGGAAATGGCAAGGACATATCTGCAAATGTGTAGGAAGGGTGGGTGTCTTTTTATAAAATTGCCATACATTGCTTCATCTCCGTTAGATCTAAATCGAACGGTCGTGGATGAAAGATGGCAGACACACCATCACCACCAACTGTGGTTTTTATAAGAGTAGAGAATAGTGAAATATGCGAGCAATCATCCAACTATGGTATTGTATACAATTGTCTTGTGACCTGGCTATACCGGTTTGGCCGGGTCTTAAGCTTTTTTCCCTATGGTCCATGGCCACTATGTTTAATGACAGGCCATAAGGTTACTTTTCCTCCTATGGCATAGTCTTATTTCAACATTGGAGACGCCCTAGGCCAGGCTGGATGTACAGCAAGACGGTTCCTTCGGAAGAAAAACGAACGTACGCCGCTCTCTCTTTCCTCCCGACGTGGCCCGGTTCATTCTCAGCCTCCCTAAGCTTCACGCCAACCTTCTCCCAGGTGGCCGCCAGATCTGGGCATGGTGGGCTGGTGGCCCATGAGCCAGACCTAGTGTGGTGCTGCCCCGTCCCGCTTGGTGTCTGATCTCGCTGGATCCTACCTCGATGAGCCGATCCACTATCGAATACGCGGGCGGGATCCGATCTAGGGTTTGCTTCGTCTCACTTGTGGGGGGTCCATGTGGGTATTCCATCTTTGGTTTTCTAGAAACTAATTGTCTTTAAGAAATCACAAAAGCCAGGTTGCAAAATACAGACGATACCTTGTTTTGATTTCTACGGAGGGTCAAAGCAGAGTATATCAGCGTGCTATGTCATGCAGCTGCTGTGATACAGATGATTAGAGGAGCACTCTTTTGTGCTTTCCTTTTGCTATAATTAGCTTTATGTCATTTGCCATGTATATATTTTCTTGTTGTGGTTAGCAGAGCGACTAGGCTGTAGAAGAACATAGCAGGTGCTATCTGCCACATCAAATCCTGTAGTAGTTAGTGCTTTAGCAAAACACATAGATATGAGAGTAAGAATAAGGCATGAAAAGCCTAAAGGGACTACTTAGCTAGCTGATTCTGGCCGTTGGTATTGTGTCTGACTGATTCATTTTTTGGTGACGCATGTGGAAGATTTTTTCTTACATATTTAATGAGCTAACACTTCTGCAACTCGCTCTAAAATTCACATGGTGACCTGTGAAGCAGGCATAACGTGTCTAGGTAGATATGATATATATATAGGCTTTTTGTAGGCTTGTAGTTATGGCTTTCTAATGCAGCTACTTCGATACATACACTTTCTTGCTGCCTACGACTTGTTCCAATGGAATTCCAGATTCTTTCTTGCTTTTCGGTTTGCTAATTGGTATATTACGACATTGATATTGCACACCTTGTTGCAAATTTTATGACCGATGAAAGTTTTTTGTGAATGCCGTCTTGCCTTTTCCTTTACTAGCAAACGTGCCCGTGCGTTGCAACGGGAGAATCAATCTAATTTATATATGGAAGACGGTGTGATCAAATTTGTTTCTTAGCCGTAGTTCAACTTTTTTGTCTTAAACATTTTGTGATTTTATCTACTTTCGCTCTTGTCGCTGCCGCCAGATGACCTCTACTTAATCACAGATCGGATCCAGTGTTAAGAGAGTACACCATGTTTTATTGACTCAAATCAAACGGAAATTATGATATTGATTGAATTCAAAACGCGGACATAAAAAATCACACATCTATGTCTTTTCAGGCAACAGAAACTGTGACCAGTTGGAAGTTACCAGATCAGGAATTTCCAAAAAGGCCAGTATCAAAATACATGCTACCTACTAAAAATCTAGAGATGGTTGCCGGGGCTTTTGCATTAGGGATTCAAGTGTGCAGGGTTCGGGAATGAGAAAACTTATTCACATGGCAGATGCTCTACAACCGAAGGTTGAGATTGTGTTCAGGCCCTCCCCTTTGCTTTTGGTATGGGCGTGGGAAGATTTGCATTGGAAATTATGCAATGTCTATGAAGAAGGCCCTTTCATCAACTGAATTTTTATCTGGCCTGACATATTCTTTTATTCATGAAGCCAAAATACCTTCTGATGTTCCACTGATTGTAAAATTAAGATCTACTTCATGTAATGTAATTTTATAGCACATACTCTTGCTTTGCATGTTTTGTATGTAGACTATTTTCTTTCCATGCTTAGTTTATGGGCTGGGGACTTGTGTGGTATGACCCGAATCGGTTCCAAATTTTATAGCTGAGGTGGTATCCAGCGATTTGGTTTTCACCAACTGCACAAGTAAGTTCCTTTCAGTCTACTCAAGAAAATGCAGTCAACCTTGTTGGCCTCCCGTACTGGCCATAAAATTCAAATTAAAAAAGGGAGTACTACATCCTGATGACGGCTGATGTTTCTGAAAGAGGCAAAGATGGTTCAGGCTTAAGCATGGGTAGTAGACTAAAGAATGATGTTTACAGTTTCATTGCTTTACACAGTTTATCAGAAGCAGTGTCGAACTGGTTGCTCGTATCAGAGATCAGGCAATCAGTATATACATTCAAGAATCAGGAGAACACACGATTCGAAAACCAAGAAAATAAAAATGGTTATTCACGAGAACTACAAAATATCTCTAATAAAAAAGGGAGTACAGTATAACGCTTCTGGAAAAGGGCAAAGATGTTTCAGGCTGAAGCATGGGTAGCAGACTAAAGAATGAGGTTTACAGTTTCATTGCGTTATTTATACATTAGAAAGATACAGTTTCAATGTTTTGTTAGATCAGAAGCAGTCTTGAACTGGTTGCTCATATTAGCGATCAGGCCATCAGTAATATATTCTTCCAGAATCAGGACACTTGCATGAATACAGACCGCAATTCGGAAATCAAGAAAACACAAACGGGAGAATGATGCCAAGACCTAGAGAGATTTTATTAAAACTTACTGCATGGCGCTAGCAAGTCCTTTCGTTTGATGTATACAAACAAAAATGCATTAGAAGTCTAATGCAAAAGATATAGCAGTGACATGTAGCAATGCAAATCTCTGAACCAGACTAAAGTTCAGTAATGCTGTTTAGCCCATAATTATAAGGTGTCATCTTATTCTACTTCTCAGAAGACTTGTCTCTCCAAATGCTTGACCCTTGTCTAATATATCCTTCATAATCAACGGGCAGCTCGCTACGAGATGCTTGAACCCTTCGGATTCTATGACGGGACCAAGCATGTTTGGCGAGGCCATGAACTGGATGCAAACTTTCTGCGGCTGGGAGCAATGGTGTTGCTCTGCTAAAGCTAGTGTGGTGGCCACTGTCTGAACATCAATTGTTTCACTCAGCTTATTTTCACAGAGCAACCTTAGCATGTCGACTCCGTACCGATCTGCGGCAACAAGCAGGTGCTGCATGGCCGCAGCTTTGCCGTCTTTGTAGTTATCAGGCAATGTGTCTGTCTAGATGAAGTGAAGAAGCGCCTCGAATATCAGAGGATCCATGTCGTAGATGTCGATGTACTGTGTGGCCTTCTCTTTCATCGGACCAAAGAGCCCGGCCCTGAAGACCGGAGAGCGGAAAGCCAAAACACACCTATGAGCACTGAACAATTGGCCACCCACATCAAAGGTTACATCCGCGCCTTCTCCGTCATTCAGCATGTTCTCGAAATCTTTCTGCAGGTTTGACGGTGTAACCGTGATGGAACTCATCTCTACGGGACTCTTTGCTTTGTCAACGGTGAGCAAGCACCTGATGGTCAGGCAGTCGTTGTGAAGGAAGGGCGCGCCCTGAATCTTGGACTTCTAGATGAACTTGATGAATCCTCAGTTGTTACTTGCGGGGGCGAATGTATGCTTCATGGAGTCGTTACCTGGGAGAGCCTGTCGTCCGTCTCCAAGAGATTGATGGTGAACCTGGCCCTGACGTCCTTTTCATGGCTGCAGTATTAGAGGAAGGCGGAGGCGTTGCCGACGCAGGTGGCGGTGGAGCCGTCCGGGTAGAACCTGACGGCCCAGTCGAAGCCCCCGACAGTGAAGACCCTGGAGCTGACGTACCTGCCGACGGCCATGCCGTCGAGCAGCGATTAGCCGGCGACCCTGAAGTCGTGGACCGCGGTGACGGAGTCCGTGACGCTCATCGACGAGGTCCTGTACAGGCAGTGGCCGGGCGGCGGGAAGGCCAGGTCGCGGGTGTGATCTCCCATGGAAGGAGAAGACGACGACGGGGCGGTCAGCAGAGGGGTTTCTGGGGCTCGACATCCATGAGCGCATTGAAGGGTCGTGCGGATCAGTCCCGCTGGTCTCAGCGGCGCGCCGTGGCGGCAGCTCGACGGACGTCGGGGAAGAAGACCATCGGGGACCGATTCGCGGGAAGATCCGGCACGCGAGCGGGCGCCGCGTCAGGGGAGGGAGGTGGTGGGGATGAAGCCCTCCCCTGTCTGGCTTCTGGGAAGGGCACGGTTGGATTTCCCTCCTTGCGTGTGCGACGGCCAGCAGCCCCGCGCCTCCCCGGACGACACGTCAAGGCTTGGATATTCCAGTGGTGTGGTACGATGGGGACGGCGACGACTCCGGTGGAGGGGGTGGCAGTGGCGTTGGCGGCGGTGGCTTCTATTCTGCTCTGCTCCGAGGAGGAGATTCTGGGAGAGGAGAAAAAAGGACGGAACCGTTATGATGGCAATCGTGTGGTATTATGTGATTTGGTGGGAGGGCAAAAAGGTAATTTCGTGTTGGACGAAAATTTTGGCAGAAACCTTAATGCCTTTATTATTATTAGGTATAGATTAGTTTGGCTGTGTTTGCTTAGCGAGTTTGAGCATCTGCAAGGAATTGTCTGGTTTGCCTTTCCGTTCCCAAGGATAATAAGGATAGCCATGATTGATTTCAATATTGGTCTAGAAGCTTGGGTAGTGGTGGAGTTCTTGGTTATAGCGTGCTTGTGCTTTTTTTTGTCGCGCTATCGTTTTTAGGCTGACAGTAGCTGTGCCTTACTCTCTTTGTCATTCTGCAGGATCATCGGTGTGGATCGCATCATCGATTCCATCGCGGATAAGGGGCACCATCTTGGAGATAGAAAATGTTTCTGTATTATCTTGCGGGCGCCATTCCTCATGAACATCCGGTAATATTCGCGTTTCTCGCGCTTTGGCTATTGCTTGTTATGAGTGGCTGACTAAAGTGTTCAACACGAGAATGCAGAATAAAGTCCCTTCTGCGCAGGACCGGTGGTTTTGTTCACGCGATCAATGTAGCTCTGGTGCAACCAAAGAAGGGGATGCATTCTGGTGCTCAAAAGAATTGTGCACTTGTAGGAGTGCTAGCCCGAGGTATTGCTCACCATTCGTTTGGGTTCCGCTCAACTTCTTTATGTCCATAGAACTCTAATATTTTTATGAATATAGCTACAAGCTTGGCGTTAGGGCATCAGATGGTGATGTTGTGGTCGATATGGTCTTCTTCGGTGATGTTGCTCGCCATCTGATTGGAAAACCAGCCGATGTGTTGGTTATTCCTCGATAGCAATGCTTCCATGCATCCAGAAATCAGTCGTTTGGTTGGAAGGAGATATGTCGTTGAGGTGATTGTATCCGACTCCTCTCTACACCACCTGAAACCGTGCTGGTGAGTAATTGTTTTATTTATTTATGTCATGGTTGTTTTGAAATTGTCGTTAGTGCGTTTAGAGAGATTCCTCGTGAGGTTCGCGGTATTATTTTGCAGACCGTCGCTCTTTTCTCTATTCGATAGTTTTTTATGTCGCTAATATTCTTGCTGTGTAGGGAACTGGCGAAGCGAAGAAGACATTGTCAGGACTAATCTTAGCAAAGGCAGTAAGGAAACATATAACCAGAGAGGTTAGCGTGGTTGAATTGGGGGCGTTGTCGTCTTTGTATTTATACGGTGTAGCTCTTTGTAAGGGATGCTCTGGCGATTCAAAGCCTCAGTCTGCAAAGAGATTATATAACTATGAACACGAAGCTTCAGGCAAAGCCGCAAAGGTACTGTTTGCTCTCATGTTCTTTTGTCCTTTCAGTAACGTAGTTTTAGTTATTGACTAGGTTGCGGATGAATATTGCCTAAAATGTTATTGACTAGGTTCACCATCTTCCAATATGCAGATGATACCCTGTTGATGGTTCAGGATGATGTGGAACAAATCAGACAGTTGAAGCTTATTTTGTACCTGTTTGAGGCTATGTCTGGTCTCAAGATCAATTTCATGAAAAGTGAGTTGTTCTTAGTGTTAGAGGATTCCATCAAAAGTGTTGAGTATGCTGATATGCTGAATTGCCAGATTGCTCACTGGCCAATGAAATATCTTGGTGTTCCAGTCAGTGGATCCAAGGTGCTGGTGGCTGACTTAAAACCTATTGTGGACAAATTGGGGAAGAAATTGGATGGTTGGGCTGGCAACAATTCATCCATTGGAGGGAGGCTCACTCTCATTCAATCTTCTCTCAGCAGCATTCCCATCTATCACATGTCCATGTATCTGTTGCCTGATTCATGTTTGGAGGAGATGACAAAAATCATTAGGAGGTTCTTTTGGCAAGGGACTAACTCCAAAAAGAAATACTATCTGGTCAGGTGGAATATTATCAATAAACCCAGATCTAAGGGGGGTTTGGGAATCAAGAATCTGAAAGTTTTTAACCTCAGCCTTCTATGTAAATGGCGGTGGAGGCTTGAGATGGAAGATGGAGTGTGGCAGGAGTTGGTTAGAAAGAAATATGGCATCTCGCATGGAATTTGGAGGATTACTGCGAGACAACAAGACTCCCCTGTGTGGAAGAACTTGTTGAAGGTGAAGAAATGGTATTTACAAGGTAGGATGATGATCATCAATGGTGGAGGTGAGACTGATTTTTGGCATGACCATTGGTGTGGAAGCCTTCCACTTTGTGAAACCTATCCTGGTCTGTTTGAGATTTGTCTGGATCAAGTGTGCACAGTCAAGGAGATGCACTCCAGGAATTGGCAGATGAGGTTTAGGAGTTGGCTGGATGTTGAGCTGCAAAACCAGGTTGCTAAGCTTAAAAATCTCCTGGTCACTGTTGCGTTGGGTGAGGGCCCTGACAAACCTAAGTGGAAGTTTACAAAATCTGGCATGTTCTCGGTCAAATCGATGTATAAACATCTGTCTTCCTCGGCTGTGGACAGATCCTTTTCTCATCTTTGGAAGGCTAAAATTCCTCTGAAAATCAAAATCTGGCTATGGTTGATCTGGCATAACTCTATTGCTACTAAAGACAACATGAAAAAAAGGAATTGGAAAGGGGATTTCTCCTGCAGCTTTTGTTTTGCTCATGAGTCCATTCACCATTTGTTTTTCTTGTGTCCTATTTCTTCTTTTATGTGGGGGATTGTTTGCTCTGTTCTTGGGGCCTCTAACAGGCCTGCTAATTTCACTCAATATTTCTGGTGGTTTGCAAACTTTTTTCCTCGCAAGACTAATCTTCATGTGGTTGGAATTGCTGCCTTTTGCTGGGCAATTTGGAAAACTAGGAATAGGGCTTGTTTTGAGAAGAAACTTATCTCCTCCCCTATTGATCTGGTGTGTTATATGTGTGCTTTTCCTCGTTATTGGGCAGGGCTGCAGAATGCTGATGACAGGGCGACTGTTGAAGAGAGGGCTAGGATCATCCAGGAAGCAGCTCTGGCTCAACATGCCCGTACGCGTGCGCGCCTGGAAAGCCATCAAGAAAAAGATGATGAAGAAGATGTTGACGTTGAGGGTTGAGCTTCTCACCCTGAAGTTCATTTAAAAAAAAACTTAATTTGCTGTCCCCTGTGTGGTTTTTGGCCACCTGCGCGTGGTTCTGGTTTATGTCGATACTTTATTCGGTCTGTACTCCCTAGAAACTTCTAGGTTTGCCCTGCTGTGGCTGTTTGCCTCCGCTAGGTTCCGTGACTAGTAGACGGTTTAAACCTGTTTGCTTTGCTTGGGGGCTCTCCTCCTCCTCTGTGGGGGGAGACGCTTGTTTCCAATGCTTGCTGGTTTTGTCAATTTCTTTTGCCTTTTGGTTACTTTTGTAAAGACTCTGTTCTGTTGTCACCCGATAATGGAACCCGGCTCGCGTCGTTTGTAAAAAATGTAGCGACGCTCAGGGGTGAGAGTCTTGGGACGGAGGAGGATGCGGCGTCTGACGCCTCTGCTTTGAAGCCACCATTCTTCCTGCGATATGTGTCCAGTAGACGTCCTTAGTTTGTTGTTTGCTGTAGTGGACCTATTTCTGTATCGTTTCACACGTTTTACTTTCCTGTGATGTGTTATGTAAAAGTTTGTCTGGATGGCGTGTCCGGGAAGACGGACAACGTGCACGTTGCGTCGTCTAGCCCGTCTCTATCGTGTAACAATGTCTTTATCATCGTATGTGTGCCGATCTCGCGATTTTGTGGTGAGTCTCACGCTTAGCCTTACTCTGTGGATATGCTGGGAATTGGAAATTGTCAGTACATCGATACCTTTCTTTTTTTGTTTGAGCACCGGTGTGTCCAGAAGACTGACAACGTGTTTGGTTGGGGGTAAATAGGACTAGGGAATGGGAAATAAAGGGGTGGAAGACTAAAAGTCCATCGTTTGGTTCGCGTACATGGGAGTTGAGGCGGGATGAGGATAGGGAATTAGGGGGTACGACCTCCCTCATAACTCTTCCCTGTGGGACTCCTGGTAATTCAACTGGGACAGGGAATTGACCAAAAAAAATCTGGCGATATGTTCGTTGCGCACGTCCCGCAATCGGAGGCGACGGAAAACCCCGCGAAAATCCTATCTAATTCGCGGGAAAATCCTCTCTAAATACGCCTCCTCTGGAACCACAACGCAGCCCTTCTCCCGTCAATCCGCCAGGGCTAACTGCCTCTCGATCTGCAGAGACGACGCCTGGTGCAAACACAGCTGAGGTTGGCATGCTCTTCCTCTTGCAATCTGAAATTCTGTAAAAGATCTTGCAAATAAGCTCTATCTTATTTCTCTTCCACCCATCTAGAACATATCTGCCTCTGCCCCCAAGTTCTGAATCTTGTAGCCTTTTTCTTTCACAGATCGATCTATAGTTAATCCCATTTCTATTTTTGTTTTTTCTCTGTGCACTTATTTATCAAGATTGATCTAGAGTATGAAGTATGTTATTCTATTTTCTGCATATCTTGTGCACGAGCCACCAAAAGTCTAGGTATGTAGCTTATGCTCCTATTCTCTGTGATTTTTTTCTTAAGAAATTAGATCTCTCTCTTGATTAGGATCTAAATTTCTTGGAAACGTTTGTATGGCATGGATGTGATTAGTAAGTGAATAAAAATGTACACGCATGCTTGCCATTGTAGCCTATTTTCCCTTGGCATGTCCGATCATGTACATGTACACTTACAGAACAAGGTCATGTTACTGCTCCTTGTTTCCTGCTGCACTTACCAAATTGTTTTTTATTGTGATACATATTCTGTAAAGTGAACTAGTAGTATACTTGACAAATTCATGCTGAATTTAAAACTAGTAGAACTAGTAGTATACTTGACAAATTATGCAGTATTTACTTTTCATGGCCTGCACTAGATAATTTAAAATAGTGTACTTACCAAACTGCTTCATTCCTGTCATATAACCTGATAAATAACTTATCACGTCACAACCTCGTCTAGACATATTGTGACACGCGTTAAACTAGCAGCTAGCTAGCTTGCATGACATTTTTTTCTTGATTTATTTGTAAGCCAGTTCAAGCGACTGTAACTCTGCTCAAATCAAGGAAATTAAATCCTAGAATAATGATGCATTTGATTCATGTATTTTAATGGCTATATATATATACAGAATGGAGGGGGACTTGATCCATATCAAAATGCATCACGGGGGTGCTTTTTCAATGGAAGGTCCACTTACGTATGATGGAGGCGCAGTATCAATTTTTCGAGATTGTGACAGCGAGCGTATATCATATTTTCGTCTAGTTCGCATGGCTAAAGAAGTAGGTTTTAAGGACGGCGATGAGTTATTTTATTCTGTCCCTGGGTGTAGCCTTGATGATGGAATCGACCTAGTTAATTATGACAATTCTGTTCTTTAGATGTTGAACTATGCAAAGAAACACAATTCTGCAGAGATCTATGTTAATCATAAAAGCCATGAAAGTATTCATACTGATCCAAGATCTGGTGTGGGCGATAATGAGAAGCTTTCGTCGGAGGTACTTTATTAAAAACAAGTAATTTTTTTGGATGCATTATTTTTATTGTGTGCTCATGTGTGATTCCCTAGTTTGTTTGTTGGCTGTTTATGTGTGCTTGATTCTTCATCTGTATGGTGTTTAAGACATGCTACCTTATTTTTTCCCATAGGCGTTGTTGGGGAATATTATGTCCTCTGCTAAGAGAAATAGGGGGTTACAGGACACTAGGAACATGAGCGTGGAAGAAATGGTCGCCATGTTCCTTCACATACTTGCCCATGATGAGAAAAATCGAGCAATCCATCATGACTTTCAGCGTTCGCCAGAATCTGTTAGTCGAAATTTCCATAAAGTTCTAGGAGGGGTTTTAAAACTTTGGAGAGTATTGCTTAAGAAGCCTAGACCTATTCCTGCCAACTGCACGGATGGGAGATGGATGTGGTTATCAAATCATATCTGATATTACAAACGACTTAGGGGTCTAATTATATTCTTGACCTAACACATTGATCTTACTGTAGAACTGTTTAGGTGCCTTAGATGGGACATACATAGAAGTTCATGTTCCAAAAATTGACAAACCAAGATTTCGCTCATGAAAGCATGAAGTTGCAACAAATGTTCTTGGCGTATGTGCGCCAGACATGCAATTCATCTATGTATTACCTGGTTGGGAAGGATCTGCGGCCGATGGGAAGGTTCTTCGAGATGCTTTATCGAGACCAAATGGTTTTAAAGTCCCTCGTGGTAAGAGATAATCTAAAAATAATCCATGTTAAGTAGATGAACATATTGTATACACGATTGACAAACATCTGTACATGTTCCTATTCATAGGATGTTATTATCTAGTCGATGCTGGATACAAGAATTGTGAAGGATTTCTTGCTCCATATAGAGGGCAGCGGTACCATCTAAATGACTGGCAAAATCCCCCAACACAAAAAGAGGAACTATTTAACATGAAGCATTCTTCAGCAAGAAATGTTATTGAGAGGACTTGGGGCTTACTGAAGATACGATGGCTATCATTAGGAATCCCTCGTATTATCCTTTTGACACACAAGTTGATATAATTTTAGCATGTTGCTATATTCACAATCTCATACGACAACAAATGCGTGTTGATCCCTGCGAACAATATCTGGATGAGTACATGCAAAAACTTGTGCAACAACAAGTAAATGAGGATTTCATTCAACCCACCGAGGCTTCATCACAGTGGACTGAGAAAAGAGACAAGTTAGCTGATGAAATGTGGAAAGCCTGGAAAGAGAAAAGACGAGACCGTTGATACATGCTACTAGATGTTAGATGTAGTAAATTTGTGTTTAGCTACCTATGTTTGTCACAACTGTATCCGTTGTCATTTATGTTTTCTCCCATGTCATGGTACATTATGTTTTCTTTTGTTCACTTTTTGGTTGAGCTAGGAGTGGTTGGTTAATGTATGCACATTATATTCTCTTTATGAGAAAATATATTCTTTTACTACTTGTATACCCATTTATTATTGCATCTATTAATAAAAGAATGCCAAGTCAAATAAGAGAAAACTGACAGCCAAAAAGAGAGACAAGAGAATGTGGACAGCAGAAGAGGAAAAGTTGCTTATTGATATTCTCTATGAAATGAATGATTCATCTTGGAAGGTGGACACCGGTCACAAGTCTGGCTATCTTACATACATTGAGAAGGAAATGGCTAATGTTCTACCACATGCTGATCTGAGGGCCGATCCCCATATTAAATCAAAAGTGAAGATTTTGAAGAAGCAACTTTCGTATGTTCTAGAAATTATGCAGAATGGCAGCGGGTTTGGATGGGATGACGAGAAGAAAATGGTAACTGGAGACAGAGACACATATATGGGCTGGACAAAGGTATAACATGATATATTTAATAGATAATTTATTTTGTTCTCGTGAGGGAGCAGTCCTCTGTTTATGAAACCCAACGTCATTTTGACTATGTGAGATTTATGCTAATGATTTAGCTAAAGGGGGGAGTGCTAAAGGTCCTGGAGAAGAAGAAGTGACAGAAGGTGAACCAACCATTGATGCACAACCTACCAGCCAGCCCGTCGAGGAAAATTCTGCTCAAGCACGTGATAACACAAACCCATCCGGTGGTTCTAAGCATGTTCGTAAGAGAACATATCCCGATGATGATGCACTCGAGGCAGGCCTTGTGAGTGTATCTAATACTATTGTCAAGTTCTTGGAAGCAGAGCAATAGAATGCAAAAAACATGAATGGTCTACAGAAGGTATTTACGCATGAAGCTGAAGTTCATGAGCAAACATCCATGAACAGGACGAAGTTACTTGATGTTCTGGAAAACCTGAAAGATCTCACTGTTGAAGAATTTTTCATGGCTATCCGCGTCATTGGTTGTGATGCAAGGAAGACTGACCTTTTCCTTAAAATGCGTGATGGTTACAAAGTGGTGTTTGTCCGCCAAGAGCTTGAGGCGGCAAAAAATAAATAGATTTCTATGCTCAGATTTGAAATTCAAGACTGGTTGCATTATTAGTTTACGGATGGTACTAGTTTATGTGCTTTGGAACTCATATGTGCGTCTATTTGCTTCATATCAATTGCTTTTTTCATTGTGATCATCTTATACACTACACCATAAGTTCACCCTCTACTGTTTACTCAATTCTGGTCATCAAGTAGTTTGCCAAAAAAAATTGCACAGATCACTCTCTCTCGTGCCCGCTGAATGCATGCTATTAATGGAGATTGGTTTCATCTATTTGATCAACACAAGTGTACTGTTCTCATGTTATGTCTCATTTTTATCTGCCTGGGATTGTACTGTTGATCAAGTTGTGTATTTCTGTACTATTTCTAATACTTGATGCTCCTCTGTATATCCATATCAGTATCTTTTTCTTTTTTCTGACGGACTTGTCTCCCTGTGGACAACCATGCATTTTCTGCAGCATGTCCATTTGTTGTCACCAGACTAGTATGCTGGTACCGGTTCTCGAACCCAGGACGTGAAGAACAAAACTCACGAACGTCTCAATTTTCAACGTGTATTCCATCATGTACCAAACAAAGGAATGGGAATGAATATCAATCTCCCATGCCTAGTCCCCAGGCAAACTCCCGTCGCTAAATTCCCATTCCCCTGTCCGAGTATTGCCAAACACGCTGTGATAGGAGTTGTGTCGTTTCCGAGAGTGTGTCCTTTTCACTAGAGGTGAGAGTATGCCCCTCTAATCAGTGGCGGGTGCCTCCGAGTGCATTTTGGTTGCTGGTTTCTTCTTCAGGCATGAAGATTGCCTGAGCCGGCGAAACCTAGCCCGCCCCAGTTAATACTTCCTCATATAAATCCCACGTTAGATACCTCATGGATTTTTTTTTATTGTATTTCCTTCCACCCCACAAGAACAACCCACTCATATGGAAAAAAATCAGCCTGCCAACAAAGAGAACATGTAACAGTCTAACGCAAATAGCAGCAATCAATCGGGCGCGGCATAGCGCGCCCAATCCTTCTAGTAGACTCCAAGTAAAGTGTTTTAACTCCCAGAGTTCACGCGCTCCTGTCCGACTAAAAAATTCGAAAAAGATAGTCGAACATTTCGGAAAAAATCTGAAAAAACCTCATTTACATACAAGTGTACTACGGGCATGCAAAAATGTATTTCGATGTTTGCCTAAATTATGAAGAGTATCGCATGTTTGTGAGGTGATGTCCTACTAATATATATGTGGAAAGTTTGCATAATTTGGATTTAATTCCGAAACCAACCAAAGCATGCTGCTACAACGGTTACAGCCTAGCCTTATTACAGGGCACACATTGCATGATACATAACATAGAAACAGTTGTTACTAGGTATGTACATTCGTTTTTTTTTTGCGGGGTAGGTATGTATGGCACTTGGCCAAGCGGCAGGCATTCAGCAGCACAAAGTTTACAGGGGGCAGGTGAGCCGGGTCGTCGGCACGGCGTAGAGCCTCGTGGCGCGTGACGCAGTGATACCGGAGACGTCGCCCATGTCGAGCTCTGTGGGCTTCATGCCGTTAGAGAGCTCCCAATTGAACCCGTGCATGAGTTGTGCCACGGCGAACTTCACGGCGTGCAGGCCAAAACCTTGTGCCGGACAGGAACGCCTGCCGGACCCGAATGGAAGGAATTCGAAGGAGCCGCCCTTGAGGTCTCGCCCGGCAGCCTCCCCCTCACCTTCCATGAACCGTGACGGCCGAAAAATATCACCGTCCTTCCAAGCCACATGGTCACGATTGATCGCCCACATATTGATTATCACGCGGGCGCCTCTGGGCACAGAGTAGCCGCCGAGGATGCAATCGTTGGTGGCCTCATGGTGGAGCGTCGGGATGGGTGGGTGCATGCGGAAAGTCTCTTTGACGACACATCCGAGAAAAGGGAGCTTGTCAAGATCTGAGTCATCCACGATCCTGAAGGCCCACCACATCGGCGAGCTCCCGTTGCAACCGCACACGGGTATCAGGGTTACGCATCAACTCTGCCATTGCCCACTCAATCGTCGACCTTACTATATCCGGACCGCCAAACAACATATCCTGCTATCACCATCCATGCATTAGAATGAGACATTTTATTACAAAGCATTAATTCTCTACATCTAGTGATTATATTTAATGGGAATATTCCTTAATACTCCACGTTAATAAGTTATATGCAAGAAGAAGTCCACAATATCGGCTGTTGGTAAAATTCAAGTTACAACTATCCTCATCATTTGTCTGCGAGAGTAAAGCTGAAGGACATACCCCCCACACACCCCGAAAGGAGAAAACAGTAAAAAGAACACCACGATTCGGGTTAAGGTTTCAAAAATCTACCAAGAAACATTTTGTTCGCAAAAAACCCACTATTTAGTAATGGTGTTACAAAAACCCTGATCGACTAGTTTGCACTGCCTAAGGAAGTTCCAAGTTTCTCGACCCAGCTCCCATGCTAACACGGTACGATGAAAACAGCCAATAGAGTTACGCGGTAGACTGGTTATAAAAATATGCGCTTTTGTGTAATTTTTTGGATTTTTCTTATAAAATGTCCATCTTATTTCGAAGAAATAAAATCCCTCACTAGCATCGTCTCGGGCCGCTTTTTCACCACGTCTGCTTGCGAGTTTGTTGTCGGGCTCGTGCCGCCGCCTCAGCTCGCAAGCACTACGTCGGGCCCATCCCACCCGTCGTGCATGCCGCCATGCCACCACCTTCTGCATTGTGCGCGCCGGGGCGGAGGACGAGGTTGAGCTCGAGGAGTGATACATCCCAAACGTATCTATAATTTTTGATACTCCATGCTTGTTTTCTACATATTTTCCTATGTTTTCTATTATTTATTGGACTAACATATTAATCTACTGCCAGTTTCTATTTATCCTATCTATGTATTGCAGAAAATATCCAAAAATATAAGTGTTCGGAATAACCTAGAATTTTTTGAGAATTTTTATTCACTGGAAGACTCCGAGAGCCAGAAGGAGAGCCCTAGGTTGTCCCCAGTTCAACGGGGGGGGGGGTACCAGGCGCGCCCTACCCCCACCCCCGCCAGGGGGTCACCTCGTTGCCTCGGGCACCGCCTCACGTCGCTTCTTCGCCTATAAAATTCCTGTTGACCCAAAAACATCGGATACCGAAGGACTTTTTCAGAAACGGGTCCGAGCTCCGCTGCCATCCAAAACCCTAATTCGGGGGACAAAAGTATCTTTTATGGCACTCTGTTGGGATGTGGAGGTGCCGCCATATCCATCTTCATCGACCGTTCTGCTACCATGATGCTTCGTGAGTAGTTCCTCCATGGACTACGGGTTCACAGCAGTACCTAGTTGGTACTCTCTTCCCCTTGATGATCAATACAATGTTCTCATGAGCTGCCCTACATGATTGAGATCCGTCTGATGTAATGCTATGTGTTGTGCTTGCTAGGATCCGATGAACCATGGAATTATGATTATTTTGTTAATGTCATTACATGAGAAGGTTCACTTATATCTTTAGATTTAATGTCATTATATTTTTTGAGAAATTTTTATTCGCTGGAAGACTCCGAGAGCCAGAAGGAGATCCCTAGGTTGTCCCCAGATCAACGAGGGGGGGGGGGGGGGGTACTAGGCGCGCCCTACCCCCACCAGTGCCAGGGGGTCACCTCGTTGCCTCGGGCACCGCCTCGCGTCGCTTCTTCGCCTATAAAATCATTGTTGACCTAAAAACATCCCGGAGGATTTTTTCAGAAACGGGTCCTAGCTCCGCCGCCATCCGAAACTCTAATTCGAGGGACATAAGTATCTGTTATGGCACTCTGCTGGGACGTGGAGGTGCCCCCATATCCATCTTCATCGACCGTTCTGCCACCATGATGCTTCGTGAGTAGTTCCCCTATGGACTACGGGTTCATAGCAGTAGCTAGTTGGTATTGTCTTCCCCTTGATGATCAATACAATGTTCTCATGAGCTTCCCTACATGATTGAGATCCATCTGATATAATGCTATGTGTTGTGCTTGCTAGGATCCGATGAACCATGGAATTATGATTATTTTTTTAATGTCATTATATGAGAAGGTTCACTTATATCTTTAGAGTGTTTTCAATGTGTTCTTGCAATTCTCTCCGATGTGTGTGGTTACCTTGATCACGTAATTGTATGCATCTCCAAGAGAGGATTTATATGCTAGATAGTGGGTTCATGCCTCCTTTAAACAACTTCCGAGTGACAGAAACGTGTAGGAGGAGGATGTGATGTTGCCACTAGGGAGAAAACATCGGTGTTCTTGTCTACATATGAGAATTATTTCTTACATTATGTACTGTTCTTAATGCATTTGTGTGTTGCACACAAGCAATCACTTAGTTGCTACAACTTAATACAAGTGAGATTTGCTGGATAGCTGTCTCAAGGTGGAATCTTAGTAATACATGCTATCGGATGGCGGTCTATTTATCTTGATCTAACCTATCATGTTAGAACCCGTGAACTTTATCTCGTCATAATAGCATTGTTATGCGCTCATGATTTGTCAATTGTCTAGTTGTAATTTGTTTACCCAACACTTGTTATTTTGTTTGGAGAGTTGCCACTAGTGAAAATACGAACCCCGGTCTATCTTTTACTATTATTGCTACTGTTTTCACATGATTGTCACTTGTCACCTTGCTGCAATTATTATTCCTGATTACACATATCACCTATTTCACTCCGTATTACACCACTTTCATTGTCTCTTTGCCGAACCAGTGCAGCCATACAATCTATATTATACTAGAAGGATACCCCGCGCGTTGCTGCGGGGATCGCTTTACAAAGTATAATATATTGTAGAAAAAAGTTTATAAGAGATGTGATATATTATGTTTACTAAGTCAATATGAAAAATTGAATTGATCATAGTATATATATATTTTAAATTATTAAAAATAGTAATTGGATGGTTGAAAAAAATAGATGATGATTAGCTTGCATCTAGTGGTTAATAAATGTTAGTGGGGATGACATGGACAATTGATTTTCTAGGAGAATGGATGATGTGGATAGCTTGCATGTTGAGATAGAAAAATCATAAATGCATGTTAGTGGGTTTTTGTTTTATAAGAAGTATAGATAGATTAGGTATGTTGATAACGCAAGAGAATCGCCACATCACCACTACATCCACTATTTTATTTCACCTTTTATTACTAATATATTTTGTCAAGTACTTCTCATGTGTGGCTGAATTGACAACTCGGTTGCTAAGGCTTATAGGTATTCTTTCTTTGGCTCCCCTTGTGTTGAATCAATAAATTGGGTTACACTTACCCCCGAAGACTGTTGCGACCCCCTACACTTGTGGGTCATAATACTATTTTCTAGCTCCGTTGTGTGGGAGCATAGGTTTATCTATAACCTCACTTGGGAAGTACACTCTTACTTTTTTACTTGCTTTATCGTTCTTGCTATCAATGGTTACTTTCTTTGAAACTAGATATTATTGGCAATGTGGGTTCACGGAAGATCAACAAAAATATTATAAAGAACACCGCCTATCTCAAAAAGGTGAACGCTTATGGATACTTAAAAATAAATTGGATAGCTATGCTAGAGACTTATGTGCTATATATGATATATCTTATTGTTGTGATAAATCTTGCTGGTATTTGGACTGTAAACATCTCCTTTTCCAATGTGCTTGTAATGATAATAAAATTATATCCTCTTATGTTTTGAGAAACTATGATTTTTATGATGTGTACAAAGTGAAGAATTTATTGCTTGGATGGGTGTTATTGAAATTGATTCTTTACTTAAAAATAGAAATGATACTCCTTACAAATCTGAAATTTGTGCTATACTTATATATTTCCATGATGATTATGAGCACAATGGATATATTATTAAATATCTTAGTAAACATCTTAATAGAATCTCTCCTCCAAAGGAAGAGACTGATGCCTTTCAGGAACCTATGGATGAAGAAATTGCTGAAACTCGAAGCTCATTGGATGAAAAAGAGGAGGAGAGTGACGAACAAAAGCATGAAGAATGGAGTATATACCAATTCCTACCTTCTAATGAGAGTAACTCTTTAACTCATACATTATTTGATTGCCCTCCATGCTTACCAAAGGAGGATGAGTGCCATATTGATGAATGTGATGATCATGTTGATTCTTTTGAAATATCCATTTTTGATGAAATTGATACTTGCTATACTTGTGACCATGATGCCCCTATGGATGATGCTTGTGAAAATGATTTTGCTATTGTTATTTATGATAATCCATGCTACTTTGATAAATCTTATGATAATCCTACTATTGTTATGCATGATTGTAACGAAGTTTGCTTAAAAAAATTATATGATAATGCTCTAGATGATGGTCCTATGTTTCTTGATGATATGAATTATAATGATACTGAAGTGGGTTTGGAAATGTCGTGATTTTAAATTTTGATTCCGCTATTTTGGAGCTTGATATGATTTATGTTCTTGTAGATCATGAAAAACATGCCTTTTGTGATAGTTATATTCTTGAGTTTGCTCATGATTCTACTGAAAATTATTATGAGAGAGGAAAATATGCTAGTAGGAATTTTCATGTTACTAAAACACCTCTTTTTTTGTTGAAAGTTTTGAAGTTTCTCTTGTTTTACCTTCCTACGCTTGCTACTATGTGGTTCTTTGATTTATTTCTTTACAAGATTCCCATGCACATGAAGTGAGTTAGACTTAAATGTGTTCCATATTTACGTCTTGATGGTCTCTTTTGCTTCAATTTTTATTCGTGTGTAAGCATCTTTTATTATTACCGAGCCTATCTTAATGGCTACAAATAAAGAGCTCTTAGAAGACAACCCTTGTTATTTTTTGATTTTAGTTTTGTTTTGTTTTCTTTGAGTCTTGGAAGTTGTTATCTCTTTATCAACCACTTCTTATCCTTTTTATTTTGTTTTTTTCCCAAGAGTAACCTCTATTTGAAAGGAAGTGAAGTTTGCTGTTTTCTGTCCAGATTTTTATGCTTCACCGTAAAATTCGTATCTCTCAGCCAGATCTAAATTCCATTATTTTATCAATTATTTATCTGATTAACCGAAGTGTCTCGAAAAAAACATCTTTACAATTATTTCTGTTTTGACAGATTTCTGTATTTGTTTGCATTTGCCTCAATATTTTTCTTTTTGTGTTCTCTTAAGGGGTGGAGCTTTAAAAGAAGTTGTGGAAGTAGCTAATGTTTAAATTGAGCATTTGTCTTGTGTTAAAACTGAACCAAGTGGATTTAGTTATTTGATGCACTAACCCCGCTAATGAAGATTGTGCAAAGTTTTGTGTGGAGGAAGTTTTCAAGTGTAAAGAGAGGAGGATGATATGAGAAGATGATGGATGGACAATATCTCAAGCTTGGGGATTCCCATGTCACCCCCAAGAAATATCCAATAAGTACAAGCTTCAAAGTTTGGGGATGCCCAAGGCATCCCCTTCTTCATCAACAATATTATCTGGCCATCTTTCACGACACTATATTTTTATTGCTTCACATACTATGTGTTATTCTTGGAGCGTCATTTTGTTTTGCTCTCAGTTTTGTTTTGTTTTGCTTGCTGGTCATAGCTATGATTTATTCTATTATTATTGTTTGGGAGAGAGGACACACTCCGTTTTATCGTTTAGAACACTCTAGTTGTCACTCTTATCGCTTTGTTAGTGTTCAGTTTTTGCTACTGCTGTTTTTAGTACTTATTTTCCTTTAATATTGTGTTTAGAGCTTGTTAGTTTGCTTACTTTAGATATTATTAGCTCTCTGGTATTGATGAATATTTTTTAAAGAGTTGTTTCAAATTGATTGGTGTTAATTGGAACGGGAAAATGTCATGCATGTGGTAGTGCTACGAGGAAAAGGTGCATAATCTTGTAGCTCATTAAATTATTTCACTTGAATCATTGTTGTGGTTTTGAGATATTAATATACTTAATGGGTAAATTTTCTGGTTTAGTAAAGTAAAAATAATTAATGGTTGGTCTAAAACCTTGAAACTAGGCCACCCTTGAATAATCAGTTGAAAGTATGATGGTATACAGCTTCCAATGTTGATAGAAATCATGAGTTGTTACACTCTACGGTCGGGGTAGACAACAGTGACTTGTCATTTTCACAGACCCTCTTGGAGTGATATTCATTATGTCTTGCAAGATCATAATGCTAGTTGGAATCATTAAAACTTGTTTTCTAGCACTTCCACTAACCATATTTGATAGCCTCTACGGTATTGTGCATTGCCCCTTCTCACATCGAGAGTAAGTGCACACCTCGCCATTACATCCAAACCCCATGGGAGGACTTCATCATGTTCTCCTACACATAATCTCATATATCTTTCTCAAAACAGCCACCATACCTACCTACCATGGCATTTCCATATCCGTTCCGAGATATATTGCCATACAACATCCATCTACATTATGTTACTTGATGAGACGTTTCATTGTTATATTGCATTTAGTTTGATATATCATAGATATTTTATTACGAGTTATGAGTACTAAAAGTGTGATGATTTATTATAATATAGAGTGTTGCCCCTACCGGTGAGGATTTAAAAGAGTCCAAAGATACAACCATAAACGAGTCCAAAGTGGCCACCAAAAAAGATTCCAAATGGGAAATATGAGAGAAAATATAAAAGATCCACGGAGGCCACCATATAAAAAATAAGAGGGCGCATCATTACTATCCTTTATTCCACACTTCTGCTTATGTTTGGCACCAATACTTCGGTTTGGAGAGAGTTTTTATATTATTTCTTATATAACTATGTGGGAATCCTTACATTATAGAACTTGGCTTATATATTCTAATGACGAGCCTCCTTAAAAGTGCTCTAGGTCTTCGTGAGCAAGCAAGTTGGATGCATCCCCGCTAGTTTCATTGGAGAGCTTTCATACACTTATAGCTCTATATGCATCCGTTGTGTGGAAATTACTACTCCTTGCATAACTTCGATAATAAGACTTCATCTTGTCTAATGATCACTTTCACCCGTGTGAGACTTACTTCCATTGACCATCCAAACCCCCATAATGTTCTCTTCTCTATAACATCCTGGTGCCCGGAACCAATGCTAAACGCTTACTCGTTTTAGTGCACAAACAGCGAGATGATTTTCTTGTGCATATTTTTATCATTTGACTTGATCCTGAATTTTTTTTTATTGTGGGTGTTTGATGCATTGGATGATTATATTATTGTGTTTGATGCTTAAATCATTTGTAATATACTTTGCATATTTGATTATCTTTTAGTATTAATTTATTGAAAGTTTTTTACTTTATTTTTCCTAATGGTTTATACATTACTCATTTGATGTCAAATATAAACCACAACTCTTATTCATTTGATCCTACTTTATATGCTTTACATTATTATTTGTTCAATATTATGTTGGTAGCATTTCACTTAAAAAACTATTTTATTATCACTTGCCTACACCAGACGAGCAAGAGTTAAGGTTGGTGATGCTGATACGTCCCAAACATATCTATAATTTTTTATGCTTCATGCTTGTTTTTTATATGTTTTTCTATGTTTTCTATCATTTATTGGACTAACATGTTAATCCAGTGCCTAGTGTCATTTTCTGTTTATCATGTCTGTGTATTGCAGAAAAGGTACATAAATGAAAGTGCTCGGAATAATTTGAGGATTTTTTGTTCACCGGAAGCCAGAAGGAGAGCTCTAGGTGGGCCCCACATCAACGAGGGGGATACCAGGCGCGGCCTACCCCCACCCGTGCCTGGGCGTCACCACATTGCCTTGGGCACCACCTCGCGTCGCCTCTTCGCCTATAAAATCACTCTTGACCTAAAAACATCGGATACCGGAGAATTTTTCCAGAAAAACGTCCGAGCTCCGCCGCCATCCAAAACCCTAATTTTGGGAATAGAAGTCCCTGTTCTGGCACTCCGTCGAGACAGGGAGGTGCCCCTAGATCCATCTCCATTGATTGTTCTTCCTGCATGATGCTTCGTGAGTAGTTCCCCCATGGGCTACGGGTTCATAGCAGTAGCTAGTTTGTACTCTACCCGTCTTGATGATCAATACAATGTTCTCATGAGCTGTCCTACATGATTGAAATCCATCTGATGTAATGCTATGTGTTGTGTTTGCTGAGATCCGACGGACCATTGAATTATGATTATTATTTTTCATGTCATTATATGAGAAGTTTTACTTATATCTTTAGAGTGTTTAATGTGGTATTGCAATGCTCTCCGATGTGTGTGGTTATCTTGATCACGTAATTGTATGCATCTCCAAGAGAGGGTTTAAATGCTAGATAGTGTGTTCATGCCTCCTTTAACCAACTCCAGGTGACAGAAACGTGTAGGAGAAGGATGTGATGTTGCCACTAGGGATAAAACAACAGTGTTCTTGTCTATGGATGAGAATTATTTCTTACATTACATATTGTTCTTAATGTATTTGTGTGTTGCACAAAACAATCATTTTGTTGCTGCAACTTAATACCAGCGAGATTTGCTGGATAGTTGTCTCAAGGTGGGCTCTTAGTAATAGATGTTGTTGGATGACAGTCTATTTATCGTAACGCAATGCCTACCATGTTAGAACCCGTGAACTTATTTTGTCATAATAGCATTGTTATGCGCTCATGATTTGTCAATTGTCGAGCTGTAATTTGTTTATCCAACGCTTGTTCTTTTGTTTGGAGAGTTGCCACTAGTGAAACTATGAACCGCGGTCCATCTTTTACAATTATTGCTACTGCTTTCACATGATCTTGACACTTGTCACCTTATTGCAATTATTGTTCCTGATTACACATATCATCTATTTCATTCCATATTACACCACTTTCATTGCCTCTTCGCCGACCCAGTGCATCTATACAATCCCTATTATATTAGGTGTGTTCAGGATGCAAAGGAATCACCACATCACCGCTCCATCCATTATTCTATTGCACCTTTTGATAATAATATATTTTTTCAAATGCTTCTCAGATGTGGCTGAATTGACAACTCAGCTGCTAAGTCTTATAGCTATTCTTTGATCCCCTTGTGTCGAATTAACAATTGGATTAGAGTTACCCTCGAAGACTGATGCGATCCGCTACACTTGTTAGTCATCAAGGAGTAGTGTGATGCCGTCGACCACTACCACCACCGGCATGCGTGTGTGGTGATATGTACCATGCGACGCGCGCTCCGACTACTTCGCCACTGTGTTGATCGCTCACGGGGTAACCTCTCGACAGTTATCCCTTGCGCCATGATAGAGGCGCAAACGGCGTGTCGTCGTAGATGCGCTCGCACTTGTCCCGGTTGAACAGCGCATGCGGCGAGCATGCTCAGGTCGCCGTCACCTGCGGTCTCCAGAACGGTTCGCCGCCTACCACGGTGGATGCGGACGTGCCCCGTGTTCTCTCGCCGCGTCGAGCCATTCTGGGCAGAGTTCTAACCCGCGTCTGTGCTCGCGGGGAACTCCACAACCGGGACAGCAGGGACCACCGTCTGGTTGCCTTCACGCTCCGCGAGGAGGTCAGCCCTCGTGTCACAGCTCCCCTTTGGGCACGACAAGGAGGTCCCGCAGTGCGTCCGATAAAAGCTGGCCAAGATGCATACCATGCTGACCACGTGCATGGCGAGGACGGACTCCGACCAGCGACGAGTCGGTCGCAAACCAGGTGCTCGACATAATGTGTGAGAGAAAAACTCGCTGTGTGTGCTGACTGGTGGGACATGTGTCAAATTTGGTTACTCGGTAAAATGGTGTTAGATTTGGATTATATGAAGTTTTTTTTCCTCAAAAAGTAGACGTGCCACCTAAGCCTGCCGCTGGGGTTGACGGTCAAAAATTCAATTGGAACGTGAAATATGTCCGATCGGTGCTTTTTGTTACGTTGTTACTTAATAGTGGCTGTCTTTTGCGAAAAAACATATCTTACTGGATATCGAAACCATAGCCCGAAATATGGTTGTTTTTTTGCAGTTTTCTCTTCCGGAAGAGAATTACGGTATCCTGTCATGGGTCACTAACATGTGGGGCCCACATGTCAGCAACCCCACTGCAGGGTACTGTCATCACATGCACCCAACAAATTCGCACCAATACTCAGTTCTCAAAAGCACTTATAAAATCTTGAATATATGTTTTGACTATAACTAATCATAGCTTTATTTGACCAAGCCTTTATCCTAGCTCTAATATCACGTAAAAAAGGCAATCTCAAAATTAGTTTTCTCACAGTTGCTCTATGTAGGTCGAAGTTTGAAAATAGAGTTAGCGGGTATCTTTTATTCTAGATCTTTCTTAAAAGTTTTGATATTGAGTGAAAATTGTAATCAATAAACATATTACTAGGTTTTGTCCTTAGATTTTATTGGTTGTGGCCAAAATTTAAATAGTATGATCAGGGGAATATTTTTCATTTTATAAAACCACGGTGGAGAGGAGGGGCGCTTACGAGTGGTTTTGAGAGTTGGGGGTTTAAACCAAATAACATGGAAAGCCTGTGACTTCAAATCGACCAAGAGTTTACATGGCTAGATTGTATAATTCCTATATATTATTTTTATCTTAGTTATCACAATGTCATGAACCATGGCATGAAAATATCCATAACCTTGATCATTTGGCTTGAAATAAATGAATGTTCCTGCACGATAGGTCGTTTTGTTAAGTTTTTTTTCAAAAAAATTCAGGTTTCAAGTTCATAATTATTTATTTGAACTAATACACATAAAATGACTCTATGCCAAAGAAAAATTCTCCATATTCTTTGTTTTTTCGAAATAGGGATGAAAATTGCCTGTACATCTTTGGAGTTGAATCTTTCAGTCTTCCATAGATTTCTACATGGATACCTTTATTGATTTTTTGTTTTGGTGATTTTTAGGAACAACTTATGATACTCTTGTAGGTCAAATATGAATTACTTTCAAAAAATCGGCAAAAATCTATCTAAATAGGAAGAAGTAGATACAAAGTTAGAAATTTTAAAATATCTGGTGTTGGACACTAAATATGGTCTACTTTCTGTGAAAATTGGAGGTTTCATTTTCCACCATATTGATTAATTTGTTTCACGAAATACCCCCTTTTTGCATTTAGGAAATAAAATAAAAAAGGTTGTAATTCATTTTTGTACTTTTTTGGTACGACAGTACAATTGTCCAAAAATACCAAAAATAAGCAAAATATTTCAAATTATGGAATGAAAATAGTCATCACCCTAGTCATTAGACTTGAAAGTCATGAATGTTAACACACGAGAGAATCTCCACAGGCAGCCCCGAAAGACCTCCCAATAGCCTCTCTGGGGTCCGGACGGAAAATAACCCTCCTCAAGTATCGGTCCAAGTCGGTCTGGACACCCCAAAATAGGTTCGGCAACCCCTTGTCCATCCCCAACTTTCGGGGTCGGCTCGATGCTGTCGGACACGTCGCCATGCCCAGCCATCACCCACTAATGAGATAAAGAAATGCCATCGGTCCTCCCATGTGACATGTCTCTCTCCTCTCTCTTAATTTCTTCCTGTATAGGAATGAGACAATATGGAAATGGAGCGCTGGGACACACACCCCAATATGTACATACATGGTGTCCAGCCACCCCAATAGCAGACATATTAGGATTTTTTTGTTATGTCGGTCGAGATGCTCTCATAAATCACTGGGCAATTATAGTTTTGAAAAGTTTTAAAATTTAAGTTTATTATTTTTTTGGGCAACTTGTACAATAAAAGGACTAAGCCAGAGAAATACTTATTATTTACAGTTTCTTCATAATATTTTGGTTTTTATTTAAAAAAAAGTGAAAATTGTCGAAAAACTTTCCAGGGTAATGGGTTGAATGATTTAACACCCTATGTTTTTTCCCATATATTCCTACTTGAATACTTTAAAATATTTTTTCCGTAATGTTTAGGAATAACCTATCACACTTACCTATCACACTTGTAGTTCAATTTGAATAACTTTCAGAAAACTGGAAAAATCATTTAAATGACAAAAAAACTAAAGTTTAAATTAAAATATGTGGACATTAGCCATTAAATGTGGTATTCTTCATGTAATATATAGGAGAAGCTATTTTTAACCATATTATTTTTACTTTTTCACAAAATACCCACGTTTCGAATTTAGAGATGAAAAATGGGCACATTATTTTGAAGCAAGTACTATTTTAACTTTTACTGGATTGCCCTATTTATCCTAAGCTCATGCATATGCCCAAAGGCTTGCTCCATGCTCAAAAGTTTAAATCTCTGATCAAATTTATTTTATACTCACCCTATATCTTTGCAACCGAACATGATTTTTACGTCATGTAAATTTTGTATTATTCCTTATGTCAAGTAGAATGTAAGAAAATATATACATATTTTTTTTATTTACGTGGCGTTAAAAAATACAACTAAAAAACACATATTTATACTTTTTATTTTTATATTAATATGACTCATATTTTACATTTTTGCGCTGATTTTTTCTATTGCAAGTTAGCATGAACATAAATATTTAAATATGTAACATAATTTTTTTAATTAAACGACATAAAAAAAATTGTGGGTGCATAGTAAGTATTCTGCACCGTCTCTCTATGGTGTTGTATATATTGAAGCTACTGTTTTGTGTATACTTGATCAAACTTAATAAAATTTCACTTTGATAAAAAAAATTATACGCCACGCATTTTGAACAATTAACTTGTTAAAGTCAATTTGTATGGTAGTCACGTACCAGGATCATGGCCTTAACGTTGTCACCGGTGAAGCGGAGTGTGTCCTTCCCGCTGGCTAGGTTCGCCTCGTAGTCGGCGAGAAGCGCGAGCAGGCCATCTACCAAGTCGGCGTCGGCGTCGGCGGGGTTCTTGCCCCTCCTCACGTGGTCGTCGACGATCTTGTCTATAAACCCGTCGAGAGCGCTGCGCGCCGAGTAGAGGCGGCGGTTGAAGCCCCGGCGGCCCATCCAGCCGAGCCACGGGAAGAAGTCGCCAACGTGAAACTCCGCCATAATTCCAGAGAACACCGGGAGGATGCCGATGAACTCGTCCAGTCCTCCTTCCTCGTTGTCTTCGTCGCGGGTGCTGAGGCTGAAGGCGGCGCGGAAGATGACGCCGACGGTGTGGCTGAAGACGAGCTCGCTGATCTCCACGGCCTCGCCACTCCGCCTGGCGACGGCGCGGGCCAGCGCGCTGCCGTACCCGTCGCGCACGGCGAGCCACGTCTCGGCGCGGCGTCGGCTGAAGAGCGTGGTGGCGCAGAGCTTGCGCATCCGGCGCACGTGGGCGCCGCCGTGCGCGAACACAAGGTCGGAGCGGCCGTAGCTGAGGTAGGCGGTGGCGATGGTAGCCGGCCGGTTGGAGAAGGCGCCGTCCGGCGCCTGGAGCACCTCCCGGGCGAGCTCAGGCGTGGTGACCACGATGATGGGGAGCCGGCCGAGGCGGAGGTGCATCAGCCCGCCGTACTGCTCCGCCAGCGACGCCAGGCCGCGGTGTGTCAGCTGGTCCGCCATCATCATGTTGCCGATGATGGGCATCGGCTTCGGGCCCGGAGGCAGCGGCAAGTCGCCCGGCCGACGTCTCTGCAGGATGATGACCAATGCCACCGAAGCGAGGAAGAGCCATATCAGTGGACCCTGGAGGTGGAGGCACTCAAGGGCGATCTTTGCAAGGGTCGCCATTGAGGCCACGAATATCGACCAAGCTCACTATAGGACGTACTGCCTTTGAAGAACCGAAGAAGCTCCGCGCTCTTGTCCGACAGGATGTAAAGTGAGCACTTGGGCAGTGCTCCCAATAATTTGGTGGGTGCACTAGTAAAGGAGAACCTGGGTTAGGTGCCCCTGCCTAGAAAATTGGACGTTGAACCTGGGTTAGGGAGGAGGGGGGGGGGGGGGGGGGGGTTCTTTTTCCTTGCTGATACAGTAAAAAGAGGCGGATAAGGAGGCGACTCAGCGGTGGTTGCTCTTGCGCCCGGCCCGATCCCGATCCTTCGCCGCCGGCGCCGCCGGATGGGGAGGTGATGGGTGAGGTGCTCCGTGTGCGCGTGTGCATAGTAGCTGTAGATTTCTGTTTCGGTTTTTTTGCTTCTAGTTGTTTGAGTTCTTCTCGGTTGCTCGGCGTTATGCCGTTGAGGTGGTGCTCGCCGGCGCCTCCGGGCGGTGCTGGCTTGCGGCGGATGCGTCTCTCTCTGGCCGTGGCGCTCTCGAGGCGGGAGCCGAAGGCGGCGGATGAAGGCTGCATCTCGTCACCTCCGAATAAGCTCGCAGCATCTGTTTCTTAGATGGGTTCCGTGGTTGGCTTCTTTGATTCTCTGCTGAAGCGCCCGTTGCCTCCTTCTGTTTGCCATCGAGGGGATGGCCATGGAAGTGGTTGTTGGGCTCCCTTCGGCCTGGGAGTGAGGAAGAGGATTTCAGGCTCGGTGGAAGATCAATCCTCTCTGCTCATATATTACAGTGCCACTGATGCTCATGATTTATCAGATGTGGAATTAGAGGAAGAGGATTGCCTATTGGAGATGTCAATTTCAAGGATCTGTGTGTTTGATCTTCATGCACTGTGTGAGCTCCCCTGCTCTACAGGAGGTACGATTTGCTGCACAAGGAACATCTCCATCCTTTCTTATCGGATGCATACTCAGAATCATTGTTGCTGGCATCCAATTTCATCCTGTGTGCTGCACTATATGCAAATTACATGCCATACATCTATTATGCTGTCAACTATTGGGCATGGCAATTCTGTCTCTTTGCTGTTCGGGACTTGCCGGAGGCGGATGAGATCGTCTCTGCTGCGGTTTCCCAGGTTTAATAGCAAAGAACCACCTGCTCTGAGCTCGGTGATGCATCCTCCAGATTTACAGCTCAGTTCATTACCTCATTGTCCCTTGCCAATTCAATTGCTGGTTGAGCCGCTGGCTCTATGGTTGGTCGGGGTTCCAGAGGCCCTTTGAGAGTACAAATGCAGGTTCTGTGAGTCCGAGTTCTCGCCGGATTCCCTGATAGGCTCCTTTTGTACTTTCTGGCATGGTTGCCGTGTTTCTCCTATAGTTCATCTTCGATGTACCTTTGTTGCTTATCTTTTGCAGGATGTATCTTGTAATCACAACTTTGTAATCTGCTCTTACTAATATATGTGATTGCAGCCCCTTAGGGGGTACCTTTGTTCAAAAAAAAAAGAACCTGGGTTAGGTGCTCCTGCCTAGAAAATTCATTTTCCAAAGGTTTAAAAATTCCTAAAACATTCGGAGCATAAATACACAACTACTATAAAATAGTACAAAATTTCATAGAAAACGACACATATATACTCTATATAGCACTAAAAGTTTATCTTTTTTTACACAGCCAAAGTCACTCACTCGTCGCTTATTCGGGTTGCATTGCCAATGCCGCTGATATTTTCAGATTTTTTTGACGTTTAAAAAATTATTTAAACCAACATTTTAAAAACAATTAGGCAGAAGCACCACCGCCCGGTTCATTCTAACCGCACTCAATAAGGCTTTGTTCGGTTACACCCATCACAGGTGGCTTGGAGTGGATTGAAGAGTATTGGAGGGGAATTTGACTTAGGCGGGATTGAATCCACCCTAATACCTCCCAATCCCCTTCGAATCTGTGGAAACCGAACAAGCCCTAAGTCAGCCCATACTCAGCTGCTATTGGTCTTGCTGGGGCGGAAAACAGCCACCGAGTGTGGTTTGAACATGTACCTGTCGATGTAAACAGGGATTTGTACGTCGACTCCATCGTCCAAGTTTAATGAAATGTCAGCGTTCCAATGTAAAAAAAATGGTGGGGCCTACAGAGGGGTTGAGAGCATCTTAAGCAGGCCGGGGCAAATTAGGTACTCCGAGTAAAGTGTTTTGACACCAAGTTCATGTGCTCCTCGCAAATACAAAATTGGAAAAATATCGTATAACATTATGGGTGGCCTGTGAAAAAACACAAAATCAGACCTCTAAAAACTATATTTAAAATCCCATTTTGGTTGGTGACTTTTTTTTAGAGAACCACAAATATCATTTAATTATGAAACTTAGCACGTTTGTTGGTATTTTTTTTAGATTTTTTTAAAAAGTTTCACTATTTTTAAAAAAGAAATTAATAAGATGAGCTCAGGAGCTAATGTGAATTTGTGATAGACTTCCCCATATATTCTCTTTTTCGGAGCGTTCAGACACAATGTGTGGATAATACTTGAAAGCGCATATCTACTAGTATAAATTTAACAGTGTGTTGATGTTCCAGGGTCTCTTGATGACATTATTGATGGTGGCTAGTTTCCCAAAAAGGAACAAAGTGAACTAGAGGTGGTCAAAATTATATCCAGGTCGGAGTCTTCGGACTCATGAATTTCCAGCGAGAAGAACAAGTGGTGTCACCCACTGGTGCCTCACCGGAATGTATCTGAAGAATGTCCGGAGTTTCCGGCCTAGCCGGAGTATCTGGTGTGCAGGGGCCGGAGTCTCCGGACTCGGAATTTTCCCTGCACATGGAGCAAGTTGGTGTCACCCCCTAAACTCCTGACGAAAAGTGTGCAGAGAATTTGCGGAGTCTCCGCCCTGGCCAAAGTCTCCGGCCTGCGAACACCGGAATCGCCGCCCTCAAGCCTTTCCCTGTGCGAAGACGGAAGTGGTGTCACCTCGTGGAAGCGGTCCAGAAAGTTGCCGGAGTCTTCGTACTTTTGCAAAGTTTCCGGCCCCACGGAAACTTGCTGAGTCTTTGTTAGATCGGAGTCTCCGGTCTTCAGTCTGGAGTCTCCGGTGTGAATGATGCAGAAATATCTCAAACAGCTAGAATTTTAGGAGTGGGTATAAATACCCCCTCCCTTTTTCCACCCCTAGTTAGCTCATCCAGCATTGAAGTCTCCATTAATTGAGCTCACCAAACTCAAGAGATCTCCCAATCCCTCCACCCAAACTCGTTGATCTTCGGTGGATTGAAGGAGAAGGCCTCGATCTATATCTTCACCAAGCCATTCTTTATTTCCCCCTCATTCACTTGAGAGATTTGTGTCTAGGAATTCCTTGTGGAAAACTAAGACCTCATTGTTACTCCCTAGTTGTTTGTAGCAGATTCTTGGTGCTCTTGAGAGCCCCTAATTCGGTTGTGAGTGTGTGCCACAAGCTCATTGTAAAGGATTCGATTTTCACCTATAAGGGAATCAATAGTGGAAGGTGAACTAGGCCTTCGTGGCGAAGTTCATCGGAGAATAGGGTGAGACCTTTGTGGCATTGAGTAGGCCTTCGTGCCGAAACTCACACCCCGCCAATAAGACGTACTCCCTTCAAAGGGAGGAACTCGGGAATACATCCTTGTCTCCGCGTGCTTCCGCTATCGGTTCCTTCTAACCTTTACCTTTACTTTGTGTTTGTATCTTGCTTTGTGTAGCTATTTCCATATAGGTAAATTCACCGTAGTTGCATATCTAGAGAATTTACCTTTGTGTCAAGCCTAAATCTAAAAATTATTAAAATTTGGAATTAGCATCTATTCATCCCCCTCTAGGTTCCCATACTATCCATTCAATTGGTATCAGAGCCTCGACTCTTAATTCGGGTTTAACCGCCTAAGAGTTAGTATGGCCATCGGAGAGAAAGCTACTGTGTCCACGACACTGGCCAACATGGATGATCTCAAGGAATTGCAAAATTCTTTGACCTCCTCCATGCAGACCCAAATGAAAGAGTTGCATGAAATGATAACGCAACTCATGAAAGACAAGGATACAGATCCCCCTTAGTGAAGTCTCCGGAAGCGATTCCGGATGATGGAAGTGAGGAGGATGAGGGTGAAGATACTAAAAGTGAAACCCCGCCTCATAAGAAACCTTCATCTTCTAAGGGAAATGTTGGAGATGAAGATTACCATATGGTTCCCGGATGGTACTCTCCCAATCCTCCTATCCCACATCCTCAAATAGACAATAAGGGTGACCCTCCTAAAATTGAAGCACATTCTTTTAGACAATGGAAATATTTCATGAAAACTCACTTGAACTCTTCTTGCATTGAGCTATGGAGAGTCAATGAAGATGGATACACGACTGTTGATCCAAAGAACTTGACAAGAAGAGAAGTGGTCGATTGCCAAATCAACTCCGTGGCTTTGCACATGATCCAACAATCCGCGGGTGAGAATATCATGCCACACATTCAACAATTCTCCACCGCCAAAGAAACATGGGATGCTCTTGTCTCCATGTTTTAGGGCAATGAAAGCATGAAGAGGAATAGGTTTCATGCCTTGAACAATGAGGCCGAAGGTTTCTATATGCAAGATGGTGAAAGCCATGAGGACATGTACCAAAGACTCAAGACCCTTGCTACCACCTTTAGTGTTATTGGTGCCACTCATGGTGATGATGCTTAGATCGAGAGGAAGTATGTGAGTGCCCTCGTGCCATTTGAGCTCGTGGACTTGAAGATCCTTCAAGGAAGATACAACTACCATCTCATGACTTTAAATGAGGTTATGCTAGAGATGACGTCCTTTCAAGTTCAAGCAAAGGTTGCTCAAGACACTCATGCTCGTGCGATTGGAATGCACAAAGGGTCCTCCGTTGCTTTGAAGGCCAAGGTTGTGATCAAGGTGGTGAACCATGAAGAATAGGTTGAATCGGAAGAAGAGTTGGCTCCTCTAAGTGCCAAAGAGTGTGATCCCACTCTTCAGGACTTCATTGCTCTTGCCGTTCAATTTTTTTGAAAGAGCCCTCCAAGGCCAAGACATATGTTAAGGAGAATACCAAGTCAAGGTATGGCAAGGAAGGGACTCAAAAAGTGAGGTATTGTTTCAATTTTCAAGACAAGTATCACTTCATTGCCGAGTGCCCTTTCGAGAACATAGAATCTTAAGGAGGGAGACTTGTTCTCAAGGATAAGTCAAAGATCCCTCGCAAGAAGCCTTTAATAAAGAAGAACTCTTCCAACAAGAAGCCAACTTTGAGGTTTGTGCTAGTGACTCAAGAAGAGTATGATTCTGGTGATGAAGATGAACAAGAAGAAGAAACCACAAGTGAAGTGGCCGCCATTGCTATTGCATATTCATCATATCCATATCTATTTGAATCCTTGTCGCACCCGGACTTCTAGGGGATACTCACAGTCAGTTAAACAGTAGATAAATGGCTTACGGGGCATACCGGCACCCGCATCTCAATATGAGCAGGCCAACACGTAAACGTGTGACAACCATTCTCTTACTATTCACCGTCTGCGCAAACCATCCCGTAGAAATCCAGATACTTCCATGGACGTACTTCAAAACATACACACATTGTACGTCAACGACATTTGAACAAGTGATATCACAACAGATCTCTACGACACAAAAGATGGAAATAAGTTGCAAATAGCTCTCATTAGAGCAGAGATAGCAAATACAATAATCCAGAGGACACATGTCCCAACATATCATCATTACATCACAGCGGAAGCACTCAACATGTCTGAGTACAGACAAGAACCAAATAGGCCTAAGAGGCCGGAAACGAAAAGACGGAGCCCATCCACGAAGTCTCGGATCCTGCCCGGGTCCGCTATCTACTCGTAAGCAGTCTCGTCATACTCCACGTAGTAGCCACCATGAAGATCCTCGAAACGTAGGTCTGCGGAAACCACAGCCCCAAAGGGGTCAGTACATAAACGTACTGGCAAGCAAGACTCACAGTTCACCAAAGCGTAACCCGTCAACACCAAGCACAGATGCTTTGGGTTCAACAGAAGGAAGGGAGTATAAAAGATGCTGCAACTGGCTGCTCTAACCAACTACAAAGTTACTACCACTTCCGGCTAATAGAAAGGAGACAAGATCGTATATCGTAACCAACCTATCAACTAACATCAAACAAACCCATCCTGGATCTCGCCCCTTATCCAAAGAAGCAATCCGAGGATAACTCACACAGTTGGATTAATGATGGTCCAGATTATTGTGTCAATAAGCCTATTACTAGTCAAGTTGTTAATCATTGGGTGTAAGGTTGTTAATCATTAGGTTTAAGTTGTCCTGAGTACTTGTTAGCCAGTACTTTCACCAAGTAGTCCATAACCGCGGAAAACACGGCTTCTCGAAAAGATTTATCCCTGCAGGGGTGCACCAATTTGGCCGTACACGCAAGAATATCCCGCCAGACGGGAATCAAACCCACCAAGCGAGGCACTCTACACAACCCAACTCTTCTTCGCATCAAGCCCAAAGAACCTTGGGCGCACGGCTAATCGAGCCCCGAAGAAAAGGGACCCTCATAGCACTCTAAGAACGTGTCCCCCTATATGCCGACTACAAAAGTTCCACCCTGGCCTGGGCTCGCAAGAACATGCATGCGGCAAATGGAAAACACGAACTAAATGAGGCGATTTGGACGAGATGCGAATCGAATCAAATTGAGGGGGGCGCCCATACTCGCTTCCCACATGCGGTTAGTGCGCTCATCATGGATCAGTAGACAAGACCCTTTTCCTATTAGGGTCGACACTAGCAGGCCTCAAAACCACCCTGGGCTTCCTGCCGGTGCCTTATCATCAAATTATTATTAATAACAACATTAGCATGATTGATTGATTAAACATCGAGCCCCCAGAACGTAATGAAAATAGATAACAGAAAGTAACGGGTAACAGACTCGAGCAAAACAACCTAAGCATGCTAGTAAGACACGGGCTCAAACAATGGTTATAGGTATGGAGGTGAGGCAATATCAAGGTTAAAGGATACATGTGATAGGTTCGTAACAGAAACAACTATTCATAGGGCTAGCAGAATAGACAACGGACAGTATCGGTAGCCAAGGTTGAAAGGAACACAGTGGTTCATGTGAGTGAATACTTGCCTGCAAACCCAGTAGCCTGGTACTGAGCTAACTCCTTAGAAGGGGTGTCGTAAGTATCGTCGGTCTCAACGTCGTCGTTTATCCGAGAAGAAGCAAACAAACAATGCAGAAAGATAAACAATCAATAACATGGCATAGTGCACAAACATGGGATGATGCATGACCATTTAATTGATGCATCAAAATAAACTAGTTGACATGGTAACAACATGATTAAATGGAACCACATGCAATTGGATTGCATATGGAAAGCCCATGAATTAAGTTGAAACATTTGTTTTACAACTAATCAACTTGTGTAAGTGAATTAGCATGATGCATGGATGAGGAAAACAACAAAATAACAACAATAGAAACACGTAGAAATGAAATTTACCAAGTTTGGAAATTCATTTATTAAGTTAAGAAATTTTGGTTTCTTAAAGGTGTCACACAATAATTTGTTGTTTTCATCAAGTTAAATTGTTCGAAACAAATAACAAAGTTCATATTTGAAAAGAACACACAATTTTAGGTGGATTACATGTTTCACTTGTTGAAAAAGGATTTCAAATAAATTATTTATGAATTACACAAGTTTAAGCAAGAATTAAATGAATTTAATTCAAACATGAACTTAATTGAATTTTTATTTGTTCAAAACAGTAAGTGAGGTTCATATTTGAAAGGCTCATACTTTTAGGGTTGGAAAACATATTTTATAGTTTCAAAAATAATTTAATTTGAGCAAGTTATGAGTTTAGCAAATTTAAATGATTTAAATAAGGTTTAAATTATTTAACCAATTTTAATTATTCAAAACATGAAACAAATTTTATATTTGGAAAGGTGGTTTAATTTTGCATGGAAAACATATTTCATTTGTTGAAATTGGATTTAAAATGAGCAAGTTATTATTTTGGCAATTTTAAATGCAATAATTAAGAAACAGTTGTTTTCAGCAATTTAAATTATTCAAAACAGCAAACAAAATTTATATTTGGAAAGTACATGAAAAGTTTATTGGAAAAAATATTTAGTTTGTGGAATTTGGAATTTTTATGCCCAAGTTATGAATTTTGCAAAATTAAGTGATTTAAACAAGAATTCAAATATTTCAACAATTTAAAATATTCAAAACAGTAAACAAATTTTATATTTGGATAGAACATTTAATTTGGGACAGAAAACATATTTAAAAAGTTAAAATTGGAGTTAAAATGATTTTCTTATGCAATTTACAAGATTTGGTGTAAATCTGCCATTTTTAATGCACTAGGGACTTAGAAATAATTTTTGCAGGGGCTAGAAATAATTTGCAAGGGCCTATTGGTGATTTCCTGGAAGTTTGAGTATCAAAACAATTAGCAATAAAAAGTGTGGTTTTATTGAGGGAGGGGAGATTCGAACCCCTCCCCCTTTGTTGTGCGCACGGGTTCTCCTACCACTGCGGTGGTGATCGACTTGTGATAGCTACGGGGAACGAGGGGGTAAGAGGTGTGGCTCGGGCGGTTTTCTGAATTTCTGCACGTACTGAACCTGCAGGTGCAGTTCGCTGCAACTCCAGCGCAGGCAGCGATCCAGGAAGCGGGGCTGGCCGTGGCTCGCCGGAGGGAGCGCCGTGGGGGCGTGCTGCGTGGGGAGGTGCGGTGCAAGAGGGAGGAGGAGGGAGGCGAGAGGAGGAAGGGGTCGAGGATGCTCACCTTGGGGGCGGACAGGAGCAGGGGAGGCGGTGCAGGTTGGGGGCGAACAGTGGCGATGGTGGCGACTTGGAGGGGATGGCGCCGGCGGCTCGAGGCTCCTCGGTCCAAGCCGATGGGGGGAGAAGGGAGCCCACTGAACGCCGTTTCCATTCCCGGCGTTGAGGCGGCCGGAGGGGGATCCTAGGGCGGCGATCACCGGCGGCAAAGGGGCTGTTTTTTCGGGTTCAGGTTCAGAGGTTGCAGAGATACAGAGGGAAGCAGGGAGAAGAGAGGTGGGAGGAAGAAGATGGCGGCTGGGGGAGGAAGGAGGAGAAAGGAAGGTTGGGGGGAACCCTAGGGCAGGAGCTTAGGTTTATAGGGAGGGGGGAGAGGATCACCGTTGCTGTTCTGCCATGTCGACGTGGTGCCCCTCTGATGACTGCCATACGAAGAAGAAGGTTAAGCGGGCCTAGGGGAAAAGAAGTGGGCTGGGGTGGTGTTGGGCTGAGGGTGCTGCTCTCTCTCTCCCTTGATGTTTTAACATTTTTGTTCTATTTTTTTTTTGCTGAATTGGAAAAGGAAGAGAAAGGTGAGTTTTTGGGTTAGCAAAAATATTAGAAAAAATTGGGTTGGCTCCTCAAAGGATTGGTAACCAAATGCAAGTTTGGCATTTCAAATAAATTGAATTATGGTGCTGTTTGTAATTTAATTCAAATTGGATGGATTTTATTATTAATTACATTCTTTGAAACAAAATTTTAAATGGCATGAACCTTGGAGTTTGAAATAGAAACAACAAATTAGAATGTTTGGTAATTTGCACATATTCAATTGGGGTGTTGTTTGATGATTTGAATTTGAGTTTTGAATGCAATTTATATTAGGTGGATTATTAAATGACAAATAAGAGTTGAGCTTATTATTATTTCATGAAAACAATTGGAAGTGTTAATTGAACCATTTTATTTGGAGAGTTTTGTTTTGCAATTTTCATAATTTCAACATGGTTGTTGTTTGGAGGAAAATCATAATTGAATTTGAAAAGGGTTTGGTTATTGGATACATTTTTATAGAAACAACACAACAGTTTTGAAATCACACTTTAATGGAAACAAACAATTGTTTTATTTTGAAATATCTTTTTAGAAATTGTAACATCACAAGTATGAAACAAAGGTTTGAAATTTGAGTTGAAATTCAAATAGAAAACAAAGGAAAACAGTTGGAAAACAAATGAAAACAGAGGAAAACAAAAGGAAAACAAGCAAAACAATTGCAATCAACATGATGCCATGATGCAAAACATAAAATAACAGAGAGCAAAACATTCTAATGGCTATTTTTCATACTTGGGATGTTACAATCCTCCAATGAGAATCTTCCTCAACCATCCTCAAAGTGCTTCATGGCAAAGGCCACTGAGGTATCATCTTCTTCCATCTCTAAGACTAAAATGAAAAAGAATAATTTTTCTAGTCTTAGTGTATAATATGGAATTGCTTCCTTGGGTATCTTTATGTCTAACTTGAAAGGTGAGACCAAAAAACTAATTTGATCTTCTAATGAGACAATTGGGAGAGGCCCAAGAGGCCCTTGAGAAGAAAGGTGAAAATGAGAGAGTGGATGCTCTTGAAAATGCATCTCTCACAAATTCTCTTGAGGAAGAGCATGTGATTCAAGTCTCTCTTGAGGAGAAACTTGAGACTATTGAGGAGTCACATAATGATTTAATGTATAAAACAACTAAGGAACGTGACCGTGCAATTACTAAATATAAAATGCCTAAATAGAAAAGTTTGGGTTTGGTGTTGTTCATGATAAACTAACTGAGGAGCTAGAGAAGCTCACCAAGGCTCACAAGGCCTTGGAGGGTGAACACTCTATCCTCATCAAGTCACATGAACGGCTTCAAACTCAACTAGATCAATTCAATGTGCCTAGTACTTCTACTTAATCTTGTGATCATGCAAATATTATTGAGGAGAATGCTAGGTTGAAGGAAGAGCTAGCTAGAATCAAGGGAAAGGGCCCTAGTGTTGAGAAAGTGGTGGTTCCAAGGCCACAAAATGGCAAGAAAGCTCTTGACTATGTTTCCAAGAGCAAGAAAAAGAATAGGAAGAATAAGAAGAAGGCCAAGCCCACAGAAGCAAAGAAGAATGTTGGTATGAGTGGTATTCATTAGGGACGAGACCACTCGTAGCAAATCCGTCGGAACTAACAATCCTCACCATTTATTATTTATTGATTATTATGGTGTTGTGCAAGATAAATATGTTGGTCCTTATGAGGGTTACATTGACTATACTATTTGGGTTCCCAAGACCCTTGTTACTAACATGGGAGAACCCTCTTGTAGGACTATGCTTCCGGTGGGTCAAAATGGACTTGATAGTTGATGTACAAGTCATATGACCGGAACTAAATATAAATCAAGCAACCTTCACATATGTAGATAATTCAAAATATGAGGTAACGGGTTTCGGCAAGGTGGTTGTTTCTCCTAACATCACTCCTGTGAATGTCATGCTTGTCGAATCCCTTGGTTACAATTTACTTCTAGTTCGTGCTTTAGGGAGATGGGATTTTCTGTCTTCTTTGAACCTGACATCATTGTCCTCTTGTGGAAAAGACTCTTGATGTCACTTTCGTGGGGCATGTAAAAAATGAGTTGTTGTGGTAGACTTTTCGGGGTCAACAAAGACTCAAGCGATGTGTCTCTTTGGAAAGGCCGACGTGAGGTGGTTGTGGCATCGTCGCTTGTCCCATGTCAACAGGAGAACTTTGCAGAGCCTTCACAAAGGTGGCCACATCCTCGTACTAAAAGAAAATGTTTCCTTTGTCAAATATCGTGTTTGTAGGGCTTGTGTTGAAGGAAAGATACCTTATTCTCTCCACCCAAGCAAGACTATTATTTCATCAAAGAAGATTTTTGGAACTTCTTCGTGTGGATCTCTTTGGTGACGTGCCTGAGGAAAGTCTTGGTGGGAAGAAGTATTGCTTGGTGATTGTTGATGACTATTGAAGATATACTTGGGTTTATTTCTTCAAGTTGAAGAGTGAGACCCAACGAGCCATCATCGGCTTCTCCAATCAAGTTCAACGTTAACAGAATGTTCCCATCCCGGGCATTAGGAGTGACAATGGCTCCGAGTTCAAGAACTACACCATAAATGAATTTCTTAGTGAAGAGGGAATTCTTCATCAATATTCCGCTGCTTATACCCCTCAATAAAATGGTGTAGCCGAAAGGAAGAATCAAACTCTCATGGATATGGCTAGGTTCATGTTGGCGGAGTATAAATCCCCTCCATATCTTTGGGACGAAGCCATCTTCACGACATGTCATTCATCAAATCGGCTCTACGATACCGACGTGATCACACGCTAGTTAGGAGACCCTAAGGGGAAGGTATGATGTAGACTAGAGTAAATTTTCCCTAGCATGGAATTAGGGTTATCAAACCAGTAGGACTTCGTAGTCTTGAATAAGGTTGCTTTATCAACAGCGCCAGAAATGTAGTGGTTTGCAGTTGATGAAGCGTGGAACTGATACGTATCAAACGTATCAATAATTTCTGATGTTCCATGTTTTTTCATGCCATTTGCTACATGTTTTCTATACACTTTATATCATTTTTATGGATTTCCTAGGACTAACCTATTAAAAATATGCCACAGCGCCAGTTCCTGTTTTCTGTTGTTTTTTGTTTCAGCAAAGTTATTCTGGAAATATTCTCGGTATTGGACGAAACAAAATCCCAGGTCTTATTTTTTTGTCACGTACACGGAGTCTGGAGGAGACACGGAGGGGGTGAACGGACAACGACGTCGCCTAGAGGGGGGTGAATAGGCGATTAAAACTTTTCCGGTTAAGGCTTGCTAAATGCGGAAATAAACTAGGTGTTTAAATTAACAAGCATACAACCTAAATATTCTAGGGTCAACTAGGTGCACCAACAACTTATGCTAAGCAAGACAAGTAATAAGGTGAAAGCAAGATATATAACTTCAAGCACGAAGGCTATCACAATGTAAATTGCATAAGTAGAAAGCTCGGGTATAGAAATAACCGAGGCACACGGAGACGGTGATGTATTCCCGAGTTCCTCCCACAAGGGGAGTACGTCTAGTTGGAGGGGTGTGAGCTCTCCACAAAGGCCTACTCAACGCCACAAAGGCCTCACCCTATTCTCCGATGAACCCCGCCACAAAGGCCTAGTTCACCTTCCACTATTGGCAACCTTCAAACCCGAGGCACGCATCCACAACTTAATTGGAGGCTCTCGGTGTCACCACAATATTGGGGCACACATTCAAAACTCAATTGGAGGCTACCAAGAACACCACAAGTTTCCTAGGGTCCAAGACCCAAGAGTAACAAGCTCACAATCTTTCACTTCCACGAATCCTCGTGGAGAGACCAAACCGATGCAACCGATGCATATGGCAAGAGCACAAGTGCTCAAATCCTCCACTCTCAAATTCCAACAAAGCAACAAATGCTTATGGGAGAATAAGAGAGGAAGAACAATGAAGAAGAAACACAAAGAACTCCAAGATCTAGATTCACTAAGTTCCCCTCACTAAGAGGAGAGATGAATTGGTGGAAATGTGGATCTAGATCTCGTCTAACTTCTCTCTCAAAGATATGCAAGAATCATTGGAGGGATTGAGAGAGGGGAAAGGTTTCCAAGGTCAACAATGGTGGGAGAGAGAGTGAAAAACGTGTTGGGCAGCCTTGGGGTCAAGGGGGAAGAAGACCCCCTTAAATAGGATGCTACCGCTGGACCAAAAACTGCATAAACGCCCGATACAAAAACGGTCATAACTTTTGCGTCCGGACTCCGTTTTCGATGATCTTGGGCTCGTTGAAATCGCAACGACGAGATCTACAAGATTCTGCAAAGAAACATCATTGTCAAACAATGAAACTTAAAACCAAAAGGGGAAAGGAAAGACCTCTTGAAAATGATCAACCGGGAAAACCTTCAACATCAAAAACTCAATAGGTGTTTCATGTGAAAACCGTTTTTGATGAACTTGGGCTTGTCATGAAGATCACAACAAGAACCAAAAACAATAGTGATAAAATCCAACTAAGAACCAAGAAAATGATATGCAAGAGTGCAAAGGTTTGAGCTCTCCATAACGATTCGATCAAGTTACTCACTTGAGAGCCCCTCTTGATATTACGACTATCGATCATATAACCCGGTCTCCCAAATGTATGAGACCGGTAAAATAGAAAACCTATCAAGATTATACCTTTGCCTTGAGAATTCCACTTGATCTAGATGATGACGATCTTGACTCTCTCAAGTTGGATCTTCTTTCTTGATCGTGCTAGCTAGCCCTTGCTCCGCTTGATGAAGACTTGCAAGTTGCTCCCCCATACACCATTATGGGAGAGACCCTTAGGAACATCTTCAAAAGGCCCCAATATACAAATGGGTGGAAATAATCAAGCATAGGATTTCTTCAATATGCTTCACTTGAGCTTCCACGTCAAGCTCGATGACAAACACCGCTTGACGACATAGACCATGGGCTATATGAGATCTTTCTTGTGAAGCAAGCCCATGGAAAGATACCTAACCACACATAGAGATAGCACACACACATATCATGGGTTAGTTCACAAAGCTATATGGACAATTGCTTACCATTACCACGGGATACATAATCCCACTAGGTACATATTGTAGCTTTGTGTGTTGATCATACGCATGATCAACCTTGTATCTTTTCTCCTTTCTTTGTCCATAAAGTTGATGTCTTGAAGGTAGACATGAAAGACCACTCCATCTTGTTCTTCAAGACATCGAAGCAATAAGCTTAACAGCACAACGGTACTACCACTGGGTGCAGCGGTACTACCGCTACCTGGGTACGCACGCGGTACTAGAGAGTCCCAGTCATAGGGCGCGGGCGGTACAACTGCCAAAGTACCGTGGTACTCCAGCAGCGGTACTACCGCGAGTGCACACCGGTACTACCGCTGGCCACAATCTTCGAATTAAATCAAAGTGTTTGGAGGTAGTACTAGGTCACTACCGCTCTAGTACCGTGTGATACCGAGAGCAAAACTTAGCCAATGGTACAAGGGCCAGTACTGAGGGCGGTACTACCGCTTCCTGATAGGTAGCGGTACTACCGCCAGCCAGTAGCGGTACTACCACTGAGCAAGGTTTTGCTCAAGATCAATAAGACCACAGCGGTACTACCAAACCAGTACCGCTGGATGCAGTAGCCATTTTTACTCTGGCGGTACTTCTGGTGGTACTGGGCGCGGTACTACCGCTTGCTGTGCAACACGGTACTACCGCTAGGGTGCTCGGTACTACCGCTGGATCATATTAATCTTGGTGGCTTTGTCTTGGACATCACATGATCATACCATCTTCTTCAATTAACACAAGGACTCCAAACTATTCTTATGGACAAGGCCTGAAAGAATATCTCAATACAAACATTAGTCCTTAAGGATTGTCATTAATTACCAAAACCACATATGGGGGCACCATGCGCTTTCAGTCTCCCCCATTTTGGTAATTGATGACAATCCCTTTTTACGAGGGTTTATATAATGAATAAAGCAACCATGCAACACAAAGATCAAGGATGCAAGAGCATGGAAGGAAAATGCTTAAGAACGAACCTAAAGCATAAAACCAAATTCCCTTAAACCCTCTAAACTTCTCCCCCATTAGCATCCATTTCCGAAATGGGAGGAAAAAACTAGAAGGTCAATATAATAAGATCTCCCCCATAGTGTATGCATTCCACATGATATGAGTGAAATCAAGTGCATATATCCAACAATGAATAGATGGAGGGGGATCAAACTATATTGAGGATCCTAAGATTGCAAATGAAAAATATTCCTCTAAACATATCCCCACAAGGAGACAAGCAATCGAAGAGATCTAACAAGAGAGTTCTAGAAAAGAATAGAGAAGCTCCCCAATGTCTATGCACTATTGATGAGTGCACAAATATGGAATCATCACTCCCCATAATCATCTACAACCTGCAAGAAGTGTAAGAGAAAAGATGGTAAATGAAGCAATCCAACTTGCAACAAACAAATAGGTCCACAAGCTTATTAAGATGCAAAATAAGTACCAAATGAAAAGCCAAGCTTGTGCCTTCTAGGAACCACCAAAGAAAATAAATAAATAAAAGGTGGTCACTAAAGAAATAGAATACCAATTAAAGATGTAACTATTCTCATGTGTATAAGTTTCTAAGTGGACACCAATCATAAAGATATAAGTCCACAAATAAATATGCACACACAAAATAGGTACGAAGGAGAGGAACATGATATCCAAAAGAGAGTCATAAAGACACCAATAAGATTTTTGCTTCAAAGCAAAGCACAAAGCTTAATTTTGTCTTAAAGGGATATAGATGAAAAATCAACAAACTCATCAAAGCATCACAAATATCACAAGGGAAAAGTGATAGTTGGAATGCTTCGAGAAAGGTAACACGTATCACAAAAAGGCAAATGTTTTTTGAGAATTCATAAATATTGCATATGAGAGACTTCGAGTAGAAGTTGCTAAATTAATATACTTGGGATTGGTGAATCATAAAATGATTATAAATATCCCCTAGATATGTAATAATACCGGCTTACTCATATTTGCAATAAAGATGTTTTGAAAGTATACTTGCAAGAACCAAATGAAATGCAACAAAATGAATTCATGCCAAGATACAACCTACACAAGGTTGAGAGCTAGAAATGTATGAATGAGATAGATACTTGTTACCGAGAAGACAATGCTGATGAAGAGGATGTGAGTTCTTTAATCATCATGGCTTGACTCCTATAATACGATGGTGAGAACACCTTCCTTATGAATGAGGCAAGCACCCAATGCATCTCCATTGTACCTAAAAAAAATTCAAGTACAACATGGTACCCAAACTCATTGGGTCCAAAGTAGTTAGGACAACTACAATACATAGGACAAACTCCACATAAATATGTGCATATTAATATGAATTTGAATTTCATGCACATCTTAGCCATTTAGGATTTGATGGAGTTTATCCTATATATCGGATCAACGAAAGTAAGCATGCCAAAAGATATACATAGTAAATATGCATGCACAAAACTTTCAAGAACCAAAACAAGATACACATTGGACAAAGAACCAATTAAACCAAGAAGCCACTCACAAGAGTGAAAAGAAAGAGAATTGTCCAAATTATATCAAGACCCAAATCAACACATGATTGAGGAAACAAAATAGAGAAGATATAAAAAAACATCAAAGAATAAAAAACCCTCTACACTTTTCATGATAGCACACAAAGTACCAATACGAAAAATGTTCGTCTTCCAAAGAGACAAGTCATTGGGATAAAATACAAATTTAAAGACAACAAGTGTTCAAACGCATATATGATAGTTCTTCCAAGAATAGTGCATTATTTATGATCTTGCATTTGAATACAAAAAGCACACAATGGAATCATTACTCTCCATATATATTATTCAAACACTAGTCATGTTTAAATAAAATCAATTAGATGCAATACCAATTTAAAGAACGGTGATCTACTCAATGTAGGATAGCTTCCCCAAGAATATTGCAACCCAAAGAAGTATGACTTTGAACATGAGTGCATAAGTATGGGATCATTGCTTTTCCTACCAAAAGAAAGCACAATTTTTTTTTGAGTAGAGCAAGGAAGACACAAGGGACTTAACGCAAACAAAACATTGGCAAGAAACAAGGAAATTTTAGAGCAAAGGCCAAAGTAAATATGATCAATAAACTTACCACAAATTATTATCACTTGTCAAAGACAAGATATGTATGGAGATATTTCTCGGTGGTAGAATTGTTCACAATCATATTCACAAAACATAAGCATGTGACAAAAGATAGGAATAAAAAACATGCTTAGATAGAGATTCTTGAAGGCTTGAAATAAAATCGAATATGCAAAGCACTAAGAAACTCTTACAAACAAGATACCAAAAGAAGAGAGACAAAACACATTTAAGAAAACATGGAACTTGTTTGAGCAACATGCCACATAAGAACACGATAACTAATATCAATTCTAGGTGGCAATACCTCACATGTTCACATTTTATAGGCTTGTAATATGCACATAGCTTATTACTCCCCCATAATGTGATAATCCATTTTTGTTCTTAACAAGAGGCAAAGAAAAACAATCCAACAAGAGAAAGTCAATGGACATTAGAATTTTGAATTTCTCATGAGAAAGACATACCATATAGAGACAAGATAATATTGATATATCAACACTAAGTGGTATGTCTCATGTACACACATTTTAGGATAGTAAAGTGCTAAGAGCATATTAATCCCCCAAAATGGGATAGTCCATTAATCTCCCAAAGATCCAATCTAAATAAGCAATAATTGCAATGAAAGCTCAACACAAAACACACAAGTACATGGAGTGCAAACCACCAAACATAACTAGATTACTCAAGATAGGTAAGTAATAAGCACAACATATACAAACACATGCTAGCAACAAAACTAACATATGAAAGGGAGCAAGCAACTTTCAATGAATATATGAATTAGATACAAGTTACCGCAAGGAGGAACATTGGATAAGATATATATATATATAATCAAAGTGACTTGGCTTGAGGAAATATAATTGATGAAGATCCCTTAATTCTTAACGAGATAGCCAAGTCTCCAATGCCCTCCAACAACACCTATTGATCAAGTTTGAGCTTGTTGGTCCCCAACCAAGTTGGGTCCTAAGAGGTTAGTCACAATAGGTTTGGCAGCCCAAATGGTTCTTTTCTTGACACCACTTTGAGTACCAACAAACTTGGCAAACACATTTCCCACATTATCCTTCCGAATGGAATAAACATCATAAACAAGGATAGGATTGGATAATGTACCATTAGTGCATGAAGAAGCAAAGTGTCCCTTCTCACGACAAAGGTAGCAACATCGACTCTTTTCTTTCTTCTTAATAGGCTCCTCAACTTGAGGAGCATTGGCTTGAGTCTTCTTAGGAGGTGGTCGTTGTTCAACTCGTGGTTGAGCATGAGATTGAACAAGAGGCCGCTTCCCTAGTTGCTTCTCACCTAGAGACTTCTTCAAAGGGCAAGATCTAACATGGTGCCCTTCAATCTTGCACTTGAAGCAAATAATCTTGGCCGGATATTTTACTTGCTCTTGGCCCTTCTTCTTGTCAAACTTGGACTTGTTCTTGATATTGGAGTTGAATCCAAGTCCACTCTTGTCATTGGGAAGTCTTCGCACTCTCAATATCTTGTCAAGAGTGGAACTCCCTACATGACTCTTTTCCAAGTCTTTCTTCAAACAAGTGACTTGGGCCTTGAGCTCTTTAACTTCCTCTACATGGTTAGAATCAACACAAGAGGTAGAGGAAGTAGATGCTTCATTGTTAGAGCAACAAGGCAAGGAAAGCAATTCATCACAAGATGTAGAAAAATTATGAGAGGATGAATTACTAATACGAGCACAAGTCAATATAGCATTACTAGATGATATTGTGCTAGTAACAACATGAGGCTCACAAGATGTTACCTTTTTAGTGATAGCCTCAAGAGCTAATTTTAGCTTGGTATGGGATACTAGAAGATCCTCATGAGAGCTAGATAGCTTTTCATGACTTTCTTCCAATTTCCCACACTTGCTATTCATTAACTCAAGTTGAGCCCTTAGCTCAACATTCTCCTTCAAAATAGATGCTTCACAAGATGTGGATTTAGTAGCACATGCATTATTAGAAATAGAAGAAGACAACTTGGCAAGCTCATTATTCAACCTAGAGTTTTCCTCAATTAGATTAGCATTGCCAACAACAAATTCAACATTTTCACTTTTAAGCACTTTATATTTAGCATTAGTATGGTCACGTGCTTTAGTGAGATAGGATATTTGTTCATTATAGAGCTCCTCAATAGATTCAAGTTTCTCCTCAAGAGTAACTCGGATCTCATACTCTTCCTCAAGAGACATAGTGAGGGATGCCTTTTCATCGGTATCACTTCTTTCAATCTCACCTTTCTTTTCAATGATTTTAGAGCTAATAATAGCAAAAGACAATATTTCACCCAAAGGAGTGATAGCTTTACTACCTTTAGGGAGACCAAGAAGAACCAACTCACCCTTCTCCATTAAAGAGACCTCATCCTCATACTCTCCATAATATATATCCTCATCCTCATCATCACAAGATGTAGTGGGTTCCAAAGGTGGAGATACCTTTGAATCCCTAGCCACAAGGCACACATGAGAAATGGATAACGAAGATGAAGATTTACTTGAAGCACCAATAAGGTCAATGTCTTGTTCCACCAAAATATGGGATTACTCTACATTGTTAGCCACACAAGTACTAGAGGAAATCGAAGCATTGTTTTTATGAAAAAAGACATATGAAACGTATCATCGTGAGATTTAGTTAAACAACTATTACATGATATGCAAGGACTATCAACATTAGCATGTATGGAACTTTTAGTGCTAGAAGATATTAAGTCCAAAGATAGATCATTGCAATGGGATAGAGATGAAGTATAGTCAATAGCAAATTCACTCTCCATAATGCAATTTATATCACCACTCACCATATCATTACCTTGTGACAAATCACATGTTTGTGGAGTGGAGAAATATGTGAACTCATCACGGCCAAAAGTGGATGGAGAACAATCATCCTCAATAATGTTGGACACATCATATATATCTTGAAGTTTTGTCCATAGCTCATGAGCGTTCCGAAAAGGCATGATTGATTCAATAACTACATCGCTCAAAATGCACACCATATACAGTGATATAAGATTTTTCCTCCTCTAAAGATAAATCTTGAGAATCCTTTGGAGGAGGAAAATCCATATCTACAATTCTCTTAACATACTTTGGACCCATGTCCGTAAGAAAATTAAGAAAGCGAATTTTCCAAACATCATAATTTCTACCATAGAATATAAAAGGGGGTTTGTGCTCTATTTCCCTAAACTACATCGTACTCTCTAGGATGTAAATCCTAATAAAGGGAGACGAGGCTCTGATACCAATTGAACAGACAACGACGTCGCCTAGAGGGGGGGTGAATAGGCGATTAAATTTTTCAGGTTAAGGCTTGCTAACTGCAGAAATAAACTAGGTGTTTAAATTAACAAGCATACAACCTAAATATTCTAGGGTCAACTAGGTGCACCAACAACTTATGCTAAGCAAGACAAGTAACAAGGTGAAAGCAAGATATATAACTTCAAGCACGAAGGCTGTCATAATGTAAATTGCATAAGTAGAAAGCTCGGGTATAGAAATAACCGAGGCACACAGAGACGATGATGTATTCCCGAGTTCCTCCCACAAGGGGAGTACGTCTCGTTGGAGGGGTGTGAGCTTGCCACAAATGCCTACTCAACGCCACAAAGGCCTCACACTATTCTCCGATAAACCCCGCCACAAAGGCCTAGTTCACCTTCCACTATTGGCAACCTTCAAACCCGAGGCACGCATCCACAACTTAATTGGAGGCTCTCGGTGTCACCACAATCTTGGTGCACACATCCACAACTCAATTGGAGGCTCCCAAGAACACCACAAGTCGTCTAGGGTCCAAGACCCAAGAGTAACAAGCTCACAATCTTTCACTTCCACGAATCCTCGTGGAGAGACCAAACCGATGCAACCGATGCAAATGGCAAGAGCACAAGTGCTCAAATCCTCCACTCTCCAATTCCAACAAATCAACAAATGCTTATGGGGGAATAAGAGAGGAAGAACAATGGAGGAGAAACACAAAGAACTCCAAGATCTAGATTCACTAAGTTCCCCTCACTAAGAGGAGAGATGGATTGGTGGAAATGTAGATCTAGATCTCCTCTAACTTCTCCCTCAAAGATATGCAAGAATCATTGGAGGGATTGAGAGAGGGGCAAGGTTTCCAAGGTCAACAATGGTGGGAGAGAGAGTGAAAAACGTGTTGGGCAGCCTTGGGGTCAAGGGGGAAGAAGACCCCCTTAAATAGGAGACCCAAAATATGACCGTTATGTGAATATTTCGCCCAGCATCGGTACTACCGCTAGGCACAGCGGTACTACCGCTACGGGGCGTTTCGATACTGGTTCGGGCGGTACTGGGGCGGTATTGGGTCGGTACTACCGCTGGACCAAAAACTGCAAAAACGCCCGATACGAAAACGGTCATAACTTTTGCGTCCGGACTCCGTTTTCTATGATCTTGGCCTCTTTGAAATTGCAACGACGAGCTATAAAATATTATGCAAAGAAACATCATTGTACAACAATGAAACTTAAAACCAAAAGGGTAAAGGAAAGACCTCTTGAAAATGATCAACCGGGAAAACGTTCAACATCAAAAACTCAATAGGTGTTTCATGTGAAAACCGTTTTTGATGAACTTGGGCTTGTCATGAAGATCACAACAAGCACCAAAACACATAGACATAAAATCCAACTAAGAACCAAGAAATATGATATGCAAGAGTGCAAAGGTTTGAGCTCTCCATAACGATTCGATCAAGTTACTCACTTGAGAGCCCCTCTTGATAGTACGACTATCGATCCTATAACCCGGTCTCCCAAATTTATGAGACCGGTAAAATAGAAAACCTATCAAGATTATACCTTTACCTTGAGCATTCCACCTGAGCTAGATGATGAAGATCTTGTCTCTCTCAACTTGGATTTTCTTTCTTCATCGTGCTAGCTAGCCCTTGCTCCGCTTGATGAAGACTTGCAAGTTTCTCCCCTATACACCATTATGGGAGACATCCTTCGGCACATCTTCAAAAGGCCCCAATCTCCAAATGGGTGGAAATCATCAAACATAGGATTTATTCGATATGCTTCACTTGAGCTTCCATGTTAAGCTCGATGACAAACACCGCTTGACGACATAGACCATGGGCTATATGAAATCTTTCTTGTGAAGCAAGCCCATGGAAAGATACCTAACTACACATAGAGATAGCACACACACATATCATGGGTTAGTTCATAAAGCTATATGGACAATTGCTTACCATTACCACGGGATACATAATCCCACTAGGTACATATTGTAGCTTTGTGTGTTGATCATACACATGATCAACCTTGTATCTTTTCTCCTTTCTTTGTCCATAAAGTTGATGTCTTGAAGGTAGACATGAAAGACCACTCCATCTTGTTCTTCAAGACATCGAAGCAATAAGCTTAACAGCACAGCGGTACTACCACTGGGTGCAGCGGTACTACCGCTACCTGGGTACGCACGCGGTACTAGAGAGTCCCAGTCACAGGGCGCGGGCGGTACAACTGCCAAAGTGTCGTGGTACTCCAGCAGCGGTACTACCGCGAGTGCACACCGGTACTACCGCTGGCCACAATCTTCGAATTAAATCGAAGTGGCTGGCGGTAGTACTAGGTCACTACCACTCTAGTACCGTGCGATACCGAGAGCAAAACTTAGCCAGCGGTACAAGGTCCGGTACTGAGGGCGGTACTACCGCTTCCTGATAGGTAGCGGTACTACCGCCAGCCAGTAGCGTACTACCGCTGAGCAAGGTTTTGCTCAAGATAAATAAGACCACAGCAGTACTAACGAACCAGTACCGCTGAAGTACCGCTGGATGCAGTAGCCATTTTTACTCTGGCGGTACTGGGCGCGGTACTACAGCTTGATGTGCAACACGGTACTACCGCTGGGGTGCCCGGTACTACCGCTGGATCATATTAATCTTGGTGGCTTTGTCTTGGACATCACATGATCATACCATCTTCTTCGATTCACACAAGGACTCCAAACTATTCTTATGGACAAGTCCTGAAAGAATATCTCAAAACAAACATTAGTCCTTAAGGATTGTCATTAATTACCAAAACCACATATGGGGCACCATGCGCTTTCAGGGGGGCCTAGGGCAGCGACACCATAGGGTGGCGCGACACCCTGGCCGCGCCACCAGGTGGTGTGGCCCCCCTGGCCACCCACCGACATCGCCCTTTCAGCTATTTATACGCTTCCCGGGAAAAACCTAAATACCTGATCGTCCATCCAAGAAAAGGTCTGTAGCCACCGTCATCGTAAACCATAGTTAGGGAGGGTTCTGAAGCTCTCCCCGGCACCCTGCCGGGAGGGGAAATCATCACCGGAGGGCTCTAGATCACCATGCCTGCCTCCGGAGTGATGCGTGAGTAGTTCATCCTTGGACTACGGGTCCATAGAAGTAGCTAGATGGTTGTCTTCTCCTATTTATGCCACCATGTTTAGATATTGTGACCTGCCTAACATGATCAAGATCATCTATCTATAATGCTACATGTTGCACTACTAGGAAAAAGGGCATTAGTGGCGCACCACTTTGGACAATCAGTGACGCACCATGGTGCACCACTGCTATTGCGCCACTAATACTCCACACAATCATTGGCACGTCACTTTGGTGCGCCACTGATTCCCAGAGTATCCGATAAATATTAAATGCTATGCCAAGTTGATTATATATCTATCTTTTATATGTTATTTTTTATCTTGCATGCTCTCCGTTACTAGTAGATGCTCTGGCCAAGTTGATGCTTGTAACTCCAAGAGGGAGTATTTATGCTCGATAGTGGGTTCATGCCTCCTTTTCATCTGTGCTCGAGTGACAGAACGTGACGGATAGGGGATGTGATGTTGCCATTAGGGAGAAAACAACAATGCTTTGTCTAAGGATAATTTTCTGTTTACATTACGCACTTTACTTAATGCAATAATCTGTTGCTTGCAACTTAATACCCGCAGCCTTTATATCTGTCAATTGCCCAGCTGTAATTTGTTTACCCAACATGTTATCTATCTGTTTTGGAAAGACACCACTATTGAACTATGGACCCCGGTCCATTCTTTTACACTGATAATACAACCACTTCAAACACTATTTTCCTTTCATTTACTGCAATCATAAATTATTTTCCACATTATACATCTAATCCTTTGTGTTAGCGAAACCGGTGAGATTCACAACCTCACTGTTTCGTTAGGAAAAAGTATCTTGGTTGTGTTGTGTGCAGATTCCATGTTGCTGCTGAGCGTGGTAGTGCACCCGGCCAACATCAATTGTCATCAACCTTCAGAAGTGATTTATTTCTCGTACTGGTCCGATTAAACCTTGGTTTCTTACTTAGGGAAAACTTGTTGTTGTACTCTTCATACCTTCCTCTTGGGGTCTCCCAACGAGCGTTTGTTCTCATGTCATCAAGCTTGTTTTCTGGCGCCGTTCCCGGGGAGGAAGAGGATTTATGCAAGGGCGGTCTCTCACCTCCAATCTCTTTACTTTGTTCTTCTTTTGCTTAGTTTATTTTATTTTTTCTTGTTTGCTTCTTTATATCAAAAACGCAAAAAATAGTTCTTATTATAGTTGATTATTTTTGCTACCCTGTTATTAGTTCATCATGTTACTCCCTAAGTTCACCTTGAAAGATTTATAAATAGGTAGTGGTTCTATAATTGGAAATGACAACATTGAAGAATACTTTAATCATGTTAGTAAGCATGTAGATTTTGCGGATAGATCCATAGTAGAACAAACTGCTGCAACTTATTTAATTCACATGTTAGAGGCTGGGTTTGTTAACCTTAACCCCATAAAGCAGCAAATGTTTCTTAACCTAAGTGATGTTGAGGACATTGAAAAGAGAGATTTTATTCTGGAAACTTTGCTTAAAGAATTTGGTGATGTTGCAGAGGCTAGGAAAGTTTTTTTTTATCATTTTAAGATGCTAGGATCATGTGTAGATGTTATTGGTGTTGTTGAAAAACTAAACAAACTGACCCTAAAAAATGGGGAGGAAATCAAAATACCAATACCTTTTTAACTAGTAGGAATGCATGAAGCTTTAGAGAAGAACTTTGATTGGATTGTTCCAGAAAACACATATGATGAAAGTAGTGAACCTAAAAGTGTTGAGAGAGGGACATCTAAAACTTATATAGATAAAATACAATGCATTGTTGAGGAGGTTTCCGGTCTCAAATTGGATGCTTCTTCACTTGAAAATACTTGATGCTTGTTTTCTAGGCCTAGCTAAAAGGCGTTAAAGAAAAACACTTCTTAGGAGATAACCCATGTTTTATTTTTGCAATGTTTTCTTCTGTTTTCTTTGAGTAAAGTTGTTGTTTACTTTTGTAGAAACTCCTTTGTATCTTTACTTTTTCGAATTGTTGTGCCAAGTAAAGTCTCTAGTGAAAAGTTGATGCTAGATTTGGATTTCTACGCAGGAACAGATTTTTGCTATCCACTGTTTAATTCGTATAAATTTCCAGAAAAATCGAAACTACCTGGAAATATTTGTGCATGGTCCTCAGCTATTTTCAAAACTTTTTCTAGCTCTAGGTTTTCTGATCTGAGCAATGTAAGTTCCTGGAAAAATTTCGTCTTTATAGACTATTCTGGTTTTAACAGATTCTGACTTTTTACTTTGCATTCTCCCTTTTACTATGTTGAGTGGATTTCTTTTGTCCATAAGACATCAGTGGTTGTAGCTAATGTTTAGATAGTATTAGAAATGCTCATGTCCATGGAGAACATGTGAGTTTTTGATTATGCACTAACCCTCTAATGAGAATTACTTTGAGTTTGGTGTGAAGGAAGTTTTCAAGGGTCAATAGAAGAGGATGATATAATGTGATCAAGAAGAGTAAAAATACAAAGCTTGGGGATGCCCCCGTGGTTCATCCTAGAAAATTCCAAGAAGACTCAAGCGTCTAAGCTTGGGGATGCCCAAGGCATCTCCTTCTTCATCAGCAACTTATCAGGTCACTTCTAGTGGAACTATATTTTTATTCGGTCACATCATATGCACTTTACTTGGAGCGTCTGTTTGCTTTTATTTTGTTTTCTTTTATTTTCCTTGTTGCAATAAACTTAGTTGGAACTCAGAATTCTTGTGTGGGAGAGAGACACGCTCCGCTTTTTCATATGAATACTTGTATTCTTCATTATCATACTCGTATTCTTCGTTTTATATCTAGCTGCTGCAATTCCTTTTAGCTCATGTTTTTCATGCATCTGTTATTTAGAGATGTTAGTTCTCGTAGAGTAGTAGTATTCTCTTGTTTCATTGATAAATCATTTGGAGAGTTTTTGTTTAAATAAAGTGATTGGCGGTGGAAAGCAAAAAAAAGTTCATGCTTATAATAGTGCAAAAAGAAGCTTGTTTAGACTGTGGCTAGACTTTATCATGTCATGTTAGATATTATTTTAATTATATGCTTACTAGTTATTGATGTAACATGACTTTTCTCAAATATCTGAGAGTGCTTAATGTGCCATTGAAAGAATCATGAGTTGTTTTTATCATATCGAATCATAATATTATGGTATTGTCCTTCAAATGCTTTATTTGGTTGACTTGGCACATGCTTACACCATGTTATGACTACAAAACAGACACCTATAGCCTCTATGATCATTTAGTTTTTGACTTATAATACCATTTATGCTTTGATTAATAATGTTTTTGTCGCTATGCATGATTATGGCCATTATTGCTCTCTTAATTTGTCGCTCCCAGTCTTTTGCTAGCCTCCACCTGTACCGAGTATGAGCTTTACTCATGCATCCAACTCTCAAAAAGCAAAGTTTGCCAAATGTGTCCACCATACCTACCTATATATGGTATTTAACCGCCACTCCAAAGTAAATTTTTCATGTGCTACCTTTAAAACCTTCAAAATTAAACCTTTTTTGTGTTCTTGTTTTAGCTCATGAGGATGTAAGTAGACGATCTTTATTTCACTTGTTAATTGGACTCTACACACTGGACTAGTGGCACATCTACTTATTCAAATTGATAGAAGAGCTGGCAACGGGGTGCCCAGCCCCAAACTTGGTTACTATAAATTCTCTTCACTCTTTTTGCCCCTGATTTATCAGTTAAAGCAAAATTGTGTAAACAAAAGAGAAGATGGATGATCTACTGACCCTAGTAGAAAGAATGTACTTAAATGGGAGCCGCTCTTGTAAAGTCTAGTTAACTTTTGACGTACTGAATTGTCTGTTTACCATTCGTTGACATAAACATACGCATCTCTAAACAATTTTTTTCAATACCTATGTTTTTAAAATAAAAAGCTCTAGCACATGAGTTAATCCCTGCTTCCCTCTGCGAAGGGCCTTTCTTTTACTTTTATGTTGAGTTTTGATCTTCTAACTGTATGCAAAATTAAGAGAGCATAGTTATCATTCTGAGTATAATGTGCATCAGTCCCAAAGATTATTATTGATTGATTCATGATATGTTATTACTTGTTCTCAACTTATTTGTTTCTAGACACTGCTTGAACTTTGAAGGTGTCCTGGCATTTATGTTTTGCTCTCACTTTAAGGACAAGCGGAATACCATTTTGCTGTGTTTTCTTTATGCTCGAAACAAACATATAACTTCCAAGTGCATTATTATTCTTGATCTTTTGTTTGTGTTACTTTTCATGTTGCAACATGGTTGCTAAGTTTCATTGTTAGAATTATATCTATCATGCCTATGCTTAGAGTACTATGATCTCAACTTACAAATGCTTTTACAAATATGATGATCAAGATTATGTTGGTAGCATGTCACCTCAGAAATTATTTTGTTTTTTTACCATTTTACCTACACGAGGACTAGTAGAACTAAGCTTGGGGATGCTTGATACGTCTCAAACGTATCTATAATTTCTGATGTTCCATGTTGTTTCCATGCCATTTGCTACATGTTTTATATACACTTTATTTCATATTTATGGATTTCCTGGGACTAATCTATTAACAAGATGCCACAGAGCTAGTTCATGTTTTCTGTTGTTTTTGGTTTCAGAAAACTTGTTCTAGAAATATTATCGGAATTGGACGAAACAAAATCCCAGGGTCTTATTACTCTGTCACGTGCACGAAGTCCGGAGGAGACTCGGAGGGGGGCCCTGGGGCAGCCACACTATTGGGTGGCACAACCCCCTCTTGGCCGCGCCACCAGGTGGTGTGGGCCCCCTGGCCACCCACCGACATCGCCCTTTCGCCTATTTATACTCCTTCTCGGGAAAACCCTAAATACCAGAGCCTCCATCCACGAAAAGTTACGTAGCCGCCGTCATCGTAAACCCTGGCTTGGGAGGGTTCTGAAGCTCTCCTCGGCACCCTGCCGGGAGGGGAAATCATCACCGGAGGGCTCTACATCACCATGACTACCTCCGGAGTGATGCGTGAGTAGTTCAGACTTGGCCTACGGGTCCATAGCAGTATCTAGATGGTTGTCTTCTCCTCTTTATGCCACCATGTTTAGATCTCGTGAGCTTCCTAACATGATCAAGATCATCAATCTGTAATGCTACATGTTGTGTTTACTGGGATCTGATGAATATTGTGTAAAGTTGATTATAGATCTATATTTTATATGTTATTTGTGATCTTTCATGCTCTCCGTTACTGGTAGATGCTATGGACAAGTTGATTCTTGTAACTCCAAGAGGGAGTATTTATGCTCGATAGTGGGTTCATGCCTCCTTTTCATCTGTGCTTGAGTGAAAAAACGTGACGGATGGGGATGTGTTGTTGCCATTAGGGAGAAAACAACAATCCTTTGTCTAAGGATAATTTTATTGTTTACATTACGCATTTTACTTAATGCAATAGTCTGCTGCTTGCAACTTAATACCCGAAGTCTGCTTCGATTATTTTTGAGGGTGGATTATTAGTCATAGGTGCAGTTGGATAACGATCTATGTATCATGTTGTGATGCCTGCATGAATCTCATAGAATCATCATGTCTTGCATATGCACTACGGTGCAGGCTTTATATATGTCAATTTCCCAGCTGTAATTTGTTCACCCATCATGTTATCTATCTGTTTTGGAGAGACACCACTAGTGAAGTGTGGACCCCGGTCCATTCTTTTACACTGATAATACAACCACTCTGCAAACACTGTTTTCCTTTCATTCACTGCAATCATACATTATTTTCCACATTATACATCTAATCTTTTGTGTTAGCAAAACCGGTGAGATTGACCACCTCACTGTTTCGTTGGGGCAAAGTATCTTGGTTGTGTTGTGTGCAGATTCCACGTTGCTGCTGAGCTTGGTAGTGCGCCTTGCCAACATCAGTTGTCATCAACCTTCAGAAGTGATTTATTTCTCCTACTGGTCCGATTAAACCTTGGTTTCTTACTGAGGGAAAACTTGTTGTTGTACTCTTCATACCTTTCTGTTGGGGTCTCCCAACGAGCGTGTGTTCTCACATCATCAGGAACCTGCACACAAACACAAACTCTCTCTTGCCCCAACTTGCCGGAAGGTTGTCAATCTTCCGTTCTTGCTGATAGCAGGAGAATTAAATGTATAGAGTCTTGAAAAACAATAAAAGTAAAAACATAACATCGAGGAAACAATAATGAAAGTGTGTAAAAGAAGGTTTGCAATATTAGGAAAATAGGACCGAGGGCCATAGGTTCACTAGTGGTGTCTCTCCAAAGAAAACAAACATGTTGGGTGAACAAATTACAACTCGGCAATTGACAAATCATGAACATATACGGATACTATTATGACGAGATAAATTTCATGGGTTCTAACATTGTAGGAATTACGTCAAGGCATATGGACCGCTATACACCATGCATCCATATCTAAAAGTCCACCTCAAGAAAGCTATCCAGCAAATCCCGTGGTATTAAGTTGCAGCAATAAAGTGATTGCTATGTGTGCAACTGACAAATGCATTAAGATCTACACATAATGTAAGCATTGGTTCTCATCCATAGACAAGAGAACCATTGTTTTCTCCCTAGTGGCAACGACACATCATCCCCCCGCATGTTTCTGTCACTCGAGCGCAGGCAACAAGGAGGCATGAACCCACAATCTAACATATAAAGCTTCTCTTGGAGGTGAAAACAACTACATGGCCAAGGCAATCGTAAACAACAAAGAGCATTGCAAGAGAAGATTAAAACTCTCTACAATATTAAGTGAAGCATCTCAGATTGACATGAACAAAATAATCATAATCTCATGGTTCATCGGATCCGAGCAAACACAACATGCACAATTACATAATGGTGGTCTCGATCAGGTGAGGCAACTCACCATGATCTAAACATGGAGGCATAGGGGAGAGAACAACCATCTAGCTACCGATATAGACCTGTAGTCCCGAGATGAACTACTCACGCATATGTACGGAGGCGAACATGGCAATGTAGAGGCCTTCGGTGACGATCCCCCTCTCTGGCAGGGTGCCGGAGAAGGACTCCAGAAGCCCTATATTGGACTTTCGAGGTGAAGACGCCTCTCTGTATGTTTCATGGAAAGTAACTCTATCCCCGAAGTTTTTAGCGTAAAAGAAAAATTATAGGCGAAGAGAGGACGTGAGGCGGTGGCCGGGGCTCACAGGGGCCCACTAGGCGCGGCCAAGGGGGAGGCCGCGCCTGGCACCCTCCTGGTGGCCCCATGGCTCCCCTTTGTCTCTCCTTTGCACTCCGTCTTTGTTCCGGGTAAAAATTGATCTCCATGGATTTTCAGCCCTTTCCGAGAATATTTCCTTAAGAACTTTTCTAAAATAGAAAAACAGCCAAAAATAGCAACAACCCTAGGGCATCTTATTAATAGGTTAGTCTGTGAAACATCCAGAAAACGAAAGAAAACATGCGGAAAACAAAAGGTATTGGGTAGAAAACAAGCATGGAGCATAAAAAAGTATAGATGAGTTTGCAATGTATCAACATACCCAAGCTTAACTCCTGCTCGTCCTCGAGTAGGTAAGTGCTGACAAAATAATTTTTGAGGTGACATTAAGCCAACACAAAATTGATCAGCGTTATGTAAAACCATTGCAAAGCTGAGATAAAAGTACTTTAACAAAGGCATGATAAATATCATTTCAACTAATGTAAACTTAGCAACAATGTTGCACATGAAAAGTAACCCAAACAAAAGAAAATAAATAATGAAAGATGGAAAGCTATATGGTTGTTTCAATCATAAAGAAAAACATAATAAAGTGGTATCCAGCTAGTCCTTCGTGCGGTTGCAAAAAATAAAGATGGGATATTTAATTTTGTTCCCCTGATTCCTTAGTCTTGCTCGTTCTTCCCCACGCTCTAAACTTTTGCTCACTTTTCCCAGTTCTCTTAGCTGAAACTCTCGCAAAAGTTGAAAACTGCCGTTTGTCGTCCAGTCAATGCATTGCACGTCAAATGATGAGTTTGTGTTGACGAGTGGGGTCGGGTCCTCCTTTGACCGTTGCGTTTCTAGTGGGACCGCAAGGAAACACGTAAGCGAGCTTTTCTGAAGCTGAAACAGATCGACACCACCGCATCGCGCAGCCTCGCCCCCTCCACCGCCGCCCCATCCCCTTCGTCCCTGTTGTGCCGCGTTCGCGGCCTCCCCATCCCCTCCGCCGCATTCTCCGACACATATACCCCACCTCACCATCAACCCCACCTCACCATCAACCCTACCTCACCATCTCTGAAGCCATGTTGATCCAGGACCCCTGGAATGCCCTCAGCCGTGGAGAGGATTGGGTCGAATCAACGGCAGATACTTCATGGATGAGACCCGGGTAAGCAACGTTTCCCCTTGAATTGGTGTTCTAGCTTGTAAGTAAGGCTGTATTTGACATTTTTAGCTTGAATTGTTACAATTTCTCTCCTCTGCCCCGTGCTTAACTGTAGCCGTATGTTTGAACTAAATAGGATTGATCATGCGCTGGCTTTCCGGCTGGCAGCTAGAATGGAAACTAGTGTGCTGCGTGGTACTAAACCGCATTTTCTTCATTCGGTTTTTTATCTGGTTGTGATAGAAACAAACATTTTCTTCAGAGATTTTCTCACTACCCTCCGTTCAGCCTATCCGTGGAGCGATGCCGACGCTGTTGAATTGAGTTACTTTAGCAGTGCCGAGCAAAGATTTCTCCCACTAACTTGCGACGAGAATCTCGGGTTGTTTTTTACTCTAAATGCTGGCAGTCGTTTCAGTAAACTTCATATCGAGGTGCTTCAACCACGCGCAAAACCAGTATAGGGAAAGGGTGTTCAGAAATCATCAGTCTCTGCTAATAGCCAGCACCCCGAGACTCCTTGTAGGTCGAGACCAAATAAAGCGAGTGGTTCGTGGAGCCACAACATGTCTGCTACTGAATCTGCTGCCGTTAGTGTTGCTGCTTATCCTGTACCTGCTATGGTCGTTGTAGAAGAAGATGCAGAACCTGACGAGGAAGTGCCTTGAAATGATGATGAAGACGAGATGATGTACCCTGAACTGGTAGATAGAGTTAGTCAGCAAGCAGTGGATGATGAATATCTGGAGGAGCCCATGAGCCGAGCTAGGTTTGATGACAGTGACGATGAAGAGGATGCGAAGAACAATGACAACTCAATTTTAGATGAATATGATGGTGACGACATGCCAATAATTGAGTGGAACAGGGAGAATACTGAGCTTACTAGAGGCACCATATTCCAATCGATGGTGGACTGTCGGAATGCAGTAACTACATATTGCATTCTTACTGAAAATTCCTATAAGATTAAAAGGAGTGAGCCAAGAAGATTCACATTTTATTGTCCATATCATAGGTGTATGTGGACGTTTCATGCATCCCGTATGCTAAAGAGCAAACTGATTCAGGTACTCCAAGTTAATTGATTATTTTATTTCAGATAATTGAGTAATGTTTCTTATCCCTTATTTTTTACCCTTTATTTTGTTTCAGATAAAGAAAAACCCACACAATCACACATGTCCACCTGGAGGGGGAAGGGGAAAGGGGGAAGGTAAAATCTAAACTAGCAAAAACTCGATGGGTGGCAGATGCAATATTGGATTGGCTGAGGGAAAAACCTGGTCTTGGTCCAACAACACTCCAAGGGAAGCTTTTTTGAGAAGTATAAGATTGTATTCCTTACATGAGGATTTTCAATGCTAAATAAATGGCTCTCGACAGGATTAATGGTCAATGGAATGAAAGTTTTCAGTTGCTTTACACCTTCAAAGCTGAAGTGGAGATGGCTAGTCCAGGTAGTGTTGTAGAAATTGACAAGCATACAGTTCCATTCAAAATAAAAGGGAAGTCATTTGAGAAGGAGTGCTTCAGAAGGGTTTTTGTATGTTTCAAGGCTTGTTAGAAGGTGTTTCTTGATGAATGGAGGTGCGCAGAGAACGCCCATACACGCACAGGGCTTTTGTATGTTTCAAGAAATTGACAAGCATACAGTTCCATTCAAAACACACTATCGTCCCTCCAGAGTGAGAACGCCCAGACGCGCAACATGGTCTCAACGACCCTGCCGGGGGGGGTAGCGGACCTCCGGCATGGTTCGCGGGAAGAGGAAGGTGGGTGCGTTGAACTGCATCTTCACATACGTCGAGTCGTCGGTTGTGCTTTGGCTCTGGTTGGAGAGAAGAGAATGGGGAGGAGGCGGAGATTGAAGTGCGGAGGAGGAGGTTACGAGATGCGGTTTAAGTAGCCAAGGGAGAGGAGGGGTGGATGGAACCGCTGTTTTTCACACTGCATCGAGGCATTGCAGTTGTACTTTTTTTTGCATGTTTTCACATCACTCAGTCCGGCCGTGCCCTGATGTGTGGCTCGACGCGTGAAACGACGCGACAAATTAATCGAGCGTGCAACCGAATCAAGTTGTAGGTGTCGTGGCTAGGTGGCAACCGAATCACACCAGCGTGTGAGGCTAGGTGGCTGCGTGCATGGCAGCGTAGCCACTGAATCGCAGCCGTGCATGGCTAGGTGCCGACTGAATCGCAACCTTTTAAGTCGTGCATGCAAACTAGTCAACGCTGCGCTCATCAATGCCAACGTCGGGCGCATGCATAGCAGGCTGAAACGATGGCATGCATAAAAGTTTGACCGCGCGCGTGGGTATACTAGCAGGCTGAATTTAATTATCAACAAACTCGGCCCGTTCTACGACGTACTAAGAATACAACGGCCAAGAGACAATGCCACAGAAACGCAGCCGCACTTGTCAGGTCCAACGAGCGACACAGTCCCACATGGCCCCACTAGTCAGAGTTAACAGAAGACACAACAACACCGGGTGTGAGCATTCGTGAGAGTTTCACCTAAGGAGATGGGGAAAAGTAAGTAAAACTTTCAACTGTCGGGAAAAGTGAGCAAAACTAAGGAATCAGGGGCACATGAGTAATAATCCCAAAAATAAATGCCAGGACACCTTAAAAGTTTAAATGCTGACTAGATACAAATAATCTGAGAGCAAGATATACCACAATCATGAATCAATCAATAATAAATTTTGGGACTATGCACATTATACTCAGAATGACAACTATGCTCTCTTAACTGGTGCATAAAGTAAGAAGATGAAGACTCGACATAAAGGTAAAATAAAGTCCCTTCGCAGAGGGAAGCAGGGATTACTCATGTGCTAGAGCTTTGTATTTGATAAAACAGAGATACTGAAAACAATTTTGAGAGAGGTGTATATCTATGTGAACGAATGGTAATGAAAAACTTATCATAATCCATGTCAAGCAAAGTGTTTATACTTATGAGAGCGGTTTCCATTATTTTATTAGTTTGGCACTTCCCCCCACCTTTCGTTCACAAACCAGGGCTAGCTATGTTCATGGTTACCCACCAGCTTTCATCAAACCATGGGGAAGTGCCTTTTTAGCTACTCCCTTAATTTTAGAGATTGTACCATTAGCATGTGGGTCATAATAAGGGTGATCAATCATATTCTCCAATTTCAAGTAGTCATAGACCATCTTACACATAATAGATATCATGGAACCAAGGTTACAGTAAGCTATAAAGCTTTGATCATTAATACTAATTTTAACATAAGGCTCCCAATAATTTTCCAATTCGGTGAGGACTTGCCCATCTTGTAGAGGTATTTCTACTTCATTTAAATTTAGCTTACCAACCATCTCAAGGATTTTATCAAGTTTATCATGTATGTCATTTCCATTGTTTTCCATAAAGAGACAAGCTAAGATATTGATAGAATCTAGAGCTTTAATGTCCCCACATTCTAAAAAGTTTCCTTCTACCATCATGTCCAAAGCATGCTTGTACCAACCAAAGAGACCTAGATAGAAGCATCTGCATAATATATTTGAAGCAAGCTCAGGTTGTATTTTTTTGTGTGAACTAGAATCTTTCCCAAGCATGTTTAAATATCTCCCCACCTCTTTCTTTGAAGGTGAGGATCTCAGTCTCAGGAAACATAGCAAAAGGAGTAGAGCTAGACATACTAACAAAATAAACTAACAACACAAATAGAAGACTAGAAACTAGAGAACTAATTTTTTTGGGTTTCTGATAAAGAGAAAACAAAACAAAACTAAACTAAACTAAGCAAGAACAAAACAAAAGAAAGAGAGTGGAAGTGTGAGACTCTGCTTGCATCAAGCTATAAATGTCAGACAACGGCGCCTGAAGAAGTACTTGATGCTAACGTGATCACACGCTCGTTGGGAGACCCCAAGGAGAAGGTATGATGTAGTGTAGAGTAAGTTTTCCCCTAGTATGGAACCAGAGTTATCGAACCTGTAGGACTTTGTAGTCTTTAATAAGGATACTTTATCAACAACGCCAGAAAAGTAGTGGCATGTAGTTGATGAAGCATGGAATCTGCACACAAACACAAACTCTCTATTGCCCCAACTTTCTGGAAGGTTCTCAATCTTCCGATCTTGCTGAAAATGGGAGAATTAAACATATAGAGTCTTACAAAACAATAAAATTAAAAACATTTTAGCGAGGAAACAATAATAAAAAATTCTTAAAAGAAGGTTTGCAAAATGAGGAAAATGAGACCGGGGGCCATAGGTTCACTAGTGGTGTCTCTCCAAAGAAAATAAACATGATGGGTGAAAAATTATAGCTGGTAAATTGACAAATCATGAACGTATACCAATACTATTATGTTCAGATAATGTTCACGGGTTCTAACATTTTTAGTATTACTTCAAGGCATATGGACCGCTATCCAACATGCATCCATATCTAAAAGTTCACCTCAAGAAAGCTATCCAGCAAATCCATTGGTATTAAGTTGCAACAAAGAAGTAATTGCTATGTGTGCAACAGAAAAATGCATTAGGATCAATACGTAATGTAACCAATGGTTCTCATCCATAGACAAGAGCACTGTTGTTTTGTACTTAGTGGCACGCAACAAGGAGGCATGAACCCACTATCTAGCATATAAACCCTCTCTTGGAGGTGAAAACAACTACGTGGCCAAGGTAATAATAAACACCCTAGAGCATTGCAAGACAATATTAAAAATATCTACAAAAGTGAAGCATCTCATATTGACATGAAGAAAATAATCATAATCTCATGGTTCATCGGATCCCAGAAAACACAACATGCACAACTACATAACGGTGGTCTTGATCATGTGAGGAAGCTCACTAGACTCTAAACATGAAGGCATAGGGGAGAGAACAACCATCTAGCTACTGCTACGGACCCGTAGTCCCGAGATGAACTTCTCACGCATCTGTCCGGAGGCGATCATGGCGGTGTAGAAGCCTCCGGTGACGACCCCCTTGATGTGCAGGACTTGCACTCGTTGGGAGACCCCAAGAGGAAGGTTTGATGAGCACAACATCAAGTTTTCCCTCAGAAAGAAACCAAGGTTGAATCGACCAGTAGGAGGAAGGAGTAACTTCAGAAGGTTGATGCAGCTGAGATGGCAGGGCGCACTACCGGTTCAGCAGCAACGTGGAACCTACACAACACAAACAATTCACTTTGCCCCAACCAAGCAGTGAGGTTGTCAATCTCACATGTTTTGATGATAACAAAGAGGTTAAATATATAGTGTGGAAAACAATATGCGAACAATATGAAAATAGTAGCAGCAGTGTGAAAACAGTGGAAGAAGTGTGAAAGCAGTGGAAACAGTGTGTGTATTATAAGTATGAGAAAATGGACCGGGGTCCACAGTTCACTAGAGGTGTCTCTCCATAAAACATAGCTAACATGCGTGGTGAACAAATTATAGCTGGGCAATTGACAGATAAAGAACATTCATGACATAAAGGTTACTATGATATTCATGCGGGCATTACAATAAGATACATAGATTGTCATCCAACTGCATCTATGACTAATAATCCACCCTTCGAATATCATCCGAACAAACGTTGGGTATTAAGTTGCCAGCAAAGGATAATCGTAGTAATCAAAGTGTGTAATGTAAACAAAGTAAACAACGTTGTTTTCTCCCTAATGGCAACAACACATCCTCCATCCGTCACGTTTCTGTCACTCGAGCACAGATGCAAAGGAGGCATGAACCCACTATCGAGGATAAATACGCCCTCTTGGAGTCATTAGCATCTACTTGGCCAGAGCATGTACTAACAATGGAGAGCATGAAAGATCATAAATAACATACACATGAAGATAACATGATAGATTGATAATCAACAGACATAGCATTCAATAATCATCGGATCCTAGCAAACACAACAAGTAGCATTACAAATAGATGACCTGGATCATGTGAGACAGCTCAGGAGATCTAAACATGAGACATAAGGTGGAGATTACAACCATCTAGCTACTGCTATGGACCCGTAGTCCAAGGATGAACTACTCCCGCATCACTCCGGAGGCGGGCATGGTGGTGTCGACCCCTCCGGTGATGAAGTCCCCTCCCAATCTCGGGTTGACGATGACGGCGGCCTCGGGTGTTTCTTGGGACGAAGTGGTATATTTGTAGGGTTGACGTATTGGGGGGAATAAATAGGCGAAATGGCGATGGTGGTGGATGCCCGAGGGGCCCACACAACCCCCAGGCGTGGCCAGGGGGCGCGCCGCCCTATGGTGTGGCCCCCCTATGGCCCCCCTCCGGGCCTCTTCGGGACTCCGTGGAACCTTCGGGAATTATAAGTCTTCCGGGCTTCGAATTTTCCAATTGCGAGAATATTTCCAGAACAACTTTTCTGAAACTAAAAACAACAGAAAGCAGGGAACTGGCTCTATGGCATCTTGTCAATACGTTAGTCCGGAAAATCGATAAAAATGACATAAAGTATAAGGCAAAAATGTAGCATATGGCATGAAAACAACATGGACCATCATAAATTATAGATATGTTTATTACGTATCAACATTCCCAAGCTTAGTTCCTACTCGTGTTAGAGTAGGTAAACGATAAAAACACATAATTTCTGAGGTGACATGCTACCAACATAAACTTGATCATCTAAATTGTAAAAGAATAAGCATAGCTGAGACCATAGAACTTAAACACAAGCATGATAAATATAATTCTAACAATAAAGCATAGCAATCACCTTACATCATGAGAAGTAACACAAACTAAATATCATGAATAATAATGCACTCGAAAGATATACGTTTGTTTCAAACATAGAGATAACATAGCAAAGTGATATTTTGCTTGTCCTTAAGAGTGGGGAAAAACATAAATTCCAGGACACCTTCAAAGTTCATGAGGAACACTAGAACAAATAATTTGAGAACAAACAATAACACATCATGAATCAATTAATAATGTTTCTTGGATAAATGCACATTAAACTTAGAATGGCAACCATGCTCTCTCAACTGTGCATAAAGTTTGAATATGGAGACTCAACATAAAAGTAAAAGAAAGGTCCTTCACAGAGGGAAGCAGGGATCACTCATGTGCTAGAGCTTTTTATTTTATTAAACAGAGGTATTGAAAACATTTTTAAGAGAGGTGTATGCTGATGTCAACGAATGGTAAACAGAAAATACAATACGTCACAAGCCAACTAGACTTCACAAGAGCGGATCACATATAAGGATGCATCTGGGGAGAAGGTCATCCTATTTCTCTTTTGTTTACACAATTTTCTTTGGTGATAAATCAGGGGCAAAAATAGTTAAGAGAATTTGTTGTATTACTTTGGAGCTGGGCACCCCGCTGCCAGCTCTTCTATCAATTGGATAAGCGGATGAAGCCACTAGTCCAGGGTGTGAAATTCCAATCAACAAGTGAGATAACGATTCTCTATTTACGTCCACATGAGCTAAAACAGGAGCACAAAACAAGAGTAATTTTGAAGGTTTTAAAGGTAACACATGAGCAATTTACTTTGGAGTGGCAGTTAAATACAACATATAGGTAGGTATGGTGGACACATTTGTCAAACTTTGGTTTCGGGGAGTTGGATGCACGAGTAGAGCTCATACTCAGTATAGGTGGAGGCTAGCAAAAGACTGGGAGCGACAAATCAAGAGAGCAATAATGGCCATAATCATGCATAGCGACAAAAGCATCATTAATAAAAGCATAAGTGGTACTACAAGATAAAAAACTAAATGATCATAGAGGCTATAAGTGACTGGTTTCTAGTCATAAACATGGTGTGAGCATGCGCCAAGTCAACCAAATAAAACATTCAAAGGAGAACACCATAAATTTATGCTTCAAAATGACAAGAACAACTCATGATTCTTTCTAAGGCACATTAAACACTCTCAGCTATTCGAGACAAATCATGCTACAAAAATAACCACTAGGATTTATAATTAAAATAACATCTAGCATGACATGAAAAAGTCTAGCCACGGTCTAAACAAGCTTCTAATTGCACCGTTATAAGCACGAAAATTGTACTACTGCTTTCCAACACTAAGCATTTAATAATAAACAAAAAATCTCCAAGAGATGTAGCAATAAAACAAGAGAGTACTAACACAATACTACTAAAACTAACAGCTCTAAATAAGAGATGCAAGAAAAACATGAGCTAAACAGGAATTTTGCAGCAGCTAGAAGAAAACCTAAGAATACGAGCATAACAAGTATTCAAACGAAAAAGTGGAGTGTGTCTCTCTCCAAAACAAAGAATGATAGATTCCAAATATATTATTTCAGCAAGGAAAACAAAAGAAAACAAAATAAAAACAAACAGACGCTCCAAGTAAACTTCATATGATGTGACCAAATAAAAATATAGTTTGACTAGAAGTGACCTGATAAATTGTTGATGAAGAAGGGGATGCCTTGGGAATCCTCAAGCTTAGATGCTTGAGTCTTCTTAGAATTTTCTGGGATGAAACATGGGGGAACCCCAAGCTTTGACCTTGCACTCTTCTTAATCACATTATATCACCCTCTTCTCTTGACCCTTGAAAACTTCCTTCACACCACACTCAAAGAGTATTTCACATTAGAGGGTCAGTGCAACAATAAAAAATTCATGGGATCTGTATGGGAACAAGTGATATTGATAATTTTAAACATTATATACAACCATAGATGTTTCATGAAGCAAAGAAAACCTCTTGACATCGTAAAAGAGCAAATGCAAGAAAAATGGCAGAATCTGCCAAAACAGAATGGTCTGTAAAGACGAATTTTTTCGAGGCACTTACGTTGCTCAGATCGAAAAACTTAAAGAACGAAAAAGGTTCGTAATTAGCTGGGGAATAATAAAAAAAAATTCAGATCATTCTGATCTTTATGGATTTTATACGATTTTTACGGTGCACGGAAGAAATCTGTTTCCTGCACAGAAATCCAAAACCAACTCCAACTCTCGTCGGAAACTTTACTTGGCACAACTAAAACATGAAAATAAAGATACAAAGGATTTTCTACAGAATTATACAACCCCTTCACTCAAATAAAACAGAGAAAAATAAAGCAAAAATAAAACCATGGGTTGTCTCCCAAGAAGTGCTTTTCTTTAACGCCTTAATAATCAAGTGTTTTCAAGTGGAGAGGCATTCAAATAAAGATAAGGAAATTCCTTAATAATGCATTGTATTTTATATAAGTGAGTTTTAGAGGCTCCTCTCTTAGAACTTTTAGGATTACTATTCTCATCAAATAAATTTTCAGTAACAATCCAATCAAAATTATTTTCTTGGGCTTCATGCAGTGCTACCAATTTAAAGGGGGTTGGTATTTTATCCTCCTTTTCATTTTTAGATTCAGTTTTTTCAAGAGCACCAACAATATCTACACATGAGCCTAGCATATTGAAACAATCAAAGACTTTTCTAGCTTCTATAGCAATATCTCCAAATTCTTTAAGCATGGTTTCTATAAATAAAGTTCCTTTTCTCAATATCTTCAATGTTATTCAAGTTGAGGAACATATGCTATAGTATGGGATCAAGGTTAACAAACCTAGATTCTAACATGTGAATTAAAAAGTTGCAGCAGTTTCATAATTTGGGGCAAGTTCTACTATGGATCTTTCCTCAAAATTATCATGCTTACTAACATGATTAAAGAATTCTTTAATGGTACCCTTCCTAAGTATAGAACCACTACCAACTAGAAGATCTTTCATGGTAAACTTAGGTAACAACATGATGAAAAATAAATACGAGGTAACAAAAGTAATAACTAGAATAAGAACTAATATTTTTTGTTTTTGATAAAGAGAAGCAAACAAGACAGAATAAAATAAACTAAGCAAAACAAAAACAAATTAAAGAGATTGTAAGTGGGAGACTCCCCTTGTAGAAATTCTCTTCCTCCCCGGCAACGACGCCAGAAAATAGCTTGATGTGCGGGACTTGCACTCGCTGGGAGACCCCAAGAGGAAGGTTTGATGAGCACAACAGCAAGTTTTCCCTAAGAAAGAAACCAAGGTTGAATCAAACAGTAGGAGGAAGGAGTAACTTCAGAAGGTTGATGCAGCTAAGATGGCAGGGCGCACTACCGGTTCAGCAGCAATGTGGAACCTACACAACACAAACAATTCACTTTTCCCCAACGAAGCAGCGAGGTTGTCAATCTCACCGGTTTTGCTGACAACAAAGAGGTTAAATGTATGTAGTGGAAAACAATACGAGAACAATATGAAAACAGTGACAGTAGTGTGAAAATTGTGGAAGCAGTGGAAACAGTGTGTGTATTATAAGTATGAGAAAATGGACCGGGGTCCATAGTTCACTAGAGGTGTCTCTCCATAAAAGATAGCTAACATGCGTGGTGAACAAATTACAGCTGGGCAATTGATAGATAAATAACATGCCTGACATAAAGATTACTATGAGATTCGTGTGGGAATTACAACAAGATACATAGATCGTCATCCAACTGCATCTACGACTAATAATCAACCCTTCGAATATTATCCGAACAAACGTTGGGTATTAAATTGCAAGCAACGGATAATCACATTAAGCAAAGTGTGTAATGTAAACAATGTAAAGGAAGTAAACATCATTGTTTTCTCCCTAATGGCAACAACACATCCTCCATCTGTCACGTTTATGTCACTCGAGCAAAGATGCAAAGGAGACATGAACCCACTTTCGAGCATAAATACTCCCTCTTGGAGTCACTAGAATCTACTTGGCTAGAGCATCTATTAACAATGGAGAGCATGCAAGATCATAAATAACATACACATGAAGATAACATGATAGATTGATAATCAATAGACATATCATTCAATAATCATCGGATCCTAGCAAACACAACATGTAGCATTACAAATAGATGATCTCGATCATGTGAGGTAGCTCACGAGATCTAAACATGAGGCATAAGGTGGAGAGTACATCCATCTAGATACTGCTATGGACCCATAGTCCAAGGATGAACTACTCGCGCATCACTCCGGAGGCGGGCATGGTGGTGTAGACCCCTCCGGTGATGAATTCCCCTCCCAGCAGGGTGCCAGGGAGAGCTCCAAAACCCTCCCGATCTCGGGTTGACAATGACGGCGGCCTCGGGTGTTTCTCGGGACAAATGGAATATTTTTAGGGTTGATGTATTGAGGGGAATAAATAGGCGAAAGGGCGATTCGATGGATGCCCGAGGGGCCCACACCACCCCCAGTCGCGGATAGGGGGCGCCGCCCTATGGTGTGGCCCCCTACGGGCCTCTTCGGGACTCCGTGGAACCTTCGGGGATTCTAAGACTTCCTGGCTTCGAATTTTCCAATTCCGAGAATATTTTCAAAACAACTTTTTTGAAACAAAAAACAACAGAAAACAGGGAACTGGCTCTGTGGCATCTTGTCAATAGGTTAGCCCGGAAAATCGATAAAAATGGTATAAAGTGTAAATAAAACTTGTAGCATATGGCATGAAAACAACATGGAACGCCAGAAATTATAGATACGTTTATGATGTATCACCCCTCTTCGGCAGGGTGCCGGAGCAGGACTCCAGAAGACCTAGATTGAACTTTCGAGGTGACGACGCCTCTTTTTTTGTTTCGTTGAAACTAACTCCGTCCCCAAAGTTTTTAGGGTAAAGGGCAATTTATAGGCGAAGAGGAGACGTGAGGCGATGGACGGGGCTCCCAGGGGCCCACTGTGCACCCTCTTGGTGGCCCCCTGGCTCCCCTTCATCTCTCTTTCGGAATCCGTCTTTGTTCCGTGAATTTTTTTATCTTCGTGGATTTTCATCCCTTTCCGAGAATATTTCCTTAAGAACTTTTCTGAAATAGAAAAACAACAGAAAACAACAACTGGCCTGGGGCATCTTGTTAATAGGCTAGTCTGTGAAAACATCCAGAAAACAAAAGAAAACATGTGGAAAACAAAAAGTATTGGGTAGAAAACAAGAATTGATCATCAAAAATTATAGATACGTTTGCAATGTATCACTCTACCTCCGTGAAGGCTTAATGAATACTCCATATGATATTCTCACCGGCAACAAACCAAATATCTCTTACTTCCGTGTCTTTGGTTGTAAGTGTTTCTATTTGGTAAAAGGAGTTCGTTTGTCTTAACTCAAACCTAAATATCTTGAGGGTACATTCGTTGGTTATGGTTCCGAATCACACACTTATAGTCTTTGACAAGGCCTCACGGATTGTCATTGAATCTAGTAGTGGGTGTTTGAAGAAAATTATGGCTCCCAAGTGGCGCAATTTCATGTTTCTAATATATATGTTGAAATGCCTCAAGAAGCCATAGGAATAATGGGTGTGGGATTTTTCCGCCCCATTGAGGGACACCTTGTGGCGGATCAAGAAGAACTATGCTCTACTCAAGTGGAGCCGTCGTCCACATTAGAAGAACATGCTAATGGAGCAAGTGATGCACCAACCAAAGAACAAGTTCAAGACCATCCTCTTGTTGATCAAGTTACTATGCAAGAACCAAGTTATCCTATCATTCAAACTAGCGTAGATCAGGGCCAAAATCAACCTTCTTCATCTCTTGTTGAAGCAATCCATAATGATGACCAAGGCCAAGAAACTGGTCAAGACGGGGAGCCAAATGATCAAGATGATCAACTGATTCCTCCTCGCAACAATGAGGAGATCGAAGCCCGTCGTCAAGCAAGGTTTACTATAGCTTTGAATAAAATTGAATATTCCAATGATAAGGTGTTCGGTGATGTAAGAGGAAAAATATCCACAAGAGCTCAATTAGCAAGCTTTAGTGAACATCAAGCTCAATATCCATGGTGGGGCTAAATAAAGTGTTTGAGGCTCTTGAGGATCCAGATTTATTGGAAGCTATGCATGATGAATTCAATAACTTTGAGTGCAAGAAAGTGTGGAAGCTAGTTGAGAAGACCAAAGATTGCCGCAATATTATTGCAACATAATGGATATTCAAGAACAAGAAAGATGAGCATGATATTTTTATTAGGAACAAGGAAATATTGGTGGCTCAAGGATACTCACAAGTGGAAGGCATTGACTTTGATGAGACATATGCTCTCGCCGCTTGCCTTGAGTCCATCCTAATCCTTCTTGCATATGCATCTTTGCATAAGTTTAAATTGCAACAAATGGATGTCAAAAGTGATTTTCTAAATGGTCCATTAAAAGAGTTGTTATATGTTAAGCAACCACCAGGGTTTGAGGACCCCAACTTCCCTAACCATGTATACAAGATCGATAAGGCGCTCTATGACTTAAACAAGCACCACGTGCATGGTATGATAATTGTTGGGGGAATAGGTAAGGGGGTACCTTACTTACCCCCCACATGAACCGAAACATGATCCAGCCGGTTCCTACATTCTCACCCGGGTTATAACCTGGAGAAACTGGTTACGAGGTGACCAGCAAGAAAATGAAGACCTGGGTTATGCTCAAGCGTAACCCGGAAGAAGAAGCTGACCCAGCCCGGAGCCCGGGTCGGAGAGTACGGAGGCCCAAGGCCGGTGGAACGACCCAAGGTCAGTCAAAGAGTGCGTCTCATGGACAAACCGGATGAAGCGTCTTGAAGACCGGACGACGCAGCCACGCAGGGACTCCGATGACGGGTATAACCCGGATTACATTGTAACCCGGAGGACTCGCCCACTATATAAGGTGACGCCCTGGGACGTAGAAAGACAGGTTCTAAGTCAATAGCAATAAGACTCGAGACATCGGAAGCCGAAATTGCTCCTTGTAATCGAGACATTGTTTTCCCAATAGTAAGAAGGCAGGAGTAGGTTTTACCCTCAATAAATGGGCCAAACCTGGGTAAACTCGCGTCTCTCGTTTCCACCCTAACCCTTCCGAAACTTCGCTCAATAACAATGGCCTCACAATCTAGTACTCAGAAGAGGACACTTGTCGTGAAAACCCCACAACAACAACCTTAGAGAATTGTTGAAAGACCGTGGGTTTGAAGTTGGGAAAATTGATCCCACCCTTTTCACAAAGAGGGTTAAGGGGGAGATTTAAATATGCCAACTATATGTGGACGATATTATCTTTGGCTCAAATAATCAAGCTTTCAATGATGAATTTTTAAAGCTTATGACTGACGGGTTTGAGATGTCTATGATGGGAGAGATCAAATTCTTCCTTGGCTTTGAGATTAATAAATTGGCTCATGGGACTTTCATTTCTCAAGACAAGTATATCCAATACATGCTCAAGAGGTTCAACTCCAAGGTGCTAAAGGGAAGATCACTCCAATGCAAACCAAGTGTCATCTCAAGCGCAATCCTGATGGTAAAGATGTGGACCAAAAGTTCTATCGTTCTATGATTGGTTCTTTTCTTTATCTTTGTGCTTCTAGACTCTGTATTGTGTTGAGTGTAGGGGTGTGTGCAAGGTATCGAGTGACACCTAAGCAAAGCCATTTGACGGCGGTCCATAGGATCTTTCAGTATTTGCTTCATACCTCAAGGTTTGGGTTGTGGTACCCAAAGGGGGCACATTTCTCTCTCTGTGGGTACACGTACTTGGATTGGGCCGATGATCAAGATGATAGGAAATCGACTTCTGGGGCTTGCCAATTCCTTGGTAGGTCCTTAGTGAGTTGGTCTTCTAAAAAGCGAACTTGCATATCTCTCTCTATCGCTGAAGCCTAGTATATGGCAGCTGCTAGTGCTTGCACCCAATTGTTGTGGATGAGGCAAACTCTTAAGGAATATGATGTTCATTGCGACAAAGTGCCTCTTTTGTGCGACAATGAAAGTGCTATCAAGATTTCTTACAACCCGGTGCAACATACAAGAATGAAGCATATTGATATACGCCATTACTTCATTAGAGATCATGTTGCTGATGACTCCCAAGTGCAGGAGATCAATTGTAGTACCTTTCGATAAGTATTTGAGTGTCGAACCCACGAGGAGCTGAAGGTAAGCTATCTATTCTCTAAAGCCCTATAACCTTCTTATATGGCTGTTTATGCAAAGCAATAAGTTTGACTAAAAGGAACTAACTAATTAAAAGCAAGTGACGTGGAGTGTGGTTTGTCTAGTAACTAGTGAAGCAAGTTTAAAATGCAAGTTTATAAGCAAGTTTCACAAGTAGCAAGAAACAAATATCTCAAGTATCTCAAGGGAGCAAGTGTTCTAGCAATAGGTGTTTCGTTCGTGTGATTGTCACAATTAGTGAAGCACGTGTTTTAGTCTTAGTTGTTTCTTCTAGGAAGTGAAAGTAAAGTATAGGCACCTAGAGGGGGGGTGAATAGGTGCTACGACCAATTTTAATTTTTCTCAAGATTTAGGCTTGACAAGAAGGTAAATTCTCTAGATTATGCAACTAGGGGTGAATTTACCTATATGACAAGGCAAGCAATTAAGGCAACTAGAACAACACTTAATACAACTAGTACAACAATAAATGTAACAAGTACTAGTAAGTAAATAGGGAGGAACGAAATAACCGATAGAAGCACACGGAGACACGATGTATTCCCGAGTTCCTCCTTGTTAAGGGAGTACGTCTCGTTGGAGGGGTGTGAGCTCGCCACGAAGGCCTACTCAACGCCACGAAGGCCTCACCCTATTCTCCGATGAACTCCGCCACAAAGGCCTAGTTCACCTTCCACTATAGAACCCCTTTGAGGCGGGGATCGAATCCTTTACAAACAAGTTTGGGGCACACACCCACAACTTAATTGGGGGCTCCCAACACTCACAAATCACCAAGAGTAGCAAGAAGCCTAGGTTCTCCACATGAGGAAACCCTAGGCCAAGATTCCTCAAGCAAAGGAGAGGGGAAATGAAATCCGGTTGGTGAAGACGTAGATCGGGGCCTTCTCCTTCAATCCACCAAAGATCTAGGCTTTTGGGTGGTTGGATTGGGAGATCTAGCAAGGTGGTTGAGCTCCAACAATGGTGTCTTTAAGTCTGGTCGAGCTCACTGGAGGTAGATGGAGGGGAGGGGGTATTTATACCCCCCATAAATGCAAAGAGCCGTTGGAGCAATCCTGGCGAAAATCACACCGAGACCGGTGTAAAGACCGGAGACTCCGGTCTGGGCCGGAGACTCCGGACAGTTTCCGGTGTCCCAAATCTTCAGAGATTATCCACTCCGGAGACTCCGGTCTGGTGGACTGGAGACTCCGGTCTTGGTGCTTCGAATATGCACAGAGGGAGTCTGTGGTCTTGCGAATGAAGGAAAACAATACTCACACCGGAGACTCCGGTAAGTATCCGGTAAGTCTCCGGTGTGGGTACAGTGCGCGACACCACCAAGTCCTTAGCGAAATTCTTTGAAGGAAAGCCCACACCGGAGACTCCGGACAGTCTCCGGACACTCTCCGGTGTGGGTACAGTACGCGACACCAGAATTCCTTAGCGAAATCCCTGGAGCAAATATCCACACCGGAGACTCCGGTCTGGTAGACCGGAGACTCCGGCCTGGAGAAAATTCCAGAGAACAGAGAATTGGACAACAACTCCTTTTTGTACCTCAGCACCACTAATGATAATACGTTGAAGTAAACCCCTGAAATACATCAACACCTATTAGATTACATGTGTTGTTAACAAACACCAAAACAAGATGATTTAAGCGCGTTTGCACTTTCAATCTCCCCCTTTTTGGTGTTTGATGACAACACACATAAATTGGCAATTAAATCATAGCTAGGCTAAGTTTGTAAAAGATAGAGCACTCACAAAGTGAGCTCCCCCTATTTTTCACAAACAAAGCCCCACTTGAACAATCATTAGTGAACAATTACAAGTAGTAGAGACAAGGATAAAGCATACTGAATAATGATAAATATAAGATAGCTTCACCACAAGGTCTCTCACAAATAACAACCATAGTTCACTAAACACGTAAATCGAAATCAACTAAGATAGTGGGAACACAAGCCATAAGAGGCAAATCAAGTTCAACGACTTGTGTTCCGAAGCAAATAAAGCAAAGTGGAGAAGCCAAGCCAAAGCTACTTCTCCCCCTTTGGCATCGAGACACCAAAAAGGGGCGAAGAGAACAACGTGGTCCAACAGGCTCAGTCCTCATCCTCGTAGTCCTCATCATCATCCTCCCCTGGTTCTGTGTCACCATCATCATCATCAGCTCCACTCCCAGCATCATCATCATCACCGGAGGCAAAGTCACCAAGGTCCTCATCCTCTGGATCATCCTCAGGCTGATCATCAACAAAGTCTTCCTCAATCTCCGGGGTCCTAGCACGGTGAGTCGAGGTAGAAGGAGCCGAGGTGACATCCTCAAAGTCACCCCAAGGAAACTGATCAATGTTCCACCCCTCATAGGACATAGTCACAGAAGCGGTGGGGGGTGGGTGGAGTAGTGGGAGGAGTACCATAGGAGGTGTAGCACCAAGGCCCGCATGGTCATGCAGCTTGGTGATCATCTTCTTCAGCTCGCGTCTCTCCTTATAAGCAGCATGGTTCTCCTTGTGCACAGCCACAGTCATGCATAGAATGTTACGCTGGAACCATGTGAGCTTCTTCATCTCATCCTGGGTCTCCTCCCTGCTAGAGCGGCGAGAGGGAGGATCGGCATTCTTCCTAGAGCCAGAAGGTGCCTCAACATCCCCATGGGAGTGTCATCATCACGAGAGCGTCCGGTCAGAATCTGGAGAGAGCCAACAGGGTGCACAGTGTCGTGGGCTAAGCCAGGCAGCTGGTCAAGAATGAGCCTCATCACATATGGAGCGTAGACAGGCACCTTCTTGATCTCAATCATAGCACAGTAAATCTCCTCCTTAATAAAGTGCATCACATCAATCTCAAAACCCTCTCCATCAGGGCCAGCAAGGTGACACTGGAAGGCCTGATAAAGGAGGTTCACTAGGCCACCACGAATAGCATCAACATTCCCCACCTTGGGAGCAATGTTGCAGCGAAAGAGACGAAGGCAAACGTTGTAGACCCTCTTCAGATTCTTGGCAGTGCCGCAGCTGGAGAGCTTGTCATACATAGGAGCCATGCGCTTCTTATCATAAGCAACTCCATGAACGTGCATACGCTCACCATTCCCTTCTCCCCAAGGGTAACCAAGAAGCTCAGCAAATCGTTCCATGGACGACTCGCACTCCACTGTCCCAGACATCCACTTCATAGTGACCTTCTCATCTTCAGCAAGAGTGACAGTGGCAAAGAACTGCTGAATAATAGGAGGGTTGTAGTTCTGCTGAATGCCCAAGATGCTCGAGACCCAGCTTCCTAGTGATCCAGACTGCCTCCTCAAAGTACTCAGATCTGCCAAGTGCCTCTAAGTCAAGGACTTTCTGTGGACACACGGGCTGCCTGAACTGAGTATAGATCTCCTCCATGATCAACTCGGACTCCCTCCTCCAATAGTGGGCTGTATGAGCAGTGCGGGGCATCTCGAAGAAAGGACGACCCCTCATAAGCATGTACTCCTTCTTGCTCAAGGAAACCACTGAGGATAAAGAATCATATCTTGCCTTCTTTGCAATTTCAGCATTCATTCTGCTCTCGTGCTTGTTTTTCTGACGCCTCTCACTCTCAAAGGCACCCCTCTGACCATAAAGACCGGTGGCTTCATCAATAACCATATAGTTGCGGGAGTGAGGACGAGAACTACGCTTGACCACGGCCTTCTGCTTTTTTCCTGAAAGCCAACACAAACGAAACAACAACAGAGAAAACAAAAAAAATGAGCATACATGTCCAACGAGGTGCAGAAACACTACAGATGCACCAGAAGACGCAGCTGAAAGAACCACACCGGAGTCTCCGGCCCGAGACACCGGAGTCTCCGGTCTGACACACCGGAGTCTCCGGTCCGAGACACCGGAGTCTCCGGTCTGAGACACCGGAGTCTCCGGTCTGGTAAACAGCAAAGTGCAGGGTTCTTAACAGGGGGTGCTACTGGTGAATCTAAGCATGTTCTGTACACAAAAACTAGCCAGAGGAAGTTATACCAACAGAAGGTGCATCATCCCCAAAGAAATCACCTAGTTTTTCAGATCTAGATGCAAAATAGAGAAAACACGGGGGGAGATGATGTACCCTTGCTTCCTTGGCCTGCCATTGTCCCTCCCACGGATGGGAGAGGCAAGGGGGAGGTTGGGGGCGGAGGAAATCGCCCGGGACGGCTCCTGGCGGTGGCGGCGGCGCAGCAGTGCTTTGGGGGGGCGTGGGGGAAGTGGGGAATGAAACCCTAACTTCCCTCAGCCCCCAGTTTAAATAGCACCCGCAGCACACCGGAGTCTCCGGTGTTAACACCGGAGTCTCCGGCCTGACCGGAGTCTCCGGTATGGTACACCGGAGTCTCCGGTCTTTCGCCAGAAACACTATCCAAAAGAACATGTAATGCTCAAAAACAACAAACATGAGTTTTTGGCACGAAAAACAGGAGCAACACAAGGAGGGAAAAATGTACTTAAAAACAACGAGAAGGAAAACGAAGAACATCAAATGGTGAGTACATCCCTTAACAAAAAATGCCAAAAGCTCGCAAATAAGAACCAATTCTTTACGGAAGAGGTTGGTGGCCTAGGCCACCATGTAAGAGTTTATGGTATGCAACCGCGAAGATATATCTTGGGGGCATTGCCATTCCTCAACATTGAAGCTCACAATTCTACATTAGAAAAAGAGAGATTACAATGAATTTTTGCTTTGGGCATAATGGGGGGAGGGAGAACCCAATGTGTTAGGATAACACTCCCCCTATGTCCATGCCTACACCTAGACTCAAAAACGTTTCATCTATAGGGGTGTGTGCAAGATAGTCAAGTCAAGCTCCTTGAATCAATCACATTTAGCTCATTCCTCAAGAACAAGAATCTTGCATCATCAAGTGGCTTCGTGAAAATATCCGCAAGATTGTCCTTGGTGGGCACATAACTTAGTGCAATGTCTCCTCTTGCCACGTGATCACGGATGAAGTGGTGGCGGATCTCAATGTGCTTCGTCCTTGTGTGTTGCACCGGGTTGTAAGCAATCTTGATGGCACTTTCATTGTCACATAAAGAGGCACTTTGTCCAAATGGACACCATATTCCTTAAGAGTTTGCCTCATCCATAACAATTGGGTGCATGCACTAGCGGCGGCAACATACTCGGCTTCGGCGGTGGAGAGTGAAATGCAATTTTGTTTCTTCGAGGACCAACTTACAAGGGACCTACCAAGAAATTGGCAAGCCCCGGAAGTTGACTTCCTATCATCTTGATCACCCGCGCAATCGGAATCCGTATAACCATTGAGAGAGAATTGTGCCCCCTTTGGGTACCACAAACCAAATCTTGGGGTATGAACCAAATAACGAAAGATCCTATGAACCGCCACTAAGTGGCAATCCTTAGGAGCCGCTTGATACCTTGTACACACACCTACACTCAAAACGATATCGGGTCTAGATGCACAAAGATAGAGCAAAGAACCAATCATAGAACGATAAAGTTTTTGATCCACATCCTTACTCCCTTTTGGATTGCGTGATAGATGACACTTGACTTGCATAGGAGTGGTTTTGATCTTTGCCTCTTGGAAGTTAAACCTCTTGAGCATGTCTTGAGTATACTTGGCTTGAGAAATGAAGGTACCACGGGCCAATTGCTTGATCTCAAAGCCAAGGAAGAATTTAAGCTCACCCATCATAGACATCTCGAACCTGTCAGTCATAAGCTTAGAGAACTCATTATTGAAAGCTTGGTTAGTTGAGCCAAAGATGATATCGTCCACATAGAGTTGGCATATGAAAAGCTCTCCCTTTACTCTCTTGGTGAAGAGAGTGGGGTCAATCTTCCCAACTTCGAAACCACGATCATCTAACAACTCCCTAAGGTGCTCATACCAAGCACGAGGTGCTTGTTTGAGACCATAGAGAGCCTTGTCAAGTTTGTAAACGTGGTTAGGAAAGTTGAGATTCTCAAACCCCGGAGGTTGCTTGACATATACCTCCTCTTTTAGAGGACCATTCAAGAAAGCACTTTTCACATCCATTTGTTGCCATTTGAAATTATGTGAGGATGCATAAGCAAGGAGGATACGGATGGACTCAAGGCGAGCCACGGGCGCGTAGGTTTCATCAAAGTCAATGCCTTCAACTTGGGTGTAACCTTGAGCAACCAATCTTGCCTTGTTCCTAATGACAATACCATTCTCATCTTGCTTGTTCTTGAAAATCCACTTGGTGCCAATAACATTGTGACAATCCTTGGGTTTCTCAACCAATCTCCAAACTTTGTTGCGCTCAAAGTTATTGAGCTCATCATGCATAGCTTCAACCCAATCGGAGTCCTCAAGAGCTTCAACACTTTCTTAGGCTCACCATAGAGATATGAGCTTGATGTTCACAAAAATGAGCCAATTGCCTTTCTAGTGGACCTTCTAGTTTGAACATCCTCCAAGACCTTGTCATCTTGGGCATCAATTTGCTTCAAAGCTCTTCTTATCCTTTTGATGCGACGGGCTTCGATCTCCTCATTATTGCGAGGAGGGATCACTTGATCATCTTGATCATTTGGGTCCCCATCTTGACCAACATGGCCTTGATCATCAACATTGTCATCAACAATATCTTCAATACTAGCTTCATCTTGAGAAGAGGATGACGAGGATGAATGATCTTGGCCTTGATCTTGACTCGCATTAGTGAGAGGAGTGGGTACGACTTGCGGAGTCACTTGATCAATGAGAGGAGGGTCTTGAATATGTTCTCGGTTAGGTGTAGTGGTTGGCTTCTTGGCTTGATCTTCAAATGTAGAGGAGGGCTCCACTTGGGTAGAGCATAGTCCTTCTCGAGTCGCCATAAGGTGTCCCTCGATGGGGCGGAAGAATCCCACGCCCATCCTTCCTATGGCTTCTTGAGGCATTTCAACATCTACATTTGAAACATGAAATTGCGCCACTTGGGAGCCGTCATTTTCCTCGAAAACCACACTACAAGATTCTATGACAATCCGTGAGGCTTTGTCATAGACTCTATAAGTGTGGGATTCGGCACCGTAACCAACAAAAATACCCTCAATAGTTTTGGATTGAAATTTCGACAACCTAATACCCTTGATCAAATAAAAGCACTTACAACCGAATACACGGAAGTAGGATACGTTGGGCTTGTTGCCGGTGAGGATCTCATATGGGGTCTTGCACAAGCCTTTGCGGATGTAGAGGCGGTTGGAGGAGTGGCATGCGGTGGATATGGCCTCGGCCCATAAATATTGGGGAGAAGAGTACTCCGCCAACATGGTCCTTGCCATATCCAAGAGAGTGCGATTCTTCCTTTCGGCAACACCATTTTGTTGAGGAGTGTAAGTGGCGGAGTATTGGTGGCGAATGCCTTCTTCACTAAGAAATTCATTCAATGTATAGTTCTTGAACTCCGAACCATTATCACTCCTAATAGCCATGATTTGCACATTGTGTTGACGTTGCACTTTGTTGGAAAAGTCGATGATGGTTTGTTGGGTCTCACTCTTGCACTTGAAGAAATAAACCCAAGTGTATCTTGAGTAATCATCGACAATCACCAAGCAATACTTCTTGCCGCCAAGACTTGCCTCGGGCACGGCACCAAAGAGATCAACATGGAGAAGCTCCAAGATCCTCTTTGATGAAATAATAGTCTTGGCCTTGTGCACAATGTCATGCATCTTCCCTTCAACACACGACCTACAAACACGATCCTTTGCAAAGGAAACATTTTCTTTTAGTCCAACAATAAGGCCACTTTTGTGAAGACTTTGCAAAGTTCTCATGTTGACATGGGATAGGCGGCGATGCCACAACCATCCCAAGTCCGCCTTCCCGAAAAGACACATTGCTTGAGTGTTGGTTGACTTCGAAAAGTCCACCACATACAACTCATTTTCAACATGTCCCACGTGAACGACGTCAAGAGTCTTGCTTCTCAAAAGGACCACAATATCACCATCAAAGAAGACGGAAAGACCCATCTTACTAAGAGAACGGACGGAAAGTAAATTGTAACCAAGGGATTCGACAAGCTTGACGTTCACGATAGTGATATCGGGAGCCACCACAACCTTGCCAAATCCGGATACCTTAGACTTGGACGAGTCCCCATAGGTGACGGTTGCTTGGATGTCATTTGGTTGCAACTCCGTCACAAGTTCTTTGCTTCCGGTCATATGATTAGTGCATCCACTATCAAGAATCCATTTAGTCCCACCGGAAGCATAGTCCTGCAAGAGATCATTGACTAGAGTTAGGACCCAAGTTGGGTCCCTTCATGTTAGCAACAAGGGTCTTTGGAACCCATATAGTGTAGTCAATAAAACCCTCAATAGGACCAACATATTTAGCTTGCACAACACCATAATAATCAACATATAAGAAATGGTGTGGGTTGTTAGTTCCCGCGGAGGTGCTACGAGTAGTGTTGTCCCTAAAGACAATACCACCCGAAGCACCATGCTTGTTCTTCTTCTTGTTATTCTTCTTCTTGTTCCTTTTCTTGGCTACATAGCCAAGACCTTGCTTTCCCACTTGTTGCCTTGGAGCACTCAATTGTGGTGTAGAAATGACCACATTAGAGCTTGGGGCAACCACTTGTGGGGTGGCAAGCACCACCTTTTCAACTTGAGTGCTTTTGCCCTTGAGCCTTGCTAGCTCATCCTTCAACCTAGCATTTTCTTCAATAATATTTGCATGATCACAAGAAGAAGTAGAAGTGCTAGGATGGTTAGATTGAGTAAGTTGAGTTTGAAGTTGTTCATGCAACTCTTTGAGGGATGAGTGTTCGCTTTCCAAAGCTTTGTGAGCAATGGTTAGCTTTTCAAACTCCTCGGTTAGTTTACCATGACCAACCCCAAACTCTACTTTATCCTTTTTAGCCTTTTTATATTTAGCAATAGCAAGATCACGTTCCTTAATGATTTTAGAGACAAGTTCATTATGAGTAGTTTCAATAGTTTCAAGTTCATCCTCTAGAGAAACTCTACCATCATGCTCTTCTTCAAGAGTCATTGAGAGGGATGCAATTTCATCCGCATCCCTTCTCTCAATCTCACCTTTCTTCTCAAGGGCCTCTTGGGCCTCTCCCAATTGCCTCATGAGGTGCTCAAAGTACTTCTTGGTCTCCCTTGCATGTTAGACATAAATCGGTCCAAAGAGGCCCTTTCCTCTTCTTCTCTAAGACTTGCAATATGTTCTAGTTCACTAGGGGTCTTAGAGTTAGGAGAAGATGATACCTCCGTGGCCTTAGCCATGAAGCACTTGGCATTGCGTTGAGGAAGATTTTCATTGGGGGATTCAAAGAGAGATGACGAAGATGGAGTGGAAGCAATAGCTAGAGCGGCCACTTCACTTGTGGTTTCTTCTTCTTCATCACTCCCGGAATCATACTCCTCTTGAGTCAAGAGCACAAACTTGGTGGGGGTCTTCTTGTTGAAAGGTTTCTTCTTGAAGTGAGGTTTCTTGTATTCAACCTTGGACTTGTCCTTGCGGATGAGATTCCGCTATGGTTCTCTTATTCTCATAGGGGCACTCCGCAATGAAATGGTACTTGTCTTGGCAATTGAAGCAAGATCTCACTTTTTGAGCCCCATCATTACCATAACGAGACTTGGTCTTTTCCTCAACAAATTTCTTGCCTTTTGGGGGATTGTTCCAAAACTTTTGCACGGTGAGAGCTATTAGATCCTTTAGAACGGGATCATATTCTTGTTCCTTCAATGGAGGCAATGCTTCTTCACCATCTTCATCATTCTCAACTTCTCTTGCCAACACCTTGGCCTTCAAAGCAACGGAAGCTCCTTGATGCATCCCAATGGCCCTAGCACGGTTGTCAAGAGCATTCTTGGTTTGCACTTTGTAGGAGCTCAATTCTTGCATGACTTGGGTAGAGGTCATGGTGGAGAAATCATGTCACCCTTGAATGCTCTTCATATCCGTGCCCTCAAAATGCATTACGGCAATTATGAACTTCCTCTTGATCCAAGCATCATCAATATGTGTTGCACCCGCATTAGAGAAAGCGGTGGCAAGAGATTTGAGTCTTCGATACATGTCAACATGATCTTCTCCATCCGCATGAAAAATCCTTCGGCCTCATTGGTCAAGGTGTCATAGCGATTTCTTTGCATGCTCTCATTCCCAACAAACATGATGACAAGTGCATCCCATGTTTCTTTGGCGGTGGAGAAGTGTTGAAGATGCGGCATGTGATTGGGACCCACGGCTTGATGAAGGATGGATAAAGCGGTGTAATTGAGTTGGCAATCTACAACCTCTCTTCTTGTGAGATTCTTGGGATCATATGGCTTGTATCCATCACGAGTGATTCTCCAAAGATCTATACAAGAAGAGTTCAAGTGAGTCTCCATGTAGTATTGCCATTCACGAAAAGAATATGCATCAATTTTAGGTGGATCTCCCCTAGGAATTATATGAGAAAAGGGAGGGAGGATCGGGAGAATATAGGCCTTCAACGGCATGATATCCTTCCTTTCCACTCGCACCCTTCTTAGCGGATTGTTCGGCGGAAGCAGTTTTAAGTGGTTCACCATCAACCCCAATCTTGGCACCTCCGTTTCCGGAGGGGATGAGTCGACCACCTCCGGTTCCTTGGCTTTGAGGAGAGTTGTCATGAGTAGACGCAACTCCTCAAATTTAGTGTCTATGGATGAGGTCAATGATTCTCTCAAAGCATTGAGATCATTCATGGACACATTTCCTTCGGACGGAGCGTCATCCTCATCACCCATACTTAAACCTTAGGCGGTTAAGCCCGATAGAAGAGCCGAGGCTCTGATACCAATTGAAAGTAAAGTATAGGCACCTAGAGGGGGGGTGAATAGGTGCTACGACCAATTTTAATTTTTCTCAAGATTAGGCTTGACAAGAAGGTAAATTCTCTAGATTATGCAACTAGGGGTGAATTTACCCTATGACAAGGCAAGCAATTAAGGCAACTAGAACAACACTTAATACAACTAGTACAACAATAAATGTAACAAGTACTAGTAAGTAAATAGGAGGAACGAAATAACCGATAGAAGCACACGGAGACACGATGTATTCCCGAGTTCCTCCTTGTTAAGGGAGTACGTCTCGTTGGAGGGGTGTGAGCTCGCCACGAAGGCCTACTCAACGCCACGAAGGCCTCACCCTATTCTCCGATGAACTCCACCACAAAGGCCTAGTTCACCTTCCACTATAGAACCCCTTTGAGGCGGGGATCGAATCCTTTACAAACAAGTTTGGGGCACACACCCACAACTTAATTGGGGGCCCCAACACTCACAAATCACCAAGAGTAGCAAGAAGCCTAGGTTCTCCACATGAGGAAACCCTAGGCCAAGATTCCTCAAGCAAAGGAGAGGGAAATGAAATCCGGTTGGTGAAGACGTAGATCGGGGCCTTCTCCTTCAATCCACCAAAGATCTAGGCTTTTGGGTGGTTGGATTGGGAGATCTAGCAAGGTGGTTGAGCTCCAACAATGGTGTCTTTAAGTCTGGTCGAGCTCACTGGAGGTAGATGGAGGGGAGGGGGTATTTATACCCCCCATAAATGCAAAGAGCCGTTGGAGCAATCCTGGCGAAAATCACACCGGAGACTCCGGTGTAAAGACCGGAGACTCCGGTCTGGGCCGGAGACTCCGGACAGTTTCCGGTGTCCCAAATCTTCAGAGATTATCCAGTCCGGAGACTCCGGTCTGGTGGACCGGAGACTCCGGTCTTGGTGCTTCGAATATGCACAGAGGGAGTCTGTGGTCTTGCGAATGAAGGAAAACAATACTCACACCGGAGACTCCGGTAAGTATCCGGTAAGTCTCCGGTGTGGGTACAGTGCGCGACACCACCAAGTCCTTAGCGAAATTCTTTGAAGGAAAGCCCACACCGGAGACTCCGGACAGTCTCCGGACACTCTCCGGTGTGGGTACAGTACGCGACACAGAAATTCCTTAGCGAAATCCCTGGAGCAAATATCCACACCGGAGACTCCGGTCTGGTAGACCGGAGACTCCGGCCTGGAGAAAATTCCAGAGAACAGAGAATTGGACAACAACTCCTTTTTGTACCTCAGCACCACTAATGATAATACGTTGAAGTAAACCCCTGAAATACATCAACACCTATTAGATTACATGTGTTGTTAACAAACACCAAAACAAGATGATTTAAGCGCGTTTGCACTTTCAGGAAGGAGCCATGAATATGTATAGTCAAGTAAATGATCTACAACCCCTTATGATGGATCATGTGGCCAAGTAAATGACTGCACAAGATTGATTAAGACATAAAGTACCACCATAGCCTTACGTTCTAAGGTCCCCTATATATATCCCCCAATAACTTAACTTTGTGGCTCGGTCTCAGGAAACTGTCACTCCCAAGTCACCACCACTCCATTATGCTACCGGTGATCACCTTACATGCATTCCCCAACATATGCGTGCACTCATATATTGTACATAAAGACAATCATAGAGGATAACAAACTTGTATGCAACCAATCAACGAACTATTTCACCATTGCCAAGAACAATTCACTACTCAAACATAGACGGGGAGACACAATACATCAAGGGAATATAGTATTGCATCATACATCGTGTTTGCCAAGAGATTACAATGGAGAGATGGAGCTGATCTTGCTGTAGATGTTGATGATGAACACGCCGGAGGGGGGTGGAGCCCTCTGGGGTGATCCCGGCGGCGTTTCCCCCCTCCGATCTTCTCCGACGGCAGCCTTCTGTCTCTCTGTTTCGTGGTTTCGTCTCTCAGCGCTGCCTCCTCCTCGAAAAGGCCAGGGGACCCTTTATATATTCGTTTTTAGGTCACGAGACACTCGGGAGAAGAAAGATCGACGACATCGGAACCACGGGGGCAAAAAGGGGGCCCCACACGCGGCCAAGGAATTTGGCCGCGTGGAGGGTCCTATTTTCCACCTGGTTGTCCTTTTGTCCCTCTACTTTGGCCCATGGTCTTCGTCTCAAAAATTCTGAACCGTGCTCTTTGGCCTTGCCCTTTCTAGAGTCCCGAAGCTCCCGGAAAGTCTGAAACACTAAAAAGTACGTTTTCTGGAAAAACAGGGTTAGAACCAAAAGAAGGAGGATTGTTCAGAAAATCCCCCAAATCATTATAAAACATGAATATAAGTTGCTAATATGTAGGAAAAACAAGTAATAACATGCAAAGTTCATCTATGCATTTTACATGCATCAACATCCCCAAGCTTAACCCATACTCGTCCTCGAGTATGAAGGTGATAAAACTAACATGGACTTTGTATTTTAAAACAATCATGGAATATCAAAGAAGATTATTCATGCTACATATAATCAAATGATTCATAATGTAGATGAGTAGCAACATACAATTCATGTTATAAGAAATATCAAATATGCAAGCAAAGATGCTTCATGAAAGTTCACAAAGTGTATAATGAAATAAAAGCACTATGGACCAAATGCATACACAAAATGAAAAATAAAATCCTATATTGGTCAAAGAATAGCATAATGGAAAATAGAAAATATGGTGGACACTTTGGAGAAAATTGAGTAGAAAACATGATCTTATTTAGCCTATAAATTATTCAACTAAAATTACTAATTGAAATGTGGTATCCATTGATCTAGGACTCTCATTTGCCCTTTATCACTAGCATCTTAAAATTGTGAGTATTGAAGTAATGAGAATGACAAGGTGGTTGAAAGCCTCATGCCCCATGAGTGTGAAAACCTACTCCATGATTACTCAACTTAAGATTCCAAAAAGCTTTGTACAATCATAATAAGTATTAATGACATCATAGAGAACCGCAAAGAGGTACCTCTTGCCCCATGACATGGAAACAATCCCATGTTACAATGACAAGATGAACAAGCGGAGTAGACTCATCATCCTTTTTATTTTCATTCACTATTATGCATAGCTTCTTATTTTATTATGGGATGTGTTGTAGAGTCACTCAAGCTGTAAGTAAATTTCCACCATGATAAAGCATGGCTTGGGTTAGCGGCCCAATGCGTTTCTCTAGTCATATAGATACTTACTCATCAAAACTTACTATTCCTCTATTTCATTTCGGCATGGCAGGAGTCCAAAAACAAAAGTACATGATATCAACCAAATGTAAATTTTTTGTGCAATGTTGAAAGCTTTCGGGTGATACACGCTTATAGCTAGCTCCCAACCACACACTTGTCAAACGCAAAACTTGTGGCTCCCATTATTGGGTCATGTTTATTAGATGCATAAAAAGTAAAGTGTGCCTTCAAAAGTTCGTGAGAGTCCTATCCCAAGTTCAACCCATGACAATTAATAAAGTGAATATCTTAATTTAGAACATAAATAACACAATAACATGGTGAACATACTCGGAATAGCAATGAAGCTAATGGGAAGATATGGTGGACTCACTGGAAATACTTGGCTAAGGAGTGTTGGAAACAAGTTTTTACTTGTTGGAATTTTAAATTTTTGGGCTAGCAAGAGGGAGATAGTTGACCAGCTACTATGCATGCATATGTCCATAGAACTACTCATTTCATGACAAACTAAATAAAAACCAGCAATTAACATCAAGGACATGAATAAGAGATAGCTCAAGACAACATTATTGCAAATTTCTACACATAAAAAGCCTATAATCATGCAAACATATGTAGCTTCAAATCAACCATGGAATCCCTATTCCAAATCATAATACTAGCATCCAATACATTCCAACCCCAAACTCCAGTAGCTCAATCTCATATAAAATGATGGTGGTGGTCTTATCAAAACAAAAATAAAAACAAAAACTAGACGCTTCAAGTCTCTACGATAAATGCTTTGCTTACAAAAACAGAAAGTAGACGTGTGCTAACCAAAAGAGTGTAGCTCCAGTGGGGTGTTCATCACATCCCTAATCTTATGGCGTTCACCATTCTTGGATGTCTTGAGACGCAGCTCCTCTATTCCCTGTGAAAAAAACTTCACAAAACATGTTTCTCCCATTCTTTTTCTGTGGGGTGAGATTAGCAATGACAAACAAATCACATGCTTGCTGTGCAAAATTACAAATCAAATGGTCCAGTAGATAGACAATAAGGTTCATTATGTTGTATGTTCACTCTCTTGATTGAAAGAATCATGGAAATTCGATTCCCAAGCCCAAAGAGTGCATAAAACAAAAGAAGCCAGAATCTGTCCAGAAAAGCAACAGCATCAAAACGAACGTTTTTCCCTAAGCTAGTCTCGTCAAAAAATTAAGCCAATTTTTCTGCTTACAGAGGATGAAAAGTTGCAGAACATACTAAAAAATTAGCTCAATCCGACATACCAATAAAAACATAAAATCATACGGTGAGCAGACTCGTGCTGAAACAGAAATTGCATGCACTAGGATAGCAACTTATAGGTCCAAATGGGTTTGACTTGACTCTTTATTGAAAACTCCAGAATTAAAACAAAAAAAACTAATCTCTTGAGACAGCAAGAGGACACTAGGAAAATCCAAACAAAAACAACCAGGTTGCCTCCCGTAAAGCGCTTTCTTTATAGCCATATAGCTAGGCTTTACTTACTTAACATCATGATGGTTAGAGTGAGGTGGCTCGGCATCCCCAATCTTGGATTCTTGTACTTATTTGATACATGTAGGGTGAGCCCAGGGGTACATCCCCAAGCTTGATTGGTTGTCCCTCTTGATCTTTGTTCATCTCACTCAACTCTTCCTCCTGAAAATTTCTTCTTACACAAATCTCAACATAAAACTTGATTAGAGGGGTTAGTGCCTCCATAAATAAAATCCACATAGGTACAGCAAAGACACATCATGAGTTGATTCTAAATATTAACTACTGTTACTACAGTTGTGTATTGCTCCTTGATCAAAAGAACCACACAAAACACAAGTAATGAGAGCAATGCAAAATAAAGACATAATCTGCCAAAAACTGAACAACCCGTAAAGAGTGAATTTTTAGAGGCACTTAAGTTGCTCAAATCAGAAAACTTAAAACTAATGAAATATGTAATGATAACTAAATATTGCTGTCGTAAATTACCAGGTAAAAATTCTACTTCTGTGATTTTAAACATTTTTCGCAGTGAAGTTCAGGAATCTGTTTTCTTGACAGCTAATTACTATTGTTTAATCCTATCTCTCATATAAGATTATTCTTGCCATTTAAGATGAGAAATAAGACAGAAATGTGATGTTACAGTAGTGAACTAAATATTTTATTGTTTTTATCTTTGGAAAAAGTTTTAATGATAGAGACTTTGCAATGGTTTCATTGGCATGAACAACACATGTTCAAGGTCGACCCCAACTTCTCCATTACTCATCATTCTCATTTACTTTCCCAAAAAAATTTAAAATGAAAATCTTAAACTAAATGATAGATAACAGTAGGTAAAGGTATTTTACATGTTGAAAAGACATAAATGTGTGCTCAAACCGAATAGGAAATTAAAGCATAAGGAACACACCAAAAAATATATTAAACAATTTATTTTTAAGTCTAACCCATTTCCTATGCATTGGCATTTTGTAATGAAACAAATAAAAGAAGCACATAATAGCAAGCATAGAAATGTAGATCAAGTGAAACTTCAATACTTTCAGCATAAGAGGGGAAACTTAATATTTTTGAAATATGTGTAACCATGTTTCCCTCTCTCATAATAATTTTCAGTGGCATCATGAATAGATTCAACAATATGAATATCACATAAAACATTCTTATCATGAGCCACATGCATAAAAGAATCACTACTCTCCACATAAGTAAATCTCATTAGTGATAGTGGGAGTCAAACATTCATAATTTTCATTGCAATCATCATATATAGGAGGCATAGTATCATCAAAGTGAATTTTCTCCTCCAAGCTTGGGGAAGTACAAATATCATGCTCATCAAAACCAACTTCCCCAAGCTTAAAACTTTCCATAGAATCAACAAGTATATCATTTTTATCCTCAATAGTAGGGGGACTAAAAATATCATATTCATCAAGACAAACTTCCCCAAGCTCAAGGTTTCCTTAGCAATAAAGGTGTTCAAAGAATTAGTACTACCACAAATATGATTGTTGTGCAAATAATTTTTCAATTTCTCCTCAAACACTTCATGTCCTAATTCAAGGTAGATATTATACAGTTCTAAAATTGTTTGGTTGTTTTCCATTTTATAACTTTATTTTGTGTTTTAGGTTTATATGTTAGTATGCAATTCAAACAAGAATAAAAGCTTAGCACAACGCTCCCCGGCAACGGCGCCAGAAAAGTGCTTGATGACTCCCAAGTGCAGGAGATCAATTGTAGTACCTTTCGATAAGTATTTGAGTGTCGAACCCACGAGGAGCTGAAGGTAAGCTATCTATTCTCTAAAGCCCTATAACCCTCTTATATGGCTGTTTATGCAAAGCAATAAGTTTGACTAAAAGGAACTAACTAATTAAAAGCAAGTGACGTGGAGTGTGGTTTGTCTAGTAACTAGTGAAGCAAGTTTAAAATGCAAGTTTCTAAGCAAGTTTCACAAGTTGCAAGCAGCAAATATCTCAAGTATCTCAAGGGAGCAAGTGTTCTAGCAATAGGTGTTTCGTTCGTGTGGTTGTCACAATTAGTGAAGCACATGTTTTAGTCTTAGTTGTTTTTCTCTAGGAAGGAGCCATGAATAGGTATAGTCAAGTAAATGATCTACAACCCTTATGATGGATCATGTGGCCAAGTAAATGACTGCACAAGATTGATTAAGACATAAAGTCCCACCATAGCCTTACGTTCTAAGGTCCCCTATATATCCCCCAATAACTTAACTTTGTGGCTCGGTCTCAGGTTACTGTCACTCCCAAGTCACCACCACTCCATTATGCTACCGGTGATCACCTTACATGCATTCCCCAACATATGCGTGCACTCATATATTGTACATAAAGACAATCATAGAAGATAACAAACTTGTATGCAACCAATCAACGAACTATTTCACCATTGCCAAGAACAATTCACTACTCAACATAGGGGGAGACATATACATCAAGGGAATATAGTATTGCATCATACATCGTGTTTGCCAAGAGATTACAGTGGAGAGATGGAGCTGATCTTTCTGTAGAAGTTGATGATGAACACGCCGGAGGGGGGTGGAGCCCTCTGGGGGTGATCCCGGCGGCGTTTCCCCCCTCCGATCTTCTCCGGTGGCAGCCTTCTGTCTCTCTGTTTCGTGGTTTTGTCTCTCGGCTCCGCCTCCTCCTCGAAAAGGCCAGGGGACCCTTTATATAGTCGTTTTTAGGTCACGAGACACTCGGGAGAAGAAAGATCGACGGCATCGGAGCCACAGGGGCAAAAAGGGGGCCCCACACGCGGCCAAGGAATCTGGCCGCGTGGAGGGTCCTATTTTCCACCTGGTTGGCGTTTTGGCCCTCTACTTTGGCCCATGGTCTTCGTCTCGAAAATTCTGAACCGTGCTCTTTGGCCTTGCCCTTTTTGGAGTCCCGAAGCTCCCGGAAAGTCTGAAACACTAAAAAGTACGTTTCCTGGAAAAACAGGGTTAGAACCAAAAGAAGGGGGATTGTTCAGAAAATCCCCCAAATCATTATAAAACATGAATATAAGTTGCTAATATGTAGGAAAAACAAGTTGAAAGTGCACTATGGTCAACTAGAGGGGGGGGGGGTGAATAGGTTGACTACCAATTTTTCTTTTCTTTTCCTTTTAAGGGGCTTAGTAAGATAAGATACGATTCTCTAGATGTGCAACTAAGTGAACAACCTATGTGAAGAGAGTAGTATGCGCAACGGAAGTAAAGCGTAAGGTAGTAAAGCAAACAACAAGTGTAAACAAGGAGACAAGGATATGTTTCACCGTAGTTCCTTCTCAAAGAGAAGTACGTCTACGTTGGAGAGGTGGGGAGCCACCTAGGCGCTCCTCAATAGCACGATTGTGCACACCTTGTTCTCCTTGAGCTTCTCCGGTGAGGGAGATGCTCGTTTCCACTATGAGGTCGACTTGAAGGCGTTGACCAAACCTTTACAAGGGCTTGAGGTCACTCCACAAGGATGGAGGCTCTCAAGCAATCCGTAGCTTCTTGCAACAAGGTGGAAACTAGCACGAGATCTACTAAGGTTTCTAGGCCTCAAGTAGGATTCTAGATCTACTAGGTTGTGGTGGATGGATTTGAAATTCCTTTGGTGGAAGTGTGGATCTAGGTCTCCTCTAGCTCTCCACCAAGTTTGGGAGTGATTGGGTGGACAGAGAGGGAGATCTAAGAGGTTGAAGCTTTCATTAATGGCTAGGAGAGAGAGTGGGAAAAGCTTGGCATTTATGAGGTAGGTGAAGGGGTATTTATACTCTTGGCCACGAAGTAGCCGTTTGCAGTCCAGTGCACCGGAGGCTCCGGTGGTTTCACCGGAGGCTCCGGTGGGTCTTCTTTGCACTGCGCAGTTGCGCAGTGCCTTATCCTTTTTGCGCTGCTGAAGAGGCCGGAGGCTCCGGTGGCTTGAGCGGTTTCCGCCCACCGGACCCGCACCGGAGGCTCCGGTGGAACCTCCGCCACTTTCCAACAGAAGGGGTGCTGAGCGGAGCTAGCACCGGACCCTTCACCGGAGGCCATTTGCCCTAGCGCCAGGGGGCCACCGGATGTCCACCGAAGCCTCCGGTGGAACCTCCGCCACTTTCCAACAGAAGGGTATTTTAGCGGAGGGACCACCGGATGCACACCGGATCCTTTTTGCACACAGGCTGAGTGGCAGCAGCGGGCTGAGCCTCCGGTGGATTCACCGGAGCCTCCGGTGGATTTACCGGAGCCTCCGGTGGATTCACCGGAGCTTCCGCCCCTGCATATTTTGGCTTCCTGGGATCCTTTCTCTTAGCACTTTTCGAATATTTAAGCATTAGCCCATAGATATAGTGAACCTAATAACCTGGGCATTTTCATCATTTGAACAAACATTAGATCCAACAATTATGTTGTCATATAATTACCAAAACGGACGATGATCTTTCAATCTCCCCCTTTTTGGTAATTGATGACAACATAATTATTTGCATGATTACGGACTCAACATGAACGGAGCTCCCCCTAAAGATATGCTCCTTTCATATTGAGATCACTAAGACATGATATAAACTAATAATAATAATATGACAATGATAACACATAGCACACATATCACATAGATAATATGAAACGAGGTTCACACATGATCACAATATAGCGAGGTTCATGATAGATACGAATAAGATAAACAACCGAAGTTCCAAATAGTTCAAATCAAATTCCCTCAAGCAAAAGAGAGATGCAAATCAAAGAAAGCTTGAGGGACCATGCAAATGCCCGTTGCCTAATATATCTTTCTCCCCCTTTGGCATCAAGATACCAAAAGAGGGAGAGCCAAGTGCTAACGCCCCAAATCATTCGGAGGATGTGGGAGATGCTTCCGGAGCCGGGGAGGGAACACGGTGAGAACTAGTGGCTTCGTCTCCTTCTTCCTCGGACCATTCAATGAGCTTGCCCTTGGAGTCCTTAGCTTGCCAAGCATCCCAATCTGTGATGCTATCAAGAACCGGGATTCAATGGAGAGACCCTCTTCACGGAGACGTTCACGAGATGCTTGAGCCTTTTTACGTGCCTTGAGTTCCGCATCATAATGTGCCTCCCATTGATGTTGCTCAATCTTTTTGTTCAAGCAAAATACTTTCTTGAGAGCCCGAGCCATCCATTTGAAGGCATTGCTAGAAGGAGGGGGTTGAGATGGACCCTCGGGTTCCGCTTCCTCATCCACAATGATGTGAGGCCGAGCCTTGTGCTTGCGAACAGCTGGAGTGGGATGCACAACGGGCTCGGTGTGATTCTTCATGAGGAGCCTCTTTTCCGTATGAGAGATCCAAAGAGAATCATCCAAAGGATCATCCGGAAACCTAGCATTCCACACCTTCAATATAATTTTCATGATGAAAGGACCAAAGCAAGCATTCCTTCGGTTGGCAATGACATGCCACATCTCGTTCCAAATGTAGTCAAGGACATCAAGCTTGCGAGGAGTGGCATCCATACGGTGTTGATGAGTGAGAAGCAACAAGTTCTTCATGAAACCTTGAATCTCATCCACATTGCCCGCCTTTGGATTGATAGTCTCTCTATAGACCCGTAACATGATGTCATAGGTGGGATAGAGACCCTTGACGAAGCCCACGGCATATTTCTTCCAATGATAGAGGGGAGTGAGGTCATCCTTTGAATTAGCTTGAGCGGAGTGAACTCGAAACCACCCATTAGCAAATTCTTCTCCGTTGGCAAAAGGACCAAAATCTGGGTAGCCACCAAGAAGAGTGCCAACATCCTTCCAAGTGATGTCAAGTTGTTTGTCCTTGGTCATCCAAATGAGGTGGCGGTTGGTCTCATTGCCAAGATGAACAGTGGCAAGGAACTGACAGACGAGCTCTTCATCAAAGTCTTGTTGAAGGGTGATAATGGGACGGAGGCCAAACTTCTCAATGATCTCAAGGGCCTCCCCAAAGTACTTGTGATTGCGTTCCATATGACCAATACTTATAGCATGTTGGGGAACCACATTTTCCTTGGGCTTCCTCATCAAGATCTCCTTGAATATCTGTCCTTGGAAGGCGGTGTGGAAACGCGGATCCTTGCCCCGGAATTGGGGCATTTGGCGGTCACGGGCAATGACATAGGGGTTTTCCCTTCTTTCCTTTATAAATGTCCCATCGGACATCTTGGATGCGGTTGGTGCGGTGTTCTTCCTTGGCAAGGTCTTCTCGGGAGCCGGAAATCTCTTGCGCTTGCCTTGAGTACGGTCAAGTTCCTCTTGAATCTCATCCACGGGAGGTGGGTTGCGGCGGCCCGTGGACTTGTACCTTACTCCTTTCCCTTTGGAGCCGGAAGCATCTATCATAAAAATCGAGAAGAGCAAGAAAAACAAGTAAAGCTCGAGTCAAATAAGGCACGCACAAACCAAAGAACCAAGATATTCATGGTGTTAGGGTTGAATAATCTAGGGTTAGGGCAACTTCCCATGGAACCGCAACGATTCAAGCCTAACATGTATTATCTAGGTTGCTAGGGTGAGTACTTGAGAAAATCCACTCCTAAAACTCCAAAACCACAAATCTAGAAGGCTAGAACATGAACTCCTATGCATCTCGTCCATCAACTAGATGAGAGAGAGAGAGCACATACCGGCTTCATCCATGGTGGAGAAAGGAGGAGGAAAGGTTCCCGGGGCGTCCCTAGGCGAGGAGGAGGTCTCCCCGCGGTGGAGCACCCGAATCCGGCGGCGGTGAGCTTGGGGCGGCGGCGGTTGAGAGGAAGAAGATGGGGGCGTGGGGGGAAAATGAGATTGGATCTCACTTACCCCCGTGCGCCCCAATCTTTATCCGCAGTGATTTTTCCGCCGGCGGAACCTCCGGTGGTTTCACCGGAGCCTCCGCTCCCGCCAGCGGAGCCTCCGGTGGAATCACCGGAGCCTCCGCTCCTGTCCCAAAACTTTAAGTTTTGGCCCGCTGAGCCACAGGGACCCAGCGGAGCCTCCGGTGAGGTACCGGTGGACAGACCCGGCGGAGCCTCCGGTGGATTCACCGGAGGTTCCGCCCAGATGAGTTTCAGCGCGCCGAGATTGGAAAAACTCGAGCAATACAATAAGAGCAACGGTTTGGGCAAATGGGGCTTGGGTTGGAAAAACTTTACTGTCATACGAGAGACATTGCTCGACGGGGTTCGCAAGAACCATAAAACAAGTGAAAAACCGAACCCGTACGAGTTGTCAAGATGAGGATATAAAGTGAGAAAATGATCAAAAACACCTCAAGGGTTGGTGGCCGAGGCCACCATGTTTGAGTGTGTAACTTGGCACCGCGAAGATATATCTTGGGTCCAAAATTACTACTCACAATTAAGCACAATGAGTCACAACTTGACTAGATATGCAATGATTGATTGATTTTCGCATAATAAAAGGAGTGCATACTCATGAGTTGAGTAGCGCTCCCCCTATATCCATGCCTACACCTAGACGAGAGCAAGTATAATGAGGTAGATATGCAAGGTTTCAAGTGAAGTTGGAGGAATCGATGACATTTAGTTCATTCCTCAAAGCTCTAAATCTTGGTTCATCAAGGGCCTTCGTGAAAATATCGGCAAGTTGATCCGTGGTGGAGACATAAGAGAGATCAATATCACCTTTCTCAACATGATCCCGAATAAAGTGATGACGAATCTCAATATGCTTCGTCTTGGAGTGAAGAACCGGGTTGTAGGCGATCTTGATAGCACTCTCATTGTCACAAAGAAGAGGCACCTTGTCAAAATGAATACCATAATCCTTCAAGGTTTGCCTCATCCATAGCAATTGGGCACAACAACTTGCCGCGGAGATATACTCGGCCTCGGTGGTGGAGAGAGCAATACAATTTTGCTTCTTGGAAGACCAACAAACCAAGGAGCGGCCAAGAAATTGGCAACCCCCGGATGTGGACTTCCTATCCGTCTTCTCTCCCGCATAATCCGCATCCGAGTAACCAATGAGCTGAAAGCTTGAACCCTTGGTACCAAAGACCGAAGTTTGGGGTATGAACTAGATATCGAAAGATTCGTTTCACGGCTTCCAAATGACTTTGCCTCGGAGAGGCTTGAAACCTTGCACATTTACCTACGCTATACATGATATCGGGTCTAGATGCACAAAGGTAAAGCAAAGAGCCAATCATGGAGCGGTATACCTTTTGATCTACCTCTTTCCCATTAGGGTCGGGTTCAAGTCGGTGGTTGTGGACATAGGGTCTTCATAGGTTTGGCATCATTCATATTAAATCTCTTGAGCATGTCTTGAGTATATTTGGCTTGTTTGATGAAGGTTCCTTCATAATATTGATTCACTTCGAATCCAAGAAAGAATTCCAACTCTCCCATCATAGACATCTCAAACCTATCGGTCATAAGCTTGCAAAACTCCTCATTGAACAAGGTGTTAGTAGACCCAAAAATGATGTCATCCACATAGAGTTGGCATATGAACAAGTCACCTCCAACCGTCTTGGTAAAGAGGGTGGGATCGATTAAACCAACATTAAACCCGCGATCTACTAGAAACTCTTTAAGGTGCTCATACCACGCACGTGGAGCTTGTTTAAGTCCATAGAGCGCCTTATCAAGTTTATAGACATGATCGGGGTGGTTGGGATCCTCGAAACCCGGAGGTTGCTTGACATATACTAACTCATTAATGGGACCATTAAGAAAAGCACTTTTGACATCCATTTGTTGTAATTTGAAGTTATGATGATGCATAGGCAAGTAAGATACGAATAGATTCAAGGCGAGCTACGGGGGCAAAAGTTTCACCGAAATCGATACCTTCGACTTGAGAAAAACCTTGGGCCACCAATCTTGCCTTGTTGCGAATGACAATACCATCTTTGTCTTGCTTGTTCTTGAACACCCATTTGGTACCAATAACATTTTTGCACTCCTTGGGTCTTGGCACTAATTTCCACACCTTGTTGCGCTCGAAGTTATTGAGTTCATCATGCATGGCTTCAAGCCAATCTTGATCTTCGAGAGCTTCATATACCTTCTTGGGTTCAATGAAGGAGACAAATGCATGAGCCTTGCTAAAATCCGCCAATTGCCTTCTAGTGACCACTCTTCCACGAACTTGACCAAGAATCATGTCCTCCGTATGACCCGCTCGTTCAAGATTCTCTTGCCTTCTCTTTGCTCTTCGAGCCAATATCTCCTCCAAAGATTCCTTGGATATGGATTGAGAATCACCTTCTTCATCGGAGACATGTCCATCTTCATTTTGCCCTTGATCAATAATGGGTGATGAATCACCACTAGGTTGAGCATTCTCAACAATAATAGAATCTTGATCATGATTTAGGTGTGTTGCTTGGCCTTGGTCATTAGCTTGGCCTTGATCGTTAGCTTGAGGGCTTGGTGCATCTTGTTGGATAGCTTGATCATCAATGGGTGTAGTCAATGGCTCCACTTGAGTGGGGCATAGTCCTTCTCCCTCCTCATCCGGTAACCCTCAATGGGAATTATTTCACCAATCCCCATTCTTCTTATGACGATGGGAGGAATTGCATCTCCTACAACACCATGATCTATACGCCCCCCTTGGGAGCCATTATCCTCATCAAACACCACGTCTATAGCTTCTTCAACTTGTCCGGTGGACTTGTTGTAGACTCTATAGGCGTGAGCGTTTGTGGCATAACCAACAAAAATGCCCTCATAAGATCTAGTCTCAAATTTTGACAACCGTTTACCTTTCTTGCGAATGAAGCACTTGCAACCGAAGACCTTGAAGTAAGATACATCCGGTTTCTTACCCGTGAGAATCTCATAGGGGGTCTTGTTCAAGATCTTGCGAAGATATAACCGGTTGGTGGCGTGACATGCGGTGGAGACGGCTTCGGCCCAAAAGTTATAGGGAGAAGAGAACTCCGCAATCATAGTTCTAGCCGCATCCATCAAAGTCCGGTTCTTTCTCTCCGCAACACCATTTTGTTGAGGGGTATAAGGAGTGGAGTATTGATGAGCAATGCCCTCTTCACTAAGAAAACCCTCAACGGTAGTTCTTGAACTCCGAGCCATTGTCACTCCGGATAGCCAATATGGTAGCATTGTGTTGGCGCTCGACTAGAGTGATGAACTCGATGACTCTACTTTGAGTTTCACTTTTCCTCTTGAAGAAATACACCCAACAATATCTTGAATAGTCATCCACAATTACCAAACAATACTTCTTTCCTCCGAGACTATCATGGATAGTGGACCAAAGAGATCTAAGTGAATGAGCTCGAGAAATTCTTGTAGTGGAGATAGATGTCTTGGTTGGGTGTTGTTCTCCATGTTGCTTCCCAAAGGTGCAAGAGCTACACACACGATCTTTAGCAAATTTAGCTTTGGTTAGTCCTAGAACGTGATTGCCACTTTGGAGATCATGCAACATTCTCATATTGGTGTGGGCTAGTCGGCGATGCCAAAGCCATCCCACATCAACTTTAGCCATTAGGCATGTCGCGGCACACGTGTCTTCTTTAGAGAAGTCCACTACATACATGCCGTTCTCGACAAACCCAACAAAGGCTACTTTAAGAGATGTCTCCCAAGTGACAATCACACTCTCTTTATTAAAGAACGAGGTGAAACCACAATTTGCAAGTTGAAGAACGGACATCAAATTATAGCCAAGGGACTCAACAAGGAGAACATTCTCAATTGATAAATCATTCGAGATTGCTACCTTGCCTCGTCCCAATACCTTAAGCTCGGACTTATCACCAATAGTGACGCAATTGATGATGAGGTAGAGGAGGTTCAAGATTGCTTATTGCGTCAAGGCTTCCGGTCATATGTTGGGATGCACCACTATCCACTGTCCATTTGTTAGACCCGGAAGCATTTCCCTACAAGAGATCAATTTCTTGATTTAGGTACCCATCCTTCAATGGTCCTCTTTGTTAGTAACAAGGGTCTTAGGAACCCAAATAGTCCAATGATAATCATCACCATAAGAAGTACCAACGTATTTAGCATAAACATGTCCATCCCTAGATTTCATAAGAACATAAGATGGATTATATCTTCCGGCGAAATCATTATGAGTGATGCTCCCCCTAGAGGTATCACCACCCATAATGGCGTTGGTCTCCTTTTCTTTGGTCACCTCACCCTCTTTTACAAAAACAACATTTTGAGGGGGAGAGGTGACATTCTTGGATGTCTTCTTTGACTTGGAAATGAACCCAAGTCCCTCTTTACCTTCTTGGCACCTTGAGAGCTTTGCATCGTTGAGAATTCTTTCCTTCCCTACATTGTTAGTCGTAGAGGAAGAGGTAGGTGCAATAACAACACTATTTGATGAAGATGCAACATGCTTATGATTGTTGAGCTAGAAGCTTAATTCGAGACTTGGCAAGTTTGTCATGAATTTCCTTAAGAGATAAACTCTTCTTTTAGTTTGTCATGTTCCTTGTCAAGTTTTTCATGAGCTTCCTAGCTTCAACTCTTCCTCTTCAAATTCTTTAAGCAAAACAAGAGATTTAGCATGTTCTTTCTTAAGTTTGGCAAGAGATTTTTCATTGTCTTTCCTAGCTTAGAGACACTAATAGCATAAGAGTCTTGTAAGCTAGATAGTCTTTCTTCAAGAGAGGCTCTCATGGATCTCTCCTTTTCGAGAGCCTTAATTAGTTCACCATCATGATTCTCATTGGTACCACCATGATTCTCCAAGGTCATGATGATTTCCTCTTTCTCATCAATGAGAGAGTTGGCATCATCAAGTTGCCTTAGGAGAGTTTTTACTTTTTCTTTAGTTTCACCTTCAAGACTATTCAACCAAGACCCTAGGTTCTTGGCCTCCTCATCTTCACCAATGTTTTCAACACAATCCAATAAAGAGGGAGAGGTAGTGTTAATAGACTTGGAGGTGGAAGTTATTACCGCGGTGGCTTTTGCCATGAGACATGTAGGTCGGATCGATGTCTTCTCATTGGGAGATTCAAATAGAGAGACCGATGAAGAGGAAGTGGTAGCTATGGCGACGTGGGCAACACCTACGACTTCATCTTCTCCTTCATCTCCGGAGTATGTCTCCAATGTGGGGCCTTCTTGAACATATAGAGCCCTTGGAACCCTTCTAGCGAGGTTCTTGTGTTGTGGAGCTTTGTTCTTGTCCTTGCGAACAAGCTTCCCTTCATTCTCTTCTCTTGGCTCAAAGGGACACTCCTTGACAAAGTGGTTTGCACTTCCACAATTATAACATGTCCTTGGCCGTTCCCCTTTCTTCCTAAAGATCTTGTTCCTTGAAGGTCTTGGGGCACCGGCTTTGTGAGCCTCCATCTCTTCCAATACCCTTGCATGGCAAGAGCAATACATTTATGGGCACCCTTGTATGTATCCTCATAGTCCTCATCATCATCATCATCATCATCCTCAACTTCTTCAATCTTGGCCATTGCTCTAGACTTCAAGGCAAGGTTGGGAGAATTTCCATGTCCTCTAGAGCGAGCAAGAGCATCATCCGCACTTTTGTGAGATAGGGATATGGCAATGAACTCACTTAGCACTCCAATGGAGTTAAGGGAGTTGTAGTCGGATCTTGTTCGAATGCTAGTGGAGAGGTTCTTCTCAAATGGAGTTATGGCCTTGACGAACTTCCTCTTGATCCATTCATCGGAGATTTCCTCTTTCCCAAAATCTCTTAGTTGATTGCCAAGAGTGACAACTCTTCTATATAGCTCCTCGGGACTCTCGTCTTCAAGCATGACGAAGTTTTCGGACTTGTCGAGAGCCACATCATATTTTGATGATTGAATGCTAGCATTTCCTTGGAACAAGGAGTCAAGTTTATCCCATGCTTCCTTGGCGGTCTTCAAGCCGCGAATGTGCTCAAGATGTTCTCTTGGAGAGCCTTTTGGATAGTCACAATAGCGGTCTTGTTGAGTTGGAATTCCACGTCCTCTCTTGGGGTCAAGTTGTTTGGATCATGAGGGTGGAATCCATGAACGACGCTTCTCCATAAAGCGGTGCAACAACCTGAAATATGAGACTCCATATCGAACTTCCATGATGAGAATTCGTTAGTGTTAAGCATGGGAGGATTTCCAACGTTAACCATGTGTGGTATTGTAGCAATAGGGTGGATAGAATCATAATTGGGAGGTGGTGGAACTTTAGAGTTAGACCCCGAACCGTTAGCCGATTGAGACTTGGAGCCCTCGGAGTTCCCACTACTCTTAGCCTTTTTATCGGCTTTTGCTTTGGCTTTCGCCTTAGCTAAAACGATGTTAGCTTCCATTTCATCAATGTCCGGAATGGATTCTTCATCCGAGCTAACATCGTTGGTAGTGAGAGGTGCTTCCTCGGACTCCTTGGTTCTCCCCATCAATACCTCCATCATTTTCTTGATGCTAGAAACCTCCGTACTGACAGTAGAGCTAACCTTAGACATTTCGGCTTGGAGGATTCCAACCGAGTCTTGTAGGTTAGATATACTGTCGGACATCTTGGAGATTTCCGCACTAGAACTACCGGGGGTATTTTCATCGACCATTGTACTCTTAGGCGGTTAAGCCCTTAGTAAGAGCCGAGGCTCTGATACCAATTGAAAGTGCACTATGGTCAACTAGAGGGGGGGGGGTGAATAGGTTGACTACCAATTTTTCTTTTCTTTTCCTTTTAAGGGGCTTAGTAAGATAAGATACGATTCTCTAGATGTGCAACTAAGTGAACAACCTATGTGAAGAGAGTAGTATGCGCAACGGAAGTAAAGCGTAAGGTAGTAAAGCAAACAACAAGTGTAAACAAGGAGACAATATGTTTCACCGTAGTTCCTTCTCAAAGAGAAGTACGTCTACGTTGGAGAGGTGGGGAGCCACCTAGGCTCCTCAATAGCACGATTGTGCACACCTTGTTCTCCTTGAGCTTCTCCGGTGAGGGAGATGCTCGTTTCCACTATGAGTCGACTTGAAGGCGTTGACCAAACCTTTACAAGGGCTTGAGGTCACTCCACAGGATGGAGTCTCTCAAGCATCCGTAGCTTCTTGCAACAAGGTGGAAACTACAAGCACGAGATCTACTAAGGTTTCTAGGCCTCAAGTAGGATTCTAGATCTACTAGGTTGTGGTGGAGGATTTGAAATTCCTTTGGTGGAATGTGGATCTAGGTCTCCTCTAGCTCTCCACCAAGTTTGGGAGTGATTGGGTGGACGGAGAGGGAGATCTAAGAGGTTGAAGCTTTCATTAATGGCTAGGAGAGAGAGTGGGAAAAGCTTGGCATTTATGAGGTAGGTGAAGGGGTATTTATACTCTTGGCCACGAAGTAGCCGTTTGCAGTCCAGTGCACCGGAGGCTCCGGTGGTTTCACCGAGGCTCCGGTGGGTCTTCTTTGCACTGCGCAGTTGCGCAGTGCCTTATCCTTTTTGCGCTGCTGAAGAGGCCGGAGGCTCCGGTGGCTTGAGCGGAGGTTCCGCCCACCGGGACCCGCACCGGAGGGCTCCGGTGGAACCTCCGCCACTTTCCAACAGAAGGGGTGCTGAGCGGAGCTAGCACCGGACCCTTCACCGGAGGCCATTTGCCCTAGCGCCAGGGGGCCACCGGATGTCCACCGGAGCCTCCGGTGGAACCTCCGCCACTTTCCAACAGAAGGGTATTTTAGCGGAGGGACCACCGGATGCACACCGGATCCTTTTTGCACACAGGCTGAGTGGCAGCAGCGGGCTGAGCCTCCGGTGGATTCACCGGAGCCTCCGGTGGATTTACCGGAGCCTCCGGTGGATTCACCGGAGCTTCCGCCCCTGCATATTTTGGCTTCCTGGGATCCTTTATCTTAGCACTTTTCGAATATATTAAGCATTAGCCCCATAGATATAGTGAACCTAATAACCTGGGCATTTTCATCATTTGAACAAACATTAGATCCAACAATTATGTTGTCATATAATTACCAAAACGGACGATGATCTTTCACAAGTAATAACATGCATAGTTCATCTATGCATTTTACATGCATCAGTTGCCCGTGGAGATATTGAGCTAGCATATGTGCCCACCAAGGATCAACTTGCCGATATATTCACGAAGTCCCTTGATGATACAAGATTTATGTTCTTGAGGAATGAGCTAAATATCATTAATTCAAGGAGCTTGACTTGAGGATCTTGCATACACACATATAGTTGACTATGTGTTTGGGTTTAGGAGTAGGCATGGACATAGGGGGAGTGTTGTCCTAACACACTGGGCTCTCCCTCCCCCGAATTATGCCTAAAGTAAAAAATATATCATTTATATCTCTACTTTCTAATGTTGAATTGTGAGTTAAAATGTTGAGGATTGGCAATGCACCCAAGATACATCTTCGTGGTGGAATACCATACTCTCTTACATGGTAGCCTAGGACACCAACCTCTTCTCCTTGAAGAGTTGGTTCTTGTTTGGTTCTTATTTGGATTTCATATCATCTTGTGTTGTTGGTTTTATGGAAAACACACTTATTCTTGGCTTTTATTTGATTGGATCTTGAAAGTTTTGGGTGTAAAGTACCATTCCAGTTTGTGTCTCTATCCCAAGCCAAAGCTCCCTAAAAACCAGTGCCCATCTAGCCACATGCTTGTCCCACACTAAAATTTGGAATTTATGGAAAGTTGGGGCCGGAGATTCTGGTGTGCTACACCAGAGACTCTGGCCTGACTAGAATCTCCGCCCTAAACACGGAAACTCCGGAACACCGGAGACTCTGGTCTGGGCGGTTTCTGTAGAGTGAAAAAGGGGATCGGGTGGGGAGTTTCTCACAACTCCTCTTCCACCCCCAAACCAAAACTCCTCACGCGTTGATGCCTCTCTCAGGGTCGCTGTCTGGCTGCCAGTCTCCGTCGTTGGACTCCACCTTCACCGACACTCCTCCACCACTCCATAGTGGGAATTCTTCCTCCCCTATTTGGAGCACCATGAAGGTTAAGGGTATCTCTCTCTCTCTCTCTCTCTCTAAGTTTGACCTAGGTGATTTTGAGATGCATTTTCCCTAGTCCTCCATGGTAGAAATCATTCTAGGCGACAATGTCAATCTAGGAATCCTCTAGACATAGTAGGCATCAAGTTTTTGGATCTACTCTTTAGTCCCAGCTGCAGGGCCGGAGATCCCGGTCTTCTAGACTAGAGACTCCGGTAGGCCGGAGATTCCGCCCCTGCGACCGAAGACTCCAGTGTAGATACACCAATTTTATGCCCGGTATCTCGTGATGGTTCCTCTTTTGTTTCCCTGTACATGCATGCTTATCCTCCTGCTATATTTCTACACTCTTTGTTTATAGGTAAGAGAACCAATGCCTCCTCCTACAACCCAAACGTCGAGCCAAGGAAGCATCGTCTTACCGTGGTCATGCTCGCAACTATGTGATAACTAATCCAGAGACTGGTGCTAGGGTTAAGAATAGGGCCATCAACTTAGAGCGAGAAAGAGAAGAAGCAGATGCTGAGTTTTAGAGGTAGGAGCTTGCTAAGAAAGCCGCTTTGATTGCATAACCACTCTGATAGGCATGAGCAAGAGCGAGTATAGGGCTATGAGAATGCAGCCTTTCTTCACCATGGCTCGCACTTCTGAGAACCCTAATTATTGGAGAAAGGAACATGAGCTGATTCAGATTGAGATATATGACAAGCTGCATCATCCTGTGTGTGATCAAAAGGTTCTCAACTTAGATGCTCTAGACGGCAAGTCTTATTTTAGGGAACCAATTTGGGTGACAAAGAAGCTTGGTCTTGAGAAGCTTATTGGCATTTGGCAAGACTTCAACATTCAGGTTGTTCAGCAGTTCCTTGCTGCTTCCACCTTTGGTGAGGATGAGGATATCTCTTTGACACGGATGACTGGGTGCCTCAAGTGCGAGTCTTCCATATTGGGGCTATCTGAGCTTCTAGGCTATACTCTTCATGGTGATAATCTTGGAAAAAGGATGCATGTGCATGGTGTAACTTACAATAAAAGGAGGTTGTCTCCTCTGTATGACAACTTGGCAAGTTTTGGCACCAACAAAGATCTCAAGCGTGTATACAACGTTCTCCTCCTCCTGTTTAGATTCAACATTGCTCCTCAAACTGGAAATGTGGATGCCATCCGTTGTGGTCTTGTGATCCTGCTGCATCTTGCTTTCAAGTGCCACCAAGCTAGAGAAGATTGCTAGGGAAAGAGATGGATGTCATGGACTTCATCAAGTAATAAATTCATCATGCCATGACTTAAAAGAAGAAGGTGTCTGTTTATGCTCCTTATGTGATGAAGCTCATCCTTGACAGGGTTCCTAGTCTAGACACTGAAACAAAGCATAGGACTGGCACTCTTCAGGTTCTTCAGATTCACACCGCTGAACGTGCAACTTTTTAGGATGACGAGGAAGAGGAGGACCTCTTTATGTTTGAGATAAGGCTCCAAGATCTAGGAGGAAGAATGATGACCCTCCTTCTCTCCTTAGTGGTAAAGAAAGGGTGCAATCCGAGGAGAAGAAGCTCACATAGTTCCAGCGCATATCCTTTGCATGACCCTTGTGGTCCACAAGGAGAACCATGAGGTATACAAGGAAAGGAGGGAAATGAAGAATATGCTCCAGAGTCTTCAAGATCATGCTGACATCATGTGTATCCCCCTCTTGTGCCTGTTGCTAAGTCCCACACAGTTTCCTACAACGAGTGGAACACTGATACGTCACAAATGTAGCTGTTAATTTCTGATGTTCCATGTTCTTTTCTTATTGTTTCCCACATGTTTGCTATAAACTTTATGCCTTTTTATCGATTTTCTGGACTATCCTATTGACAAGATGCCACAGAGCCAGTTCCCTGTTTTTTTTAGTTTCAGAAAAGTTGTTCTGGAAATATTCTCGGAATTGGAAAATTCGAAGCCCGGAAGTCTTAGAATTCCCGAAGGTTCCACGGAGGCCCGAAGAGACCCGGAGGGGGCCTCAGGGGGCCCACACCATAGGGCAGCGCCCCCCTTGGCCGCGGCAGGGGTGGTGTGGGGCCCCTAGACCTCCACCGCCTTTGCCCTTTCGCCTATTTAATCCCCTCGAGACATAAACCCGAAGGGGTCCCACTTTTCCAGAGAAACACCCGAGGCCGCCATCATCTTCATCCCGAGATCGAGAGGGTTCTCGAGCTCTCCCCGGCACCCTGCCGGAGGGGGAAATCATCACCGAAGGGGTCTACACCACCATGCCCTCCTCCGAAGTGATGCGTGAGTAGTTCATCCCTGGACTACGGGTCCATAGCAGTAGCTAGATGGTTGTTCTCTCCATTAGGTATTTCATGCTTAGATCTTGTGAGCTGCCTATCATGATCAAGATCATCTTTATGTAATGCTACATGTTGTGTTTGCTGGGATCTGATGAATGTTGAATGCTATGTCTTCTTATTATCAATCTATCATCTTATCTTCATGTTTATGTTATTTATGATCTTGCATGCTCTCCGTTGTTAGTAGATGATGTGGCCAAGTAGATGCTAGTAACTCCAAGAGGGAGTATTTATGCTCGATAGTGGGTTCATGCCTCCTTTTCATCTGTGCTCGAGTGACAGAAACGTGACAGACGGAGGATGTGTTGTTGCCATTAGGGAGAAAACAACAATGCTTTGTCTCAGGATGATGTTGTTGTTTACATTACACACTTTTCTTATTGCGATTATCTGTTGCTTGCAACTTAATACCCAACGTTTGTTCGGATGATATTCAGAGGGTGGATTATTAGTCATAGATGCAGTTGGATGACGATCTATGTATTTTGTTGTAATGCCCGCATGAATCACATAGTAATCTTTATGTCTTGCATATGCACTACGGTGCAGCCTTCATTTCCGTCAATTGCCCGGATGTAATTTGTTCACCACACATGTTATTTATCTTTCACGGAGAGACACCACTAGTGAACTGTGGACCCCGGTCCATTTTCCTCATACTGATAAAACACCTACTGCTTTCATACTACTCTCATACTGTTCCTACTGCTTTCCTACTATTTTCCACACCATACGTTTAACCTCTTAGTGTTTAGCAACACCGGTGAGATTGACAACCTCACTGCTTCGTTGGGGCAAACCGATTTGATTGTGTTGTGTAGGTTCCACGTTGCCGCTGAACCGATAGTGCGCCCTGCCATCTCAGCTGCATCAACCTTCAGAAGTGCTTCTTCCTCCTACTGGTCAATTCAACCTTGGTTTCTTTTCTGAGGTAAAACTTGTTGTTGCACTCTTCACACCTTGCGCTTGGGGTCTCCCAACGAGCGTATGTCTACACTCCATCAAGCTTTTCTGGCGCCGTTGCCAGGGAGGAAGAGAATTTCTGCAAGGGGAGTCTCTCACTTCCAATCTCTTTACTTTGTTTTTGTTTTGCTTATTTTATTTTATTTTGTCTTGTTTGCTTCTCTTTATCAACAACACCAAAAATAGTTCTTATTCTAGTTATTATTTTTTGCTTTATCATGCTTGCTATAAATGTTTGATGCCTTTGAAACTAGATCTTATAGGCAAGGTGGGTTCACAGATGAACAACAAAAATATTATAAGGAACACCGCTTGTCAGAAAAAGGAATACACTTATGGGAGCAAATTAATAAATTGCATGACTATGCTAAAACCTTGTGCTCTACTTATGATGTTACTTATTGCTTTGATAAATCTTGCTGCTGTAGGAGGTATAAAGACCTCCCTTTTAAATGTGAGTATAATGATGATGTTACCATATCTTCTTATGTTAAGGGAAATTATGAATTATATGATGTGGGACAAATTGAAGAATTTATTGCTTGGAAGGGTGCATTCGAAATTTCCTATTTGCTTGAAAGTATTGATGATGCATCTTATAAATATGAGATTTATGCTATACTTGAATACTTCTTTGATAATTGCAAAGATTGTAATTACTACATAATGGAATATCTTAATAAATTATCTCAACCTAAGGAAGTAACTAATGCCTTGCAGGAACCTATGGAAGAAGAAACTGCTGAATCTTGAAACTCATTGGATGAAAAAAAAGGAGGAGAGTGATGATCAAGAGGAGGAATAATTCAGTTACCCATGTCTACCTCCCAATAATAGTAACTCTTTAACTCATACATTATTTGATGAAATTGATACTTGCTATACTTGTGACCCTGATACTACTATGAATGAAACTTGTGAGAATGATATTGCTACTGTTATGTATGATAATCCATTCTACTTAGATAAACCTTATGATAATGCTCTTGATGATGGTCCTATGTTACTTGATGTTATAAATTATAATGCTACTGCAAATAGGATTGCTACAATGTGTCCTATACCTTTTAACTGTGACCAAGTATCTTGTTTTGCTATTGCTAAAAGTGAGAAAAAAGAGGAGCTGATTTTAAATTATCATCCCACTATTTTGGAGCTTGATATGAATTGTGTGCTTTTAGACCATGACAAACATGATTTATGTGAAAATTATGTTGTTTTCATGATGCTACTGAATATTATTATGAGAGAGGAAAATATGGTTGTAGGAATTTTCACATTACTCAAACATCTCTCTTTGTGTTGAAAGTTTTGAAGTTTCTCTTGTTCTACCTTCCCATGATTTCTAGTTTGAGCTTCTTTAATTTATTTCTTTACAAGATTCTTATGCATATGAAGTTGGATAGACTTAAATTTGTTTTATAATTTCTTATTGATGCTCTCTTTTGCTTAATTCATATTTCTTATGTGAGAATCTTCTTCACTTGAAAACACTTGATTCCACTTTTCTGTGCCTAGCTAAGGCGTTAAAGAAAAACACTTCTTGGGAGATAACCCATGGTTTTATTTTTTGCTTTGTTTTCTCTGTTTTCTTTGAGTCAAGGGGTTGTATAATTCTGTAGAAACTCCTTTGTATATTTCTTTTCATGTTTTAGTAGTGCCAAGTAAGGTTTCTGACGAGAGTTGGAGTTGGTTTTCGGATTTCTGCGCAGGAAACAGATTTCTGCTGTCCACCGTAAACAATCGTATAAAATCCAGGAAGATCAGAATGATCTGAATTTTTTTGTGCTTATTTATAGGTGAATTATGCAATTTTTTTGTTCTTTAAGTTTTTTGATCTGAGCAAAGTAACTGCCTCGAAAAAATTCGTCTTTACAGACTGTTCTGGTTTTGACAGATTCTGCCATTTTTCTTGCATTTGCTCTTTTGCGATGTCAAGTGGATTTATTTACTTCACAAAACATCAGTGGCTGTAGATAATTCTTAAAAGTATCAATAGAACTTGTGCCATACAGAACCAATGGATTTTGTACTAACCCTCTAATGCGAATTACTGTTTGAGTGTGGTGTGAAGGAAGTTTTCAAGGGTCAAGAGAAGAGGTGATATATGTGATCAAGAAGAGTGCAAGGTCAAAGCTTGGGGATGCCCCCGTGGTTCATACAAGAATATTATTAGAAGACTCAAGCATCTAATATTGGGGATTCTCAAGGCATCCCCTTCTTCATCAACTATCTATCAGGTCACTTCTTGTGAAACTATATTTTTATTCGGTCACATCATATGAAGTTTACTTGGAGCGTTTGTTTGTTTTTATTTTGTTTTCCTTTGTTTTATTTTGTTTTCCTTGCTTCAATAATATATTTTGATCCTAACATTCTTTGTTTGGGAGAGAGACACGCTCCGCTTTTTCGTTTCAATACTTGCTATGCTAGTATTCTTAGTTTTTCTTCTAGTTACTGCAAAAATTCATGTTTAGCTCTTGTTTTCATTGCATCTCTTATTCAGAGATATTAGTTTTAGTAGAGTTATGTTATTCCTCTCATTTTTCTTTATGTAGTATTTAGAGAGTTTTTGTTAAAGCATGTTTTGTATGGTGCTTGTTGGGAAAAGAAACTACTGCTTGAGGTAGAATTTTTAACGGTGCAAGTAGAAGCTTGTATAGACTCTGGCTAGACTTTTTCATATTATGCTAGATGTTATTTTAGTTTTAAAGCCTTGTGGTTATTTAGTAGCATGATTAGCCTCAAATATCTGAGAGTTTTTAATGTGCCATTGAAAGAATCATGAATTGTTCTTGTCTTATTCAAGCATAAATTTGTGGTGTTCTCCTTTCAATGTTTTATTTGGTTGACTTGGCGCATGCTCACACCATGTTTATGACTATGAAACAGTCATGAATAGCCTTTATGATAATTTAGTTTTTGAACTTGTGGTACCACTTATGGTATTATTAATGATGTTTATGTCGCTATGCATGATTATGGCTCTTATGCTCTCTTGATTTATCGCTCCCAGTCTTTTGCTAGTCTCCACCTGTACTGAGTATGAGCTCTACTCGTGCATCCAACTCCCAAAAACCAAAGTTTTTCCATTGTGTCCACCATACCTACCTACATGTGGTATTTAATCTCCACTCCAAAGTAAATTGCTCATGTGTTGCCTTTAAAATTTTCAAAATTACTCCTGATTTATGCTCCTATTTTAGCTTATGAGGACGTAAATAGAGAATCTTTATCTCACTTGTTGATTGGACTTTCACACCCTGGACTAGTGGCTTCATCCGCTTATCCAATGATAGAAGAGTTGGCAGCGGGTTGCCAAGCCACAAATTAATAACACAAATTCTATTCACTATTTTCGCCCCTCATTTATCAGTCAAAGCATAATTTTGTAAACAAAAGATAAAGAGGGATGACCTTCTACCCAGATGCGTCCTTCTATGGGAGTCGCTCTTGTGAAGTCCGGTTGGCTTGTGACGTATTGTATTTTCTGTTTACCATTTGTTTACATAAGCATGGTTCAGTTTCAACACAAGCCTAACACTCATAAACAAATTAGCTGCTGTCACAACTTCTTTTAAAACTCTTTTTCTCAAAAGAACACCAAAAGAAAGAGATTATGATGCAAATGCAATTATTGACAGAAATCTGTCAAAACAGGACATCAGGTAAATATGATTTTTTCGAAAATCTTCTGTTGCTCAAATAAAAAGTGTTCAACTAAGAAAAGTTGCATATATAGCCCAGGATTAAGCTCAAAAAAACTCAGTTCATGTTGAATTTTCTGTGATTTTATACGAAATTAACGGTGGACAGCAGAAATCTGTTTCATGCGCAGAAATCCGAAATATAGTATCAACTTTCCACTAGAATCTTTACTTGGCTCTACAAAGACACAAAAGAAAAGATACAGCGGGGTTGCTAAGGAAATATACAACACCCAGGTGCAAAGAAAACAAAAATAAACGACGGAAAACGGGTTGAAAACGGAGAAATAAAACGGGTTATCTCCCGGTAGCGCTTTTCTTTAACGCCTTTCAGCTAGGCATAGAAAGGAACTCAAGTATTTTCAAGTGAGGAAGCATCAACATCATAACTTTCTATAATAATAGAGTCAAAATGTAGCTTCATTCTCTTTCTAGGAAAGTGTTCCATACCTTTCTTGAGTGGGAATTGATATTTAATACTCCCCTCTTTCATATCAATAACAACACCAACAGTTCTAAGAAAAGGTCTTCCCAAAACAACAGGACAAGAAGCATTGCATTCAATATTCATAACAACAAAATCAACAGGGACAAGGTTATTGTTAACCATAATGAGAACATCATCAATTCTACCAAAAGATTTCTTCTTAGCATTATCAGCAAGATGAACATTCAAATAACAGTGTTCCAACGGTGGTAGATCAAGCATATCATAAAGCTTTTGAGGCATAACAGAGATACTAGCACCAAGATCACACAAAGAATTACAATCAAAATCATTTACTTTTATCTTAATGATGGTCTCCCAACCATCATCTAATTTCCTAGGGATAGATGTTTCAAGTTTTAGCTTTTCTTCTCTAACTTTCATGAGAGCATTGGTAATATGTTTAGTAAAGGCTATATTCATGGCACTAGAATTTGGACTTCTAGCAAGCTTTTGTAGGAACATAATAACTTCAGAAATATTGCAATCATCAAAATCAAAATTATTATCATAAAAAGTAATGGGACCATTATCTCCCACATCTCTATAAATTTCAGCACTTTTATCAGAAGCAATTTCAGTAATTTGAGGCAATTTAGCACGTTTCACCGAAGGGGTGGAGACTTTGTTAACACAAACTACTTTACCATTGATAGTAGGAGGTTTACTAGCAATTGGAGCTTCAGTTTTACTAGTGGTGGTGACAGTGCAAACTCTAGCAATATTATTCTTTCTAGCCAATTCATGTTCTCTTTCCCACCTAGCACGTAGTTCAGCCATCAACCTAACATTATTATCAATTCAAACTTGGATGGAATTCAAAGTTTTACTTTCTTTAACACCATGTGGCAAAACCTTCAGTTTTAGAAAATCAACATCAATAGCTAGGCTATCTACTTTAGAGGCAAGAACATCTATTTTACCAAGCTTTTCCTCAACAGATTTATTAAAAACAGTTTGTGTGCTAATAAATTCTCTAAGCATGTTTTCAAGATCAGAGGTAGATCTTTTATTATTATTGTAGGAATTGCCACAAGAATTACCATAACCATTATTAGGAGGATAGGGATTATAATTGTTTCCACCAAAATTATTTCTATAAGCATTGTTGTTAAAATTATTATTTCTAATAAAGTTCACATCAACATGCTCTTCTTGAACAACCAAAGATGCTAAAGTAACATTATTTGGATCAACTTAAGCTTTACCATTAACAAGCATAGACATAATAGCATCAAGCCTTTCACTCAAAGAGGAGGTTTCCTCAACATAATTTACCTTCTTACCTTGTGGAGCTCTCTCAGTGTGTCACTCTGAATAATTTATCATCATATCATCAAGAAGATTTGTTGCATTGCCCAAAGTGATGGACATAAAGATACCTCCAACAGCTGAATCCAATAGATTCCTCGAGGAGAAATTCAGTCTTGCATAAAACGTTTGTATAATCATCCAAGTAGTCAGTCCATCAGTGGGACAATTCTTCACTATAGTTTTCATTCTTTCCCAAGATTTAGCAACATGTTCATTATCAAATTGTTTAAAATTCATTATGTCACTTCTCAGGGATATAATCTTAGCAGGAGGATAATATTTCCCAATGAAAGCATCTTTACACTTAGTCCATGAATCAATACTATTTCTAGGCAAAGATAGCAACCATTCTTTAGCTCTTCCTCTCAAAGAGAAAGGAAATAATTTCAGTTTAATAATATCTCCATCCACATCTTTATATTTTTGCATCTCACATAGTTCAAAAAAATTATTAAGGTGAGCATCAGCATCATCAGTACTAACACCAGAAAATTGCTCTTTCATAACAAGATTTAATAAAGAAGGTTTAATTTCATAGAAAGAAGTAGTAGGAGCAGGTGGAGCAATAGGTTTGCAAATAAAATCATTGTTGTTTGTTCTAGTGAAGTCACACAACTTAGTATTCTCAGAGGAACTCATTTTAGCAAAATAAAAGCAAGCAAATAAATAACAGCTATAAAGTAAACTAATTTTGTGTGTGTGTGTTTGATATAAAGAAGCAAAACAAGACAAAAAATAAAAACAAGACAATAAACAAAATAAAGAGGTTGAGAGTGAGAGACTCCCCTTGCCAGAAGACTTCTTACTCCCCGACAACGGCGCCAGAAATTCTTGTTGCTACACCTTGATGGTGCCTTGATGGGGAGACTTCTTGATAGTGATGAATTTTAAGTCCCCGGCAACAGCGCCAGAAATTATTTGCTATGGATGGTTTGTTGGGAACCCCAAGAGGAGGGTGTGATGAGTGCAGTGGTAAGAATTTCCCTCAGTTAAGAACCAAGGTTATCAATCCAGTAGTTCGGAAGGTTGATGCCACTTACGGTGGTGATGGCGCCTCACCGGTGTCAGCAACAACGCGGAACCTGCACACAACACAACCAAAATACTTTGTCCTAACGGTACAATGAGGTTGTCAATATCACAGGTCTTGCTGAAACACAAAGATTAGACGTATAGTGTGGAAAATGGTGTATGCTTGCAGCAAATAAAGAAAGCATGTAATTGTAGTGGTTTGTTTAACAGTGTAGGAAAATGGATCGGGGTTATAGGTTCACTAGTGGTGTCTCTCCATAAAAGATAACATGTTGGGTGAACAAATTACAGCCTGGCAATTGACAAATAGAGGTTGCACCGTAGTGTACATTCATGAGATGATGACTACTATGATATTTAGTGCGGGCATTACAACAATATACATAGACCGTAATCTAACTGCATCTATGACTAATAATCCATCCTCAGGTTATCATCCGACCCCCCTTAGGTATTAAGTTGCAATTAACAGATAATCGCATTAAGCAATGTGTGTAATGTAAGCAATGATTGTGCACGCGGGCACTCACGCCCCTGTTTTCTCCCTAGTGGCAACAACACATCCTCCCTCGTCACGTTTTTTTCACTCGAGCAGAGGCGAAAAGGAGGCACGACCCAACTATCGAGCATAAATACTCCCTCTTGGAGTCACTAGCAACTACTTGGACAGAGCAACCACTAGCAACGGAAAGCATGCAAAAATCACAAATAACATATGCAATAAAGACTATAATCAACTTGGCATAAGTTCAATATTCATCGGATCCCAACAAACACAACACATAGAATTACATAAGAACAATCTCGATCATGTTAGGCAACTCACGAGATCTAAACATGGAGACATAGGAGGAGAAGACAACCATCTAGCTACCGCTATGGACCCGTGGTCTAAGGATGAACTGCTCACACATCACTCTGGAGGCAAACATGGTGATGAAGAGGCCTCCGGTGATGATCTACTCTCCTGCAGGGTGCCGGGAGAGAGCTTCAGAACCCCCTTGCTCTAGGGTTGATGACGACGGCGTCTGCGGAACTTTTCGAGGATTTTTTATTAGGTCCTTAGGTTTTTCCTTCGGAGGGGAACAAATAGGCGAAAGAGCGGCGTCGGTGGGCCACCCACCCCCAGGCGCGGCCAGGGGGCCGTGCCTGGCTATGGTGAGGGCCCCCTGGTGCCCGTCTTCGACTCCTCTTCGGACTTCTGGATGCTTCCAGGGAAAATAGGAATTTCTGGATTCGTGGGGCCCAATTCCGAAAATATTTTCAGAACAAGTTTTTTAAAATTAAAAATAGCAGAAAACAAGGAACTGACACTTGACATCTTGTTAATAGGTTAGTCTTGGAAAATGTGTAAAAAATGCTATAAAGAAGTGAGAAAACATGTAGCAATTGATATAATATCAACATGGAACATCAGAAATTATAGATACATTGGAGACGTATCATCAACCCATATAACGTGTTTACGATTCGTCTTTATTCGCTTTTACGGGCTGAAAAATGCTGCAGCAAAACAAACACCTCAAATTCGTTGTCCGAAACAGAATATTCTTTGTTGGTCTTCTTCTTCCTCGCACCTTCCCTAATCCCTTCCATTGCTAAAATACACCGATCGACCAAAATATACAACACTTGCTCGTACTAGTAATAGAATCCAGCCAAGGATCGATCGGCTAGCTACAAACCTACTCGTTCGTACTAGTAGTACAACCCAGGCAAGGATCGATCGGAAGTAGGGTGTAAACGGATCGGATCGAATCGGATAATGCCCTCTCCATATCCTTTACCATATTTTTTTGTCGGTTGCGGAGCGGATCGGATAGTGGTCGGATACGGATGCGGATGCGGATAATATCGGACTACGGATTCGGATCGGGAACAAAGCAGATTCGGACCGAAAACGGGTAAAACTTATCGGATAAATACGTACAAAGAGACATAATGTCACCATGCAAAAAGTAACACTAGAGAGTAGCCAAACATTTAAAATTACACCAAAACAAAGATAGTACATAAATAGTACTTAAAAATGTCACAAAATAATTGATGATTTGCAATATGAATTTGCATCTAGAAACTAGAAACTTTTGTAGGGATAAATAATAGCTCACCTTTTGAGGAATTTTCGTCGGAAGCAATTTGTAAATTGCGTCAAAATGTTGAATATAGGTCATACTAAGTTACGAATGAGTGATTTGGTCTATGGGTCATTGGATTAAATGTATATTTAGAATGATAGTGCTATGTTAATCGGATTATCCTAATTGATAAGGACGGATAATCCGCGAATAAGTGCGGATAATCCCTATCCGTCGGATAATAGCAATACCATATCCGCTACCATATCCGTCGGATATCCGCTTGAACAAAATCCATATCCGCGTCCGTACCCGGCGGATTCCTGTTATTGCACACCATATCCTTAAAAACGGATTCGGATGCGGATTCGGGGCGGAAATTATCCGTACCATTTACATCCCTAATCGGAAGCCATAGCTACCTCGCTACGAAGCCCCACGCGGACGGTCCGTCAGTCGAGTCCAGTAAAAGCTAGCTCAATGGTCGATGGAACGACAAACTAGCTAGCTAGTACGGGTGTGCTCGCTCGGCCAGCGGCCGCTCGCGCTCATTGGGCTTTCCGTTCCCGGCGGCCAATAAGAGGCCCTCCAGCGGCACGGCAGGGAATGAGCGGACCTAGGTGTCGGCTCCGAGCAAGATGGAGACGGGACGATGCACCCCGGGAGCGGCGCCGAGAACGGACGGTGGGATTTCCATCTCGCGAGCCTTGACCGTTTTATAGGGCCCTCTCGGTTTAGCCTCCAAAACAGGATATATATGGGCTGTGGGCGTGGATTTTTGGTGGCTGTAAAAGTTTTACGGGTTTGACCAATTTTACGGGTTTTGTTCTGGATGTTTTTTTGGCAACAAAAACTGTAAAAGTCGGATTTTTACGGATTTGACCACTTTTAAGGTGTCTGCTAGAGATGCTTAGCCCTTTGCAGCTCAAGAGATTTGGGGCGTTGGTTACCAATCCAACGGTCCAGGGAGCCCATTCTGGTCGCAGTCTCATCCAGTCCCTCGCAAAAATCTCCAATTCTCCATCACTCCGCAGTCCGCACCGCAGCTGCGCGCGGCAAGCAGCTCCTTCCCAATTCCCCGAGGTTCCTCCATTTTTCTCCTTGCCGCGCAATGGCCGCCGCGCCGGTGGCCTCTCCTTTCCCCGCTGCCCCCTCGCCCTGCTCCCTCAGCACGTCCACGCGCCTTCGTCACAACCGCGCGCTTCCACCACCAGCAGCCGCCTCCCCCCGCGAGCAGCCGCAGCAGCAGCGCGCCAGGGGCGCAGGCGCGACGGCCGACGCGGGGGAGAGGAGGCGGCGGCGGGAGGAGGAGAAGACGGAGGCCGAGGCGGAGGAATTCGAGAGGCAGCGGAAGGAGGAGGTGAACCGCAAGATCGCCTCGCGGAAGGCGCTCTCCATCATCCTCCGCCGCGAGGCCACCAAGGCCGTCCTCGACAAGCGCGAGCCCGGCAAGGGCACCCGCCGCCTCCTCCCCCGCACCGTCCTCGAGGCTCTCCACGAGCGCATCGCCTCCCTCCGCTGGGAATCGGCCCTCAAGGTACGTCCTCCCCCTTTTTCTCCCCCCTTCACTTCACACCTCAGTCACCTCCAACTGCACTGCAGACTCTTTCTGAACCTTGCCATGCCCACTGACGCCCAGGTGTTCGAGCTAATGCGGGACCAGGTGTGGTACAGGCCGTACGTCGGCATATACATCAAGCTCATCACCATGCTCGGCAAGTGCAAGCAGCCAGGGAAGGCGCACGAGCTATTCCAGGCCATGGTCGACGAAGGCTGTGCTCCCAACCTCGAGTCCTACACTGCCCTTGTCTCCGCGTACAGTAGGAGTGGCAGCTTCGACAGGGCTTTCTCCTTGCTTGATCAGATGAAGGCCACCCCCGGCTGCCGGCCCGATGTGCAGACGTACTCCATTCTCATCAAGTCCTGCTTGCACGCCTATGACTTCGACAAGGTGAAGGGTTTGCTGGAGGATATGGCGAATGCGGGTATCCGCCCAAACACCGTCACTTATAATACTCTGATTGATGCTCATGGGAAAGCAGGAAGGTAATCGGCAAGAAGAACATTTGCTTATGGTAATCTGAATATTTTAGATGCTATTTCATTTTATGGTTGTTAAACATGCCCTAGAAACTGTTACGGTTTCTCAGTTCACTGTGATGTACTAGATCATACCAAGTAGTTGCGTCACTTCTTCAAATAGTCCAAATTCAGGAAGACGATAATTGGGATTTGGATATTGTTTTCATCTGAGTGCATTTCCTAGTATTCAAAATCTTGTCCTTCCCGGCATAATTTTCATGATAACTAATGAAAAGGGTTACTTATCAACCCTGAACTTTGTCAGAAGTTCTCACTTCCAACCTTACTCTAAAACCATTCGAATTGCAACCTCGAGCTGTTGACGTTTTCCACATGCAGTTTTGGTCGACGTGGATGCCTGGTATCTGCGACCTCGCTGCCATGAACGAACATACACTGCAAAAACAAACTGTCTAGAAAAAGCTCCAACATTCAGATAAGATTACTCTAAAAATATATTTTAAAAGAAAGAAAAAAAGTATCAATTAACGGAGCTTGCTGACATGGCAGTCATGTGGTTGACATGTTTTACCTAAAGTTGATTTTTCTAAAGTAATTACACTAACATGTTTTAATCTTATGTTTAAGGTATGCTGAGATGGAGTCAACTCTTCTCGAGATGTTGTCTGAAAGCTGCAAGCCTGATGTGTGGACAATGAATTCCACTCTGAGAGCTTTTGGTGGCAGTGGTCAGATTGAGACAATGGAAAGCTGCTACGAGAAGTTCCAGGCTTCCGGTATCTCTCCAAACATAAAGACCTACAACATTTTACTTGATTCCTATGGTAAAGCTAAAATGTATGAGAAGATGGGAGCTGTGATGGAGTACATGCAGAAGTATTACTATTCCTGGACAATAGTGACATACAATGTAGTTATTGATGCATTTGGAAGGGCTGGGGATATTGAACAGATGGAATATATCTTTAGACTGATGAAATCGGACCGTATAAAGCCTAACTGTGTTACCCTGTGTTCATTGATTAGAGCTTATGGAAGGGCTGATCAAGTCAAGAAAATAGGGACAGTGTTAAACATTATCGAGAATTCAGACACAGCGTTGGATATTGTGTTCTTTAACTGTTTGGTGGATGCATATGGGAGGGTGGGGTGCTTGTCAGAGATGTGGGATGTTCTCAATATGATGAAATTAGAACGAATAAGGCCAGACAAGGTAACCTGCACTACCATGATTAAATGGTTTCTCATCAAGGGGATTGATGATCATCGTGTTCAGTATCTACGTGACCTAAAAGATGGGAGATCTACAGATAATAAGTAGGTCTGAACATTGAAACAGCTACTGAGCTGGTAGATTTTGTTCTCTGCATTTTCTCCAAGCAGATGGAACAACATGTGTCAAATCCTCACCCAGTCTGCACCGGCAGAGATGCATCAATCCTAATTTTATCTTTCATGCCCATAAGGAGTAACTTGAATGTTCATGGATCAAACATTTCTCGGAGCTAATTCAGAGGCACAAATTATGTTTTGTCGATAGTTTAACAACAGAAGTACAGAACTATCTGGTACTAGCATATTTCGGATAGCAAAGTTCCGTATGTTATGGATCCCATGAATGAATTAATGTTCGCAGAGGAATCTAAACTGGTTTTATCGAATGAAGGAAAGTGAACAGGAGAGAGGAAGTTGAAGCACTCTATCAGTATCTGAATTTTATGGCAACCAAATCGAACTAGTGGTGTGCTGATGACATTGGTCTAGGTTGTGCTGTGTCATTGTGCCTTGATGTCTTAATCGTACAGCTGTTACATGGCATCATATGTCCTTCTGACTTATGCAAAGATGGACAGAAATGTAATATATTAGTAACAAAATTAAATGTTGTAGTGTTCTACTTCTTAAAATGTAGGAGATGACCTAGGTGATTCTTTGGTATCTTACCAAACACTGTTTGAGCGGATTTCACCTAGTAAGACTTTTGCTATCATTGTCCTGCAAAAAAAAAAAATGGCATGTAAAAAATGGACCAAGGAAATGTTGTAAAAGATGATTCTATCTTGACCATTATTCAACAAAGGCTTTTAAGTTTCTGGAGTGGAATATGTTCATGGAACTACCTTTGTTTCTGCTTTACTGTCTGTTCAACCATTTATCGTGGTATCCATTCATCTTATAAAAATCAAGTAATGCATATCCGACTAAGGCTTGTGGCAATTCTGAGTTATGTAATCTGTAGAGGCTCTCTGCTATGAAGAATCAACTTAATAAAAGTACAAAACCCTTCACGAATTCAGGTTTGCTGTTTGTACTGTCTAGTATCTACTCTTGGTTCTTTCCATACATTGCCAATAGCCCAATACCCTGTGCACCTGTCCAATAGTTTCTGGAACGCAATATGTTTCGTGGAACTACCTTTATTTCCTGCAGAATATTGCAACAGCCAGTCATAGTAGTCATGCTTAAATCAAATGCATTTGTCCACTATTTTTTTATCTTGATATTCAGATCTTGCTGTGCTGTATAGGGACATTAATTATTGAGTGCTGTTGTGATCTGGGATCTGTGCATGTGAGCCATCACAATGACCCAAATCAAAGCCACTCACAGTGAACAACTTGATCAGGTTCTCTGTCAGCTGCTACTGTTGGTATGTTTAAATTTTGATCCAAACTAGTATTATTACCTGTAGTTCTGTAATCAACCCTGAAAGACCTCCTGTTTTGACTTCCTAATGCTCTCCGAACTTTGCCATTTTCAGGGGATTTTGCCTTGATACAAAACCAAACCTGGGTGAGTCTGGCTGCCAGTTTGGCACCTAGCTGGAGTAGATTATGTCCAGCTACATTTTCTGCTGCTGCCTGGTCCCTAATGCTGCGTAAGTGCCCAACTCTTCCACTTACCAAAAGGAATCAGTGCTCGAGTAGTATTTTTATAAACCATAAACAGTTGTGCCGAGGTCTGGCTTGTCGGTGACCCTAAGCAGCCTGGGCAACTGCAGCCGTGCGGCCCGTGCCGGAGCGAACACAGCTTGGTGCTAGCTAACCTGCAGAAAGCTGATCTGATGATTTATTAGTAAACCTTGTGGCACTTGCTACAGTGGGGAAATATCTAATCCCACCACTACGTGCACATACCGCATGAACAGTACAAAATTCAAGTGATAGATGTAGAAGATACCATACTGATCTGCTGTTTAGGTTAGTTAATCTACTGACTCGGATCCTGAACAGAAGTAGTAGTAAGCTATTCCACATATAAAATCAGTGAACTAGAAAGGAGAAGAAAATGATCTGACTTCTTTTTCCAGCTCACACACAACACAGAAAACACAAGTACACAACACATGTACCGGTACCGGGTTCCTGAAAGCAAACAACTGGGCTGGCTAACTAGTACTGTAGATTCAAGTTATTATTAGTGCCGGTCGATTCGTCCAATCCCTCCAACCCAACACCGCGTAGAGGAGCTGGGCATCAAGCTCGTACTACATGCTCATCAAGATGGCACACGCATGTGGGTGTGTGTGGTAGGCTGCTGTCTGGCCGGCCACAAACACACAAAGTTCTGTGTGCTTTTAAATGATTGGTTGGCTCATTATTCCGTTAGGAATCCATGCTTTCCATAGTTAGTACCGCCAGGGGAAGCAAGAACATGCCGTTATTTCCATATAGTTTAAAAGGGTTATATAGTACGTAGTACTATTTTTGTGCACATTATTTTTTTGCGGGCTTTCTTGCACATAATTGAAGTTTAGCAAAAATGTATACCCTGATCATATGCATCGGCTCCATTGTGCATTTGACGAATAGTTGGAGTTGGCCCTCACCGTTCTATTTAGTATTATATATACTTTTTGTGACGGTGAGTGAGTCAGTCGTGTCAAGGGCTCGAGGCAAAGGTTCGATTCGAGTTAGTGCCACCGATCAACCATATCACAATTGTAAGATAGAAGTGTGTGTGCATGTGGTAACGCGTACTGATAATAACAAGCGGATATGCGTTAGTTAAACAGAATAACCTTTTTGTTCATGAATGGAGGAATTTCAGTTTTCAGCAAAAACTCCCAGCGTAAAGAGGATCATACAACATGCCGCTCCATGTAAAAACCACCAATGCAATACAGAGAAAAAAAAACTGCCGAAAGCACACGGGAGACCGCCGGGCGCGTGCGTGTCCAGTATGTGTTGGACACGCGGCGCTTATTGAATGAGGAATACATCTGTGTTTGCATATCATCGATCACTGGGGATCATCGGAGGAATCGTCCGTGGGCATCCAGTACCTGTTGGTGAACCAGCGGGATTCGGCCGCCACGGCGGCGCCGTCCTGGTTGCGGTGCCACTCGTAGTATGCGTGCGTCCGGTTGTTGATGTCCAGGATAGCGTGCCCGAAGCTCGCCTCCCTGAACGCCGAGTAGCCTGGCTGCGGCTCCGACATGCTGCAGCACCCCACAAACAAATTAAGACACGGGTGATCGGTGGATTGCTGTTACTGGATGCAAAAAACAATGGTCCATCTTACTTGGTGGCCAGCCCTCCCTGGTTTCCACCGTCGCCGACGGTTATGTAGACGGGCGCAGACAGGTCTCGGACCGGGGAGCACACGCCAGTTGCAACGTTTGATATCCTATGCTGCATTTGGAGAACAAATTAATTGAGTTGTGCGTCAGGAAGCTATAGCACAGGAACGAAGCACATTAAACTGATGGGACGCGTGCATGGTTTGAAGAGGATAGAGATTACCGTCCGTTCATAGGCGTGGACATGCCCTGCAAACACAAGATCAACTTTGTACTTGACAAACAATGTCTCGTACACCACCCTCATGCTCTCGCCTTCCATGTAGTGGTAGTTGTAGCTGTTGTACCACGGGGCGTGCACCAGAACTATCAGCCATGGCGTCTCGCTCCTGTTACCTTGGCGAGCTCAGCTCGGAGCCACATGTACTGAGGAGTAAATTTTCCTGGAAAACAAAACATACCTCTCAAGTTAGTTACCTTGCTACCACTACTGTCCAAAGCAAACAAACCGAATTATTCATGGTGAAAATTGTGATCTTACGCCGTGTAAGAATTCATAATGAAAATCGTATACTTATTACAGCTAACAGAACTACCAAAACTCAGAAAACATGGCATACCATATGCGGAATATGACGCCAGCACAATGACATAAGCAGAAGCTCTTTTGATGGAGTACCAGTAAGGCGCTGTGCTACCGGAGGACTTATAAGGGGTGGGATACCTCTGGCTGAATGGCTTGAATGGCTTCGTTTCGCCCTGCAAACACGTAAGTGCAATATTCTTCTTCTTAACCAGCAGTATTTAAATATTTATGCATAAAATGAGCTTCTAGAGTTCTAATTGTACATTTGAACTTGAAAACATCCATTCAAGTATGTCCTTACAAGTTCAGGAGCGAAATCGATGTCATGGTTTCCAACAGTCCAGATCCAAGGCTGGTACGCAAGGTTCCGCTCTACGAATCTTCCCCATGTATCCCACCTTGCATTATCATGATTTGGGTACTTATCTGCGTATGTCAGGTCCCCGAGAAAAAGCACTGCCTGCGCTTTTGAATTTGACTCGTAATGAGCCAGAGTGACATTTGAGTCAAAACTCTGACCAAGATCACCTAAACACAAGAGTAAATTTCTCGGTAACATATTTGGTGAATGTGCATTATCTGATCAAGAACTGGAGTAGCATATACGTTTAACCGAGAACATTCAACAATACATACCTATCAGACCAAATGTGTATGGAACGTCTGGGCCACTTTTCGGAGGAGTCGTGAACCAAAATTTCCTCATTGTCTCTCCAGTGCCAACGGCATAGTAATACTTTGTGTCAAACTGCAAAAAAATCACAATTAAGCACTGAATCAAGGCAATATAAGCAATAAATTTCTGATGAGCGGATAACCTTCAACTTCTTTATCGTGCAATGATGAATGTATCCTGAGGTATAGTTGTAGAACGTATACTGAGTTAACTTGCCCTTTGCAGAACGGTTGAGGTTGTCTTCTGAAGTCCCGTAAAGCACTGTGCTTGATCCAGGCTCTATTGGTGTCACCCATGAGATTATCATGGCTGTACCATTATGGTCGCCTTGTGTGATGTGAACCTATTAGAGAGCATGTCACCAATCAATATAAAAAGATATAATAAATTAACCACGGTGGCGAGCTCATGCACATTTTTTCTTGTTAATCTTCGTAGTTTATAATTCCTTGGAAATTAAAAGGATGTGCCATCAAAGTTATACATTTTTATATGTGTTTCAATCTCGTGAATAAATTAGCTCTAAAGTATTGTGGTATTATGAAGACACTAATAATAAAGAAGTGTTACAAACTAGGGTAAAATTTGTTAGTGGGATACCTAGATTGGAAAATACATGATATGAAATTAAGATGTTGATATAATCTTGTTACATGATATGAAAATACATGTAACCGACAATGCAAAATGAATGGATCAATGGGTGTAAGATACCAATGACTTAGTGAAATAAAATAAAATAAAAATATGAGTAAATTTGTTAAATATATACCATATTGTAGAATATTGCAGAGATTAACAAAAAATAGTATCATTAAACCGGAGCACAAAAAGTATTACTATTTCATTTTTTCGGAATATATTTTATAAAACAATTCAAAGTTACATCTTGGAGACAGTGTCTATATCTAAAACGTGAACTATTTTAGAATGAACATAGAGTGCCATATTTCATAATTGAGAGAGTAAATAAGAAAATAAATTGAATAGGACAATGTACATGAAAAATTTCACAATGTAGTTTTCTTAACAGTCAACAAGATTTCCTTCATTCACTCGGTTAACATAAGTTTTTTTGTTATCTATACCTAATAATAAAGGCGTTAATGCTTCCTTGGTTTGGTTTGGTAGGTCATTAAAACTGCCCTCAAAGTTGACATAAATTACCCACCTTGCCACCGGTAAGTTATACCTATTGGGTCGTATGTAAGTCGCGTTTCCGTCGTTTCCTTTGACCATGAAACAGAGTCCGTGTTCAAGTCCGTTAAAAACCGGATCAACTTGATCCTCGCGCGTCGTGCATCGCAACGGGTCGAAATAAGTTCACGCCATGGCCTTCCAACAACTGGGGCCTGGTCAGTCACGCGCACAGCATATGTGTCCCGGACACGTTACATGCATCCTAACGCACAGCCGCCGGCCGAGCTATCGATCGATATATAAATAAAGGATCAAAGGAGGCACGCACATAATTCTTACATGCTACAGCTGATTCACGCAGGCGAAAACTCAGAGGCAACGATCTCGACGAGACTTTGTGGACGATTTCGCCGGGACTTTGAACTGATGTCCGCGGAGACTATCTCGGCGACTTTGTGGACGACAATATCACCGCGACTTGAACTGGAGTCTGGAGGGGCCGTGCAGGTGGGAGCTCGGCGGACACGATCTCGCCGAGAGCCAGTGGCCGTAGGAGACACGCACCTCGTTCCGTCGCTCGGGCCGCCAAGTGCTTGCGGCCAAATCAGGTACCCCGTTGGCGACGGGAAACGCTCGCGGAGTAACTCGTCAAAGTTCATGTCGTGGCCACCCTGCTAGCCTGCTAGGTAGGCGTAGCTGCGCATGATCCAGCTCGTGAGGCCCTCAGGCCAGTGCATGGTTTCTCTAGCTGGCTGGCTAGGAGTCTATGTGCATGTGCGTGCAAGTATAACAGCGATGCCGACACAAGCATGTACGGCGAGGAACGCGGCCGCGAGCGCCGAACATGGACGTATCTACTCGGGGGTGCGTCACACACTGGTCTCTCTATTCTCTCGGCATCTACTAGCCAAGCGGTGTGCGGCACCGGTAATTTTTTTTTTTTTGAAATTTGCGGAACTGGTAATTTGGTTTAGGCGCCCACACGAGACTCGAGCGCCGGCCTCAACCTGATGTAGTGATGTGCGTGCTGCTTCGTGGTCGCCGTCGATCTCCGGCTGGTTGTCTTATGCATCCAAGGTGTCTCAATTCAGGGTTATGTTTCATATCGTTAAACGGCAGAGCAGGTGCAATTTCTTCAGATGATTCTTGCCTGGAGACAGATGATACATAAGAGGCCTTTGATAACTACCAATGTATAATCAGAAAAAATTTATTACTCTCGGACTTGGTCCTCTTCATCCATGCATGCAGGTGGCTGTTGGTGCTCCGAGAGTTGATGCAACGCATGTGCTCAGGGGCTGTATTTCGTGGCAGCTGGAACTTCACGCCGTGCCGAACTGGGCCTATAGAGATTAAGAACAGATCAGAATAATGCTGCGGTGCAAATTCAGCGACAGTACATGTCCCGTAGTTTGTTGAACATTATATTTGCTGCGTAGACAATGGAAGAAGATATAGGTTGTGCGCCATATGAGTTGTAGATCAGTTTTTCGAGAAAAGAGTCAATCTAACTAGCTATTTGTGTTCTATTGGAGGAATGAGAATAAACATCAGGTACTCTACATGTCTTCAAAAAAAGATGGACCACAAAACTAGATAGATCTTTGGACCCTCACTTCATCCTCCCGATGGCGACTTGGACCCATTAGGATTACCGAGCTGCCTGACCGCGCCGCATTCCGTGGTGACAATGCTTTCCCGGCGTGAGGATCTCGTTGCTCTGGCTTTGCGCCGAGGAATTTGGACGCCAGAGTACCGGCCTTAGACGGTGAGACGGAGTAGACCTGGTGGCATGTGACAGATGACTTATGCGGGTGCTATATCCGCATTCTCGGTCCCGGGCGGCAACACAATGGAGTGTTAGACCTGGTAATTTCTGTTTTTTTGAAGATGCTCTAAAGTAAAGAAGAGGTGGTGAGCCGTGGGGCTTGACGAATTGTGGGTGGAGCTTATGACCTGTGCAAACCCTCGGGCCTCGAGAGGTAATATGAAAAAGTATACTCCACGGTTTGCCTTCTGTGGTGTGGGTGGTCAGAACGAAATATACGAAATCATGGGCCTTCTGGTTGTGGATGAATTTGAGCACAAGGTGGGTCATTTTACAACACAATGTTAGAACTTTAATTGCAGAAAAAGGAAGGCTACTGGGCCCAATAGGAGCTCGTGAAGAGCAATTTTGATGTTCCTTTCTTCGGAAAAAAGACTCAGATGATTGGCGATGTATTGATTGAAATTTAGATGGAGAAAAATATTGCTGCTGCTGTAGGGACCTCGATCAGGCCAGTGCACCCACCCATGCAGAGAGCACCCGCATGGGCCATATCAAACTCTCATTTTATATATATATGTAATATAGTTACCTATGAGCTAATGAAATGTCCAAAAGAATGTAATTAGTATTATGGCCAGAGTCCAGCGATTGCTTATCTTAATTGAATACCTTGTGTTCCTGTGAAACAATAGAGCTCTTATTGTCGACATGATACATCCTTTTATTTTATTTTGCTTGGGCTATTGCATTCAGGGAGAGCTCGCTTCATTATTTTTATCCATTGTCTTTAGGGGCATGATTTTATTTTTCTCGGAAACATATATCGAATTATATAATGGTTGTGTCCAGTTCGGAAATTCTACGTTGGTTAGTTCATCATGTTTTTGCAAAATATAATGGTTTATATTTTTCCCGTAGCAACGCACGGGCAGTTTTGCTAGTTCACTAAAAAGTTATGAGAACTTCAAATGGTTACACAAGCACTTGATCACATTATCATACGGTGTTGTGTGTTTAAGAGATGTTTGCCCCCAATCAAATGACATCCTCATACATGTTCACAAAAACCATAATTATTGTATTAAAACACACATGATGAACAAAGAAATAACTGGTCTTGGAAATCTCATAGTAGAAAATTTCATAAACCTATCAACCTCTTCAATCGTCAACCGACATGAACCGGCGTATCAGAGTAATTGTGCATAATATCATCTGAGCACAAAAGGCACATGTATTCATTGATACATTTTTTATGAAGCATATGTATTATCCAACAAATTAAAGATGATCAAAATGTCTCACACACAACTCATATTTTTATTTAGTATAATAGTTTTATAGAACTATAGATATTATTTATGATAGACATATTCAAACATTGCCCCCGCGTTTGCGAGGGCTACCCTGCTATTTAAGTATTAAGAAAACCATTAGTAAAATGTTGACAAGAATCATGTATGAGAACAATGAAACAACTAAAACCATGTAAAGTTTTTTTTTAAAGAGGAATGAGACTTCGGCCTCTGCATCAATCGATCTACACAACGATCACACAAAGCGAACTCAAGTATTGAAAGAAGCAATCAACTGGAAGTATTGGAATCGTCCACAAAGGATTTGGCGCAGGAATTTATTTGAAAGTCAAAGCTTTTTAAAATTTGACCATTTGTAGACAAAGGGAGTATCACAGTATCAGACGCTCTAAACATCTAAACATCTTAATTCATGGATGTTTCAAAATAATAGTACTAAATCACCGGCAGCCTGGGTTTTACCTGCTGCGGCGCATTACGGCCGGCCGGAACGCGGAAGACGTCGGCGTCTAGGGGCATGTCCTTGGCCTCGCCGAGCTGCCGCCGGTACTCGCTGGTCCGGCCGGCATGGCACGTGACGCTCAGCAGCAGGACGGCGCAGGCGACCGCCGCTGCGCCGATCCCATTGATGACCACACCCATTCCCGACGGGGCCTCCTCCTCTCCTTGTTGGTTTCCTGTCGCGGCTTCTTGGAGATTGTACACCAAGGATGGGAATGATATCGTCAGTTCGATGTCGTGCTTTAATAAGGTGGTCGACGGAACGGGATAGGCTCATCCGAGGTGACTTCGTGGTTTAAACTTTGAACTCGCACATAGGTAGGAGGAGAGCAAGCAACTTCGTTTTTTATCACTATTTTGGAGGCAATGACCTTCGAAATGATTTGTTAGTAGCTTCCTCTTCTTTCTTTAAGGAACAAGGGACGCGTTCAACCGATTTCATGAACAGCGACAAGTTCCATATTAGTAACAAAAGAAAAATGAAAGAGTCACGGCTAATTTCATTGTCTCTTCCTTTACACGGAAAGCCACATGCATGAAGCACATCCAAGCTCTCGATCGTCTTGACAAATATGACGATTTCTCCATCCAAGTCTCATACGGGAGGACGAGTCGCAAGACACTAGATTGGAAACGGTGATGGTGCTTTGTCAAACAATTTAGTATTAGCATTTTGTTGTTTCCGAGCGTCACCTGCTACCTCAGAAGTTGTACAGTTTGTTCAGCACCTTGTTGGTTAACATATTCTGCACTACTTGATCTCATTTAGGCTCCTGTACAAGGCAAATGGCCTTTTTCCCCCCCTCGAAACGGGGAACAAGCCCCAGTCTCTGTATCAATTGATGCACACAGCCGTTTTGTTGTATTGTATCAAAGTTTACAAATTAAAGTGTCCTAAGCATCTTGTAATAATCTAGATCACCGCCAAGTACCCCGGTCGTAGATAACCGTCTCTAGCCAAGTGCATCCAAAAAACATAGGCGCACGTTGCGCTCGGTAGGAGAAAGGATCACTCGTGGATCAATGTGAAGCCTGTGCGCAACGTGCCTATAACCTGAAAAAAATGGCGTTTCTAGCCTTGTTAAAGATATTATCGTTCCTACAGTTCCACGGGGACCAAAGTAAACCACAAGACCTGACTGGAATATGTGCCTCAGTTTATGAAAATTCAATTTGAAACATGGGAGCATATGCTCCTGTCACCAGAAAAAACATTTTCAAATGTCAAAATTTCGGAACAAAATTTGGCATATACACCTCGACATGCTCCTAGCATAGTAAGTATTGTTCGGCCAGAGATGTATCTCCTAGCCAAAAATTCTCCAAAAACCGGGTGTCTGTTCATTTCCAACAATAATTGGGAGTTTGTGGGTTTTGTCGTTGCTTGCGACCATGTTTTATTTTAAAGTTACTTATTATGAAGAATCTTTTGCCACACACCCTCTTCATTAATCAGGTTGAATAACCATTTACTTAATAAACGCCTATTTTTTTTATATCAACTACTTCAATACCCAAACTCCTCTTGATCCTTAAGTGTGCAGATGATATTCCACTTAGTTAAACGATACTATCGTTTGTGCTAATCAATTTGCCAGAAAAATCGAGGCCTGTAAAAGTATAGTCTTTTCAATAGCCCTTTTCGTATTTATAAAAATGATAACATGAACATAGCCAAACTCGTGAGAACATAATTTATCAAGACAAGCCGATCCCCTTATGAGAGTAGATTGCCTTGTCAGCATCCTAGTTTCTTCTCAAATCTGGTTTCTAGTGGGTTTCATTATTTATCGAGAAGTTTCCTGTAATGGATAGGAAAACCTAAATAGTTAAATGGAAGGGACCATGTCTCACACCCAAAATATTCTTTTACTGTTCCTCCGCATTTTTTTGCTTTACGAAACAGAAAAATCTCCCTTTTATGAAAGTTTATTTTTAAACCGGATAGTTTCTCGAAGATACAAAGAATCAAATTTATGTTCATGGCCTTTTCAATGTCATGTTCTATGATGATAATAGTATCATTAGCATATTGAAGGACTGAAACCCCACCCTCAACCAGATGATGGTTAAGGTCTCTGTTGAACCCCGGACCCAGAGGTATACATAAATGTTATGCGCTCCTAGTCATGGACCCACAAGGGCTTCAGGGTTACCAGCCCCGTCCGTAACACACAACGGCAGATAGACCGGATTAATCGGCACGCATGCCGGATAACATCGGTACTACTGCTCCTCGTGTCCATGCTAGTCATAACCAAATATGCATATCAAAGAATCCATGAGTCTTATGAAACTGAAGGAACGGTACGAAGGCTAAACCGAAGTGTTATGTGTCACAGGAAGTGCTAAACATACCGAGGGTTACTAGGTTTACCACTAGGCCGAGTAAACATCGACATGCGTGCTCAGATAATGGATCATCGGCACAAAACCCCTCGACTATGATATTCAACACAAGCATAGCCAAATCGTTTAACCAAGGGCTCGATACCAACAACCGATCAAAGCAGTAGTCTAGACATGAAAGTGTATTATACAAGACTTACTAGAGTATAGCATTACACACCGAGGCTACATGACCAACACAAGTCAGGTAACCCAACGGTACACCAAACAACGAAAGTAAATTATGTTTCTATACAACAAGTCTGCAAAAGGACTAAGAGTCCGAACATAAGCAATGTAGACAAACCCCGAACTACTCATCGACATCGAGATAGAAACCTTCTTCAGCTAAAGCACCTGCGTCTGTAACAAAAATAACAACAAGGAAATGTTGAGTACAAAAGGTATTCAACAAGACTTGGCTTCTAAATTATTTTTCCTAAAGAAACTTTTGTTTTCCGAATCGAGGAAGAAGAAGCATGGGTAATGGAGCATTTCCAAAACAGAGGAGAAAATTACTCAACTACTGAGATCATCATCTTCTTTTGTTCTACTAGATCTTTCTCACTCCTAGACTATCTCATGATATAAGGATCACCCCTCTCGACTTCGTCGAGGAGGCACCCTTCATTCGTTGTCAGCAGATTTTAGTCATTCCGTTCAAGTTATCTATGACCTCGTGTCTTTCACCAAGTCGTACTTAACCGTAGACACGGCTTTCCGAAAGATTTATTCCTGCATGGGGGTACACTTTACCCACACGTATCAACTAGATCTTAATGCCACACGGTAACGCTCTTCCTAAGAGTGCGACAGACGGTGATTGACCACGACCTTTACCTTGCTCAACCCTATCCATGAGTCAACTCAAACAGGGCCAGCTCGTCAACAGGGAGTTGGCTACCTCCTGACGGCACCAGTTCTGTGAGTCGGGATCAAGATCTATGTGCGTTCATCACTTGTCCCAGTCACGCTCTAAATTTTCTCCAAAACATTTTATGACACACCAGCAGATGAAAATCTCAGACTACGTGACCCATGGATACGATCAAACAAGTTAGTTAGCCGAGCGGGGTTCATTGGCCCGCGTGTGGATGCACACTCAGTCCTGGCTTTCATGGCGAGAATTTATTTCCTAGGTTGACGAGTACGGGACAAATAACCACTTCCCAAGTGGCCTCCTGTTCAATCCTTAGTTAGTTCACATGCTCACTAGTCATCATCAAACCAACATTTAAGATTATTGAATTGACCCAATTCATCAACCGGATGAAGTAGATCATATCACTAAGCACAACTAAGCATATAACATACAAGGATCCAGCGATACTCAAACAACCCTAGTCATACTAGGAGGTAACGTGTATGAAGGCGACAAAAAGGGGAACATGCATTGGATAGGATAACTCTAACTAAGAGCCAAAACTTTGTTGAATCGCATGCATGGGTAAGAAGTTGAAAACACACAAAACATGGGTGTTTCCATTAGGTTGTGCTTGCCTTACTATTCGAAGGTGGAATTGGGGTCGTCGTAGTAGGATGGACCAACCTCCGGGTCACGGTCTATCGAAAGCGAGCAAACACCAGAAACAGAGCAACAATTCAATACAAGGCTTCGATGCAATGCACAATATGTATGCATGAAAATTTAATGCATTGGATGAGATCCCTAAGAATGTATAATATGTTTCTAGGGTTTTATGATATGAAAGAAAGATTAGGTGAAACCGATTCCTTCATTTAAAAGGAAAGGCATTTTTGTTATATAGAAAGTGTGTCGAAAATAAGTTGCGCAAACATGAGGGGAAACATTTTTAGTGAATAGATTTTTCTTCACTGATCAAATCGATACCTTATTCATATTTTTCTGATTATATTTGAAGTATTATGAATTTTAAAAATTTAACTGAATTTAAATTTAGTTCAAATAATATTCAAATTTAAACTTATTCAATTTCATTTGAAAATTTAATAATCAGATAGAGTTTAATTTTCCAAATATTTTGGTTAATTTTTGGAATTACAGATTAAAATTTATTCAATTTATAAACTTTAATTGATTTGTGGAATTATAATTAAACGGGGAACACACCTGTCATAGTTTTTTCTTTTATTAATTTTTTTTAATTATTAAAATCCTTATAGGCCGGATTGCAGCGACATCACGCTGACGTCATCAAGACCTCATCGTTGGCCGTGATTGCCGGCGGCGATTCTGGCCAAACTGGCATGCGCGGGTTAACTCATCCGACGCGCCTTGGAGCGGGCGGCCTAGGGGTGGTGGCGCCGCCCCTTTTAGGCCACCGGCGGAGAGCGAGAAAGCGGACGCGGCGGCTGTGTCTATGGTACTCAACGATGACGTTGTTTCCTTCCACATGAAGGAGAGGGGAGGGCATCACGAGAGAGTAAATCTCACCGCGGTTACAGAGGAATGGACGACGGAGCAAGATGAGGTCGGAGACGTTGCCTTGGTGCGGTTTTCCGGGGCGGTTGGAGAGGAAGATGACGCGGGAATTCACCCAACTTCTTCCATCCCGGGTCCTGGATAGCTCGTGGAGGAAGAGGTGACGACGGCGGAGCTCCAGGAATGCTCAGAGGGGCGAGTGGAGGCTCGTGGCGGTGGCAGCGACCGATCTCCGGCGACTAGGGTCTCGGTCGTTTGCAGGAACAGAGAGAGAGAGAGAGAGAGAGAGAGAAAGAGAGATGGATAGAGAGAGATAGAGAGAGAGAGGAAGAAGAGGGGATTCTACTAGGAGGAGGTTTTGATCGGGACATCTCCCCGGTATTATCCGCAGCGGGGAGCCGGAAGCAGGAGGTGGTAGTGACGCGCCGACGACGTTCTCGTCCTTCTATCAGGAGGACGAAGAAAGAGGGAAAATGGGATTTCCCCATACCCCCTGAGGTTTCTAAAAATTGCAAGGAAGCCCTTCTGCTTTTCAAAATAGAGAAAGATTTGAAAGATTGAGGGCCTTTTTGGAAGATTAAAATTGCACAAAAATAACCTTTGCAAAGCTCTTCAAATTTGCAACATTTCCATCATTTGGTTTGTTAATTTTAGGAAACTTTTTAAAACAACTTGTGAGTTGCCAAATTAAGTGATTTTTATTCATTTCATTTGTTATATTCATATTCAATTTTTTTAACTAGGGTTTTTCATGCATGAATGCCATCTACACAACACACAACAACATTTTATTAAAAAGTGGGATGTTACAGCCTCCAACCTGTCCATCGTCCTTTTCCCTTGCAATGAGTATGGCTAACATGTCAACAACTATATTAAAGATAATTGGAGACATGGGATCTCCCTTCCTACGACCCTTAATTGTTTGGAAGTAATGCAATATCACGTCGTTTACAAGGATTCCCACCGACCGACCCTGAATAAAGTTCTTAATAAGCTTACACCAATTGTGATAAAAACCTTTCATACGCAATGTTTGCAATAATAAGGACCATTTAAAATTATTGTAATCTTTCTCAAAATCTATTTGGAACAGTAACCCATCCATGTTCTTCCTATGAAGTTCGTGGGTAGTCTCATGCGGGATGTGCCGTCCTGGCATAAAGGCAGTTTGGGTAGGGTGAATTACATCATGTGTAATTTGTGCGGTATGATTCTTTCCCACTTTCGTATTTTTTTTTGAAACTAACATTTAGTAAACAAATTGGTCTATATTGTTGGATTTGGACCGCTTCCTCTATTTTTGTCAATAAAGTGATCACCCCAAAGTTGAGTTTGTATAGAGGCGATAATCCTAATTGAAGCCATACATACAAAGCCATGAGATCTTTTTAATGACTTTCCAATAAGTTTTATATAGTTCCACAAGAACCCGTCTAGTACTGGTGATTAATTATACTCCATCTGAGTAAGGGACTCAAGGACTTCTTCCTCAGTAAAATCAGCCATCGGGATATTATGTTTCCATAGAAGAGATTTGTGTCCGATATGTTACTCTCCTCTACCAAAAAAATATGAGCTGATACGTTGCAAACGTATCTACTTTTCCAACCACTTTTCTTGTTGTTTCTCCTCACATTTTCATGATTTGGATCAAAATAACACGGATTAACGTTGTTTTCAGCAGAATTTCCCTTGGTATCTTTTTTTTTTGCAGAAATTCAATTTCCTTAGAAAAATTCAGAAATTTATTTTTCCCCGGAAGACTCCCGGAGCCCGAAGGACAGCTGGAGGGGTTGCATTGGGCCTCCAGGGGGGTGCCAGCCGCGCCTGGTGTGCCCCTAGGGGCCTAGGACCACCCCCTAGGGTCCCCTTTGGCATAAAGCCTCCTCCGTCCCACAAACGCAGAACCCCCGAAGGATTTTCCCGGATACGACCTGTAGCTCCGCCGACACACTAAACCCTAGTCCGGGAGATAGAAGTTCATACTCTGCCACCCTGTCGGGACGCGGATTGGATGGAGATTGTCGCCATCGTCATCGCCATCGCCTTTCCATCAACCTTCCATTATTCCCCCTTCGACGTGTGAGTAATTCCCTGTTGTAGGCAGAGGGGATGCTAGCGATGTAGCATTCCCACATTTAAATAATGCAAGAACCATGTGTTATTGTGATAGTCCCTGGATCAATTGCTAGCAACATAGTTCAAAATGAAATATCATGCAATTGCGTCAAAATTCTATATCATCGCATGATCCAATCTTTACAGAATTAGCTTTACAACTTGCATAGTCTCAGAAGACTAGCAGGAAACATGGAGTTACATCCGAAAACATAGTACTTCAATGAGCCTCATGTTCAATCATGTGCCACGGGGAATGACATGTTGGTTGTAGACTCGAGATCCTGAATGTAAACCTCACTCGTCATCTGATCCATCTGCAAATTAGAATATGTGGCCACAAGGGGGTCAATAAAATTTAATGTATTGACAAGTGACACTATAGTGGATATAAATGGCAAGTCTAGTACTGCATGCATATCTGGCTAAGTGGAGTTTAGGCTTATTTGCAGACAGCTAGTTTTCTGCTAACACTTGTGAAAATTGTTTTCTTTTCTGAGGTTGGTACCATGGGATAAAGCCCATGTGCACCACAACTATTGTTTCCTTAGCCAAATTTTACTTCTTGAAAAGGTGTTGAGATTCTTTTGTCCATCCTTGTCTAGCTGCTCGAAGTTGTCCATAACCGGGGACACGAATAAGATCTTAGTTTCTAACTCTGCAGAGGTTGTGCACTTTCACTCTTTGTCTTCGGTTATCCCAATCATCCTATACACCCGGAGTGCATCATGGAAAGGACATAATGGAGACGAGAGCTTTCAGAAGGAGAAATTCAACCTAATGGCATGACCCATTCCACCTATAATTTTGCTACATCTGCTTGTCAAGCCTGGGATAAACTCTCACAACTTAGTTGATCAAGATAGAGCCCATATGTCAAAAGGTTGCATGGGAAGCTACTAGATTTAGAGGGACTTAGGAATCTCTTTGTCCCTGGGTGGCCATCTGCAAGTGTACTCCTTTTGGTAAAAATCACCATAAACAAGGCCCTAGGGAGCCACTCAACATAAACCATTCTTTCACTTCCACCCAGGTGTTTCATTGGGGTGTATACTTAGCATTTTCCACAACATCAAGTAAACACAATTTGTAACATTGCATAGCATCTACCGAGATCTAAGGCTATAAAAATAACAAGGGGTAGGGGTGGCTACACACTACTAGGGTTTTGCATAACATAAATACTTAGAGAAAATCACTCATCATGCATACTACTTCAAAACTCTAGTAATGCATAGGAAAATAATGGGTAGTTGATGGTGTGTCACTTGACTTTGAAGTTGGTGAAGAATAATAACCCTCTCTTCACAAAATAGAATGTTGCTCTCCGTACACTAAACAATACAAGTAAACAACAATAAACAAGCAATACACAAACAAATGAAACAAAGTATAACAATCATAAAACTTAACACGACCATTTATTCTACCAAAGGAATTATTGTGATTGGGTTTAGTGTATAGAAAAAGGCTATAGATTGGACAAGGCTTGAGTTTGAAGAGTTCAAACTTAGTTGATCATACTTGTCCAAGAACTTCCAAGAGTTTTCACTAAGTATTATCACATTTACTTTAATATTCAAGAGGGAAACATGTGATAAGAATTAATTTCAATGCACAAAAGAAACTAAGTGGTTGTAGCTGGAGTTTGCCATTTGTGACTAAGGGTTGGTCTTGGATCAAAAGATCACACCAAGGTCTTAGTCTAATCTATTTCTTGTCTTGATTTTCTTCAAGTCTTCTTTTGCTTCCTTGAGTTTCTTTTGATGGCTAAGTATTTTATGCATGTCCTTCAATGGTCTTGCTTGTAGTCCTCCGTATTGAGTTGAAGAAAATCATATGAAGTATCTATCTAGGATTTAGGGACTTTTTCATATAGAATAAGAGAAATATATTGAATTGCTAGAGTTCCCTAAAAGGTACTTGTAAATTCTTCTCTTCTTCTTCATCTTATGGGAGAATATTGAGTTATCTTCTTGTTGAAGTTCTTCTTCTTGATGAAAGGCTTGTTGGTGAAGTCTTCTTCTTGATGAAAGGCTTGTTGTTGAAGTCTTGGTCAAATGTTCTCATCTTACTTGGGAAAACAAAATTCTAAGTCTTTTACAGGACAAACTTGACACTAATCATCTTGAAAACAAATTCTAAGTCTTAGAAAACAAATTCTAAGCTCCAAGACTTCACATTGGTTGGTCTTCTTAAGGATCATCTTTAGGCTCCTTTGTAGCTCCCACTTCATTGAAATTTCCAACACTTACAAACTAGGGGCTGGTCTTGATCCAACTTATCCATAGCACAAGGTCTAAGAGAACAGAAAAGAACGGGAAGAAAGACTTAGAGAGAGAGAGAGAGATGTGACTAGTCCTCTTGATTTTCTTCTAAGTGTTTCTACTTCTTGGGGATGCTTCTGAAGTCTGTTTTCTTGGCGAAGTTGTTCATTAGTCTTCTAGCTTCATGTTGAAAATCTTCTGGTTGACAATTGGAGCATCTTCCTTGCACTTCATGATTTTCTCATGCCCTTACTTAGTGGTTTTCAACTAGGAGGGTCATCTAGAGAAAAATTACATGGACATGGTTTAAAGGCATCCAAAGGATTAGGTTTTGGTCTCTCTGGTCTAGGGTTAGTACTTAGAACAAAATTGCTAAAGAAGACACATTGAAAATATTTACAGAATTTAAACTAAGTAAAAAACACTCAAAATGCCAATCAATTCTAAATTCAATTTTAAGTGGTTCAAAAAAAAATTGGGACAGAGAACATGAAGGTATACATTGTAAGGTTTCCAGGGATGTTTTATTTTCAATTTTTAGATTTGTAGAATTTGAACTATGCCAAAAATCATCAAACAAGCATATTTAAAATTGAGCGAATTTAAGTTATTCATATTTAAATTTGGACAATGCTAAAATATTCTACATGTGTAGGGCTTTTCAAAATGTCCAAATTCGGTAAATTTGGGTTCATGGTTCAAAAGTTATGATCAATCTAAGTTTGGGGGAGCTTTTCTACAAAACTTCCTATTTAGATTAAATCCGGAGTAAACAGAAAAATGACTGGGTGATGTGGCATACCCTGATTGGCTGCGCGGAACAAATCTGACGTTGTGCGTTGCTATTGGCTAGGCTCGGGCTTGAGCTATGACTTGAGTACCTATTGGCTAGGCTTGGGCTTGAGCTACGACTTGAGTACGGCTCGGCTTAAGCCGGGCTTAAGCCGACATGTGGCTTGATCTAATCGGGAGGGTATGATGCAGATCGTGCGGTCGAGAAGAGATTGGAGCCGGCGACTGATTTCTTACCGGAGGCAAGGATGACGGCGGTGGGCGCGGGGCAAGCGGTGATGTGCAATTCCTCCAGGCGTGGGGATGACGGATAACGACGACGCGGCCCCTCGCGGTCTTCCCCGTCCTCTCGGTCCTTCCCCTCTGTGCGTGGTTTTTTGGTGGCAAAGCTTCTTTGCTCCTGTTGATGGCGGTGGCGGCGGCAAGAAACTCAGTGGCGGCGGAGCAACTGACTTAGGGATAGGGTTCTAGGGGAGATGAGGAAATCGAGGGAGGGCTTCCTTTTATGGGGGACTTGTCGTGCGGGAGGGGGCGGATCCGTGGCTGCACGGAGACGAACTTCTATCGGGTGGGGACGCCGAGGTGTGATGGCGTGTGAACACACGTTCGTTGGGAGACCCCAAGAGGAAGGTATGATGAGTACAACAGCAATATTATCCTTCAGAAAGAAACCAAGGTTGAATCGGACCAGTAGGAGAAACAAATCACTTCTGAAGGTTGTTGACAGCTGATGTTGGCAGGGTGCACTACCAGGCTCCGCAGTAACGTGGAATTTGCACACAACACAGCCAAGATACTTTGCCCCAACAAAACAGTGAGGTTGTCAATCTCACTGGTCTTGCCGAAAACAAAGGATTAGACGTATAGTGTGGAAAATGATGTTTGTTTGCAGTGAATGAAATAAGAACATTGTTTGTAGTAAAAGAGAATAGTGTTTGCAGTAGATTGTATTATCATTGTAAAAAATAGACCGGGGTCTACAGTTCACTAGTGGTGTCTCTCCTTAATAGATAAATAACATGTTGGGTAAACAAATTACAGCTGGGAAATTGAAAAAATAGTGGTTGCACCCTCTCGGGTGCGGACGCCGAGGTGTGATGGCGTGTGAACGCACGTTCGTTGGGAGATCCCGAGAGGAAGGTATGATGAGTACAACAGCAACATTTTCCTTCAGAAAGAAACCAAGGTTTAATAGGACTAGTAGGAGAAAGAAACCACTTATGAAGATTGTTGACAGCTGATGTTGTCAGGGCGCACTACCAGGCTCAGCAGCAACGTGGAATCTGCACACAACACAGCCAAGATACTTTGCCCCAACGAAACAGTAAGGTTGTCAATCTCACCGTTCTTGCTGAAAACAAAGGATTAGACGTATAGTGTGGAAACTGATGTTTGTTTGCAGTGAATGAAATGAGAACATTGTTTGTAGTAAAAGAGAACAATGTTTCTAGTAGGTTGTATTATCGGTGTAAAAAAACAGACCGGGATCTATAGTTCACTAGTGGTGTCTCTCCTTAACAGGTAAATAACATGCCGGGTGAACAAATTATAGCTAGTAAATTGAAAAAATAGAGGTTGCACCGTAATGCACATACATGACATGATGATTAATATGAGATTCATTTGGGCATTACAACATGATACATAGACCGTCATCCAACTGTATCTATGACTAATAATCTACCCTCAGGACGTCATCCGAGCAAACTTTGGGTATTAAGTTGCAAGCAACAATAAACTTACCACACAATAATGCTAGGATCCAACCAAGTTTATTACAGAAAATAAAAACAAACAGACGCTCCAACTAAAGTACATACGATGTGACCGAATAAAAATATAGTTTCACCAGAAGTGACCTGATAAGACGCTTGAGTCTTCTTGAAATTTTCTGGGATGACCCACGAGGGCATCCCCAAGCTTAGGCTTTTCACTCTTCTTGATCAAATTATATCATCCTCCTCTCTTGACTCTTGAAAACTTCCTTCACACCAAACTCAAAGTAATTCTCATTAGAGGGTTAGTGCGTAATCAAAAACTCACATGTTCTACACGGACACAAGCATTACCAATACTATCTAAACATTAGCTACAGCCACTGATGTTTTGTGGAGCAAATAAATCCTCTCAACATAGTAAAAGAGAGAATGCAAAATAAAAGGAAGAATCTGTCAAAACCAGTACAGTCCGTCAAGACGAATTTTTCGAGGCACTTACGTTGCTCAAATCAGAAAACTGAGAACTAAAAAAAGTTGCGTACATATCTAAGGATCACGAACAAACTTTTTTAGGATGTTTAGATTTTTCTGGAACTTATGGCGAATTAAACGATGGATAGAACAAATCTGTTCCCGCGTAGAAATCCAAATCTAGCATCAACTTTCCACTAGAGACTTTACTTGGCACAACAATTAAAAAATAAATATACAAAAGAGTTTTTACAAAAGTAAAAACACCTTGACTCAAAGAAAACAAAAGAAAAATTGCAGAAATAAAACATGGGTTATCTCCCAAGAGTGCTTTTCTTTATCGCCTTTCAGCTAGGCACAAAAAGCAAGAAGATTCTCACATAAGAAATATGAATTATCAAAAGAGAGCATCAAGAATAAAGTATACAACAAATTTAAGTCTAACCTACTTCCTATGCATAAGAATCTTGTAAAGAAATAAATTAAAGAAGCTCAAACTAGAAATCATGGGAATGTAGAACGAGAGCAATTTCAAAACTTTCTATAGAAAGAGAGGTGTTTTAGTAACATGAAAATTCCTACAACCATATTTTCCTCTCTCAAAATAATTTTCAGTAGCATCATGAACAAAGTCAATAACATAATTATCACATAAAGCATGTTTGTCATGTTCTAAAATCACATAATTCATATCAAGCTCAAAAATAGTGGGGTCAAAATTAAAAATAAAGACCTCTTCTTTCTCACTTTTAGCAATAGAAAAACAAGATGATTGTCACTCTTAAAAGATATGGGACACATTATAGCAACCCTATTTTCAATAGCATTATAATTTATAACATCAAGTAACATAGGACCATCATCTAGAGCATTATCATATAAATTTTCTAAACAAACTTCCTCATTATCATGCATATCAATAGTTGGAATAAATAGAGGATTATCATACTATTAATCAAAGTACCATGGATTATCGTAAATAACAGTAGCAATATCATTCTCACAAGTTTCATCCATAGTAGTATCAAGGTCAAAAGTATAGCAAGTATCAATTTCATCAAAAAGGGATATTTCAAAAGAATCAATAGGATCATCACAATTATCATTCTCCTTTGGTAAGCATGTAGGGTTTCAAATAAGGTATGAGTTAAAGAGTTACTCTCATTGGGAGGTAGACATGGGTAGCTACTCCATTCTTCCTCCTCTTGATCATCACTCTCCTCCTCTTTCTCATCCAATGAGCTTCCAATTTCAGCAATTTCTTCTTCCATAGGTTCCTGCAAGGCATTAGTCTCCTCCTTTGGGGGAGAGCATCTATTAAGATATTTAATTATGTAGCAATTACAATCCTGGTAATTATCAAAGAAATATTCAAGTAAAGCATAAATCTCGTATTTATAAGGTGCATCAGCAATATTTTCAAGAAAATAAGCAATTTCGAATGCACCCTTCCAGGCAATAAATTCTTCAATTCGTTCCACATCATAAAAGTCATAATTTCCCTTAACATAAGAAGATATGGTAACATTATCATCATACTCACATTGAAAATGGAGGTGTTTATACCTCCTACAGGAACAAGATTTATCGAAGCAATAAGTAATATTATAAGTAGATCACAAGTTTTTAGCATAGTTATTCAATTTATTAATTTGTTCCCATAAGTGTATCCCTTTTTGTGACGAGTTGTGTTCCTTATAATATTTTTGTTGTTCTTCCGTGAACCCACCTTTCCAATAAGATCTAGTTTCAAAGAAATCAACCATTGATAGCAAGCATGATAAAGCAAGAAACAAGCAAGACAATAACAAAGTTTGTTGGGAGACCCCCCAAGAGGAAGGTATGATGAGTACAGCAGCAAGATTTTCCCTCAGAAAGAAACCAAGGTTTAATCGGACCAGTAGAAGAAAGAAATCACTTCTGAAGGTTGTTGACAGCTGATGTTCGCAGGGCGCACTACCAGGCTCAGCAACAACGTGCAATATGCACACAACACAACCAAGATACTTTGCCCCAACGAAACAGTGAGGTTGTCAATCTCACCGGTCTTGCTAAAAACAAATGAAACGTATAGTGTGGAAAATGATGTTTGTTTGCAGTGAATGAAATGAGAACATTGTTTGCAATAAAAGAGAACAATGTTTGCAGTAGGTTGTATTATCAGTGTAAAAGAATGGACCGAGGTCCACAGTTCACTAGTGGTGTTTGTCGGATATATATCGATTAGGGGTATATCCGGCATTGTCCTAAAGATCCGGATTACCAGGGTGGCCTTTTGGTAATGGACCACAGTACATTAGGCGGCCCAGTAAGCTGACGCACAGAAGCCAGATTCTAGAATAACCCGGACCACGGCCCAAAGTGGTGCGGCTTGGAGTAGAAGGTGGATTCTTGCTTTTCAAGTTAGATACTTTCCGTAGTCTTCTAGGTTTCCTTTCTGTAAGCCCTAACCCGACTATTTATATAAAGCCGGACGGGAGAGAACAACACATACAATTATCTAGAAGCCAACTCGCCGAGAAGTTGATCCTCGCCGAGTTAGCGAAACCCTACTCACATTGTACTTTGTATACTTCAGGCTTCAGCCCTGATTTAGTGAGATTGCAGGAGTAGGAACGTCGCCTAGTTACGCCGTACCGAACCTGGGTAAATTTGGTGTTCCTGGTTGTCGTACTACCACGTACCCCCACGTCTCTACCCGTAGACTCATGGCACCCTCGTCTATGAACTCTACTACGATGTCTCGATAGTTGGCGCCCACCGTGGGGCCAGCAACGTCAGGCGTATGTTTCGATCGGGGATACTTGGCGGAATCGGCAGTACCATAACTGTCGGAAGCTTGGAATTCGACAACGACGTCGGGCGCTTCCTCGACAATGGATCGTACATGCCAGCACGGAATCATCTGGTAAGTGCCTGCGTTTTACCGATTGGATCTGCAAACATCTTTATCGGATTAACTGCAGAAACAATGGGATTCTGTGGTGGAAGTAAATTTATCCCACCCACCCTATACCCAGTTGAAGAAAACTATGATACCGGATTTTGCTCACATCGCCAAAACTCTGAATCTGCTGCCTCTTCGGAGATGCCTGCAATCAGATCTCACTTCATTGGCATGGTGCAGTCCGAGGTCGCAACAAGTGGAAGATCCCACAGAACAAGTGGAGCAGTAAGTAATCCCGTGGAAGAGGCAGAAAACAACAATCCCACAGAACAAGTGGAAGATCCAACATCCGCCAATAAAATGGTGAACTTGGAAGCCAACTCCGTACTAGCTGCCATAGAGGCAAGATTGGAGTCAGAACCTGGATTTGAAGACATAGATTCACAGGATGAAGACGCTTTCGAAAGAAAAGTTAAATCTATGCAGGGGGCTTCCATGAATTACTTATGGCAAAACCGACTGATAACTCGGATGCCGAAGACGATGAAGACCCTAGAACACCTCCACCAGATGAGGAAAGAGAGGACGACGAAACCAGTCCCATTTATCCTGATGTCAAGGAATTAACAGAAGAAGAACCTAGCAAAAAGGCTCCCTCTTCCAAGAAGAAAAAGAAGACTGCCAAGAAAATTCAATACAAACTCCAGAAGAAAAAGTTGGCAGATAATGCTAACCAATACCTGGAAGCAGGAGGATCTAGCGGAGTCACACATGTGGAGAAGAAAAAGAAAGAAATCCATGTTCCTGAATTGTCGGAACAGGACGAGATCGATCTGATCAAAACCCCGGTTGGACCATATGAACCACTGTAAGTGCTGGAAGCCAGAAGGCAAGCCATTATGCGGCAACAGCAACAACTATTCCGATCACAAGAAAATATCCTCAAAGCCCAAGCTACTCTTAAAGAAAAGCAGGAGGAAATTGAAGAATTCGAAAGACGGAACATGTCCGGGATAAAACCCACGAGATTACCCGGAATCGCAAGACCGGATGTGCTGCCAGCAAAAGAACGGCTGCAAAAACCTTCCTGGCAAAGATAGGTTGACGGCGTAAACGCTAAGGGCGAACGCATTTACAAGACCGCAGCCAAAATCACGGAAGCCGCGTTCGCCATCCTTAATGATGATCTGTATTCCAAATACGAAAACCTGCAGGGAGTGTATGCTTTCCTGGGTACAGCATTGCAACAGCAACAACGAGGACATGCAAGATCAGGGAAGTTGCATGACGCCTCGGCCCTATGCAAAACTGCCACTTGCGCCGCTGGAGCACCTGGACCTGGAGATTCCGGCGATTCTAAGGACATGAAGGGAGATCCTAAGAAGGACAAGAAAATCCCGGACAATAGGGATGAGGCGTCCAGAACGGGATCCCATATGCCGAAAGGCAGAAATAAACCCTGTGATCATAAAGATCGGGAGGAACAAAACAGGAAAGACGGAAAAATGATGCCGCCTCCGAGACGCCCAGCTGAAAAAGCCGGAAGACATGAAAATCCTCACAGACATGAGAGATCCCGTACTCCTCCTAGGAATAAGAAAGGCAAAGGAGTAGAACTCCGCCTCATTTGAAAGGACACCATAATAGAAGAAATAGGGATAATCACAGAAGAGCGCATTCGCACAACAATGGGCCAGAAAGGAGCAGATCCCCTTCCGTCCATTCAGCCGGCAGATAATCCGCACACGTCGATAAGGCGGAAACACATGATCTATACTTTGTACCTAAGTGTTTCACTGACAGGATCCAAAGAATAACCCTACATACTAGCTTTGCCAAAGTTGGTCCAACTTACCAAAAGTACACCGGAAGTACAAACCCGGATACTTGGCTCTCAGATTACTATACTGCCGTTCAGATCAACAAAGGGTCAGACCTGGAAGCAGTAAAATTCCCCCCTCTAATGTTGCTGGATGGAACCAGAGATTGGATTAACGGGCTTTCGTCAAGAAATGGTTAGAGTATTCGTTCAGCACTTCCGAGGTACGTACAAACGCCCTAAGAGCATCAACCAGCTAAATCGTTGCGTCCAATTTGAAGACGAGTCGTATGTCGAATTTATATCAAGATGGACAACAATGAAAAACAGCTGCTCTGGAGTAAGTGATGTACAAGCAATGCATGCTTTCATCAATGGATTAAAACCCGGCCTCGTACCGTTCATGGTTGGTTCAAAGGAGCACAAAGATATCTGATCTATGCTTACTACCGCTAATAAGTACGCAGCGGCCGAAGATGACATCAGAGCGAGAGGTGGAAATATTGATGCTTTGGTTCAGGCCAAAAAGACGCCTCGGTCTGAAAACAAGACTACTCCAGAAGCGCGGACAAAACCCAAAGAAGTAAATTTAGCCTTTGGAAAGGATACTGGCGGCAAATGGAAAGGAAGAAGCACATAACCTATCTCCTATTCTAAGGAAGAGTGGGAAAATATTAAGTCCAAAAACTGTGTCCACCATTCGCAATTTGGGAAGCCTACCCATACAAATGCGCAGTGCCGTCTCAACAAGCATATGAAGGCCACTGCAGGATCCGGGAATAAAGGAAAGAACTCCAAGAGGAAATTCTCCAAGCAAAAGCCAGAAGCTGAAAAAGAAGACAGTGAATCGGACACTGATGAAAAAATCCAGTAACAGCAGCGCAAAGGCAAGCCCAAATTCCCGGGAGTTGATGGAGAATGCAACCTAACTTTCCGGGAAACTCCCTCAGCAAAATAGGCAAAGCGAACACTTCGAGAAATAAACGCGGTTGTCTTACCAACGCCCAAATTCTTGAAATATTCCAATACGCCAATTACCTGGGATCAGTCAGATCATCCCGGAAATATCCAGAACCCGACACACAAGCTCTAATTGTAAGACCTATTGCTCAAAACACTAGGCTAAAGAGAGTGCTGATGGATGGAGGATCCAGTTTCAATATTATGTACCTGGACACACTGAAGCATCTGCGAATCTCCGAAACCCAGCTCAATCACAACAACATACGTTTCCACGGCATTGTTCCTCGCGGAGAAGCACATTTCCTAGGAGAAAATTTCCTAGATGTAACCTTCGGAGAAAGAAAGCACATCCGATAGGAAAAAAATCTCATTCGAGGCATTGTCGTTCCAAAGTGTATACCATGCAATACTCGGACGTCTAGCTTTCGCCAAATTCATGGCAAGATCATGTTATATTTATAACAAGCTGAAGATGCCAGGGCCAAATGGAGGAGTAATCACCATATCGGGAGACTTCAAGTTGGCAAACGAGCCGGAAAAAGGAAACGCCCTTTGCGCTGAAAAAGTAACAGAAAGGAGGAATTGAAATAGCTGGGAAAAGAAGTATCGCCGATGGAAATGTCGGCAAGAAAAGAAAGCCGGAAGCGGGTAGATAGTTTCAAAGCTTCCGAGAATACAAGACAGGTTATCCTAGATCCCAAAGATCCGACAAAGTTTGTCGTAGTGGCGACCGGGATGACCGACAAATAGGAAAGCGCGCTCATCGAGTTCCTCCGTGAGAACTGGGATATTTTTTCCTGGTGTCCTGCGAACATGCCGGGAGTACCCAGGGAACTTGCTGAGCATCAATTGAAGGTAATTCCAGGTTCAAAACCCATCAAACAAGGTCTCCGTCGTTTTAATGGAAGAAGACGGAAGGCTATAGGCAAGGAAATTATCCGGCTTTTAGCAGCTGATTTTATCCGGGAAGTTATACATACTGATTGGTATGCGAACCCAGTATTAGTCCCAAAGAAAGACAGTATTGTTCTTAGGATGTGTATAGATTACACCGGCTTGAACAAATTATGTCGAAAAGATAGGTTCGCGTTACCGCGAATCGATCAAATAATAGATGCCACTGCTGGCTCTGAGCTTTTATGCTTTTTGGATGCTTATTCCGCGTACCATCAAATACGTATGAAGGAAAGATCAAATCAAAACTTCCTTCATAACCCCGTATGGAACATACTATTACATAACCATGCCGTTTGGCCTGAAGAACGCAGGTGCTACATACCAGCGTTGCATGCAACATTGCTTGCATAGTCAAATCGGCAAAAATGTCCATGTTTACGTGGATGACATTGCCATAGTTTCCAAGGAAAAGGATACACTCCTTGAAGATCTACGAGAAACCTTCGAAAATTTGCGCACTTACAAAATAAAGTTGAATCCATTAAAGTGCGTACTCGGGGTTCCCTCAGGAAAGCTTCTGGGTTTTATCGTTTCTCATATAGGAATAGAAGTAAACCCGGAAAAGATCAAGGCACTCTTGAACATCACAAAGCCTACGTGTTTAAAAGATGTACAAAGATGTTTAAAGCCGACTAGGAGATAAAGCTCTGCCATTATACAAATTGTTGAAGAAATCCGACAAATTTGAATGGACAGAAGAGGCGGACAAAGCATTAACCCGGCTGAAAGAAACCTTGATGAAAGCACCGATTTTGGCATCCCCAAAAGACGAAGAACCCATGTTACTGTATCTTACAGCAACAAACGGGGTTATCAGCGCTGTGATAATTGTGGAAAGGCGGAAAGATGAACAAAATATACTAGATCAGCATCCAGTATACTATGTTAGCGAAGTTTTCTCCGAGTCAAAGCAAAGGTACCCACACCATCAAAAGCTGGCATATGGCGTGTTTTTCGCATCTAGAAAACTCCGCCATTATTTCCAAGGACATTCCATAACAGTGGTAAGCATAGCACCACTAGGGGATATCTTAACAATGCGGACGCAACAGGCCGAGTAGCCAAATGGGGCATTGAGCTAGCTGCATTCGACATTAAGTACCAACCCCGGACGGCGATTAAATCCCAGGTGTTGGCAGATTTTGTTGCTGATTGGACTAAAGCAATGGAAAACACACCAATTCCGGAGTCGGAATACTGGGTCATGCATTTTGATGGATCCAAGATAGGAAGGTGCTGGAGCTGGTGTAGTGTTAAAATCCCCAAAAGGTGACATTATGGAGTACGTATTGCAGATACACTTCAACGCCAGTAATAACGTGGCAGAATACGAATCATTGCTTCATGGCTTGCATATTGCAAAAGAAATTGGTGTCAAACGTATACTCTGTTATGGTGACTCGGATTTGGTGCAACATCAGCTAAATTAAACATGGGATGCTAAAATCCCCATAATGGCCGAATATCGGAGAACTGTGGACGAGTTTGCAATTTGCTTCCTTGGATTTGAAGTACTTCATATCAAGAGGGAAGAAAATTGGAACGCGGATGCATTAGCCCGCATGGGGTCGGAAAGAGTGAAAACCCTACCACCTTGTGTGTTTGTCCAACACCTGCACGAACCATCGATCAAAGGTGGAGATGTTGATTATCATCTCGTTTCCGAGTCAATTGAAGTTCTGCTCGTTAACCCGGATTGGATGATTCGATACTTAAACTTCTTAGTTGATCAGAAGTTCCCGAATGGAGCAGACGAGGTCTTTCAAAGGCAGATACAGTGCCGATGCAAAAGATACACGGTAATCAATGGTTGCCTGTATAAGCGCAGTACTATCAGAATTTTTCAGCGATGTATTTCGCCAGAGGAAGGACGAGAAATATTGAAAGAAATCCACGCAGGAGATTGCGGACATCATGCTCAATCAAAAAGCATAGTCAAAAAAGCATTTCGTGTAGGGCTTTTATGGCTCACAGCCAAGACCGACGCTGAACACATAGTAAACACATGTGTCGGATGTCAGTATTACACCAAGCAGACGAATATGCCAACTCAAGCACTCAAAACTATTCCTATAACAATGGCCGTTCGCGGTCTAGGGGCTAGATATGATGGGACCATTCAAAACTGCAAGAGGCGGACTTACACATCTACTCGTTGCAGTGGAAAAGTATACCAACTGGGTGGAGGCGAAACCCATCAAGAAACTTGACGGTGTGACTGCTAGAAACTTCATCATTGACGTAGTCATGAGATATGGCGTTCCACACAGCATAATCACCGACAACGGAACAAATTTCTCAATTGGAGAGTTGGCAAAATATTGCCGACAAACGGGAATACGCCTAGATCTTGCATCTGTAGCACACCCACAGTCCAATGGGCAGGTTGAAAGAATGAATAGCTCAATCCTGCGGGGAATACGCCCAAGACTCGAATCTCCTCTTCATAGAGCAGCTGGAGCATGGGTAGAAGAATTGCCTTCCGTGATTTGGAGAATTCAAACGATGCCAAATAGATCAACAGGGCAAACTCCGTTTTTCTTGGTTTATGGCGCAGAAGCAATGCTTCCAACGGACATGCTCCATGATAGCCCAAGAGTGTAGGCTTACGATGACTCGGATGCCGAAAGCGCACGACAGGATGTCATCGATCTTTTAGAAGAAGAACGAGACCTTGTGCTTCAAAGATCCGCCATTTACCAGCAAGGATTGTGACAGTATCATAGTCAAAAAATCACACACCGTTCTTTCAAAGAAGTTGACTTAGTGTTAAGATTGGTGCAGGAAAGAAAGCACAAGTTAGCCCCAGTCTGGGAGGGACCATTTGTCATTAGCAAGGCTATGAATAATGGATCTTATTATCTTGTAGATATTCGGGATACGGAGGATGATTCTAAAAGACCGAATCGCAAAAGAAAGAGGAAGATAGATGTCGAACTAGGAGAGACAAAGAGACCCTGGAGCATCGAGCAGTTACGTCCCTTCTATACTTAGTTCAATTTCTATGTAAACATCTCTGAGATCATGAAATAAAGTTGTCGGAATTCATGCATTATTGTTTTACCTGTTTTCATACAAAGCATAAGTCAGTCTTACCTATTTCCCAATGATGTTTCAAAATACTCAATGTTAACCCGAATTGTGCCTGCGTACTCGGAGTTATCAAACCGAATACTTTTCAGCCTAAGGAGGCTTAAGGAAACCCAGATTGTGCCTGTGTGCCTGAGTTTCATAAAATTTAAAAATTCCTTACTTTTCTCTAAGTATTATCTGATTGTTTATGTGTTGGGTTACTGAAATTATTAAGTAAAAATGGCTTAGTACAATTCATGTTTTCGAGTTTCGACTGGTCGGTTAAACCCAGTCACTTGGCGTGAAGATTAAGTACTATTGATCCATTTCAAACACTAAGGACAGTTAAAGCATATAAACCAGAGAACTTAGAAGGCAAAGGAATTATAACCCTAAAAACTTGCAAAGACTTATAAATTAAACTGCAAAAGGGGAGTACTTGTTTATACAAATGATAGATAGCATTACAATGAATATTACATTGTAAGAATAGTAATGCTTCTATTTTTCCTATCTTCTACCCAGGACTCAAGAAGCTTCTTCGGGATCCGAGTCCTCCTCCTCGCTGCTGGACTCCTCGGGAGTTGTCGGAATTTCCTCCTCGGGGTAGAAGGTGGAGATGTTCATCATTTGCGCTATTTTGGTGGCGTGGCCTTTTACGGAGTCGAAGATGTTGTTCCGCTGAGCGTCCGTGTATCCTTGAGGGATACCTGACGCCACGCACCAAGAATTGTCGGTGGTATAATGCATACGCATGAGCCCAAGGGCCATGCGCGCACCACCGCGAGCCGCGGAACGGAACCATGAATCTTTGCGGTTCGCCAACTCCTCGATCGCCTCCGGAAGCTTGCTAACTTCCGAGAGTTCTCCTGCTTTGTCGGGAATGTACTTATTGATAAGTAACATCCCCGCGGACTTCAGCGCGGCGAAGACTCTCCCAAAAGCCCGGATTCGATCGATCCGGGTAAGCATGGGGTTCCCTTCTGTTTAAATCAACGAAAGAAATTTAGAACAAAACAGAGGAGGAAAAGGGAAAATACAATAAAAGTTTAAGAACTTACCGAGAATCATGTCCATCTCAGTGCCTTCCTCAAGGCATTGGTTCAGGGCATTCTCCAAGTCCCCATTGGTGGCCTGGTCCTTCTCGGCCTGGCTAGAGGCATTGGACTCGACAATGCCGACAGCCAGCTGGCTGGCCTCCAGGTCCTTCTGGAGCTTCACATTGATCTTCTGAAGTTCCATGTTTTCTTGCGGAGGGTCTGAGCTTTGCCAGCATCTTCAACAATTTGTTTGGCTTTCGACAAAGAAGCTGAAAAGCAAGTACAATGGAAGAGCTAAAACTCGGAAAAATACTTAGAAAAAATCGTAAACAAAAGCAGAGACAAAATTACCTTCTGATTCATCCAGCTTTTGCTGAACGGAGTCCAGCTCTGCATCCTTTTCATCAAGAATGCTAAGGAGAGTTTTCACCTCCTTATTCTTGATTGTAAGTTTGTTGAAAACTTCCATGTTAATGTTTTCAGCACCTTGCTGAAACGTGGAAAAGGGATAAACCACTTAAGTCCAAAAACAAGCAAGGTCATAATAAAAGCATTAAGTCAAAAAATGTATACATTTGGCATAATGCGTGGGGGCTAGAGATATTACCCGGCTCATTTTTGTCAGGTTTGCCAGATTTTTGTTGAACTCTTTTTCATTGTCTGCAAAAAGAATCCCGACGTGGCAAAGGCCGTCCTGGATGACCCGCCGAGGTGAAAATACGAAGTTATTCCTAACAGTAAGCACGCCTTGCGGCCAAGGACGGATTAAGGGAGCTGGAGCGAAATGTTTTGTCGACCACGGATGGATATACCCGTGTTCGTCAAACGGCTCTTCCTTTACCTTGAACTCTTTGTCGAATGTTGGGATAGGTTCCTCCTCTGGAGCACGAGAAGGAACCCCCGTTTCTGGAACCTCCCTTTCCTTCGCGCCCAACTCGGACGCAATGGGCTGGCTGGACTGCAAAGGGTATTCTTCCTTCCTTGCAGCCAGGTTCTTTCCTCCTGTGGCAACCGGGGTGTCGGGGGATGCAGTGGGAGACGGCTGCACTCCTCTGCTAACAACTGCCTTATGCTTCTTCCGGGCTTTCACCTTTAGGGTGGTAAGAGCAAGGCTGGAACCGAAGGGAAAGGAAAGAAATTCCAAGAAATAAGAATCCGAGAAAGAAATAAAAATACATGCAATAAAAAGCATAAGAAAAACCCGGGAAATTCTTACCTGGATGTTGGGATGGGAACGCCGTCAAGGTTGATGACCTCCTGAGTGGTGGAAGGCTTCTTACGCTTCCCCCCACCGGCAAAGTTGGCACGCAGAGCGTCCAACTCAGCGTCAGAGGGAAGCTCCGAGTCAGGAAGAGTTGTAATCTGTCGAAAAGGACAAAGGTCCAGGTAAGACAAAAACATCCAAAAAAAATGAAAAGCGAGAAATTTTCCTAAAGAAGGAAAAAGTCTACCTTTGGAGCTGGATGCCCAGCATGATACATTCCTTGGCTTTCTTCATACTGGTCTCGAGTAGAGACCAATTGATTCAGCCGTTTCTTGAAATCCTTCTTCAGGAAAACCTTGTCCGTCGTCCTCATCGTGTCCTCCGGGCCCGAGTATTCGCACATTAGCCGTTTTCCGCGATAGGTTAATGGTTGAATACGCCTTCCGAGCCAGCACAAAACTGTGTCTGTGCCGGTGAGAGGAGGAGTGGTAGATACAAGCTTGGCTATGCGCCGCTTGATCCTCATCAGATCTGCTGGCAGAGTCCGGACCGCTTCTACAGCCCAATTATCTTGGGGGGTAGCGGCGGAATTATCGAAAGGTGGAATTTCCATCTCCTTTCCAGGAAACGGGACATCTTTATGATAGAAGAAGGAACCCGTCCAAAATTTGACGGATTCCGAGGATTTTATCTTGGGGAACCAGTCCTCCCTAAACCTACGGAGGGAGAAGGAAATGGTTCCGCAAGTGGGGAGAGCGCCCTCAGAAGGGTTTCTCTTAACTCCGAAATAATACTGCTAGAAGTCTAACCTAGGTTCTATTCCTAAGTATCCTTCAAAAAAGGCTTGAAACCCGACAAGGTAGAGAATAGAGTTTGGTGGGAGGTTATGTGGTTGGTTGTTGTAGTGGTCAAGGACTTGGAGGAAAAAGGCAGAAGGTGGGAAATCCATACCTCTATTGGTGTGAGAGGCGAGGAGAACCCGTTCTCCGGCTTTTGGCAGTGGTTCGGAGTCATCCTCCTCGTACCGCCATTTTTCCTTGAGAGCATACCCTTCCTTCTCCATTGACGGAAGAAGGGATGGAACCACATTGCAGTGGCTCCAATTCCCGGAATTTTCTTCCGCGTCTTCTTCTGCTCTGGCAGCACCCGGGACGGCGAGCGATGTTTTCTTCCGCAGGCTCGGTGGTGAGGTGCGAAGTAGGCGCGGCAGACGACGACGGTATGTCTTCGGCCATGGGAGGAAGATCCCCGTGGGCCGAATCACCGGCGTTTTTCTCCGGCGCGCTCTCGGTGGCGCGGCCGGGAGAATCCAGCAGCGGGTCAATATCGTTGATGATGTTGTCGATGTCCTGGGCGACGAAGCTCGTTTCCGCGGTGCGGGGTGATCCTCCGTTAGTCATTTTCGGGCGGCGCGACGTCGATCCGGATCCTCTGATGGTTCTTTCCAGAGAGGGCACTCGTACTCTGCTCACTCTCGCAAGTTCGAGCTTGAGCTCTGTGGCTATGGCGCTGGGGGCTTGAAGGAGAAGTGGAAGCGGAATGAAATCCGGAAGGACCGAGGCGGCTATTTATAGCCAGGAATGTGTTGAGATTGGTTACAGCGGCTATTTTAGCCGTTGGATCCTTGACGCGTGTCACGTACGAGATATCCGGGAAATGAAGAGATAAAGTGATAAGTGCCATCTCCTCGATTCGAGGAAGAATCTGTCAGGAGATACGTTGCACTGTTTTGACTGAACCCAAACGTCTGTGATGTCAGCACGATTTTATCGCCGACGTCACTAAATTCCTTCACCATGAAGGTTCGTGGAAGAAAAGGGCGGATTTTGACGGAATCCGAGTTATGCATTATGAAGTTTTGGTAAAAAGAAGAATCGAGACAAAGCGCCAACATTTCTCGGAGCAGAATGCGAATTGACGAGAGATGGCCGGATGAAGTCTCAATCCTTCTTGGGGGCTACTGTCAGATATATACCAATTAGGGGTATATCCGGCATTGTTGTAAAGAGCCGGATTACCAGGATAGCCTTTTGGTAATGGACCACAGAAGTTGGATTTTAGAAGAACCCGGACCACGGCCCAAAGTGGTGCGGCTTGGAGTAGAAGGCGGATTCTTGCTTTCCAAGTTAGATACTTTCCGTAGTCTTCTAGGTTTCCATTCTGTAAGCCCTAACCCGGCTATTTATATAAAGCCAGACGGGAGAGAAGAACACAGACAATTAGCTAGAAACCAACTCGCCGAGAAGTTTATCCTCGCCGAGTTAGCTAAACCCTACTCACATTGTACTCTGTATACTTCAGGCTTCAACCCTGATTTAGTGAGATTGTAGGAGTAGGAACGTCGCCTAGTTGCGCCGTACCGAACCTGGGTAAATTTGGTGTTCCTGGTTGTCGTACTACCACGTCCCCCCACGTCTCTACCCGTAGACTCATGGCACCCCCATCTATGAACTCTACTACGGTTCCTCGATAGTGTCTCTTCTTTACAGATAAATAACATGCTGGGTGAACAAATTACAGCTGGGAAATTGATAAAATAGAGGTTGCACCGTAGTGCACATACATGACATGATGATTACTATGAGATTCATAGGGCATTACAACATGATACATAGACCGTCATCCAACTGCATCTATGACTAATAGTCCACCCTCAGGACGTCATCCGAGCAAACTTTGGGTATTAAGTTGCAAGCAACAGATTATGGCATTAAGTGAAGTGCGTAATGTAAACAATAGAATTATCCTTAGACAAATAATTGTTGTTTTATCCCTAGTGGCAACCACACATCCACAATCTTAGAATTTATTGTCACTCTCATAGATTACTGGAGGCATGAACCCACTATCTAGCATAAATACTCCCTCTTGGAGTCACAAGTATGCACTTGGCCAGAGCATCTACTAGAAACGGAGAGCACGCAAGATCAAAAATAACATAAACGATAGATCTATAATCAACTTGGCATAGTATTCAATATTCATCGGATCCTAGCAAGCACAACATGTAGCATTACAATGAGATAATCTTGATCATGTTAGGGAGCTCATAAGATCAAAACATGATGGCACAAATAGAGGAGAAGACAACCATCTATCTACTGCTATGGACACGTAGTCCAAGGATGAACTACTCACGCATCACTCCGGAGGCAGACATGGTGATGAAGAGCCATCCGGTGATGATTCTCCTCTTCGGTCGGGTGTCGGGAAGAGCTTCAGAACGCTCCTGAACTAGGTTTGACGATGACAGCGGCTATGGAACTTTTTTTGGATGGAGTATCGGGTATATAGAGTTTTCCCGAGGAAATAAATATATAGGAAGATGGGCGATGTCGGTGGGCGCCTAGGGGGCCTACATGTAACATCCCTGATATTTGGAAAACTAAAAAATCACTAAAAATTGAAACTTTTTGTTTTCATGTTATGCAAGTCACAAAAAACAAAATGAGATGTAAGAAACAAAAGAAAACAATACATGCTACAATGAAATTGAAATTAAGAATCCATTGTACCTCTATTCCATAAACCCTAAACCTTATTCAAATAAATTTTCTTTATTCAATAGATATTATCCTTCTTTAAGCAAACCCTATTCTCTAAATGTTTTCCAATGAAATATTTTGATATTAAAATGAACACACTTTTGGAGACAACATTTTTAATAATGGTAACTCTCTAGAATTTTATTTGTCAACAATATTATTTATTTGATATTTTCTATTATAAAATGGCATTAAGTTACTATTAGTAAATTACTCATATCTTAAAAATTATAAATATGAAAATGGTTGGAAATGAATTTCAAAAATAGTATTTGACATGTATAATGTCTTTCACATTTTATTTAATCAATAACATCATTTTTAATTTTTTCTAATTTTAACACAACATTAAGTACTATTAATGAATTATTTGTAATTGCAATATATAAAAATTAATTTGTGTTGGAAACAAAAAAATTAGGTTTCTATCTGATAGATATTTTGATTACAAGAATTTAGAAATTTATTTGAGACTAATTGGAGTTTTAAATTAAAATTTATTAAAGAAAATAGAAAACGGGGAAAAAAAGAGGATGCCGTCATGCTGACGCCACCCATCACCTCCAGTAACGGACGGGCTGCCGTTTCTTCCTCGAATCGATTCGTGCGTTTAAGGCCATCAAAGATAGACCCGACCCCCTCCTGTTAAAGCCCTCCTCCTCCACTCCATTTCCCCTCATGTGGTCGCTCGTTTCATGCCCCAAGGCCGCGGATTTCGCTCGCCGGAGATCTACAGGTCCGCCGCCGCTCTTCGTAGATTTCGGTGGCAAGGCAAGCCCACTCCGCCCTTCTTTGGTCCCGTTCGAATTCTCTGGTCCGTGCGAACCTCCGTGACATTTTTGTCGATTTAATTTCACCACAGGATTATCGCCACCATGCACTCTCGAGGGTCACCGGAGAAGACCGCGCCTCCGATCGAGATTCATCATTGTTCCCGGAAGCGAAAGACGCAACCACCACTTCCATCTGATTTGCAGTGGTGCGTATATCCTCGTCGTCGTTGTCGCCATGCTCGGAGATCCCCAGAATGTCGTCTCGTGAAGCTTATGCGCCGTCTGCCACCGTGCACGCCATTGCCGGCGAGGCCCCGCCGGTGAGGTGAGCTAATCTCCATCCCCGTCCGTAGGATTTTGATCTAAGGCGTAGAAATAAGTCACTTAAGTGAAACATTATAAGCCATTGGGATTTAGCCACGTCAGCAGCGCATTAAGTAACTATCCGTCGCTCAGCGCATCGGACAGTCGGCCCAGGCCCACCAGTTATCTGTCGCCCAACATAGCACATAGCAACCCATTTTCTTTTTTTCTTCCTGAAAAGAAAATAGAATAGCAGTTTTGCAGAAAAGTCCCTACATCTTAGAATGTTCATAACTTTTGATCCGCTTAGCCAAATTTAGAAAACTTAGACTTTTTTAAATCCCCAGAATGTTTAGAATCTTTTAGCACTGTTCAAATTCAAAATTGACAAACTTAAATGGATTCAAATTCAAATATGCTTGTTTGATGAATTTTGACATAATTCAAATTCTGTAAATCCAATTTAAGCATGCCAAATTTCTTTGGGTTCCTTAGAATGTGTAATAACAGTACCCACTACCCAAAATCCTAATTGAATTATTTTTTGAAGTGTTTTAGATTTTAGATGGCCCTTTGGGTTCTTACACATAATTTAAATTCTATAAATAATTAGAAAATGATTTCTTAAGCAAAGTTGCTCCATTTGGTAACCTTATATAATAGATACTAGTAACCCAACCGTTTTACCATACTAGAACTAATTCCACGAAGACTTGGCCAAATTTTCACACATAAGTTTCACATGATGTTACCCTTGTCTTAGATTTTTTTTTTGCATATATGGTTTCATGTGATGTGGCTATTTTGGACCAAGACTTATCCCTTAGTACCTTTGTTTTCTATCTACTTCCTCACTCTCCTATTCTTGCTTCAAGAATTCATCAAGTTAGCAAAATGGAAATGAATACTCAAGCACAAGAAGGGGCTTCATTTTCAACTTGGTGGCAACATGAAGATCTATGAGGAATATCATTGAAGAAATTGAAGGAAGGACTTAGACTCCACATCAACTAGAAGCAACTCAAGCAAGTAAAAGTGTATGAAGAAAATTAAGAAGAAAAACATCTTCTTCTCTCTACTTCTATTATCTTTTTCCTCTCTTTTCAATTTGACTTAGTGGTATACCCACATGTTATCAAGATCAACCCTTAGTTGTGCCCATACCATACCTAGACCAACTAGTGATAAAGCCATGCAGAATCTATCAAGACCAAGAGAAGAATCCATCCAAGGAACAAGACCACAACAGAAGCCTTAATATGATCTTCAAGAATACCAACATGGGAGGACTTGGAGAAACCCACACTAGTTGAAGACTCATAAGTTGTTTATGTCCAACCATTGACCCAAATGGAAAATCCCAAGACTTTATCTTGTTATCTCCATTGTTATGAAGTTAGTTGAACCTAGATCCACCTTAACCCAAAATGGATAGACAAACTTAGATCACTCAAATGTCTTGATGAAAATAACTAAGACTTACACTTTATTATGTGTTACTTTAGTTGGAATAGTGATATCACCTTGGTGAACTTTTGAAACTTCCTCGACAAGTATGTTTATAAAAAATTTAGATCACATCAAACTCAACCTAGTCCATCCCAAGTAAACCCTTGGAACTACCTTAACAAGTACTGAACCAAGAGTGAATGAACCTTCCAACTCAAATCTTGACCTTTTCCTAGCCAACTTGGTTCAACCCCTTTGTTATGTTAATTGCTATGTTTGTTTTCTTCACTTGTATGTTTGATTGCAAGGATGCTTGTTTATTTTGTGGTTGTGTTTTCAATGTATAGATTGTACGGAGAGCAACGATCTTTTGTGAAGAGAGTATGAATTCTTTACCGACTACAACAAGGCAATTAACATCATTCCACTACCCATTATTTTCTATATGCATTAGTTGATTTTTGAGTAGTATGCATGATAGTAAACTTTACTAAGTTATATTATGCTATGCTATTATCCTAGTAGTGTGTGTCCATCTCATTTACCCTTGTTATATGGGTAGCCTTAGAACTTAGTAGACTGCTATGCAATGTTACACATTGTTTTACTAGATGTTGAGGAAAAATTCTAAGTATAACATTCAATTAAACACCTCGGTGGATTTTGGATGTGATTGGTTTATGCTGAGTGTTGCCTCAGGGCCCTTGTCTAAGGCTTATTCCACTTGAGGTTGTCACTTGCGGATGGCCACCCAGGAACAAAGAGATTACTATGTCCCTCTAAATCTAGTAGCTTCCCGTGCAGCCTTTTGACATATGGGATCTGTCTTGATCAACTAAGCTGTGAGGGTTCAGCCCAGGCTTGACAAGCAGATGTAGCATAATTATAGGTGGAACGGGTCTTGCCGATGGGTTGAACTCCTTCTTCTGAAAGATCTCGTCTCAATTCTCTCCTTTCCATGATGCACTCCGGGTGTATAGGATGTTTGGGCTAATTGAAGACAAAGGGTGAAAGTGCACAACCTATGCAGAGTCAACAAACTAAGATATTAGCCGTGTCCCCGGTTATGGACAACTATGAGCAACTGGACAAGGAATGACGGAAGAATCTCATCACCATTTTCAATAAGTAAAATTTGACCAAGTGAACAGTGGTTGTGGTGCTTGGATCTTAATCCAATGTTGCCACCCTTTGGAAAGAAAAGTTTGTTTTAAAAAAAGAGATAGGAGAAAACTAGCTTTATACAAACTTAGCCAAAACTCCACTCATCCAAATAAGCATGTAGTATTAGTCTTGCCATTTATATCCACCATAGTGTTACTTGCCAATACATTAAATTATATTGACTCCCTTGTGGCTACATATTCCATCCTGCAGATAAATCTGAAGACGTGTGAGGATTTAGTTTAGGATCTCGAGTCTACCGCCAACATGTTTTGCTAGTGGCACATGAAGAAGATGGGCTCAATATTGTACTATGTTTTCCGTTGTATTACTTTGTTTTCTGCTAGTCTTCTAAGACTATGCAAGTTGTAATATTATTTTGTAAAGACTGGATCATGCGATGCAATAGAATTTGATGCATTTGCATGATATTTAATCTTGTACTGTGGTGCTAGCAATTGATCCAGGGACTAGCACAATAACACAGATGTTCTTACATTATTTAAATGTGGGAACGCTACACCACACCACGTGGTCGCGCGGCTAGGGACACGCCGCGACATGGTGTGGACACCTCCCTAGCCCCTTTCGGACTCCTTGTATGTGATAGCAAAATAGTAACTTTGGCTTTTGTTTCGTCCAATTCCGAGAATATTTCCAGACCAAATTTTCTGAAATAAAAAACAACAGAAAACATGAACTGGCGTTGTGGCATCTTGTTTGTAGGTTAGTCCCGGAAAATGCATAAAAATGCTATGAAGTGTACAGAAAAAATATAGAAATTGTCATAATATTAACATGGACCATAAAAAATTATAGATACGTTGGAAACGTATCAAGGTGCGCTGCCGCGTGCTTGCGTCACCGCGTGCTTTAGTGGTGGGTCCCACCGTCAGTGGCCCGCTTCCTTATTTTTGTTCTTCTCTTTCCTCTTTATTACAGGAAACGTTTTGGTCGGCTGGATGGGTCTGTTGGCGCTGTGTGTGGCCGGACTTCGGGGCTGGCTAGGCTGGGTCGGTCTACTTTACATTTTTTTTCTTTTTTCGGTAAAATGTTTTCGATTTCCGTTAATTGATAACTTTTGATTAAAAACTCCAAATGGCCTCAAACCAAATTCTAATTTTTTGTAAAATAATTCTCTTTGCAATGGAAACGTTTATTTGTTGTTTTAAACACAATTAAAGTTTTTATTTTCAAAATAAGAATAATTGACTAATAGTTACTTAATGTTATTCTCCTTTTATAAAATTTATTAAATGATATTAGAGTCAAATAATTTCAGAGACATAAAATATTTGAAAATATTGTTTCCCTAATTTATTTACTCACTTTCACACAAGGAGAAATATTGTGGAAAACATTTTATTGCTTAGAACTTGATATAACATTTGAAAATGGACATAGTTAAATTTGAGTTTCCAAAATATTTTCAGTAGTCAGATAACTAGAGGATGAGTTATTATCAATTGATAGAAGATGAAAACAACCTCGAAAATAACTTGCTTATGGAAAAACATTTTATCATATTAAGTTTTGGTAAATCGCCTTATTGACATATAATTACTCCTAAGTTCGTAATTTATTTAATGATGATAAAAATATCTTTGGGGTTTAAAGTACTCAAGTTTTAAATGCCAAGAAAATATTTTCCAGTAACATTTGAATTGAAAACATTTTATTTTAGAAGGTTATAATTATTATGTAATAAAGAATATTTATTTTGAATAGGCTTTAAGGTTTAGGAAAAATGAGGCCTAAATGGATTTTTAGTTCTAATAACATTGGAATAGACATTTTATTTCTTTTGTGTTATGTTTTATTTGTTTTGGTGGCTTGCATTAGTGGAAAACAAAATGTTTCAAATTTTTATGGTTTTTGAATTTCTTCACAAATGAGGGATGTTACATGGGATTGGATGAGATTAGTCATGTAACATATCACGAGATTGTTAGGGCTTGATGCCTAGTATCCACTATTGTTATTTATTATCGTTGTTGCAACTTGGAGTGCTTAATGCTTGTCACTTAGGGCATGGCTGCCATGTTTTCATATCTGAATGTTTTATATTTTCACGAATATAATTGTTGGTTTGGATCATATCTACTAGTTTTATATACTTATTACTGTCCGGAACCCGAGACCCCAAGGTGACAGGTTGGGATATCGGAGGGGTTGGACTCTAGTTAGAGGATTACATGTTTCCTCCGTATTTTAATGCTTTTCTCTGATGCTTGGTAGAACAAGTACCTTAATTACTGTTAGTTTCTTTTGTCCCCGTGATCTATCCAAAACGTATCTATAATGTTTTATGGTTTCATGCTACTTTTATGCTTTTGATGATTATTTTTATATTAAATTTATGATTTATTTGGACTAACCTACTAAGAGTTGCAAAAGTGCACAATGTTCTTGTTTTACACTTTGATGTGTAGGAATTATCAAAAATACAAGAGGAAACCTTATTGGAGTCGAATTGGGACTTTCCTGAAATATGAATGAAAAGTCTTTTTAAATATTGCCACGTTACGGGTCGAAGATGAGGTCAAATGGAAAAAGTGTGGGCGTGAAATTTGTGGGGAATTTTGCAGCGAACGTCGTAGACATAAAGTTTGGCCCAATCCGAGTCCGTACAGCCGAGAAAATACCGATTTACCGCATACCTAGATGGGATGACGGAAATCAGTGAGACTATATAAAGGGAGGAAACCTAGGTCGTGGGAGACACCGCATACCACGAATTTCCAGCCACTAAATCCACTTTTTTGCCTCCCCCATGGACCCCATCTCCATGGGGGAGGGCTCCCAAGACCATGAAGGAAGAGGGCTAAGGGGCGGCGCTCTCCCATGGTGCCGGCGGCGCAGGGAAGGAGTCCATGTGCCACCATCGGTGCCGCTCTGCGCCCCGTGATGTCCTCTCCACTGTTTTCAACACCATCTCCATCGCCAATTCCTCCTTGTATACAGTGGTTCATCCTCCCACAAACCTCTGTACCGCCCTATGTAAACATGGTGTTTGACATTATAAATTATTTGCAGATGATCTATTGCATCTATGTCATGTTTGTGTAGATCCCTTTTGTCATATGATTGATTGTTGAATCTCTATGGATGGTTTGAGATATATATTAAATTTATTACAGACCTATGGTGCCCATCATATGTTTATGCGTGCATGGATCACATCATAGGGTTTGTAGTATGTGCATAAAGCTAGAGGGAGGGCTGCTTGAGTGACAAAAACATGAGCCCCAATCTAGTGATTAAAGCATATGAGATAAATAGGACCTTTTGATCTTAATGCTATGGCTGGGTATTTTTACCTTAATGTATCTTCTAGTAGTTACGGATGTTTGCTAGAGTTCCAATCATACGTACTTGAAATCATTGGATAGTGAGAGCTTGTTAGTTTTGCCTCTCCCACATAAAAGAGGAATATCAACCTTGTATTTGACAATTTGATCATGGAAAAATCCATCACAATTACCACCACATTTCCACACTCATGGTACTTTTAGTTTATGGTTACTTAGTATACTTTATTGTTGCAGCACTAACATTTACTTTGTTGTGATTATTATGTTGCAAAGCTATCTCTCATACCCGTATTATTGCTCTAGTATTATTTCCTAGATAAAGTAAACGCTTAATGTGCGTAGAGTTGTATCAGTGGTTGATAGAACTTGAGAGAACATTTATCCTACCTTTAGCTCCTCGTTGGGTTCGACACTATTACTTATAGAAAAGGATACACACGATCCCCTATACTTGTGGGATATCACCCCGCAACAACGGGATGGTAGGACAAAATACGTCGTGCAAGTTCTTATTGCAAGCACGTACGACAATTTCCGGGAAACATGCCTATGATAGTTTGTGACTTGGATACTCTCTTATATATCGGTGCTGCCCTTTGTTACCTCTATTACATGGTTAACCTCATTCATGCAACGCTCGTACATCCATCCCTATGCCTATGGTGTTTTTAGCACTGCTTCTCAATCCGTTTACATTCGTTGTTACTACTGCTACTACTGTTTTACTGCCACTGTTACTATTAAAGCACTGATGCTATTATATGATCGTTACTACTAATAAATTGTGTGAAGCAAGATAATTTTCAGATGCAGCTTAATTGAGAACTCAGACGTTAAGGGTTATAAATGTTCTTTGGCTCCCGTTGTGTCGAATCAATAAAATGGACTATATTTACTCTCGACGACTGTTGCGATCCCCTACACTTGTGCGTCATCAAGACTATTTTCTGGCGCCGTTGATTGGGAGCATAGCTTTATTTGTAAGCTCACTTGATAATTATATTGTTCACTACAATTTATTATCCATCACGGGAAAAACTACTTATTCTAAGGTTCCAATACTGCCTTCCACCACAAGGAAAGGTACAACTTTGAACGTCGTTGTTGCACTTGATTCACCTTCTGTTTAAGTAAGCTTGTTCCCACATAGCATGCTTCACATGCTATTACTGCTGAGTCTGATACTGTGTCTTATGAATTTGATGATGCTTCTACTGTGCATGATACCTTTGGTTCTCTAGGTTCCTTTGTAGACACACAAATTGCTAGAGCTAAAGAAATTAAACAAGCTAATTTTTTTATAAACTATTATCTACACCTAAACAATCACCTGAATAACCTGATCTTAATAATGATAAGAGTGATTATTTAAAAGATACTTATACACTTTATGATGAGTTCTTTAAAGAATATATGAGTTATGAAACTACTCCTGATCCAGAGACCTTTAAGAAGATGCTTGAGAAACATTCCATGAAAAAACAATTTTAATCCTGATCCTGAATTTGCTAAATCTCATTTGGACATTATAGATGAGAAGTTTGATTTCTCTATTGATCTTTCACTTATTTCTATGGTTGAAACCGAACCCTTTGATGGTATAGAAAATAATGATGCCATAGACCACTTGACTAAATTGTTTGAGATTGGCATGTTGTTTTCTGATAAGAGGTTATTATGTTGTTAAGTTATTCCATTTATCGTTAAAAGGGGAGGCTAAAGTTTGTTATGATAATTTTCCCTATGGTTGCATTAAAACTCCTCAATGCTGGACTCGTGTCTTTTGCGAGAATTAGTTTCCTGCTCATATGTAACATGCTCCTTTACAAAAGATTTTTAACTTCAAACAATTGGAGGATGAGAAACTTCCTAAAGCTTGGGGGAGGTTTTGTGCTACCCTCAAGGGTAGGCCTGATCATAGTATACCTAAGAATGAGCTTATTGGTATATTTTATAATGGACTAACCGCTGAATCTAGGACATATCTGGATAGCTTTGCTGGTTGTATTTTATGGGAAAGAACTATAGATGAAGCTGAAGAATTATTGGGTAATATAGTTAAGAACCATGATGATTGGGATATTTCTGAACCTACACCATTGCCTACACCCAAGAATAGAGGAGCTGTTTTCCTTAATCCTGAAGACATGATGAAGCTAAGAAATTTATTAAAGAGAAGGTTGTTAAATCTAAAGACGCAAAGAATCTACCTCCAATTGAAACTCTTGTGGGCCTACCACTCACCCTCCTATGGTAGAGGTACATCCTCTTTATAAATTTAATGCCAGCGATATTCCTAATGATAAACCTCCTGAACAATTCTTAAATTAATTTGATGGTTTCATTATTAAGCAAACCCATTTTAATGCTCAAGTGCAAAATCAATTGATTGAGAATTCTCTTTGTATCAAAAATTTGCATGCTACTTTGGGGAGAACTGTTAATGATGTTAAAGGTCTTGTCAAACATTTTAAAATGATTTAGTCTCAATTAGAGCAACTTACTAAAGTGCAAAATGATTAATTTGCTGAAATGTCTGGTCAAATGAAAGAGGAAGCTTGTAGTGTTAAAACTAGAGGTGGTGCTTTCACTCAGGATCCTTTTTCTCCCAAGGGAAACCCAAAAAGGCTTGAAGAAGATTACCAAATGCTAAATGAAAATGTTGTTAGCTCTCCTAAAAATAAAAATAATAAGAAACATAAAAGAATTAGAGAGGCTAATGATATTAGTAATGATGTTAATAAAGAAACTGATAAAGACCCTAATAGTGTATCTATTTCTGATGCTGAAACTGAAAGTGGTAATGAGCATGATAATGATAATGATAAGAATGATGCTTCCAATAAGGAAGAAAGTGAAGTAGAACCTGAAAATCCTCCTAACAAAAAAAATTATGATAAATAAGGTTTTACTGCTAGGAAGCATGGTAAAGAAAGAGAACCTTGGATACAAAAACCTATGCCTTTTCCTAGTAAGTCTCTCAAAGGTAAAGAAGAAGAATACTATAATAAATTTTGTGAGTGGATCAAACCTCTCTTCTTGAAAATTCCTTTGATTGATGCTATTAAACTGTATCCTTATTCTAATTATATGAAAGATATTGTTACTAATAAAAAGAAAAATTCCTAATGAGCAAATTTCCACTATGCTTGCTAATTATTCCTTCAATGGTAAAATTCCCAAGAAGCTGGGAGACCTAGGTATTCGTACCATTCCTTGCTCTATTAAAAATAATTAGGTGAGAAATGCTTTATGTGATCTTGGTTCTAGTGTTAGTGTTATGCATCTCCCTCTTTGTAAGAGACTCTATTTAGATAAACTTATTCCTACCGTGATCTTGGTGCTGGAGTTCGTGTCCAAGTTGCTAATTGTTTAATATTAACTGACTTTGTTGTGTTAGAAATGCATGAGAATGGGAACATGTCTATTATTCTTGGAGGACCTTTTCTTAATACTGCAGGGGTTGTTATTGATTGTAATAAAAGGAAGGTCATTTTCAATGTCAATGATAAAGAACATACAGTTTATTTTCCAAAAAAGATTGATAAGAAATATGGTCTAAACTCAATTGAAAATATTGAGACCATGAAGATTGGAGAATTCTATTGTCTCCTTCCAGTGCCACAAAAGAATATGAATCTATTACGACTGGGACTATGTCTATCAAAATTGAGGTAACAAGATTGTAATAGTGAAGTGAAATTTTTTACTTCATATATAATTGATTTTTTTACAAGACTTGATCAACCTTGGTCAGAAATTGATTTTGAATGAATGAAACTATGTTTTCATTTTGTTTTCTCATATTTCCACAAGTTTCCCGCTTGTTTTCCTCTGTTTCCTTCTAGTTTTCTCTTGTTTCCATATTGTTTTCGACCATTTCCATCTTGTTTTCACATGTTTTCATCGTGCCCAATCTCGATTTCCTCTATTTTCACCTTGTTTTTTTTGCATATTTCCTCTTGTCATTTGCATTGTAGCCTATCTTAGAACTTCTATAAAATTAGTTTTTCATTTGTTTTCCATCATTTTGTAAACATTTTTCCGCGTTATAATCATTCTTTGAAATTTTGGAATTGCCCAAAAATAAAGTTTTGCGAAAAATTCCAGAAAATTTATATTAAATTCTTATGCATAGAAGGGGGCAGAGTGGCACTTGGGACAACCCAGGGGGACCCACCTGTCACCCAGGGGGTAGCGGGCGCGACCACCCCCTAAACCGCACCCAGGGGTCACTTGGCGGCCCAGGGCCCCACAACTTGAGTGCCTGCCTCCTGATACGTCTCAAATGTATCTATAATTTCTGATGTTCCATGTTGATTTCATGCCATTTGATACATGTTCTGTATACACTTTATACCATTTTTATGGATTTTCTAGGACTAACTTATTAACAAGATGCCACAACGCCAGTTCCTGTTTTCTGCTGTTTTTGGTTTCAGAAAAGTTGTTCTGGAAATATCCTCGAAATTGGACGAAAATAATCCCAAGGGTTCAATTTTTTTTCACGTACACGGAGTCCGGAGGAGACCCAGAGGGGGGCCTTGTAGTAGCCACACCATAGGGTGGCGCGACCCCCCTTGGCCGCGCCACAAAGTGATGTGGGCCCCCTGGGCACCCACCGACATCGCCCTTTCGCCTATATATACTCCTTCTCAGGAAAAACCCTAAATAGCCGAGCCTCCATCCACAAAAAGTTCCGTAGCCGCCATCATCATCAACCCTAGTTCAGGAGGGTTCTGAAGATCTCCCTGGCACCCTGGCGGGAAAGTAAATCATCACCGGAGGACTCTACATCACCATGCCTGCCTCCGGAGTGATGCGTGAGTAGTTCATCCTTGGACTACGGGTCCATAGCAGTAGCTAGATGGTTGTACTATACTCTTTATGCCACCATGTTTAGATCTTGTGAGCTGCCTAACATGATCAAGATAATCTATCTGTAATGCTACATGTTGTGTTTTCTTATGAATATTGAATGCTATGTCAAGTTGATTATCAATATATCATGTTTATGTTATTTATGATCTTGCATGCTCTCTGTTACTAGTAGATTCTTGATACGTCATAAATGTATCCATAATTTCTGATGTTCCATGTTTTTTTCATACTATATGCTACATGTTTCGTATACACATTATGCCATTTTTATCGATTTTCTGGGACTAACCTATTGACAAGATGCCACAGAGCTAGTTCTTGTTTTCTGCTGTTTGCTATTTCAGAAAAGTTGTTCTGGAAATATTCTCAGAATTGGACGAGTTGAAAACCAAAAGTCTTACAAATCTGTTGCGCACACAGAGTCCGGAGGGGACCCGGAGGTAGTCCACAGGGTCCCCACACCATAGGGAGGCACGCCCCACCCCTCGCTCTAGCTGCACCCAGGGGTGGTGTGGGCCCCCTCACCGCCCACCGATGTTGCCCTTCCGCATGTTTATACCTCTTCACGGGTTAACCCTGAATACCCGAGCTTTTTCCACCAAAAACATCTGCAGTCGCTGTCATCGTCAACCCTAGTTCGGGAGGGGTTCTCGAGCTCTCCCTGGCACATTGCCGGGAGGGGAATTCATCACAGGAGGGCTCTACACCACCATGCCCGCCTCCGGAATGATGCATGAGTAGTTCATCCTTGGACTACGGGTCCATAGCAGTAGCTAGATGGTTGTTCTCTCCTCTTTATGCCTCATGTTTAGATCTTTTGAGCTTCCTAACATGATCAAGATCATCTTATTGTAATGCTACATGTTGTGTTTGCTGGGATCCGATGAATATTGAATGCTATGTCCAGTGATTATCAGTCTATCATGTTTTATTCATGTCTATGTTATTTATGATCTTCCATGCTCTCTGTTGCTAGTAGATGCTTTGGCCAAGTAGATGATTGTAACTCCAAGAGGGAGTATTTATGCTCGATAGTGGGTTCATGCCTCCCTTTTACTCACGCTCGAGTGACAGGAACGTAACGGATGAGGGATGTGTTGTTGCCATTAGGGAGAAAACTACGATGTTTACATTACCCACTTTGCTTAATGCAATTATATGTTGCTTGCAACTTAATACCCAAGGTTTGCTTGGATGAGATTCTGAGGGTGGATTATTAGTCATAGATGTAGATGGATAACGATCTATGAATCTTGTTGTAATGCCCGCATGAATCACATAGTAACCATCATGTCATGCATATGCACTACGGTGCAACCTTTATATTTGTCAATTGCCCAGCTGTAATTTGTTTACCCAACATTCTATCTATCTGTTCTGGAGAGACACCACCAGTGAACTGTGGACCCCAGTCCATTTCCTTTATACTAATAATACAACCACTACAATCATTGTTTTATACTGTTACTACTGTTTTCCTACTGCCATCACTGTTCTGTTTTCATCTACTGCAAACAAGTACTGTTTTCCACACCATAAGTCTAACCTCTTTGTTTTCAGCAAAACCGGTGATATTGACAACCTCACTGCTTCGTTGGGGCAAAGTGATTTGATTGTGTTGTTTAGGTTCCACGTTTCTGCTGAACCGGTAGTGCGCCCTGCCAATGTCATCTGCATCAACCTTCGGAAGTGATTTGTTTCTCCTACTGGTCGATTCAACCTTGGTTTCTTTCTGAGGGAAACTTGCTACTGTGCTCTTCATATCTTCCTCTTGGGGTCTCCCAACGAACGTGGGTTACACGCACATCAATGCTTTAGCCAAGTTGATGCTTGTAACTCCAAGAGGGAGTATTTATGCTCAATAGTGGGTTCATGCCTCTCTTTCATCTGTGCTTGAGTGATAGAAACGTGACAATGAGGGATGTGCTATTGCCATTAGGGAGAAAACAACAATTCTTTCATTGTTTACATTGCACACTTTACTTAATGCAATAATTTGTTGCTTGCAACTTAATACCCGAAATCTACTTGGATTATGTTCTAAGGTTGGATAACGGTCTATGAATTATATTGTAATGCCCGAATGAATATCATAGTAATCAGCATGTCTTGCATATGAACTACGATGCAACCTTTATTTCTGTCAATTTCCCAGCTGTAATTTATTTACCCGGCATCTTATCTGTCATTTATGGAGAGACACCACTAGTGAACTGTGGACCCCGGTCCATTCTTTTACACTGATAATACAACCACTGCAAGCACTGTTCTTTTTACTGCAATCACTGTTTTATGTTCATTCAATGCAAACAAGCACCGTTTTCCACATTATACATCTAATCCTTTGTGTTAGCAAAACCGGTAAGATTGACAACCTCATTGTTTCGTTGGGGCAAAGTATCTTGGTTGTGTTGTGTGCAGATTCCACGTTCCTGTTGAGCCTGGTAGTGCACCTAGCCAACATCAGCTGTCACCAACCTTTAGAAGTGATTTCTTTCTCCTACTGGTCGATTAAACCATGGTTTCTTACCGAGGGAAAACTTGCTGATGTACTCTTCATACCTTCCTCTTGGGGTTTCCCAACGAACGTGTGTCCACACGTATCATGCAACTTTTCTGGCGCCGTTGTCGGGGAGGAAGAGGATTTCTGCTAGGGGAGTCTCTCATCTCCAATCTTTTTACTTTGTTTTTGTTTTTCTTAGTTTATTTTATTTTATCTTGTTTACCTCTCTATATAAAAAACACAAAAAAATAGTTCTTATTCTAGCTGTTATTTTTATCGTGCTTTTAATCTTGTTAAAATGAGTACTCCTGAGAACATTAAGTTGTGTGACTTTACTAGCACACACAACAATGATTTTATTAGTACACCTATTGCTCCACCTGCTCCTATTGCTGATTTTTATAAAATTAAGCCTGCACTGTTGAATCTTGTTATGAGAGAGCAATTTTCTGGTGTTAGTTCTGATGATGCTGCCGCTCACCTTAATAATTTTGTTGAACTTTGTGAGATGCAAAAATATAAGGATGTAGATGGAGCTATTATGAAACTGAAATTATTTCCTTTTTCTTTGAGAGGAAGAGCTAAAGAATGGTTGCTATCTTTGCCTAAAAATAGTATTGATTCTTGGACTAAATGTAAATATGCTTTCATTGGAAAATATTATCCTCCTACTAAGATTATATATCTAATAAGTAGCATTATGAATTTTAAGCAACTTGATAATGATCATGTTGCTAAAGCTTGGGAAAGAATGAAATCTTTGGTAAAGAATTGTCCCACTCATGGACTTACTACTTGGATGATCATCCAAACCTTTTATGCAGATCTGAATTTTTCTTCATGAAACCTTGTGGATTCGGCTGCTGGAGGAACCTTTATGTCCATTACTTTGGGTGATGCAATAAAGCTTCTTGATGATATGATGATAAATTATTCTTAATGGCACACTGAGAGAGCTCCACCAGGTAAGAAGGTAAATTCTGTTGAAGAAACCTCTTCCTTGAGTGATGGGCTTAATACTATTATGTTTATGCTTGTGAATGGCAAAACTTATGTTGATCCAAATAATGTTCCTTTAGCCTCTTTGGTTGCTCATGAAGAGCATGTTGATGTGAAATTCATTGAAAACAATAATTTCAACAACAATGCTTATAGGAATAATTTTGGTAGCAACAATTATAGGCCATATCCTACTAATAGTGGTAATAGGTACTCTTATGATAAATCTGGAATGCCTAGTGAAAGAATTTCAGAAATTAAAAGAGCTACTAAAGACTCTATGCGAAAGCAATATGAGCAGAATAAATTATTTACTAAGGCCATGGAAGAACAATCTGTTATGTTGAAAAATATTAGTCATCAACTTGAGAATTTAAATAGGGAAATCTCTGGTTTGCAAGTTAAAATTTCTCGTGCTGAAACCTGTATTTCATCCATGTCCGAAGCACAATCTTCTTTGATTAATAAAATGGCTGCTAAACCTGAAACTATGGATGAAAATCTCTTTGCTGCTACTAATGACATTCAAGTTAGAATTGTTGACAATGTTAGGATGTTTGCTGAATTGCATCCTAGATGGGAAAGAGAAGACAAAGTTGCTAGAAAGAATGATATAACTAAGTTTGTACTATTACCACCACTAGTAAAACTGATGTTTCAAATGCTAGTAAACCTCCTACTATTAATGGTAAAGTAATTGTTGTTGGCAATGCCTCCACTTCTTCTGTTAAAAGTTTAAAATTGCCTGAAACCACTGAAATTATTCCTGATAAAAGTGTTGATTTTTTTTTGAAATATGGGAGATAATGGTCCCATTATCTTTGATAAAAATGATCTTCATTTTGATGATTGCAATATTCCTGAAGTAATTTTGTTCCAATGAAAGCTTTCTAGAAGTCCTAATTCTAGTGTTATGAATATGGCTTTCAAAAAATATATTACTAATGCTCTCATGCAAATTAGAGAAGAAGAATTAAAACGTGAAGCCTCTATCCCTAGGAAGTTAGAAGATGGTTGGGAGCCCATCATTAAAATGAAGGTGAATGATTTTTATTGTAATGGTTTATGCGATTTTGGTGCTTTTATCTCTGTTATGCCTAAGAAACTTTATGATATGCTTGATTTACCACCTTTGGAACACTGTTATTTGGATGTTCGTCTTGCTGATAATTGTAGAAAGAAACCTTTGGTGAGAGTTTATGGTGTTTTTATTATGGTTAACAATAATCTTGTCCCTGCTGATTTTATTGTTATGAATATTGAATGCAATGCTTCTTGTCCTATTTTTTTGGAAGACCTTTTCTTAGAACTTGTTGGTGCTATTATTGGTATGAAAGAGGGGAATATTAAATATCAATTCCCACTCAAGAAAGGTACGGAACACTTTCCTAGGAAGAGAATTAAGTTACCTTTTGATTCTATTATTAGAACAAGTTAGAATTTGGATGCTTCTTCACTTGAAAATACTTCATTCTTGTTTTCTAGGCCTAGCTAAAAGGCGTTAAAGAAAAGTACTTCTTGGGAGATAACCCATGTTTTTATTTTTGCAATATTTTTTCCTGTTTTCTTTGAGTCAAGATGTTGTTTACTTATGTATCAAATCCTTTGTATCTTTACTTTTTCGTATTGTTGAGCCAAGTAAAGTCTCTAGTGAAAAGTTGAAGCTAAATTTGGATTTCTGCGTAGGAACAGATTTTTGTTTTTCACTGTTTAATTTGTATAAATTCACATAAAATCAAAACCACCTTAATTTTTTTTGGATGATCCTCAGCTATTTCGGAAACTTTTTATAGTTTTGAGTTTTCCGATCTGAGCAACATAAGTGCCTAAAAAAAATCGTCTTTACAAACCGTTCTGGTTTTGACAGATTCTGTGTTTTTTACTTTGCATTCTCGCTTTTACTATGTTGAGTAGATTTCTTTGCTCCACAAAACATCAGTGCAATTATCTAATATTTACAAAGCATTGGTAATACTTGTGTCCATGCAGAACATGTGAGTTTTTTTATTGTGCACTAACCCTCTAATAAGAATTACTTAGAGTTTGGTGTGAAGGAAGTTTTCAAGGGTCAAGAGAAGAGGATGATATAATGTGATCAAGAAGAGTGAAAATCCTTAGCTTGGGGATGCCCCCATGGTTCATCCTAGAAAGTTCTAAGAAGACTCAAGCGTCTAAACTTGGGGATGCCCAAGGCATCCCCTTCTTCATCAGCAATTTATCAGGTCACTTCTAGTTGTCGTGGTGGTGTCACGGCAGATGCCATGGGATGGCTAAAGATGTGGGGACGATGGACGCTGGAGGTGTCCGGGGAGGGATCACGCGACGAGTAGCCGCGTGAGGTAAGATCCACACAACACAAACAACACGATGTACCCAGGTTCAGGGCCCTCGTGAGGAGGTAAAACCCCTACTCCTGCTTTTCTCTATGTATTATGATGTCTCTCCGAGTAGCCACAGTACAAATGGTATCTCTACCGAGTAGCCTTTCTCTCCTCTCCGAGTAGAGCTAGGTCAAGGACTCAGGGTTTCTAGGGCTCACTATGAGCATGTGTGTACGTGCCTCGCGCAGGAGGCGGCGGGGCACCTTATATACACGGTGCCCAGCCGGATACGTCCAAATCTAGACAAGTGTCGACATAGTGTGCACATCGTCCTTTCTCCGAGTACCCGCTGACAGCTTTGGTTCCTAACCTTGGCTGCTTCTGTAAAGTCGTTGGGCAAAACTAGGGGACAGACTGGTATCACTGTACCTAGGCACAGAGTAGGCCCCCTTATCCTGTCACCGCCTGCTTCCATGCTGTCACTGTCAGGCAGGCCGGTCCCATGTGAACAGTAGTTCGAATGCTGCCAAGTACGGACCCAGGATACGCGGGATCCTGTGTCAGAACGGCTCCTTTGACTTTCTGGCCCGAGTAGGTTCCCGCCGATTGTTCCCGCCAATTGTACTCGGGCCATCCCTTCTACTCGAAAGGATAGAACCTGATTGATATCTCCTTCTGGTCATCTTGAGGTGAGACCGAGTAGCAGTCGACCGGGTAGCGAGTACCAGGTAGTCGGCTACTCGACCAAACCTCTCTTCTGTAAGCTGCCTTTACCACCTGTCTTTACCCTACTCGGGGGTAACCCCCCGACAGCAGTCCCCGAAGCTGGTTGAGTCTTGCGAACTTGTTCACTAGGCTCTGCCAGCTTAAAAACCAGCCTTTGCATCTCAGCCCTTGAACCTCAAGATGCCGAGTAGAACCTCCGAGTAGCTATCTGGAAAGTACCTTGAGTTTCCTCTCTTCCGAGTAGCACTAGCTTTCTACTCTGTAACCGAGTAAAAAGACTTAGAGAAATTTCTCAGATTGAGCCTCTGCAGCACAGAGCACAATCCAGCCCTTCGCGCAGCAACTGCACACGTGTCAAGCATCCACGACCTTGTCGTTTCGTTGCCCAGGACACGACCTGCCACGCGTCCAGTTTTCACGCAATGGGCCCACCGGCCGTCATGTCCCATCAAGTGCAGTTATAGGCCACGATTTGGTGGTGGGATCAACTGCGGCCATTACGCGCGCAACCGGCGCTTGTGTGCGTTTCTAGCCGGCCACAGGACCCACCACACGCCACAATCGATCCCACTTCCACGACGGTAACGGTAAACTCGCGGAGGGGATATAAATACCCCCGCCGGTAACTTCCTTTTCCCCTTCCCTCGCACTATTCCTTCTTCGTCTCCTGCTCTTCTCCGCCACCGAGCTCTCCGCCGCCGCGCAAGCTCTCGTGCCGCCGCGGACTCAATCCACCAACCAACTCCCCTCGAAATCTTCCACCTTCCCAACTCGCCACAATGGCCAAATCTGGCTGGGCTGGCTCCTGCGTTACCGCGGAAGATTGCGCCTGGCTCGTCAATACCCGGCGAGTCCCTCCCGGCGTGGAGTGCCGGGCGCCGGACGGTGAAATCGTGCCGTCCCCGCGGGAGGGAGAGCGCGTCGTCTTCCTGGCGCATTTCGAGCGCGGGTTCGGACTACCCGCCTCCGATTTCATGAGGAAGTTCCTCAATCACTTCGGCATCCAGATGCACCATCTGCCGCCCAACGCCGTCGTCTTCCTCGCCTACCACGCCGTGGTCTGCGAGGCCTTCCTCGGCATCCGGCCCACGTGGGAGACGTGGCTCAGGTACTTCCACTTGCGCCAGCAATCTACCGGGAAGAAGGACTCCGCGGGCGTCGCCCGCGCCACCGACACCGGCTGCGCCATGATGGTGCAGCGGTCCGGGACGAACCACCCCCGCATCAAGGGGCTGGACTCCGTCAAGCTGTGGCAGAAGACGTTCCTTTACGTCAGGAACGTTGCCGCCGCGGAAGGAGCCCCGGTGAACGATAGAATCAATTTGCCCGTTTGGTGCAATCGCGCTCCAATCGGGATGTACTGGAAGGACAAGCCCGTCAATGACGATGACGCCATCGAGATGGAGAATCGACTCGGCTGGCTGAAGGCGCAGGGCCTCAAGAACGACGACCCGGTGGCCTGCTGGATCCAGCACCGAGTACTGCCCTTGCAGGAGCGGTGCCATCTCATGTGTTACATGGGAGGGCCCCGCGACTGCACCAGAACAACCACCATCGAGATCGACAACATCGATGTCCCCTGGCACGCAAGGAACATCCTGACGACAAGCCTTGGCGACCACTGGCAATACGGGTTCGTCCCGTACAGCCGCACAAAGCCGATCGAGCGGGTACGCCTTCCTTACTTTGCTCTTTGCATACACTTTCCGAGTAGATAACATCTCCTTCTTGCATCAACTAGCAATTGCCTTGCGTTCCGAGTAGGACATCTAGCCGAATCGCCTTAGGCTTAGTATGCTTTGTGTTTGCACGCCTTGCCGGGTAGCCTACTCGAGAATGATTCTTAGGCTTGATGTGCTTTATACCTGCACGCCCTTCCGAGTAATACCTCCCAGCAAATATGCTTAGGCTTAGTATGCTTTGTGTTTGCACGCCCATCCGGGTAGAATGCTTAGTAAACTGCCTAGGCTTTGTGTGCTTTGTACCTGCACGCCTATCCGAGTAGAATTCCTTCCTGGTACTCGGCTAGTCTGTGATCCTTCTCTGCTTTTCAGGTCTTTACTCGCCAGATAATCGAGAGCTGCGAGGTTTTTGAGGGCAACTGGTTTCCTGATCGTGAGGAGGTTGATGTGCCCTCTTTCGATGCCGCGGAGCAGCCCAACCTTTCTCGCTCCCCCACTACCGACAAGCGCGATGCTCTCCGCACCTGGTCTGATGAAGATTTTGACGGTAACTACCCTTTCATTCTGTTTGCTTCCGAGAAGCATCAATCCCTCGTTTGCTGTTTCTGATTCTTTCCTCTTTTCTCTTTGATTCCCAGATGAGGTTGCCGCGGACAAGGACGACGAGGACGAAGACGAGAACGAGGGCGATGCGCCCCTAGTCGTCAAGCCCCTGTCCATCGCCGCTCCTGAGACCCGCAAACGGGCTGGTAGCGGAGCACCAGCGCCCCCTGCCAAGAAGAAGAAGCCCGCCGAGAAGAAAGTGGTCGTGAAGAGGTCCAGGCGAGAGCTCAAGTGCACCACCGCGTAAGCTCTCTTCTCGGTCGCCTCCCTTCTCGCGTTGTGCTACTTTCCCCCAATCTTCTTCTAATTTCTGTTTTCCCTTTCTCTGCAGACCTCCTATGGACGCGAACGCAGCTCTCGCGTCTGATCATACTAAGGAAAAACCAGTACCTCTGGTCAATCTGGACGATGATGATGAGGACCACACCGCCAATGCTGCTGCTGCCAATCCAGCACAAGGAGCAGCGTCAGAGCCAGCGACGCAGGACACTACCGTCCACCAAGAGAGAGCCCCTTCTCCTCCGGCTAGCAATGCCGAGGAGAACCAAGATCAAGTGATGCAAGACAACACCGCCGCCGAGCGGCCTGAAGCAGAGCAAGAGCAGCCCGCCACAGGGGCTGCTGCACAAGAGAGCCTCGCTGCCGCGCAGCGAGTAGAAGACACCACCGCCACGGATGCCATGCTTATCCATGAGCAGCGTGCACGGGTGTGACACCGAGTAGCGCCCAGCCGGGAGCTGCACAGGGCGGATCTGCGGCACCACAAATGCGCAAGGCCTACACCACCAACTGCGCAAGGCCCTACACCTCCAACTGCGCAAGGCCCTACACCGCCAACTGCGCAAGGCCCTACACCGCCAACCTCCTCCTCGCCGCCGAAAACCAAGGATACATCCAGCCCTCCTGCCGGGCGAGTAACCAGGCAACGAGCCCTGGATGCTCTGAGGGGTGAGGTTGACAGAAGGGCAGCCGAGAAGGAAGCTGCTGAGAAGGCCAAGGCCGAGAAGGAAACTGCTGATAAGGAAGCTGGTGTTGAGCAGAAGAAGGCCGAGAAGCAAGCTGCCGAGAAGGCAGTCGCCGAGAAGGCGAAGGCCAAGACTGACGGGAAGAAGACTGAGGATCCCGAGAAGCAGAGGTGTTGAGAAGGAGCAAACGAAGAAGCGGGCCAGAGACCAGAGTACATCCTCAGGCGGAGCGCTCGTGATACGAGTCCGGCCCGATTCCTGCTGCGCTCTCTGCAGACGCTCGCGCTGCTGGCCAGCCTTGCTACCCGGAGTACATGATTGAGGTTAGCCATCAGCACTCAATCGGCTTCCCTCCCAAGGACAAAGCTTTAGCTATCCAGGGGGAAGGAGGTTGTAGCCATGAACTCCCCTCCTCCAGATCCAAGCAACCCCAGTCTGTCAACATCGCTTCTCGTGGAGTCCAAGACAAACCAAATAACTTCCAAGGGTCTTGAACAGGTATTGGACACCGTTGGCCACATCAACGCCAAGTGGGACAGCAGGGTTCTCGGGGAGGAGAAATGGCACGGCTTGACCCTTGGCGGCATCGACCACATGCGCGTGGATTGGAACAAGGTCGATTTGGGACACAAGCCCATGTCCGTCCCACGAGACCGCAACCCTTGCAGCCAAAATGTTCCTGCACCGCAAGAACGCCGAAGACATCGAGCAGTCCTATGCAGTAAGTCCTTCTTGCCTTTTCCGAGTTGAATTTTCTTCTCTTCTACTCGCCTTTCTTCTTTCTTACCATCACCCCCAGTCCCCGAGATTCGGGTCGAGTAGACGGATACTCTCCGAGTAGCCTCCTACTCGGGCTGAATCTTCTCTGCTTTGCCTAACTCATTTTCTTCTCGGTTCTCAGGATAGCGTTCTTAAGCGGACCCACTTATACCGCATTCTTCTCTGGAACCATTCCATCGCCAGGAGGCGAATTGCTGCACTAGAGAAGGAAAAGGCAGTTGCTGAGGCAGCCAACAAGACCGCCAAGGAAAGCACCCAGCAGCTGACTGAAGTGCAAGGTACGCTTTTAGCTGTGCGATTCATGCGTTTTTGTTTACGCTCGCTTATGCTTTCTTATGCGCTAACCTCTGCTTCTCTGCAGAAAAACTGAAGGCCTTAGCAGACGAACATGAGAAGTGCCGCAGCTTCGTGGAGAACTCCGAGGCCACCATCAAAAGGCTAGAAGGTAAGTTTGTTGTTTACTCGGTTTGACTTTGAATTTGCTTCTTCTCTGCTCCTCTGCTAACCTCATCTATCTTTCGCAGAAGATTACAAGTTGTTTGTGAGGCACACCAAGACTGTGTCAAGCCAGCAGAAGTGCAGAAGCAGCTGTCCGACCAGGCCGTTGAGCTGTTGAAGGACCACACCACGGGACCGAGAAGCTGCAGCTCCAGTTGCAAAAGGCACTCAGGATGCCGTCAAGATTGGCGCCGAGAGGGACAAAGCATTGCCGAGAAGGCCAAGGCCGAGACAACTTTCCGAGCCAAGGAGGGGCCCTTGAGCAGGAATGCGAAACCTTAAAGAAGACCAACGCTGATCTCTTCGCTCAGATGGATAGCTTGCGCCTGATCCAAGAAAAGCACATTTCCAACGAGGAGTCCTGGAGGACCCAGCTGCAGCGGCTGCGCAATGAACTGTCCGGTAAGTCTTTTCTTCGCTGCTTCTTTTCTTCTCGGTCGTATTTCTTCTCGGTTTTCCTCTACTCGGTTCTGAAGTTACCACGTGCTGTTTCAGAGATCTGGCCTCATCTTGATTCCCCTTCTGCGCCTAAGGTGGCCAAGGCCCAAGCAGCCCGCCTTGCAAAAGGTGAGGCAGCCGATACCAGAGCCGGGATCGAGGACAGCTTGCTGGTGCTCAAGGACTATTTCGAACAGCTGGCTGGCGTCGGAACTGACTTGGTGCACGAGGGCTTTGAGCTCCACAGGCTGTTTTGGCCTCATGATGATCGTCCAACCACCATGAAGGGCCTAGCCTTCAAGTTGAAGAATGTGAAGAAGGAGTTGAAGAAGTGGCGTGCCTCGGGCGCCCGTGCTGGTGCAGACGTGATGCTTCTCTGCATAGCATCCTGGTATGAGAACCTCAACATGCAGCTCATCCGCGGGAAGCGCAATAATTCCAAGTGGGAGGTAGATCCCGACTGCGTGGCCACACGTAAGCAGATCGCCTACGAGGTCGCGGAGTGCGCTGAGACGGAGATCTTCATTGATGGCCTCCCCGAGCCCAACACCGAGTACGAGGAGGACGAGGAAGAGGATGACGAAGTGGAATCCGACTTGGAAGGCCACTTCGAATCTCCTGAGGGCAAGGCCGGGAAGGGGAAGAACGTAGCCGTTGCGAGTAGCGATGAGGACGAGTACGCCCACATCGACACCGCCGCACTCGACTTTGGCACCTCCTCAGGTGCTGCTCTCGACGACACGGTGCCCCCTCCTGGCCAAGCTTCAGGCTCCTCTTCGGCTCCAGGACCGTCTCGGTGGCCACGGCCACTTCCGAGCAGGCGGCCACCAGGATGATGCCGAGATGAAGGAATCCGCCACCGTCCAGACGGGAGCGGATGCCACCCATGCCAGCACCGAAGGAACAGCCGCCACGACCGCCACCGAAGAAGCGCTGCCAAGACCGCCCGAAGAAACAGCAGCCAAGGCCAGTGCCGAGAACACTGCCTCCTCATCTTGAAGCAACCTGCACTTTCTTTTACTCGAAAACTTATCAGATCCCCGGGATGCCGGGAGCAGATGTAACAGACTATCTTTGTTTTGCTTGCTACACAGTTTTTATGCCCACTCTGTTTATTTCGACATTAATCAATTTGAACGACACTGGCTTAATGCCGAGTTGCGTTTCCATGCGAGTCCCCGAGTTGCATTTCTTATTCACCCTATCTTTTCATCTCTGCTCTACCCGCGACTTGTCGCTTTTTTGGTATTCGAGTCACAAGAATCAAGTAGTAGGGCTGCAAATACTTAGCCGCTAGAAACAATCATGGTAACGAGCCCACCACTTAGCCGAGAAGACGAAAACAGGGAACAAAAGTAACCAACAATCTACTCGGTTCCTGCACTCTTTCTCCCTTAGTGATTTTGTGTGCTCATTGACCTTTGCTTGTTCTCTTGCTTGCCATGAAGCCGGGTTTCGGACAGCAGCAAAGTCGAGAGTTGGCATATAGGTTTAACACAGTACTCAATGCGCTTATGAGTTCTGAAGTGGAGCAACCGAATAGACAAAGGACCAAGCCGAGTAAGAAAAACACTTAGAGCAATTTTGGGCGAGGGCAGTCCCCGAGAACAATTTCAGATTGCAGAGTAGAATTTCAACTCGGATAAGAGGGTACATACACATCTTTGCTTTACGAATGAAAACGACGAAGTAGAGCTACATTCCAAGGGCGCTTGGTTTCCTCTCCAGCTTTATCTGCCCTGTTCGCCTGCGATGGGCGCACATCTACAAGATAGTACGCGTCATTGTGCAGCGCTTTGCTGACAATGAACGGCCTTCCCATGGAGGAGACAACTTGTGCATCCGGCTGTGCGCTGCACCAGCCTAAGGACCATGTCTCCTTCTCGGAAACCCTTGGGTTCACCTTTCGGATGATAACGCCGCAGGTTTTGCTGGTAGATAGCCGAACGTGACAGAGTCAGCTCTCTTGCTTCTTCAAGCAGGTCAACGTCGTCTTCTCGAGCTTCTCTCGCCTCCACCTCAGTGTAGAGGGCTACTCGGGGGGAGTCATGCTCTAAGTCTATTGGCAACACGGCCTCAGCCCGTATACCAAGAAGAATGGCGTGTAGCCGGTTGACGGTTAGGGGTAGTCCTTAGACCACAACACTACTGGCAACTCTTCTAGCCAACACCCAGGTGTTTTCAGCAATGGCTCGATCAGCCTTGGCTTGATGCCTGCCAGTACCATGCCATTTGCTCTCTCAACTTGCCCATTGGAGGCAGGGTGCGCGACTGACGCAACGTCTAGTCGGATATGCTTATCTCTGCAGAATCGCACATTGCCCCTCTGCAAAGTTGGTGCCGTTGTCGGTGATGATACTGTGCGGGTAGCCATATCTCATGATCACATCCTTCACGAACTTCACAGCTGTGACCCATCGCACTTCCGAATAGGCTTCACTCAATCCACTTGGTGAACTTGTCCACCATGACCAAGATATGTGTCATATTGCCTTTAGCCGGCTTGAAAGGACCAACCATATCCAAGCACCAAACAGCAAATGGCCATGTGATAGGAATTGTTTTCAACTCGGAAGCTGGCATGTGAATCTTACTTGCGAAATCTGGCAGCCGGTGCACTTCCTCACAATATCTTCAGCTTGCTGCAGTGCAGTGAGCCAGTAGAAGCCATGCGAAAAGCTTTCTTGACCAAAGCCCGAGATGAGGCGTGATGCCCACATTCCCCTTGATGTATCTCCACCAGGATTTCTTCTCCTTCCTCTGGGCTCACACAGCGTTGCAGCAACACCAGTGGCACTCCTCTTGTGCAGCACATCTCGGACTATAGTGTGCCCTTGGATCTTCTCTGAATCTGCCTCGCAGTCACCTCATCTTCAGGTAAAGTGCCGTCCCTTAGAAAGGATAATATGGGCATTGCCCAACTCGGTGTCTCCCGCATGGGAAACACTGGTTCGTCCATTTCCATTGGGGCAGGCTCTTGTGGTTGCACAGGAGGAGTAGGAGCGCTTCTTTGCAGCCCAGACCGATTAGCGAGAACCTCTTCAATGAATGCGACAGCCTCTGGGGTTGAGGGTGGCAGTCCCCGAGTACGGAGTGGCAGTCCCGAGTAAGGAGTGGCAGTCCCGGTAAGGAGTGGCAGTCCCGAGTAAGGAGTGGCAGTCCCGAGTAGGGAGTGGCAGTCCCGAGTAGGGAATGGCAGTCCCCGAGTAGGGAGTGGCAGTCCCCGAGAGGGAATGGCAGTCCCCGAGTAGAGGACGGCAGTCCCCGGGTTCTCTGCAGCACTCTCCCAGTCAATCTCCATTGGGTCAGATTCTTCACTTGGCAGAGAAGGAACAAAGATGGATTCCGAGTTGGGGGAAGGCTTGATGGATGGCTTCCTCAAATGCTCCAAGGCAATCCCTGCCGGGATGGACTGCGAGAAGATCCCAACTTGGATAGCTCGTCTGCTGCTTCGTTCTCTGCTCGGTGAATGTGCTGGAACTCACAGCCTTCGAAAAACCCAGTCATTGACTGCACCAGGAAGCGATACGATGCCATGTTGGCATCCAAAGCATCCCAGGTACCTGAGACTTGCTGCACCACTAGATCCGAATCACCATAGCATATAATGCGCTGCACACCAACCTCCTTTGCTACTCCAAACCATGCACACTGCCTCGTACTCGGCTACATTGTTGGATGCCTTGAAATGAATCTGCAGCACGTACTTGAGTTGATCCCGCTTGGGTGATGTAGCACCAGCACCAAGGCCTTCTTTCACCTTTGAGCCATCAAAGTGCATTTTTCCAATAGTTGGAAACTGGAGCAGGAGGTTCATACTGCATCTCGGCCCAGTCCACAAGAAATTCCGCCAGTACCTGAGACTTGATTGCTTCTCTTCTCGTATACGCGGGAGCGTACGTGGCCAACTCGATTGCCCACTTGGCTACTCTGCCACTCGCCTCCTTGTTTCCCATGATATCCGAGATGGGAGCAGAACTCACAACAGTGATGGGGTGTTCCTGGAAATAATGCTTCAGCTTCCTGGCGCCCAGGTACACACCATAGTCATCTTCTGGTAGTGCGGATAGTTTTGCTTGGAACTGGACAGCACTTCACTGAGATATAGACTGGGCGCTGCACACTCTTGCCTTCTTCTTCTCGCTCCACCACTATCACCACGCTGACTACTCGGTTAGTCGCAGCATATTACAGCAGCATAGGCTCCTTGGGTAGCGGACTAGCCAAGACGGGAGCGCTAGCCAGCATTGCTTTCAGCTCATTGAATGCCACGTCCGCTTGCGGAGTCCAGACAAACTTGTCGCTTTTCTTCAGCTGGTACAGAGGCAGAGCCTTCTCGCCCATTCGGCCCAGAAAGCGGTCAGAGATGCCAGACAACCCGTGAACTTTTGCACATCTTTCAGTGATCTCGGCAAAGACATGCTCTCAATAGCTTTTATCTTAGAAGGATTGGCTTCAATGCCCGACTAGAAACCAGAAAAACCGAGTAGCTTTCCAGCTGGTACACCAAAGGTGCACTTACTCGGATTCAGTTTCATTTTGTACTTGCGTAGGTTAGCAAAGGTTTCCTCCAGGTCGGCAAGCAGAGTATGTGTTTTATTCGTTTTGATGACAATGTCATCTACGTACACCTGCACATTCTTGCCGAGCTGGTTGTGCAAGCATTTCTGCATGCATCTCTGATAGGTTGCACCGCATTCCTCAAGCCAAAACACATGACACGATAGCAATAAGCCCCGTACGGGGTAATGAAAGCAGTCTTTATTTGATCAGCAGGGTTGAGTGCAATCTGGTGGAAACCAGAGTAGGCATCTATGAAAGACAACAGTTCACAGCCGGCAGTGGAATCGATCACTGATCGATGCGAGGTAGCGGGAAAGGATCCTTGGGGCATGCCTTGTTCAAGTCGGTGTAGTCGACGCACATGCGCCATGCAGTGGCAGCCTTGGGATCTTCCTTTTTCTTCTCGACCATGACCGGGTTGGCTAACCAATCCGGATGCAGCACTTCCATGATGAAGTTACTGATCAGCAGCTTGGTGATTTGATCACCGATGGCCTTCCTTCTCTCATCTCCAAAACGGCGCAAAGCCTGCTTCACGGGCTTGGCGTCAGGACGCACATGCAAAGAGTGCTCAACCAACTCCCTCGGGACTCATGGTAGATCTTCATTGGTCCAGGCGAAACATCCCGATTCTCACGGAGGAAGTGGATGAGCGCGCTTTCCTATTTCTCCGCCAACCCGGCACCAATGATGGCCACGCGCTCCGGGAACTCGGGGTCAACCTGGACTGTCTTGGTCTCCTTGGCAGCTTGGAAAGCAGTACCATGCTGGGTACTCGGCACACCTTGTGCGCCAGCTTGTGCGGACTTAGCCATGGCCACCACTTCGTACATCTTCTTCTTCTCGGCAGCGATCACCATCGATTCCGCCAGCTGGGAGCTAGCAGAGGCACACTCCATGGACTTCTTGTAATCTCCCGAGATGGTGATGATGCCATTGGGGCCGGGGATCTTCATCTTCAGATAAGCCACATGTGTAGAGGCCATGAACTTGCTCAGAGCAGGCCTGTCGAGTAGAGCATGATAGGGGCTCTGATGATCCACCACTTCAAACTGCAGGCGCTCTGTGCGGCAGTTCTCCCGAGTACCGAATAGCACATCAATCCACACTCGGCCAATCGGGTTGCATGAGATCCCGGACACAATGCCATGGAAGGTGGTCTTGCTGGGCAGCATCATGTTCTCGGCCAGGCCAAGCTTCTCGAGTGTGTCCTTGTACACAATGTTGATGCTGCTGCCGTTGTCGATCAGCACCTTGCTGAACCTCACATTCTTCTCAGGGCCCAGGAAGGTAGGATCCAGCACCAAGGCATAGGTACCCGGATTAGGCATCACCTTGGGGTGATCTGCCCGAGTCCACCTGATCTCCTGGTCACACCAATACATGTAGTGAGGGACAGCCGGAATCACTGCATTGACCTCCATGGCCCGCCTGTGCTGTGATTGCTTGTCGACTGCCTCAGAGGTGAAGATCATATAGCTCTCATGGTGCTCTTGGTACTGGTTGGGGCCATTGCCCCCGTTGTTGCCATTGTTGCCATTGTTGCCATTGTCGCTGCCCTGATAGTTGTTGTTGCCTCTGTTGTTGTTGTTGCGGTTGTAGTTGTTGTTGTTGTTGCGGTATCTCTCATTGTTGAAGTTCCGGTTGGCTCCTAAAGCCACCTGGTTGACATTCTCTCTTCTCGGGTACACTGGCGGCCGAGCTGCGGGTGCGCGAGTAGGCTGAATAGTAGCATTGGCGGCTAGCAGTGGAGGAGGAGGAGGCAAGCCATCACTCTTGATCACATCCCACCACTCGCACTGCCGAGTAGTGTGGTTAGCAGGCCTTGAGGGGTGGTGAGTATGAAAACTGCACGGGCCATCCTTCATGTCATCGAAGACAAACTTCTTCGGCTGCTCGGAGTTCCCGCTACCCGGCTGCGCAGTGCGGAACGGTTTCTTGTTGCCTTGGCCCTGGTTCTGGTTCTGCCCGTAGGCTCCAGCAGGTTTTTGCCTTTGGCCACCACCGCCTCCAACATTCACTGCATTCACCTCTTCGGGATCATACCGAGTATCTACTCGGCGCTTGTTGCGGAACTCGTTGCGCTTGCTGCTGTTGAAGTTTCTTCTCGGCTCAGAGGAGTCCATCAGTGGCTGAGTAGGATCACCGAGTGCGTACTGATCCGCAATCTTGATGGTCTCGGCCAGGGTGTTCGGCATCTCCCTCTGCAATCTCTGCCAAAGCATGCTGCCATGTCGGCAACCCTGCGCAAACCAAGTGATGGCCTGCGCTTCATTCACACCCTCACAAGTGTTCCTCAAGGTGCTCCACCGAGTAAGGTACTCGCGGTCTGTCTCGTCTTCTCGCTGCCTGCAAGCCGACAGCTGCTGTGGCCTATTCGGCCTCTTGTATGTACTCGTGAAGTTGCTGACGAAGGCGTCCGAGAAGTCCAGCCAGCAGTTAATGCTGTGCTTGGGCAAGTTGTTGAGCCAAGTGCGAGCTGGACCCTCTAGCATCTGCGGGACGTACCGCACTGCCCATCTCCTGTTGCCACCCGCAATGTGGACCGCGGTGACGTAGTCATTGAGCCAATCTTCGGGCTTGGTGCTACCATTGTAGCTCTTGGTGCCTCTTGCGAGCTGGAAGCCCTTCACGGAAGGCTCGTTCATGATGCGCGGGCCGAAGCACTCGGGGCCAGGAGGACCCGTGCTCTCAAGCCGCGCCGACAAGCTGATACGGTCCAACTGATGCCTTGCATCTCCAGGCGCCAACACACGCTCACCGACACGGTCGTGAATATCATAACCAGCCATCTCCATAGCCGAGTAGCCATCATCATATCTATCCACCTGCATAGCTGCGGGCTGCTCCACCGGGTTGGCGACTGGTGCCACTGGGCGCGGCTGCTGCCTCTGCCGAGTAGGCTGAGCTGCGGGTTGCCGAGAAGTACCCGGACGCGCGGCTTCTCGGGCACGGCTTTGAGCTTGATGGGCTTGAGAGCTGCTCTTGCAGCGTTGTGTTCCTGCCCGGGCTGCTGCGGCACAACAACCTGTTTCGCGGCAGCAGCCGGGTCATACACCTGCATTTGCCTGTCTCTACCCGAACGCCCGCTGCGGCTCTTCTCGCGGCTAGGATGTGGAGACGAGGCCTGATCGTTAGATCTAGCCGCGTGCGAGTGAACCACCTGCGAAGCTCCAGCTCCCGGGTTGGCCTTGCGGAACTCCTCGTTCTGCCTGGCGGCCTCCAGCACCAACTCATTGAGCCTCTCCTGCTGCCTGAGACGCGCCTCTCCATCTAGGCGCGGCAACTCGGCAGCCACGGCCTGCGCAGCTCTGAGCGTCTTGGCGGGTGTGCTGTACCTTGGCCTTGTGAAGGTGTTTGCGGTGGCAGACTGCGCGGGCTCCTCCGCAACTGTCGCCATCTCGGCACCCAGGTTGCGCCGCGTAGCGCCTACCCTGCTGGGCCTCCTGGCGACCGGCGTGAAGCCGTGAGCCTTGTTGTACTCGAGCTGGTCCAAACTCAGCTCAAGCCTGATCTTCTCCAACTCCGCCTGCTCGGCAAGCAGCTCCTGGCGTTGCCGCTCGAGCTGCTCCCTCGCGGCTAGCAGCTCGACGTCAGTGGGAGTGGGCATACCAGTTCGCGCAGCAGACGCGGGGATGACCGTTGACGTGGAAGGCGGCAAGTTGCTCTCCTTCTCGTAGGGCCGGTGGTTCCTGCCACCAGCAGGCGGGTCGTCAACCTCCTCGACGACGGCCGCAGCGCCAGTAGCGGCTGCGCCAGTGTTTGCCGCCAAGCCCGTCACCATCACCTCCGCGCAGGATGCAGAGCTACATGCAGGCCTTCCGCGAGCAGCAACCACCGCGGGAGGATCCTCCGCGTCATGCACCAGCTCGGGGTAGGCGCTGTTGGCGACGGTGGCGACGTAGACGAGATGCGAGCCGAAGGAGATCACCGAGCCGCCCTCGGGCATGGCCATGCTGCCGAAACAGCCGGCGTTGTCGGTGACGAAGTCGAAGGAGCCGAATCTGTGGACAAGGCCACAAACCACGCGCTCCGCCGAAGAAGATCCCGTCCGAACAGAAACTCCAGCCAGCGCCGCTGGTTGCCCCACGGTGGGCGCCAACTGTCGTGGTGGTGTCACGGCAGATGCCATGGGATGGCTAAAGACGTGGGGACGATGGACGCTGGAGGTGTCCGGGGAGGGATCACGCGACGAGTAGCCGCGTGAGGTAAGATCCACACAACACAAACAACACGATGTACCCAGGTTCAGGGCCCTCGTGAGGAGGTAAAACCCTACTCCTGCCTTTCTCTATGTATTATGATGTCTCTCCGAGTAGCCACAGTACAAATGGTATCTCTACCGAGTAGCCTTTCTCTCCTCTCCGAGTAGAGCTAGGTCAAGGACTCAGGGTTTCTAGGGCTCACTATGAGCATGTGTGTACGTGCCTCGCGCAGGAGGCGGCGGGGCACCTTATATACACGGTGCCCAGCCGGATACGTCCAAATCTAGACAAGTGTCGACATAGTGTGCACATCGTCCTTTCTCCGAGTACCCGCTGACAGCTTTGGTTCCTAACCTTGGCTGCTTCTGTAAAGTCGTTGGGCAAAACTAGGGGACAGACTGGTATCACTGTACCTAGGCACAGAGTAGGCCCCCTTATCCTGTCACCGCCTGCTTCCATGCTGTCACTGTCAGGCAGGCCGGCCCCATGTGAACAGTAGTTCGAATGCTGCCAAGTACGGACCCAGGATACGCGGGATCCTGTGTCAGAACGGCTCCTTTGACTTTCTGGCCCGAGTAGGTTCCCGCCGATTGTTCCCGCCAATTGTACTCGGGCCATCCCTTCTACTCGAAAGGATAGAACCTGATTGATATCTCCTTCTGGTCATCTTGAGGTGAGACCGAGTAGCAGTCGACCGGGTAGCGAGTACCAGGTAGTCGGCTACTCGACCAAACCTCTCTTCTGTAAGCTGCCTTTACCACCTGTCTTTACCCTACTCGGGGGTAACCCCCCGACACTAGTGAAACTATATTTTTATTCGGTCACATCATATGCACTTCACTTGGAGCGTCTGTTTGTTTTTGTGTTGTTTTCTTTTATTTTCCTTGTTGCAACAAACTTGGTTGGAACACAGCATTCTTGTGTGGGAGAGAGACACGCTCTGTTTTTCCATATGAATACTCGTATTCCCCATTATACTTGTATTCTTCGTTTTTCTTCTAGCTGCTGCAAATCCTTTTAGCTCCTATTTTTCATGCATCTCTTATTCAGAGATGTTAGTTCTTGTGGAGCAGTAGTACTCTGTTTTTTTTATATATTATTTGGAGATTTTTTGTTTAGATCAAATGATTGGTTTTGGAAAGAAATAAAATATTTTATGCGTATAACGGTGCAAAAGAAGCATGTTTATACCGTGGCTAGACTTTATCATGTCAAGGTAGATGTTATTTTAATTGTATTCTTAGTAGTTATTATTGTAAGATGACTTGTCTCAAATATCTGAGAGTGCTTAATGTGCCATTGAAAGAATCATGAGTTGTTTTTATCACATCGAAGCATAATATTGTGGTATTCTCCTTCGAATGGTTTATTTGGTTGACTTGGCGCATGCTTACACAATGTTATGCCTACAAACCAGTCACCTCTAGCCTCTAATGATCATTTATTTTTTGACTTGTAATACCATTTATGCTTCTATTAATAATGTTTTTGTCGTTCTGCATGATTATGGCCATTATTGCTCCCTCAATTTGTCGCTCCTAGTCTTTTGCTAGCCTCCACATGTACTGAGTATGAGCTCTACCTGTGCATCCAAGTCCCAACAACCAAAGTTTGCCAAATGTGTTCACCATACCTTCCTACATGTGGTATTTAACCGCTACTCCAAAGTAAATTTCTCATGTGCAACCTTTAAAACCTTCAAAATTATACCTATTTTGTGCCCCCGTTTTAGCTCATGAGGACGCAGGTAGACGATCTTTATCTCGCTTGTTAATTGGACTTTACACACATGGACTAGTGGCACGTACGGTTATCCAAATTGATAGAAGATCTGGCAACGGGGTGCCCAGCCCCAAACTTGGTTACTATAAATTCTCTTCACTCTTTTTGCCCCTGATTTATCAGTTAAAGCATAATTGTGTAAACAAAAGAGAAGAGGGATGATCTACTGACCCCAGTAGAAAGAACGTCCTTCGATGGGAGTTGCTCTTGTAAAGTCTAGTTAACTTGTGACGTACTGTATTGTTTGTTTGCCATTCGTTGACATAATGTAACATCCCAAGTATGAAAAATAGCCATTAGAATGTTTGCTATCTGTTATTTTATGTTTTGCATCATGACATCATGTTCATTGCATTTGTTTTGCTTGTTTTCCATTTGTTTTCCTCTGTTTTCATTTGTTTTCCTTTGTTTTCTATTTGAATTTCAAACCAAATTTTAAACCTTTAATTTCATACTTGTGATGTTACAATTTCCAAAATGATATTTCAAATCAAAACAATCAATTGTTTCCATTAAAGTTGTGATTCCAAAACTATTGTTTTGTTTCTATCAAAAATTCATTTAATACCAAACCCTTTTCAAATTCAATTAATTTCCAAAACAGCAACTCTTTTGAAAATTATGAAAATGACCAAAACACTTCCATCATTTGTTTCCATTAAACCTTAAGGTTCAAACTATTAAAATTGGCTTTTAATAACTCACTTAATTCAAATTGCTTCCAAATTCAAATCACATTTTTCCAAACAGCAACCTTTTGGAATTAATGATAATTACAACACATTTCTAATCCTTTTGTTTCAATTAAACTATAAGGATCAACTATTTAAATGTTGTTTTTATAAATCACTTAATCTTAAATTCATTCAAATTTCAATTGCAAATTGCAAACAGCACCTAAATTCAAAACACTTTGTAAAACAAAACTTGCAAGTGGTTGCTATTACATAAATAAGTAATATAACATTTTTGCCTAATTTTTCTAAACCCACAACTCATCTATTTCTTCCTATTACATTTCAGCAAAAAAAAATAGAAGGAAAAAAATAATAAGCAAACAAAACAGCACAGCAGAGAGAGGGGCAAGCCCATCTCCCCTCAGGCCCAATACCCCTTCGACCCCCCACCCTTCTTCTTCCCCTGTACGGCAGCCATCTGAGGCTACCCACGTCGACATCGAGGAGCAGCAGACGGCCATCGGCCCTCCCCCTCTCCTATAAACCCTAACCGAACCCCTTCCTCCTGCCCTAACCCTCCTTCTTCCTCTTCTCCCTCTCCCCCGCCTCCATTCTCTCCCTTCTCCCTCTCTTTTTCTTCTCTGCACCTTCTCTGCAACTCTCTGAACATCTCCACCCGAAAACACCTCTCTCCCTCCGGTGATCGCCGGCGTTTGGGCCATCCACCGGCCAGGGCGAGGCCGAGAATGGATTCCCTCGGCCACCCTCATCCTCCTCCACCCCTCGGCGAGGGCCGGGAGGGCCTGTGGCGGCGCCGCCATCCTCCCCTCGCCGACGGCCACCACCGCTGCCCCGACGTCCGCCTGCCTCTCCTCTGCCCCCTCGAGGTGATCTCCCCCCTCCTATCGCCTCTCCCCCTCGTCCCTCCACCCTCTCGCAGCTACCGCACTGGTTAGCACCCCTAGCGCGCGCCCAGTGATCGTGGGTTCGAGCTCCCCCTCCCACAGATAAAAACCAACTTTTTATTTCCTTTTGTTTTGATACAGAGAAGTCACAGAAATCACAACCCAGTCCCTGCTAATCTATTCTAGGCCCTGTAATTTATTTTCTAAGTCCCTAAATATTGTTTAATTGGCAGAATAACACCTAAATTTGTAAATTGCATAACTAATTCATCTTAACTCCAAATTCAACTTTTTACATATGTTTTCTGTGCCAAATTGAATTCTCTACCCAAATATAAAATTTGTTTACTGTTTTGAATATTTTAAATTGGTGAAATATTTGAAAACTTGTTTAATTCACTTAATTTTGCAAAAACCATAACTTGGGCATAAAAAATCCAAATTCAACAAACTAAACATGTTTTCCATTCAATTTTTCATGTACTTTCCAAATATCAACTTTGTTTGCTGTTTTGAATAATTTAAATTGCTGAAAACAACTGTTTCTTATTTATTGCATTTAAAATTGCCAAATTAATAACTTGCTCATTTTAAATCCAATTTTAACAAATGAAATATGTTTTCCATGCAAAATTAAACCACCTTTTCAAATATAATTTTTTTTTCATGTTTTTAATAATTAAAATTGGTTAAATGATTTAAACCTTGTTTAAATCATTTAATATTGCTAAATTCATAACTTGGTTAAATTAAATTCTTTTCAACATATAAAATATGTTTTCCAACCATAAAAGTATAAGCTTTTCAAATATGAATCTCACTTAACATTTTGCACAAATAAAAATTCAATTAAATTCAAACTTGAATTGAATTCATTTAAATCTTGTTTAAACTTGTTTAATTCATAAGTAATTCATTCTAATTCCTTTTTCAATAATTGAAACATGTAATCCACCCAAAATTGTGTGTTATTTTCAAATATAAACCTTGTAATCTGTTTTGAACAATTAAACTTGATGAAAACAACAAATGCTTGTGTGACACCTTAAGGAACCAAAATTTCATAACTTAATAAATAAAATTCCAAAAATTGGTAAACCTTATTTCCAGTTGATTCTATTGTCGTTATTTTGCTGTTTTCCTCATCCATGCATCATGCTAATCCACTTTCACATGTTGTTTAGTTGTAGATCATTTAATCCAACCATAATTCATGGGCTTTCCATATGCAATACAATTGCATGTGGGTCCATTTAATTATGTTACCATGTCAACTAGTTTACTTTTGATGCATCAATTAGATTGACATGCATCATCCCATGTTTGTGCATTATGCCATGTTATTGATTGTTTGTCTCTCTGCGTTGTTTGTTTACTTCTTCTCGGATAAACAACGACGTTGAGACCGACGATACTTACGACACCCCTTCTAAGAATCTAGCTCAGTACCAGGCTGCTGGGTTTGCAGGCAAGTATTCACTCACATGAACCATTGTGTTCCTTTCAACATTGGATACCGATACTTTCCGTTGTCTATTCTGCTAGCCCTATGAAACGTTGCTTCTGTTCCGATCCTATCACATGTTATCCTTTAACCCTGATATTGCCTCACCTCCACTCCTATAACCCCGTTGCTTGTGCCCGTGTCTTACTAGCATGCTTAGGGTTGTTTTGCTCGAGTCTGCTGTCAGTTACTCTCTGTTATCATATTTGTATTATGTTCTGGGGCTCGATGTTAAACAACAACCTGTTAATTTTGAGGTAATAATAATTTGATGATAAGGCACCGGCAGGAGGCCCGGCGTGGTTTTGAGGCCTGCTAGTGTCGACCCTAATTAGGAAAAGGATCTTGTCTACTGATCCATGATGAGCGCACTAACCGCATGTGGGAAGCGTGTATGGGCGCCCCCCTCAATTTGATTCGATTCGCATCTCGTCCAAATCGCCACACTTAGTTCGGGCTTTCCATTTGATGCATGCATGTGCAGGTGCGAACCCTTGGCGCCAGGGTGGAACTTTTTTAGTCGGCATTTAGGGCGGCGTGGTCTTAGAGTGCTATGAGGGTCCCCTTTTCTTCGTGGGGCTCGATTAGCCGCGCACGCACGTTCTTTGGGCTTGATGCGAAGAAGAGTTGAGTTGTGTTGAGTGCCCCGCTTGGTGGAAAGGCCATTCCATCTGGCGGGTTATTCTTACGTGTACGGCCAAATTGGTGCACCCCTGCAGGGATAAATCTTCTCGAGAAGCCGTGTTTTCCGCGGTTATGGATGACTTGGTGAAAGTACTGGCTAACAAGTACTCAGAACAACTTACACCTAACTAATGATAAGTTGACTAGTAATAGGCTTATTGACACAACAACTTGATCCATCATTAACCCAAATGTGTGAGTTATCCTCGGATTGCTTCTTTGGATAAGGGGCGAGATCCAGGATGGGTTTGTTTGGAGTTAGTTGTTAGTTGGTTACGATACGCTATCTTATCTCCTTTCTGTTAGCCGGAAGTTGTAATATGTTCTGTAGTTGGTTAGAGCAGCCAGCTGCCGCATCTCTTGTATCACCCTTTCTTCCGTTGAACCCAAAGCATCTGTGCTTGGTGTTGACGGGTTACACTTTGGTGAACTGTGAGTCTTGCTTGCCAGTACGTTTATGTACTGGCCCCTTTGGGGCTGTGGTTTCCGCAGACTACGTTTCCGAGGATCCCCATGGTGGCTACTACGTGGAGTATGACGAGACTGCTGACGAGTAGATAGCGGACCCGGGCAGGATCCGAGACTTCGTGGATGGGCTCCGTCTTTTCGTTTCCGGCCTCTTAGGCCTATTTGGATCTTGTCTGTACTCAGACCTTTTGGATGCTTCCGCTGTGTTGTAATGATGAATTGTTGGGACATGTGTCCTCTGGATGATTGTATTTGCTATCTCTGCTCTAGTGAGAGCTATTTGCAACTTATTTCAATCTTTTGTGTCTTAGAGATCTGTTGTGATATCACTTGTTCAAATGCCGTTGACGTACCATGTGTGTATGTTTTGAAGTACGTCAACGGAAGTATCTGGATTTCTATGGGATGGTTTGCGCAGACGATGAATAGGAAGAGAATGGTTGTCACACGTTTACGTGTTGGCCTGCTCATATTGAGATGCGGGTGCCGGTATGCCCCGTAAGCCATTTATCTACTATTTAACGGACTGTGAGTATCCCCTAGAAGTCCGGGTGCGACAAATGGTATCAGAGCCTGTCTGCCTGAAGGATCCCTTTTACTGGTCGCAGTTGAGTCTAGAAACTATTTTGTAGCTATATAGGAAAAATGAAACGTGAGAGTAGGAATTCTGTTCTTTTTCTTCTTTCCCCACCCACCCTCCCTTTTCTGGTAAGGAAGTGCAACGTTGTTTTCTCTTCTCATCTAAACTTTCAAGTTAGGTTTTCACGAATTCTGGTTTCTCTAGGATGGTTATATCTACTAGACCATAGGAATGGAGGTGTTTGTGACATGATTTATCATGTTGCCTACTCACGATTGAGAACGGAGGCGTGTAAGCCCCGGAAGCAGATCCTCTATTCCTTAAGCAGTAGATATTGATCCTTTAGAAGCCCGGGTGGGTTTTCCGTAGTACCTCAGGAGTGTTTTGGTCTCGTTTTCCCGATGTTGCTTTGATATCCTGTTCTTCTCAACATCCTTTTCCTCCGTTGAAATCTTGTTGTTGCTTTCCACTTCAGTTCTTCTACCGGCGTCTAATCAATAACCCTGTTCCACCTTTCTGACCAGATAGTCTATTCTACAAATGAATCAAATTCTATTCAGCTATACACCCTCGATACAAAACCTCTACCTCTACTCAAAAATGTTCCGGTGGTTTGCAAATTCCCTGACGTCTATCCAAGGTGCACGATGTGTTTCACGTGTCACAGCTCAAGAGGATCTTCGCAAGAAGTATCCGGACCTTTGCTTTTCTCAATAGGAATCTCGGGGCGTGATTCCTTCAAGGGGGGCGTTTTGTAACATCCCAAGTATGAAAAATAACCATTAGAATGTTTGCTATCTGTTATTTTATGTTTTGCATCATGACATCATGTTCATTGCATTTGTTTTGCTTGTTTTCCATTTGTTTTCCTCTGTTTTCATTTGTTTTCCTTTGTTTTCTATTTTAATTTCAAACCAAATTTTAAACCTTTTGTTTCATACTTGTGATGTTACAATTTCCAAAATGATATTTCAAATCAAAACAATCAATTGTTTCCATTAAAGTTGTGATTCCAAAACTATTGTTTTGTTTCTATCAAAAATTCATTTAATACCAAACCCTTTTCAAATTCAATTAATTTCCAAAACAGCAACTCTTTTGAAAATTATGAAAATGACCAAAACACTTCCATAATTTGTTTCCATTAAACCTTAAGGTTCAAACTATTAAAATTGGCTTTTAATAACTCACTTAATTCAAATTGCTTCCAAATTCAAATCACATTTTTCCAAACAGCAACCTTTTGGAATTAATGATAATTACAACACATTTCTAATCCTTTTGTTTCAATTAAACTATAAGGATCAAACTATTTAAATGTTGTTTTTAATAAATCACTTAATCTTAAATTCATTCAAATTTCAATTGCAAATTGCAAACAGCACCTAAATTCAAAACACTTTGTAAAACAAAACTTGCAAGTGGTTGCTATTACATAAATAAGTAATATAACATTTTTGCCTAATTTTTCTAAACCCACAACTCATCTATTTCTTCCTATTACATTTCAGCAAAAAAAATAGAAGTTGAAAATATAATAAGCAAACAAAACATCACATCAGAGAGAGGGGCAAGCCCATCTCCCCTCAGGCCCAATACCCCTTCGACCCCCCACCCTTCTTCTTCCCCTGTACGGCAGCCATCTGAGGCTACCCACGTCGACATCGAGGAGCAGCAGACGGCCATCAGCCCTCCCCCTCTCCTATAAACCCTAACCGAACCCCTTCCTCCTGCCCTAACCCTCCTTCTTCCTCTTCTCCCTCTCCCCCGCCTCCATTCTCTCCCTTCTCCCTCTCTTTTTCTTCTCTGCACCTTCTCTGCAACTCTCTGAACATCTCCACCCGAAAACACCTCTCTCCCTCCGGTGATCGCCGGCGTTTGGGCCATCCACCGGCCAGGGCGAGGCCGGGAATGGATTCCCCCGGCCACCCTCATCCTCCTCCACCCCTCGGCGAGGGCCGGGAGGGCCTGTGGCGCCGCCGCCATCCTTCCCTCACCGACAGCCACCACCGCTGCCCCGACGTCCGCCTGCCTCTCCTCTGCCCCCCCGAGGTGATCTCCCCCTCCTATCGCCTCTCCCCCTCGTCCCTCCACCCTCTCGCAGCTACCGCACTGGTTAGCACCCCTAGCGCGCGCCCAGTGATCGTGGGTTCGAGCTCCCCCTCCCACAGATAAAAACCAACTTTTTATTTCCTTTTGTTTTGATACAGAGAAGTCACAGAAATCACAACCCAGTCCCTGCTAATCTATTCTAGGCCCCTGTAATTTATTTTCTAAGTCCCTAAATATTGTTTAATTGGCAGAATAACACCTAAATTTGGAAATTGCATAACTAATTCATCTTAACTCCAAATTCAACTTTTTACATATGTTTTCTGTGCCAAATTGAATTCTCTACCCAAATATAAAATTTGTTTACTGTTTTGAATATTTTAAATTGGTGAAATATTTGAAAACTTGTTTAATTCACTTAATTTTGCAAAAACCATAACTTGGGCATAAAAATTCCAAATTCAACAAACTAAACATGTTTTCCATTCAATTTTTCATGTACTTTCCAAATATCAACTTTGTTTTCTGTTTTGAATAATTTAAATTGCTGAAAACAACTGTTTCTTATTTATTGCATTTAAAATTGCCAAATTAATAACTTGCTCATTTTAAATCCAATTTTAACAAATGAAATATGTTTTCCATGCAAAATTAAACCACCTTTTCAAATATTAAATTTGTTTCATGTTTTGAATAATTAAAATTGGTTTAATGATTTAAACCTTGTTTAAATCATTTAATATTGCTAAATTAAATTCTTTTGAACATAGAAAATATGTTTTCCTACCATAAAAGTATAAGCTTTTCAAATATGAATCTCACTTAACATTTTGCACAAATAAAAATTCAATTAAATTCAAACTTGAATTGAATTCATTTAAATCTTGTTTAAACTTGTTTAATTCATAAGTAATTCATTCTAATTCCTTTTTCAATAATTGAAACATGTAATCCACCCAAAATTGTGTGTTCTTTTCAAATATGAACCTAGTAATCTGTTTTGAACAATTAAACTTGATGAAAACAACAAATGCTTGTGTGACACCTTAAGGAACCAAAATTTCATAACTTAATAAATAAAATTCCAAAAATTGGTAAACCTTATTTCCAATTGATTCTATTGTCGTTATTTTGCTGTTTTCCTCATCCATGCATCATGCTAATCCACTTTCACATGTTGTTTAGTTGTAGATCATTTAATCCAACCATAATTTATGGGCTTTCCATATGCAATCCAATTGCATGTGGGTCCATTTAATTATGTTACCATGTCAACTAGTTTACTTTTGATGCATCAATTAAATTGACATGCATCATCCCATGTTTGTGCATTATGCCATGTTATTGATTGTTTGTCTCTCTGCGTTGTTTGTTTGCTTCTTCTCGGATAAACGACGACGTTGAGACCGACGATACTTACGACACCCCTTCTAAGGATCTAGCTCAGTACCAGGCTGCTGGGTTTGCAGGCAAGTATTCACTCACATGAACCATTGTGTTCCTTTCAACATTGGATACCGATACTTTCTGTTGTCTATTCTGCTAGCCCTATGAATCGTTGCTTCTGTTCCGATCCTATCACATGTTATCCTTTAACCCTGATATTGCCTCACCTCCACTCCTATAACCCCGTTGCTTGTGCCCGTGTCTTACTAGCAAGCTTAGGGTTGTTTTGCTCGAGTCTGCTGTCAGTTACTCTCTGTTATCATATTTGTATTATGTTCTGGGGCTCGATGTTAAACAACAACCTGTTAATTTTGAGGTAATAATAATTTGATGATAAGGCACCGGCAGGAGGCCCGGCGTGGTTTTGAGGCCTGCTAGTGTCGACCCTAATTAGGAAAAGGGTCTTGTCTACTGATCCATGATGAGCGCACTAACCGCATGTGGGAAGCGTGTATGGGCGCCCCCCTCAATTTGATTCGATTCGCGTCTTGTCTAAATCTCCACACTTAGTTCGGGCTTTCCATTTGATGCATGCATGTGCAGGTGCGAACCCTTGGCGCCAGGGTGGAACTTTTGTAGTCGGCATTTAGGGCGGCGTGGTCTTAGAGTGCTATGAGGGTCCCCTTTTCTTCGTGGGGCTCGATTAGCCGCGCACGCACAACATGTGGTTCTTTGGGCTTGATGCGAAGAAGAGTTGAGTTGTGTTGAGTGCCCCGCTTGGTGGAAAGGCCATTCCATCTGGCGGGTTATTCTTACGTGTACGGCCAAATTGGTGCACCCCTGCAGGGATAAATCTTCTCGAGAAGCCGTGTTTTCCGCGGTTATGGATGACGTGGTGAAAGTAGTGGCTAACAAGTACTCAGAACAACTTACACCTAACTAATGATAACTTGAGTAGTAGTAGGCTTATTGACACAACAACTTGATCCATCATTAACCCAACTGTGTGAGTTATCCTCGGATTGCTTCTTTGGATAAGGGGCGAGATCCAGGATGGGTTTGTTTGGAGTTAGTTGTTATTTGGTTACGATACGCTATCTTATCTCCTTTCTGTTAGCCGGAAGTTGTAATATGTTCTGTAGTTGGTTAGAGCAGCTAGCTGCCGCATCTCTTGTATCACCCTTTCTTCCGTTGAACCCAAAGCATCTGTGCTTGGTGTTGACGGGTTACACTTTGGTGAACTGTGAGTCTTGCTTGCCAGTACGTTTATGTACTGACCCCTTTGGGGCTGTGGTTTCCGCAGACTACGTTTCCGAGGATCCCCATGGTGGCTACTACGTGGAGTATGACGAGACTGCTGACGAGTAGATAGCGGACCCGGGCAGGATCCGAGACTTCGTGGATGGGCTCCGTCTTTTCGTTTCCGGCCTCTTAGGCCTATTTGGATCTTGTCTTTACTCAGACCTTTTGGATGCTTCCGCTGTGTTGTAATGATGAATTGTTGGGACATGTGTCCTCTGGATGATTGTATTTGCTATCTCTGCTCTAGTGAGAGCTATTTGCAACTTATTTCAATCTTTTGTGTCTTAGAGATCTGTTGTGATATCACTTGTTCAAATGCCGTTGACGTACCATGTGTGTATGTTTTGAAGTACGTCAATGGAAGTATCTGGATTTCTATGGGATGGTTTGCGCAGACGATGAATAGGAAGAGAATGGTTGTCACACGTTTACGTGTTGGCCTGCTCATATTGAGATGCGGGTGCCGGTATGCCCCGTAAGCCATTTATCTACTGTTTAACGGACTGTGAGTATCCCCTAGAAGTCCGGGTGCGACACATAAACATACACCTCTCTAAAAACTTGTTTTCAATACCTTTGTTTATAAAATAAAAAGATCTAGCACATGAGTTAGTCCCTGCTTCCCTCTACGAAGGGCCTTTCTTTTACTTTTATGTTGAGTCTTCATCTTCTAACTTTATGCACAATTAAGAGAGCATAGTTGTAATTCTGAGTATAATGTGCATCAGTCCCAAAGAGTATTATTGATTGATTCATGATATGTTATTACTTGTTCTCAAATTATTTGTTTCTAGTCACCACTTGAACTTTGCAAGTGTCCTGACATTTATGTTTTGCTCTCACTTTTAAGGACAAGAGGAATACCCCTTTACTATGTTTTCTTTATGCTCGAAACAAACATATAACTTTCAAGTGCATTATTATTCATGATCTTTTGTTTGTGTCACTTTTTATGTTGAAACATGATTCCGAAGTTTCATTGTTATAATTATATCTATCATGCCTATGTTTAGAGTAGTATGATCTCAGCTTACAAATGTTTTTACAAATATGATGATCAAAATTATGTTTGTAGCATGTCACCTTAGAAATTATTATGTTTGTATCGTTTTACCTACTCGAGGACGAGTAGAACTAAGCCCTGGGATGCTTGATACGTCTCAAACGTATCTATAATTTCTGATGTTCCATGTTGTTTTCATGCCATTTGCTACATGTTTTCTATACACATTATATCATTTTTATGGATTTTTTGGGACTAACCTATTAACAATATGCCACAGCGCCAGTTCCTGTTTTCTGTTGTTTTTGGTTTCAAAAAAGTTGTTCTAGAAATATTCTCAGAACTGCACAAAACAAAATCACAGGGTCATATTTTTATGTCACGTACACGGAGTCTAGAGGAGACCCGGAGGGGGGCCCTAGAGCAGCCACACCATAGGGTGGCGCCCCCCCTTGGCTGCGCCACCAGGTGGTGTGGGCCCCCTGGCCACCCACCGACATCACCCTTTCGCCTATATATACTCCTTCTCGGGAAAACCCTAAATACCCGAGCCTCCATCCACGAAAAATTCTGTAGCCGCCGTCATCGTCAACCCTAGTTCGGGAGGGTTCTAAAGATCTCCCCATAACCCTGCCCGGAAGGGAAATCATCACTGGAGGGCTCTACATCACAGTGCCTGCCTCTGGAGTGATGCGTGAGAAGTTCAACCTTGGACTACGGGTCCATAGCAGTAGCTAGATGGTTGTCTTCTCCTCTTTATGCCACCATGTTTCGATCTTGTGAGCTGCCTAACATGATCATCAAGATCATCTATCTGTAATGCTACATGTTGTGTTTGCTAGGATCTGATGAATATTGAATGCTATGTCAAGTTGGTTATCAATCTATCATGTTTATGTTATTTATGATCTTGCATGCTCTCTGTTACTAGTAGATTCTCTGGCCAAGTTGATGCTTCTAACTCCATGGGGGAGTATTTATGCTCGATAGTGGGTTCATGCCTCCCTTTCATCTGTGCTCGAGTAACAAACATGTGACAGATGGGGGATGTGATGTTTCCATTAGGGAGAAAACAATAATGCTTTGATTGTTTATATTACGCACTTTACTTAATGCAATAATCTGTTGCTTGCAACTTAATACCCTAAGTCTGCTTGGATTACGTTCTGAGGGTGGATTATTAGTCATAGATGTAGTTGGATAACGGTCTATGAATTATGTTGTAATGTCCGCATGAATCTCATAGTAACCGTCATGTCTTGCATATGTACTATGCTGCAGCCTTTATTTACCCAACTGTAATTTGTTTACCCAGCATGTTATTTATCTTTTATGGAGAGACACCACTAGTGAACTGTGGACCCCAGTCCATTCTTTTACACTGATAACAAAACCACTGCAAGCACTGTTCTTTCTACCGTAATCATTGTTTTATCTTCATTCACTGCAAACAAGCACATTTTTCCACATTATACATCTAATCCTTTGTGTTAGCAAAACCGGTGTGATTGACAACCTCACTGTTTTGTTGGGGCAAAGTATCTTGATTGTGTTGTGTGCAGATTCCACGTTGATGCTGAGCCTCGTAGTGTACCCTGCTAACATTAGTTGTTATCAACCTTCAGAAGTTATTTCTTTTTTCTATTGGTCGATTAAACCTTGGTTTCTTACTGAGGGAAAACTTGTTGATGTACTCTTCATACCTCCCACTTGGGGTCTCCCAACGAACGTGTGTCCACAGGCATCACCTCCCCATTCTTTCTGTCTTCCGAGAAATACCTTTGCTCCCGAAATTTTTTGAGTTCTTGCTGTTAATCCTTGGACCATTTGATCTCTTCATTTAGCCCACAATTTGTGCTTAAATTTGATACATCTCTTCTCCAGTATGTGACTCCTCCGCATGTATTCGTAGATTTATGTCTGGGGATATATTTGTTTGTCCCTATCCTATCACCTCATCTCTGTAACTCTTTATTCTTTGTCTTCCAATCTCACAATAGCTAGAGCTCCTAAGGGTACCCCTCACCCCGAGGTAATCCTCGCAAGACCCCAGTGGTTGAAGATACTCCTAGCCCTAGTTCGCGCGGCCGTCCTTATCGGGCTGCTGGATACCAGGGTATCCTGGCCCATCTGTTGCTGCCCGGCCCAACAGGCACCTCTTGAAGGTAAACAAGTGACCAGATCCTTGAGGGGGTCTGGCATTCCTTTCTCAGGTTCCCCAGAGCCCCTGACGGCGAGGCTTTGTGCACCCTCCTTTTGGGAGGAGCTCTACCCCGCCACTTCGCTCCTCTAGAAGGGACTCACCCGCCAGAAGGGGGACAAGGCATGTGCGGCTGACGGCCGCATATCCGTGCGATAACAGAAGTCGCGCAGGTGTGCATACGTGCTTTGTCTCCAGTTGCTATTCTGGTGTATAAAGGCCAGGGGGACAACTGTGGGTGCCAAAGGGGTTCCCGGAGATTACCCCTTTGGTGCAAGAAGACCAAGACCGCGCTAAAAGACGAAGGCGACGTCACCAGGCTCCCCCACCATGACGCCATGCACGGCGGAGCTGCCCCCCAGTGATCAGGACTGCGCAGGAGGCGTAGGAGTACGGGACGCTCCTCCCTTTGGCACTTTGTGGTAACCTTTTCCCACCAAATACGCGGGAAGGAGGTCCAAATGCCAGTATAAGAAGGGAACCACCGGCCCTTAGGAAAAATGAGCTTGAACCATCATAGATCCCAAGTAGTCTGTTCTGAGCACAAGCTCGCATTTGTACTATAACAACCACAGTGCAATCCATCAGAAACAGGAGTAGGGTTTTACACCACACTGCTGGCCTGAACCTAGGTAAACTCTCTGTCTCGCTGATACGTCATAAACGTATCTTTAATTTCTGATGTTCCATGTTGTTTTCATGTTGTTTCCTACATGTTTTCTATACACTTTATGTCATTTTTATCGATTTTACGGACTAACCTATTGACAAGATGCCACAGAGTCAGTTCCATGTTTTCTGTTGTTTTTAGTTTCAGAAAAGTTGTTCTGGAAATATTCTCGGAATTGGAAAATTTGAAGTCGGGAGGTCCTAGAATTTCGGAAGGTTCCACGAAGTCCGGAAGAGGCCCGGAGGGGGGCCATAGGGGTCCACACCATCGGGCGGTGCACCCCTAGCCACGCCATGGGGTGGTGTGGGGCCCCCAGGCATCCACCGCCTTTGCCCTTTCGCCTATTTATACCCCTCGACATATCAACCCTAAAAATAGACAACTTCGTCTCAAGAAACACCCGAGGCCGCCGTCATCGTCATCCCGAGATCGGGAGTGTTCTGGAGCTCTCCCCGGCACCTTGCTGGGAGGGGAATTCATCACCGGAGGGGTCTACACCACCACGCCCTCCTCCTAAGTGAGGCATGAGTATTTCATCCTTGGACTACGGGTCCATAGCAGTAGATAGATGGTTGTTCTATCCACTTTGTATCTCATGTTTAGATCTCGTGATTTGCCTCACATGATCGAGATCATCTTTATGTAATGCTACATGTTGTGTTTGCTGGGATCTAATGAATGTTGAATGATATGTCTTCTGATTATCAATCTATCATGTTATCTTCATGCTTATGTTATTTATGATCTTGCATGCTCTATGTTATTAGTAGATGCTCTTGCCAAGTAGATGCTAGTAACTCCAAGAGGGAGTATTTATGCTCGATAGTGGGTTCATGCCTCCTTTGCATCTGTGCTCGAGTGACAGATGGAGGATGTTATGTTGCCATTAGGGAGAAAACAACGGTGTTTACCTAGTTTACATTGTTTACATTACACACTTTGCTCACTGTGATAATATGTTTCTTGCAACTTAATACCCAACGTTTGTTCGGATGATATTCGGAGGGTGGATTATTTTTCATAGATGCAGTTGGATGACGGTCTATGTATTTTGTTGTAATGCCTACATGAATCACATTGTAATCTTTATGTCTTGCATATCCACTACGGTGCATCCTTCATTTCTGTCAATTACCCAGCTATAATTTGTTCACCACGCATGTTATTTATCTTTCACGGAGAGACACCACTAGTGAACTGTGGACCCCGGTCCATTTTCTCATACTGATAATACACACACTACTTTCACACTGTTTTCATACTTCTACTACTGCTTTCATACTGCTACTACTGCTCTCATACTTTTTTCCACACTATACGTTTAACCTCTTTGTGTTCAGCAAAACCAATGAGATTGACAACCTCACTGCTTCGTTGGGGAAAAGTGATTTGATTGTGTTGTGTAGGTTCTACGTTGCTTCTGAACCGGTAGTGCACCCTGCCATCTCAGCTGCTTCAACCTTCTGAAGTTACTCCTTCCTCCTACTGGTCGATTAAACCTTGGCTTCTTACCGAGCGAAAACTGTTGGTGTGCTCATCATACCTTACTCTTGTGGTCTACCAACAAGTGCAAGAACTGCACCATCAAGCTAATTTCTGGCGCCATTGCCGGGGAGGAAGAGAATTTCTGGAAGGGGGTCTCTCACCTCCAATCATTTTTGATTTTTCATTGTTTTGCTTGTTACTTGCTTTATTATGCTTGCTATCAATGTTTGATGCCTTTGAAACTAGATCTTATTGGCAAGGTGGGTTCACGGATGAACAACAAAAATATTATAAGGAATACTGCTTGTCACAAAAAGGGATACACTTATGGGAGAAAATTAATAAATTGCATGACTATGCTAAAAACTTGTGATCTACTTATAATGTTACTTATTGCTTTGATAAATCGTGTTGCTGTAGGAGGTATAAACACCTCCCTTTTCAATGTGAGTATAATTATGATCTTACCATATTTTCTTATGTTAAGGGAAATTATGACTTTGATGATGTGGAACAAATTGAGGAATTTATTGCTTCAAAGGGTGCATTTGAAATTGCCTATTTGCTTGAAAGTATTGATGATGCACCTTATAAATATGAGATTTAAGATATACTTGAATATTTCTCGGATAATTACAAGGATTGTAGTTACTACATACTTCAATATCTTAATCGATTCTCTCCCCCAAAGGGATGGACTAATGCCTTGCAGGAACCTAACGAAGAAGAAACTGCTGAATATGGAAGCTTATTGGATGAAAAAGAGGAGGAGAATGATGATCAAGAGGAGGAAGAATGGAGCTATCCATGTCTACCTCCCAATGATAGTAACTCTTTAACTCATACATTATTGGATGAAATTTATACTTTCTATACTTGTGACCTTGATACCACTATGAATTAAACTTATGAGAATTATATTTCTACTATTATTTATGATAATCCATGCTACTTTGATAGATCTTATGATAATCCTCTATTTATTCCAACTATTGATATGCATGATAATGAGGAAGTTTGTTTAAAAAAAATATGATAATGCTCTTGATGATGGTCCTATGTTACTTGATGTTGTAAATTATAATGCTACTAAAAATATGATTGCTATAATATTTCCTATACCTTTTGTGAGTGATCAATCATCTCGTTTTGATATTGCTAAAAGTGGGAAAGAAGAGGAGCTGATTTAAAATTTTGATCCCACTGTTTTGGAGCTTGATATGAATTGTGTGCGTTTAGACCATGACAAACATGCTTTATGTGATAATTATGTTGTTGAGTTTTTTCATGATGCTATTGGAAATTACTACGAGAGAGGAAAATATGGTTGTAGGAATTTTCATGTTACTAAAACACCTCTCTTTGTGTTGAAAGTTTTGAAGTTGCTCTTGTTCTACCTTCCCATGATTTCTAGTTTGAGCTTCTTTAATTTATTTCTTTACAAGATTCCTATGCATAGGAAGTGGGTTAGAATTAAAAAAGAATTTATACTTTCTTATTGATGCTCTCTTTTGCTTATTTCATATTTCTTATGTGAGCATCGTCTTGCTTTCAGTGCCTAGCTAAAAGGCGTTAAAGAAAAGCACTTCTTGGGAGAGAACCCATGGTTTGGTTTTTGCTTTGTTTTTCTCTGCTTTCTTTGAGTCAAGGGGTTGTATACTTATGTAGAAACTCCTTTGTATCTTTATTTTCATGATTATTTGTGCCAAGTAAAGTTTTTGACGAGAGTTGGAGTTGGTTTTGGATTTCTGTGCAGGAAACAGATTTCTGCTGTCCACCGTAAAAAATCGTATAATTCACGGAAAAATAATAATTACCTGACATTTCTTGTGCTTATTCCTCGGCTAATTCCGTGACTTTTTTGTTCTCTCAGTTTTTCGATCCGAGCAACGTAATTTCCTAGAAAAAATTCGTCTTTACACACTGTTCTCGTTTTGACAGATTCTGCCATTTTTTCTGCATTTGCTCTTTTACGATGTCAAGTGGGTTTATTTGCTTCATGAAACATCAGTGTCTATAGCTAATGTTTAAAAGTATCAATTGCACTTGTGCCCATGCAGAACCCATGATTTTTTTTATTGCTGCACTAACCCACTAATGCGAATTACTCTTTGAGTGTGGTGTAAAGGAAGTTTTCAAGGGTCAAGAGAAGAGGGTGATATATGTGATCAAGAAGGTTGCAAGGTCAAAGCTTGGGGATGCCCCCGTCGTTCATCCAAGCATATTTTACGAATAATCAAGCATCTAAGCTTGGGGGTGCCCAAGGCATCCCCTTCTTCATCAACAATGTACCAAGTCACTTCTAGTGAAACTATATTTTTATACGGTCACATCGTATGAAGTTTACTTGGAGCGTTTGTTTGTTTTTCTTTTATTTTCCTTTATGCAATAATATATTTGATCCATAACATCCCTTGTTTGGGAGAGAGACAAGCTCCGCTTTTTCGTTTGAATACTTTCTATGCTAGTATTCTTAGTTTTTTTCTAGCTGCTCCAAAATTCTTGTTTAGCTCTCGTTTTCATTGCATATCTTGTTCAGAGCTGTTAGTTTTAGTAGTGTCATGTTTGCTTGCTGTATAATTTAGAGAGTTTCTGTTAAAGCATGTTTTGTATGGTGCTTGTTGGGAAAAGAAACTGCTGCTTGTAGTAGAATTTATAATGATGCAAGTAGAAGCTTGTATAGACTGTGGCTAGACTTTTTCATATCATGTTAGATGTTATTTTAATTCTATAACCTTGTGGTTATTGTGATGACCAAGCACACCACTGCATGTGTAGTACGCAAGTCGGTGACATAATACTCACAGAAGGACTTATCCGTGAACATTACATCTCTCAGAGTGGTACAACACAAACACAACGGGGAAAAGCAAAGCTATAGGATACAAACTTCATTACAAAATCTTGAGAATCTCTTTGAAGTATCAAGAAGATCTCATACAAATGAAACATCAGAAGAAGCAATGCGAAGCTCCAAGCTGGAGAATTACTCTAGCTCAGAACTTAATCTACTATGGCTGATGTCAGCCCTAATTTATGGCTTGTAACAACTAAGTCCAAGAATGGTCTTCACCTACACCTTGATAGCTTCTCCTCCACCAGCGTTGTTGATTACGAAGCTTTACTGGCTAAGTAGAATAAGACTCCACCTAGCTTCATGAAGTAGCGATGGCTTCACGATGACGACTTCCATAGGCTTCAACTCTAAGCAGGGGGTCAAACGGGAACGAATGAATCACGAGCGTTACTCAGCAAGCTCATGATATATAGAGGGTAGTTTGATGCACTAACTACAGCTTTAGACTCGAAAGAGTCATAAGCTAATGCAAGGTTTTTGTAAATATTTCTTCAAGAGGTTGCTTTTTAATTCTGAAGACTATGCCCGCCAGATCTTCATAGGACTAGAACTTCAAGGAGTTGCCTTTCTAGCGGTGTTCGCAGCTCCTTCCCGGAACAAGGTGTAACATGTCACATCCTTTTACACTCTGCATAGGTGCGTTACTTTAGCCATGGACGACCAAGATCATGTTGCACAACCAGGTGTACATTCCTGTCCACTCCCACTCAGGTGTGGGGCCCGGTTGTTGGTCCAAGCCAAATTGTGCTTCTCCGCATAATGCATGCCCATCCATTTCCACCATCAGGTTGAACGCCTGATTCCACCCCTCACGATGGAGATCTACGCGCCCCTGGCAGACACTCATAGACCCCAGAGTCCGTGGGACGTAAGGGCTCACACCCATGTGCATGTAGTCCCGCAGAACCTACAACGTACGTCTCTGGCAGCCCGTTGACATGCGAACGAGAAAAGATCACAGATGACTTACTCCCCCCATAGAAGACCCATGGTTAACGCGAATTTACGGCGCAAGAATACTGACGGCAGTTGTGATTAATCCTAGGTAATAATTTCCCATGCAGATGGAACCTTCCTTTGAACTATTCATCTTACCATGGTCCCATCCGCCCACCAAACAGAACACTACCACTCGGGTAGTCATTCAATTAGTAATATTATTATAAAAAATAGGATCATGCATTCTTTTGAGAGTAGGTGATAATACGATAGGGTGTTTGCAATTAGTTTGTTATGAAGTACTGCACAGGATATGAGCCAGTGATGAACTTGCCTGAGATTGAAATAACAATAGTAATCCATGTCTTGAGGGTCGCGTAGAGAATCTCGACATCTGAAAGATAGCAAAGTAGTCCCGGTAAGGACTACAGAAAACACTGGCAATGATGATACATGCATAGTAATGAGATGCATCGTGGAATACCCTGGAAAATACCCCAGCTTACAAGTGTAAGCCACGTTTGACACGATAACTTACTCACACTGGTTTTAGGTGAAATGTTTCATTACTTGGGGTGATGTGGTTATTACTTCTTTTAGACTTACATGTGTTTCACTTTTACTTAACAAATCACTTGTTATTATGTTTAAATAGAAGTGTTATAACATGGCTAGGGAATAAGACATTAGTATATGGAAAACAACTATTGACAAGGTAACAAACACATTTTACTTTATTCTCACAGGTGTAGAGTTAATGACAAAGTGTTTAATTGAAAACGATGAACTAATTCCACTACTCTATCATCACAAAAATTTCTAATGACTTGTGATGATAGGTGTGGTAGGTGTGAAAACATGAGGGTTTTATTAGTAAAGAAAATAATGATGTGGTAGTTGTTTCTTGTTATAATGGAATATTATAGAGTTCCATTATACCTTTAGAAACAGGTTTATAAGTTAATCAAAATGTTTTATGTCTGACATATTTTAATTGGAAATGCTTTTCTCTTTAATTTGATATAACATTTTATATTTGATGAAAATATTTGAATAAGTTATTGATATATTAATTTTAAATGAATTAAATGACTGGGCAAAATATTGCACACATAAAAACTTGGTAAAATGACTTTGAAAACATCATAGATGAGTTGTGTTTGTCATTTGGAGCAATTTGGCATATAACTTGTATTTTTTGATTTTATGAATTATTTATTATTTTTCTCAATTTTAAATGATTTAATTTTCATTAACGAAAATATTAAATTTTATCAATTTTTTTTAAAAGTTGATAAACATTTAGATTATAATTTTATAAACATTTCTATATTTTTTTCATATTTTTCTGATAAAAGGAATAAAAGATATTGTGTAAACAAATTTCAATTATTATCTTTTTTTTTTTTGAAATTTAAAACCAACTCTATTAAGCAAGCAAGCCGCCTCATTAAAAACCTTCCAGCCCCCTCAGGTACCCTGGAAGGAAAAGAGTGCGTAAAAAACTTGCTGCCCACACACTTATAGAATGTTTACATCATCTAGTAGCCTGTCCACCACAAAGTCTGGTGGATCATCTACCCAAAGAAAATTCGAGAGATTACGAAAGCAAAAGGCAGCTATCTCATGAGCAACAGTATTTGCCTCTCTACTACAATGAGAAAATCTCAGAGAGTTAAATTTTGCCTTCTCATCCATGCAATGAGCAAAAATAGCCGCCGCCGAGTCACACCAACTTTCTTGATCAGTACAAGCATGAAAAACGTCCATGGAGTCCGTCTCTGCCTCAATATCATGTAATCCCATAGAATCAGCAAGTTTTAACCCCTCTAACATCGCCATGGCTTCCATAGTAGTTATATCTCCAGCCTTATCAATGAATTTACCTGCAGCAGCAATAAACCCCCCGTGTTTGTCCCTCAGAACAGCTCCCAGGGCTCCATTACCAGATTGAGTATGAAGGGAAGCATCGACATTTACTTTAAAGGCTCCCCCCATCGGTTTCTTCCAAGATGGACTAGCCTCCTTGTTAGACATCACTTTACAAGCATTCCGAGTGATGGCAAGTATGGACATTGGCCACCTACTTGGAGGGGGATGCAATTATTATCTTTTTTTTAAATGATAGGTGGGGTCCACGTGGTAGTTTTAATTTAACTAAATGGAAAATCAATTTATGACGTCGTGCTGATGTCACGATTGGGTCATCACCGGAGGGTATTTTCACTATGGATTTCAAATCGAATGTTCAGGTTCAAATTGATGCAATTCACGTGCTCTACTAGCTAGAGTGTGACCTAGGGATTCTGTGGGTGGTGGCGGTCGACCAAATGCTCGTCAAAGACGACCAGCGGCGAGCACGGCGCGGCGGCGGTGACAAAGGCTCGGTGCCAGTGCGGTACGAGGCACGGGAAAGAAAACCGAGGGCATGGGGGTGCTCACCGGAGAGCGAGGAAGACTGTGAGGTGATCGGGGAGCCTCGGTGAGGACTAGAGCGATGGCGGCGTCCAGAATTGGCTGGCGGCCGGACTCGGAGAAGAAGACTTGATTCCGCTGTTTCTGGGCATCCTAGCCCCTTGGCTTTCTCGAGGAGGAAGAGAGGGTAGCGGCGGTTCTCCTCGTGGTCTTGTCTCGACCGCGCGTGGTCGGAATCAACGGCGAGAGAAGATCACCGTGGCTAGGGTTTCGGTTTGTTTCCAGAGAGATACAGAGAGAGATAGAGATTGAGAGGGGAAGAAGAGAGAAAGAGAAACACGGCGACCGGATCCTTCTTATCCTAGATGAGGCGGCGGCCAAGTAGGACGTGGCAAGGGCGGGATTGACAGTGACATCCTCGCTCTGCCTTCTGGCCAGAGAGGGAGAAGAAAAGAAATAAGCATTTTTTGGATAACCCCTTGACAGGTTTATAAATTACCGAGAGGTCCTTCTGGTTAAGAAAACTGATTATAAAACTTTGTTTTCAGGGCCTTCTTGTAAACAGAAAAATTAGTAAAAATTATATTTGAAATTCTTATCTAATTTTGCTCCTCGCCATAATTTGTTTTGGTAAAATTGAACAATATTTAAAATTTCAATTAGGTGTTCAATTTAAGTGATTTTGTTGTTTTACCTCCATTTAAATTTTCAAATGAACTCAAATTTATTCATATTCATACTATGACATAAACACAACTAAACAAGTAAGTTTATTGCACAATGGTGTGGTTTTCATTGAACCATTTTAGGTACTAGCCTTTTAGAAATTAATTTGGTAAAACTACTTAGTAGTGTTTTTCTTTTATGATAGTAAACCAAATCAACAAATAGGGAATTTTATTCTTTGACATACCAAATGTTGTTGGGTATTAGATGTACTTGTTTTCGTGTGTGTGGCTTTGTTATTTTCATTTTTGAAATCCTTATCAGGTTTGGTTGACATTTTACTGAGGTATGTGAAAGAAAGAGTTGTTGTTTTAGTACTTGATTAAATGAAGACTTGAGTGGCTTTGAAATCTTATTTGTTTTAGAACATGTAATCATTGACATGTGGGTGTATGGTTGAATTCTTGTTGTTTTCCATTTGTGTTATGGATGAAAAAGATCTGGAAAACAAGGGAATTAATTTGTTTTCGGCCACCTCATCTTTTCACCAGATATATGGATGCAAGGGATTGTTATTATTTTCTCTCTTGCCAAGTGTTTCCAGTAAACTGATTTTTATCTGTTCCTCATCAATGATGAGTCTTGACAAGGCATTGGGTTATAGTTTCACTAATATCACTTAATATTTCACTAGAGAATTTCTTATGCTAGGCTTCCTTGCTAAACTAGTGTTTCTCTTTGTTGACTTATGTTGCTTGATGTCCTTGTCTCTAGTTGACACTAGTCTTCTGGTACTGCCTTTGTCACTTGCAAGGCAGATCAACTCATGGATTCCATCTTCAACTATCTCACCCTTGTGGTGAAAACAACCAGTATTTCCAAGAAAAGATTTTACTTAGATGATTATAAAAATATGGGAGTTTGTTTTATGACATCCATTAGCCTTAAGCATATAAGAAGAATCTATTGACAAGTTTGCAAGGCTTGTCCCCAAATTACTTTTCATATCCATGAGACTGAGATGTACTAGGTTATTCAACCTTCTATTTGTTTGTGTATGACACCCAATTGTTTGAGTTTACAAAAGGGATCTGTTAACAAGGTAGCTAGTCTTGTTATCAAACTACTTCTATATAACACTAACATTGGAGTATCACACTCTTTCAAGAGATTTAATAAGATCATATTAAGATATAAGAGTTTCCAAGTACTCTTATAGAAGATTAGAGTAGCACATCAAGCACACTCTAAATAATCTTCTTGAAGATCTTCTGGTGGTAGTTCCTCCCTTCTTGTGAGTTGCTTCTCTTGCAGAATGATTTAGTGAAGATTAGAAACAGGATAAAATAGTCTAGGCAACATAACAAGATCTAGATTATGAGTTAGTTCATGCTTCTATTATCCTTCCATAAACTTCTTATTTTATTTTCAAGAAGATGTTTTCTTATATCATACATGATTGGTTTACTTAGTTTCCAATTTACTTCTCTCATATGGTTTATAACTTGTTGTTATTACTTAATTGTATCCAGATATACTTTAATTGTTGAATTATGATTTGGATAGAAATGTGGAGTGTTTATGGAATGATGCCTTAATAGTAAGTTGATCAAATGGTTTATTGATGTGTTGAGCTTTCAGATACCCACTTACATAAGATGATTAAAACAATGAGCATTAGAAAGTGATTGAGCTTAATGTCTTTGATCATGGTTGTTAATTGGTTACTCAGGGTGCCATGTTGTTATTTTATGTTCTTGATTTGTATTCATGATGCATGCATAGAGGTTTGGAAAGATAATAGGTAATGATCAAGGTTTAACAGTAGTTTAAGAAGATTTAATTCTTCTTTAAGATACTTCTTTTATGGTTGATGAGATATGTACATATTCGATAAATTTGTTAGTACAATTATTATGTCATTTCCCACTTGTGGGTTTTTAGTTAACACTTGTTTGTATCACTTGTGCTCTGTTGAAACTTTGTTATTTACTTGTGATGGTTCTCCTGATAGTTATGAGATGATTTATAAAGATGTTATGTAGATTGATTGCTAACTCAAGTAGTTCATGTTTTAGAGAATCTAAGATATTTGTTGATGAGATGATTCCATCAAGCACTACTAACTTGTGGAAGTGTGATCATCATTTATGAGATTTGGATACTCACCCCTATTTGAGTTGTAGATACCTAGTGAATTATCCCAAGTCACTTAAAGACTTGTGATTAAGGTTGCTGAGAATTTGTGTTGGTCAAAACCAATTATGGTTTGTGTAATCAGATGATTTGTTTTTTAGAGATACTATGTTATAAAGATCACTCCAAAGGTACTTCTGACTAGATGAACTAGACCTATTTCATCATGTCAGGTGAAACTTTGGTCACTTTGCTTTGTTTTAAACTTTCGCGCCAAAATTTCCCATACTTTTAGATGCATGCTTTGCAAATGCACATATTAAATTTAGATCCTTATAACTTCCCAAACACTGGGATGTTACAGTATCTCCCCCTTAACAAGAACTTCGTCCCGAAGTTCAACCTCTCTCACGTAAAGATAGGTAGAGAGAACTTATGTAGACCATTGAATCTTCACATCTGTTTCTTGCGCTGATCTTGGCATGTGTATCCTCTTGTCTTGATTGTTCACCTTCCACGGTCTTACACTATGATCTAATACTTTGCGAGTTGTTATGACAACTATGTGTTGTTCCTATACCTTCCTAATGGTCTTACGAAGAAAACGTGGTATTTCCACCACATAGTGGATACCAAGTTTTTTTCTCCGATGAATAGGTATGGTTTCCTATCTCTCACAACTTTCTGAAGAACATTTGGTACATCCACCAAGTGATGAATAACCAACAAGATTCTTCCGGTACACTGGATACCGTCTATGTTTAGATTTCCATTTGGTTGAATCTATGGGTCTCGAGAGAAGTACTGCGCAAATAAACTTGTACAACATAGTGTACATTGGCTTAGACTCAATTATTAGTGAAAATATCTTCGATTTTCCTCGAGTTTTAACTCTTCCCTATAGATGACTATAACCTATTCCACTGGTTACTCTCTATGGTCCTTCTATATCTTTGGTTTTCAACTTCTATAGGGTGACTCTATGATCAGATCTCTCAACTTCTACCTATTTCCTTCTCGAATATAGCTACTCCTGTGATTTTCTTGGTATCACTTGTGTTATATCTCCATGTGTTTATGAAGTATGTCCCCAACTCCAAGCAAAATGTGTAATGTGGTCCATTCCCATCAGTGGCTTCATTGACTTCTGCCTTCTTGACTTTCTGGTCTTCCAGAGCTTTGGTAGATGCTTCCATCTGCTGATAACTCAGACCGCTCTCATTCTAATCCTATACCCTCTAGACCAGTAACATCAAGATAGAAATCAATGTTTGCACATGCATTTTCACATCAAGTTCCAACTTCATGTACAGATCTAGCCAATCAAAGATCCAAATAAGATCCAATAAATCCCAAATGCATTTATATAACACTCATGCATCAAAAGCCTGTGAAATAGAAGTACTTAGAGTAAAACATCTCAAGTACGAAGGCTCTTAAATGCTATACACTACAAATAGGTATATTTTACCTTGTAATCCTATTCTACACAACCACTCTTTGCCTAAGTAATTACTCCAATTGCATGCCTTACTGCAATGGAGTAAACCAAGACAAAATGATCCTATAGTAGTTGTTGTCTAACTTAGTTCCATATAGGACTAAGTACCATGTCAATTGAAATACTACATCCTGATTATGATAAGCTTCTCATGGCATCTGTTGATCCTTCATGTTGTTGATCACATCGCAGGAGTAGTAATGTAGCTTCCATCCATGCTTATGCCTTCTCCTAATTCTATACTGTACTAAAATGATTCACCTCTAGACGTGATAACTAAGTATATGGTGTATACCCCATAGTTACCATGGTCTAATAACTCTCATGATTCTTAACATACCTTATTGATGCTTCCTATGCTTACTCTATACCAAGTTCTACTCCATCCTATACATTCATAGAATAGGGTAATCATAACTGTGGCTTAATTATCTCTGACTATGTCAGGACACTCTTGTTCTCAACAACACTGATACTCACTAAACTTCTAACTATACATACCTAGGTATAAAGAAAATAGATAAGTAGATTACTCAAGTTGAGTAAGAACATTCTATACTAGTATGATTGTATCATTCTCAAGTGGACGATCTTCATAGTTGTAGGAAATGTGGTTTAGATAAGATGGCTTCCTATAGTCTTTGCCAACCTACAGATCTCCTAAAAGGTTTTAAACCTAAGGTCGCTTTGCTTTGCTACCATGTGTGATGACCCAGCACACCACTGCATGTGTAGTGCGCAAGTCGGTGACATAATACTCATAGAAGGACTTATCCGTGAATATAACATCTCTCAGAGTGGTACAACAGAAACACAGCGGGGCCAAGCAAAGCTATTGGATACAACTTTCATTACAAAATCTTGAGAATCTGTTTGAAGTATCAAGAAGATCTCATACAAATGAAACATCAAAAGAAGCAATGCGAAGCTCCAAGCTGGAGAATTACTCAAGCTCAGAACTTAATCTACTATGGCTGATGTCAGCCCTAATCTATGGCTTGTAACAACTAAGTCCAAGAATGGTCTTCACCTACACCTTGATAACTTCTCCTCCACCAGCGTTGTTGATTACGAAGCTTTACTGGCTAAGTAGAATAAGACTCCACCTAGCTTCATGAAGTAGCGATGGCTTCACGATGACGACTTCCATAGGCTTCAACTCTAAGCAGGGGGCAAACGGGAACGAATGAATCACGAGCGTTACTCAGCAAGCTCATGATATATAGAGGGTAGTTTGATGCACTAACTACAGCTTTAGACTCGAAAGAGTCATAAGCTAATGCAAGGTTTTTGTAAATCTTTCTTCAAGAGGTTGCTTTTTAATCTGAATACTATGCCCGCCAGATCTTCACAGGACTAGAACTTCATGGAGTTGCCTTTCCTGTGGCGTTCGCAACTCCTTCTTGGAACAAGGGGTATCATGTCACATCCTTTTACACTCTGCAGAGGTGCGTTACTTTACCCATGGACGACCAAGACCATGTTGCACAACCAGGTGTACATTCCTGTGCACTCCCACTCAGGTGTGGGGCCCGGTTGTTGGTCCAAGCCATACTGTGCTTCTCCGCACAATTCATGCCCACCCATTTCCATTAGCAGGTTGAACGCCTGATTCCACCCCTCGCGATGGAGATCTACGCGCCCCTGGTAGACACTCATAGACCCCAATGTCCGTAGGACGTAAGGGCTCCCACCCATGTGCATGTACTCCCGCAGAACCTACAGCGTACGTCTCTGGTAGCCCGTTGACATGCGAACGAGAAAAGATCACAGCTGACTTACTCCCCCGTAGAAGACCCATGGTTAACGCGAATTTACAGCGCAAGAATCCTGACGGCAGTTGTGATTAATCCTAGGTACTACTTTCCCATGTAGATGGAACCTTCCTTTGACCTATTCATCTTACCATGGTCCCATCCGCCCACCAAACAGAACACTACCAATCGGGTAGTCATTCAATTAGTCATATTATTATAAAAAATAGGATCATGCATTCTTTTGAGAGTAGGTGATAATACGATAGGGTTTTTGCAATTATTTTGTTATGAAGTACTGCCAAGGATATGAGCAAGTGATGAACTTGCCTGAGATTGAAATAACAATAGTAATCCATGTCTTGAGGGTCGCGTAGAGAATATCGAAATCTGAAAGATAGCAAAGTAGTCCCGGTAAGGACTACAGAAAACACTGGCAATGATGATACATGCATAGTAATGAGATGCATCGTGGAATACCCTGGAAAATACCCCAGCTTACAAGTGTAAGCCACGTTTGACACGACAACTTACTCACACTGGTTTTAGGTGAAATGTTTCATTACTTGGGGTGATGTGGTTATTACTTCTTTTAGACTTACATGTGTTTCACTTTTACTTAACAAATCACTTTTTATTATGTTTAAATAGAAGTGTTATAACATGGCTAGGGAATAAGACATTAGTATATGAAAAACAACTGTTGACAAGGTAACAAACACATTTTACTTTATTCTCAGAGGTGTAGAGTTAATGACAAAGTGTTTAATTGAAAACGATGAACTAATGGCACTACTCTATCATCACAAAATTTTCTAATGACTTGTGATGATAGGTTTAGTAGGTGTGAAAACATGAGGGATTTATTAGTAAAGAAAATAATGATGTGGTAGTTGTTTCTGGTTATAATGGAATATTATAGAATTCCATTATACCTTTAGAAACAGGTTTATAAGTTAATCAAAATGTTTTATGTTTGACATATTTGAATAGGAAATGTTTTTATCTTTAATTTGATATAACATTTTATATTTTCTAAAAATATTTGAATAAGTTATTGATTTATTAATTTTAAATGAATTAAATGACTGGGCAAAATATTGCACACATAAAAACTTGGGCAAATGACTTTGAAAACATCATAGATGAGTTGTATTTGTCATTTGGAGCAATTTGGCATATAACTTGTATTTTTTGATTTTATGAATTATTTATTATTTTTCTCAATTTTAAATGATTTAATTTTAATTAACGAAAATATTTAATTTTAAATTTTATCAAATTTTTTTGAAAAGTTGATAAACATTTAGATTATAATTTTCTAAACTTTTCTATATTTTTTCATATTTTTCTGATAAAAGGAATAAAAGATATTGTTTAAACAAATTTCATTTTATTTTTTAATGACAGGTGGGGTCCACGTGGCAGTTTTAATTTAACTAAATGGAAAATCAATTTATGACGTCGTGCTGATGTCACGATTGGGTCATCACCGAAGGGGATTTTAACTATGGATTTCAAATCGAATGTTCAGGTTCATATTGATGCAATTCACGTGCTCTACTAGCTAGAGTGTGACCTAGGGAGTCTATGGGTGGTGGCGGTCGACCAAATGCTCGCCGGAGACGACCGGCGGCGAGCACGGCGCGGCGGCGGTGACAGCGGCTCAGTGCCAGTGTAGTACGAGGCACAGGAAAGAAAACCGAGGGCATGGGGGGTTCTCACCGGAGCGCGAGGAAGACCGTGAGGTGATCGGGGAGGCTCGGTGAGGACTAGAGCGACGACGGCGTCCAGAATTGGCCGACGGCCGGACTCGGAGAAGAAGACTCGATTCTGCTATTTTTGGGCATCCCATCCCCTTGGCTTGCTCGAGGAGGAAGAGAGGGTAGCGACGGTTCTCCTCGTGGTCTTGTCTTGACCGCACGTGGTCGGAATCGGCGGCGAGAGAAGATCACCGTGGCTAGGGTTTCGGTTTGTTTTCAGAGAGATACAGAGAGAGATAAAGATTGAGAGGGGAAGAAGAGAGAAAGATAAACACGGCGACCGGCTCCTTCTTATCCTCGATGAGGCGGCGGCCAAGCAGGACGTGGCAAGGGCGGGATTGACAGCGACATCCTCCCTCTGCCTTCTGGCCGGAGAGGGAGAAGAAAAGAAATAACCATTTTTTGGATAACCCCTTGACAGGTTTTATAAATTACCGAGAGGTCCTTCTGGTTAAGAAAACTGATTATAAAACTTTGTTTTCAGGGCCTTCTTGTAAGCAGAAAAATTAGTAAAAATTATATTTGAATTCCTTATCTAATTTTACTCCTCACCATAATTTTTTTGGTAAAATTGAACAATATTTAAACTTTCAATTAGGTGTTCAATTTAAGTGATTTTGTTGTTTTACCTCCATTTAAATTTTCAAATGAACTCAAATTTATTCATATTCATACTATGACATAAACACAACTAAAAAAGTATGTTTATTGCACAATGGTGTGGTTCTCATTGAACCATTTTAGGTACTAGCCTTTTAGAAATTAATTTTGTAAAACTACTTAGTAGTGTTTTTCTTTTATGCATAGTGAACCAAATCAACAAATAGGGAATTTTATTCTTTGACATACCAAGTGTTGTTGTGTATCAAATGGACTTGTTTTCGTGTGTGTGGCTTTGTTATTTTCATATTCGAAATCCTTAGCAGGTTTGGTTGACATTTTACTGAGGTATGTGAAAAAAAGAGTTGTTGTTTTTAGTACTTGATTAAATGGAAACTTGAGTGGCTTTGAAATCTTATTTGTTTTAGAACATGTAATCATTTACATGTGGATTTATGGTTGAATTCTTGTTGTTTTCCATTTATGTTATGGATGAAAAAGATCTGGAAAACAAGGGAATTAATTTGTTTTCCCCCACCTCATCTTATCACCAGATATATGGATGCAAGGGCTTGTTATTATTTTCTCTCTTGCCAATTGTTTCCATTAATGTGATTTTTATCTGTTCCTCCTCAATGATGAGTCTTGACAAGGCATTGGGTTATAGTTTCACTAATATCACTTAATATTTCACTAGAGAATTTCTTATGCTAGGCTTCCTTGCTAAACTAGTGTTTCTCTTTGTTGACTTATGTTGCTTGATGTCCTTGTCTCTAGTTGACACTAGTCTTCTGGTACTGCCTTTGTCACTTGCAAGGCAGATCAACTCATGGATTCCATCTTCAACTATCTCACCCTTGTGGTGAAAACAACCAGTATTTCCAAGAAAAGATTTTACTTAGATGATTATAAAAATATGGGAGTTTGTTTTATGACATCCATTAGCCTTAAGCATATAAGAAGAATCTGTTGACATGTTTGCAAGGCATGTCCCCAAATTACTTTTCATATCCAAGGGGCTGAGATGTACTAGGTTATTCAACCTTATGTTTGTTTGTGTATGAAACCCAATTGTTTGAGTATACAAAAGGGATCTGTTAACAAGGTAGATAGTCTTGTTATCAAACTACTTCTATATAACACTAACATTGGAGTATCACACTCTTTCAAGAGAGTTAATAAGATCATATTAAGATATAAGAGTTTCCAAGTACTCTTATAGAAGATTAGAGTAGCACTTCAAGCACACTCTAAATAATCTTCTTGAAGATCTTCTGGTGGTAGTTCCTCCCTTCTTGTGAGTTGCTTCTCTTGCAGAATGATTTAGTGAAGATTAGAAACAAGATAAAATAGTCTAGGCAACATAACAAGATCTAGATTAAGAGTTAGTTCATGCTTCTATTATCCTTCCATAAACTTCTTATTTTATTTCCCATAAAATGTTTTCTTATATCATACATGATTGGTTTACTTAGTTTCCAATTTACTTCCTCTCATAGAGGTTATAACTTGTTGTTATTACTTAATTGTATCCAGATATACTTTAATTGTTGAATTATGATTTGGATAGATATGTGGAGTGTTTATGGAATGATGCCTTAATAGTAAGTTGATCAAATGGTTTATTGATGTGTTGAGCTTTCAGATACCCACTTACATAAGATGATTGAAACAATGAGCATGAGAAAGTGATTGAGCTTAATGTCTTTGATCATGGTTGTTAATTGGCTACTCAGGGTGCCATGTTGTTATTTTATGTTCTTGATTTGTATTCATGATGCAGGCATAGAGGTTTGGAAAGATAGTAGGTAATGGTCAAGTTTTAACAGTAGTTTAAGAAGATTTAATTCTTCTTTAAGATACTTCTTTTATGGTTGATGAGATATGTACATATTCGATAAATATGTTAATACAATTATTATGTCATTTCCCACTTGTGGGATTTTAGTTAACACTTGTTTGTATCACTTGTGCTCTGTTGAAACTTTGTTATTTACTTGTGATGGTTCTCCTGATAGTTATGAGGTGATTTGTAAAGATGTTATGTAGATTGATTGCTAACTCAAGTAGTTCATGTTGGAGAGTCTAAGATATTTGTTGATGAGATGATTCCATCAAGCACTACTAACTTGTGGAAGTGTGATCATCAGTTATGAGATTTGGATACTCACCCCTATTTGAGTTCTAGATACCTAGTGAATTATCCCAATTCACTTAAAGACTTGTGATTAAGGTTGCTGAGAATTTGTGTTGGTCAAAACCAATTATGGTTTGTGTAATCAGATGATTTGTTTTTTAGAGATACTATGTTATAAAGATCACTCCAAAGGTACTTCTGACTAGCTGAACTAGATCAATTTCATCATGTCAGGTGAAACTTTGGTCACTTTGCTTTGTTTTAAACTTTCGCTCCAAAATTTCCCGTACTTTTAGATGCATGCTTTGAAAATGCACATATTAAATTTAGATCCTTATAACTTCCCAAACACTGGGATGTTACAGTTATTTAGTAGCATGATTAGCCTCAAATAACCGAGAGTGTTTAATGTGCCATTGAAAGAATCATGAGTTGTTCTTGTCATATTGAAGCATAAATTTGTGGTGTTCTCCTTTGAATATTTTATTTGGTTGACTTGGCGCATGCACACGCCATGTTTATGACTATGAACCAGTCACTTCTAGCCTCTATGATCATTTAGTTTTTGAACTTGTGGTACCACTTATGCTTTGATTAATGATGTTTTTGTCGCTATGTATGATTATGGCTCTTATGCTCTCTTGATTTGTCGCTCCTAGTCTTTTGCTAGCCTCCACCTGTACTGAATATGAGCTCTACTTGTGCATCCTACTCCCAAAAACCAAAGTTTACCAAATTTGTCCACCATACCTACCTACATGTGGTATTTAACCGCCACTCCAAATTAAATTGCTCACGTGTTACCTTTAAATTTTTTAAAATTACTCATGTTTTAGCTCATGAGGACGTAAATAGTGAATATTTATCTCACTTGTTAATTGGACTTTAACACCCTGGACTAGTGGCTTCATCCGCTTATCTAATGATAGAAGAGCTGGAAGCGGGGTGCCCAGCCCCAAATTAATAACAACAAATTCTCTTCACTATTTTTGCCCCAGATTTATCAGTCAAACCATAATTGTGTAAACAAAAGAGAAAGAGGGATGACCTTCTAATCAGATGCGTCCTTCTATGGGAGCCGCTCTTGTGAAGTCTAGTTGGCTTGTGACGTACTTTATTTTCTGTTTACCATTCGTTGACAAAATCATACACCTCTCTAAAATATAGACACTCCTCCACGGTATGTGATTGTTGGCAGGCACCCGAGGATTCGGTTAGCCATGGTTTGTGTAAGATGGATGGGAGGAGTGTCAAGATTTTATACCTCTGTTTAATAAAATAAAAAGCTCTAGCACATGAGTTGATCCCTGCTTCCCTCTGCGAAGGGCATTCCTTTTACTTTTATGTTGAGTCTCCATCTTCTAACTTTATGCACAATTGAAATAGCATAGTTTCCCTTATGAGTTTTATGTGCATTTGTCCCAGAAACATTATTAATTGATTCATGATGTGTTATTGCTTGTTCTCTAATTATTTGTTCTAGTCTTCCTCATGAACTTTGAAGGTGTCCTGGCATTTATGTTTTTCCCCACTCTTAAGGACTAGCGAAATATCATTTTGCCATGTTATCTCTATGCTTGAAACAAACGTATATCTTTCGTTTCATTGTTATTCATGATCTTTTATTTGTATTATTTCTCATGATGCAAGTAGATTGTTATGCTTTATTGTTAAAATTCTATTTATCATGCTTCTGTTGAAGTTCCGATCTCAGCTTACTTATGCTTTTACATTATTGATGATCAAGTTTATGTTGGTAGCATGTCACCTCAGAAATTATGCGTTTTTATCGTTTACTACTCGAGGAGGAGTAGGAACTAAGCTTGGGGATGTTGATACGTCATAAACGTATCCTTAATTTTTGATGTTCCATGTTGTTTCCTACATGTTCGCTATACACTTTACGTGATTTTTATCGATTTTCCGGACTAACCTATTGACAAGATGCCACAGATCCAGTTCCCTGTTTTATGCTGTTTTTGCTTCAGAAAAGTTGTTCTGAAAATATTCTCGGAATTGGAAAATTCACCTTTTCCCTTTTGCCTATTTATACCCCCCCCGACATATCAACCCTAAAAAATATACCACTTTGTCTCGAGAAACACCCAAGGCCGCCGTCATCGTCATCCCGAGATCGGGAGGGGACTTCATCACCGGAGGGGTCTACACCACCATGCCCTCCTCCGAAGTGAGGCATGATTAGTTCATCCCTGGACTACGGGTCCATAGCAGTAGCTAGATGGTTGTTCTCTCCACTTTGTACATCATTTTTAGATCTCATGAGCTGCCTCACATGATCGAGATCATCTTTATGTGATGCTACATGTTGTGTTTGCTGGGATCTGATAAATGTTGAATGCTATGTCTTATGATTATCAATCTATCATGTTATCTTGATGCTTATGTTATTTATGATCTTGCATGCTCTCCGTTATTAGTAGATGCTCTCGCGAAGTAGATGCTAGTAACTCCAAGAGGGAGTATTTATACTCGATAGTGGGTTCATGCCTTGTTTGCATCTATGCTCGAGTGACAGAAACGTGACGGATGGAGGATGTGTTGTTCCATTAGGGAGAAAACAACGGTGTTTACCTAGTTTACATTACACACTTTACTTACTGCGATAATATGTTGCTTGCAACTTAATACCCAACGTTTGTTCGGATGATATTAGGAGGGTGGATTATTAGTCATAGATGCAGTTGGATGACGGTCTATGTATTTTGTTGTAATGCCGCATGAATCACATAGTAATCTTTATGTCTTGCATATGCACTACGGTGCAACCTTAATTTCTGTCAATTGCCCAGCTGTAATTTGTTCACCACGCAAGTTATTTATCTTTCACGGCCTGCATGGCCTGCATTCTTGGCGGAGCACAAGCTCCACTCTCCAATCGCCATTTCAAGAAGATCTCACGCGAGATCTCCGCTGTCCACTCAGTTACAGCCGCGGCGAAGTTGCTCAAGTGGTCGGATCACACTGTCTCCTTCGACATCACCAACCACCCCAAGTCCACAAGGACCGTGGGGATCCTTCCCCTGGTCTGCACCCCCACCATCAGCAACATCGCCGTCAACAAGACACTTCTCGACGGTGGTGCACGCCTCAACGTCATCTCTGTGCCCACGTTCGAGCGGCTCCAGGTGCCCTACGAGCACTTGGTCCCCACGAGGTCGTTCACGAGCGTCACCGACGACACCAAGGTCCCCCTGGGACAGGTGCGCCTTGACGTACGGCACTCGCGAGAACTACCGCACCGAGACTCTCAACTTCGATGTTGCGCACGTCGCCCTCCCCTACAATGTCATCCTCGGGTACCCAGCTCTCGCGAAGTTCATGGTCGTGACGCACCACGCGTACAACCTCGACAAGCTACCCAGCCTGCTGGCACCATCACCATCCATGGAGAGGTGGAGGAGGCGACACGCTCAGTCGAGCGATCCTACAAGGAGGTGTCCATATCCCACCCGGCTGGTGAAGACGACGTGGGACACCTCAATGAGGCTCCCAAGAAGAGGCTGCTTGCTTCTCGCGAAGGAGCAGCCACCCAGAAGACCCCAACCAGAGCGTTGGAGGCTCGGGGGCTACCACATAGAAGACCCCCCCCCCCCAGAGCGTTGGAGGCTCGGGAGCTGCCACTGCTCTCCATGCGAGCGCGCCTCTCTCCTAGGGCTCACCACATGCTCGTTCCATGGCACCCACAAGTCCATGGAGACGCACCCTCGAGGGGACCCCGTGACACCACGGTAAAAAACGATGCCAGGACCTCTCTCTGTGAGGGTCTCATGGAGCTCTCGCCAGGCGAACCACAAGGCCGCAGGAGCTTCTAACCACACAAGTGGAAGCCTCGCCCCGGTGGGGCAATCTTTTGTTACTCGAGGGCGCCACAAGGCCACTACATCCTCGAGCTATGCACCTGAACTCGCGCGAATATCAACCCCATGACTATGGGAGTCCTGTGTCCGCACGGTGACGTCAAGTGCTTCTTGGGGGACCACAAGGTCACAACATCCCCATGCGTTTTGTAAGAGAACAATGCCTCACCCTAGCAGTAAAATCTTGTTGCTTTCACAAAGCAATCCCATCTCTCCTTGCATGCCGACATGCCTGCATTTTACATCCAACAAAGATCATACGCATTCATCCAAGCATGCATCTTTCCTCTCTCCAGAGAGGCGCGCGAAGGCCTTTTTCCTCTCGAGAGCATCCCACGACCGGGGGCTGGAACAGTGTATGTGAGTGCATTGCTACCGCACACAAACACTTCGCCAAGTCCCTCAGCGTTTCTCCTCACGAGATCTCACGAAGGAACAACCAAGCGCGCACCTCTCCAGAGGCACAAACTGCAGGTAGCGGCAGCAACCTCACTCCAAGGAACAAGTGCGCAGCACGCAACCCCTCGCACGAAGCCCAGAGGGATCCTCCGCAAGGAGCAATCAGAGGATCACCATGAAGAACACAAACAAGGTGTATCAAAGGAAACCACGATGGAAAAGCTAAGTATCACCACAAAGAAGTACCATTAAACTAAAACGCAAAAAAACTAAGTTTCCATCCAGCAAAAGCTTCACCTACTCCCTATTTACATGAATCAGGAAATGAAGACCACGATCACGCGGAGGAATGATGGCTCTCGGAGTCTTAAGCATCACCATCAGATCCTCCCACTTCATCAGCATCGGGAGGGGGGGGGCTCGACGAAGATGGACCCGCCGGCGGACCAAACTTCTCGGTGAAGGAATTCACTACCTCACGCACCTGGCTTCGAAGGGACTCTCGAAGATGGCGCGAGATAGGCACAGAAAGAGTATCAAAGTCAAAGAGGGGGTCGACAAGTTGAAGACGGGAGAAGGCGTGAGTAATCGCCACCGCAAGGAGCTGGCGGTTCTCGTCATAAAAGACCCGGTCCAGATCATGAACCTCCTCCTTGAGCGTACCGATGAACTGCGAGAAGTAGTTGACGCAGCTGACACCGGTGTACTCGAGGGGGAGAGCCGGTGTCTCGATGTCCAGGCGATCAACGACGGTGTGGGTGCGGTGCACCGTCTCACGGAACAACGCCTGGAACTGACGTTGTAGCTCAAGCACCCGCTAAGCGGAAGCTCGACGCTCCTCTTCCCCGCCACAAGTGGAGCGATCTGCTCGTTGAAGGGAGAGAAGGTCCGCCTTGTGCTTCGTAGCCTCCTTGGCTGGCAAGACCTTGGCCTTCCTCTCTTCGTCGCGCCTCGAGGGGACCTTCTCCAAGTCATCCTAGAGATCCCTCACTTTCTTCTCCAGCTCTTTCTTCCTCTTGGTGAACTTGGTTTCCACGTCCTTGTTCTTTCCACCGAACTCCTTCAGGAGTTCATCGCGGATGGCGGCACGCCCTGCCGCGACCTCCTTCCTGATGCCCCGATCGTGCTCAGCCCTTGCCCGAGCGAGACAGTCGTTGCTGGCATCAATTTTATCCTAGGTGCGGGCCTCTATCCGCCGCACCTCGCCTCAAGGGTGTCAAGGCACTCACGCTCGAGACTGAGCTCAATCTCAGCGCAGGACAGCCTCTCTTCCCGCTTGACGAGGTCGCCCTCGGCCTCACTGGCCGCTGCCTCCTTGGAAGCGAGCCCCTCCTCCACCTCCAAGGAATGTTGGTTCCGCTCCAGGGGAAGCCACTCCTCCACCTCCAAGGAATGTTGGTTCCGCTCCAGGCGAAGCTCCTCCTGGCTGCCTCGCGCAGTCGCCAGGGAAAGCTGGGCCTCCTTCAGCCGCAGAAGCACCTTTGCTCTCGCGCTCAACTGATGACCCAAAAGTATAGGGGGTGTATCATAGTATTTTTGTTGGGGGGGTGATAACCCGGCAGGCCCATGCATAGGACGAGAATCGGCCGGAGGGAATCTACACGAGACCTTGCGCTGTGATATTGGGCCGGGTGATTTTAGTGGGACAGTGATTGTATTAATGACCCAGCCCAGGGGAAGAGAAGTTCTAGAAGACCTAGGAGGCGGCGTAAACCCTGTGATCCGTGACTTGGGGGTTACGGGAAGTAATTTAGGGTTACGTGTAGACCCCGGATAGGATTCCCGAAGTATCTTGTAAGGAAAGTCAGGAGACCGGGTATTATATATAAACCGGCTTCTGGGGCATATAAGGGAGATCGAGAGAGAACAAAAGGATTCGAGTATTCTAGTTATTAGAGGGCAAATATTTCGTAACCCTAGATTGGAGTCTCGGCGACATTGCAGCCCGAGCCTCTAGCTCACCAATTAGTAGGATCTCAGCTAATGCTCAACCTGACCTAAACCCTCTCCCAAACACCAGAGTCGATTCACCCCAAAGCAAGTTACCTCTGGTAACATCTGCCGTGACTTTCCCACGACAGTTGGCGCCCACCGTGTTGCCTGTGTCCAAAGGTGTTTACATCACGGGAGAAGCTCTGGAAAGCATGAAGAACCTCGTCATCGACGAGATCATCACCAACCCTGAAGGAGAAAAGATCGTAGACGACTTTGGCTGGGGGCCAGAGTCGGATCAGCTGGAAACCAGATCTGTCGTCACGATCGGCCGGGTCAACGTCTTCATCGGCATGGTACGTACGTCTGGTTTGATTTCTAACAATAACGAGTATGATTCTGTGTCAGGAGAAGCCACCTGTGTTCAATCGGACGGGGAAGAATCGGTAGGAACGGCAGAACCGGAGAAGGCACCCACCACGAAGAGGGAACAGCCGGAGGAGCCGGCGTGGACCCCGCGTGACCGGGCCACTGGAGAGGACGATACCGAGTCTATCTTGCACCTGCTCGAAGACCGGTATGAAGAAGATAGCTGCGAGGAGGAAGAGTATGATTTTTCACCAGGCATTGCTCGCCGATTCGCGGTCTACACAGCCCCTGCGATAAATCTCAATCAGGGTGAGGTGTGAGTAGCCGCGGCTGGTGCGGCGCAAGCGCTGGCCCAACAACAAGTTCCGGTTAATGGAAACACGGCTGGATCCAGAGTCGATGGAGAGCCGGCGTCTGTTACCAGCGAAACAGGAGAAAGCGCTCATCTCAGAAACATGTTCGGATTCAGGACGAACAGAACAGCTGGGGCAGGAACGTCACACCCACCGAATCTGGCATTGTTTAGCAATAACCTGATCTTGGATCCCACAGTATTGGCAACGGTGATAACCCCGGAAAACGCGATGGCACGGGCTAGAGACCTGGATGTAGCCCGCCGGGCATTGGAACAGCAGAGGAGAGATGTAGAAGCTGAGAAACAGGGGATGGCCGTGCGTCAACGTCAGTTGGATGAGTTAGAAGATCGTATACATGCACAAACAACTAGAATGTATAATCAGAGACACCAAACGAGATTACCCGCAGCAGGCGGAGACCTGCAGCCGGCTGCGCTGTTCATTACGCCTCAAGACCAGCAAATTCCGGTCGTGAATCAAGGAACCGGGTATGCAGTTGCGACGCTTGGAGGACAACCAGGTAGTATGCCAGTCGGGCCACCTGTGCAACCCACCGGGACGGCCGGGGGCAACGTCGTACCGCCACCATCGCGATTTCACACCCCCCCGGGTCACTTCAATAACCCCATGGATAACATGTACGCCACAACTTTAGCGCTCGACCGTATTCCATTGGGAGGATCGCCCCAAGCGATTGAGACCCAGCGAGCTATAGAGATGTTACGCACATCGGTGGCTCAGCAGGTCAATTACCCAGATAACAGGAGCGGTTTGCACGGGACGCCATATGTCAGTCGGCAGCACGGAAATACGAGGAATATTCAATCAAGTTCAGCACGACGGAGGGCAGAGCAGCAGCAAATGCCGCCTCCTCCCCGCAGACTAGCAACTCCTGCGGTTTCAGCAGCGCAGGCAATTGTCGATAGTTCTCGGGCGAGGCGTATGGCCGGGTCTGCAGCGCGAGGGGCAGCAGGTGGCACGCCACCCGTTGCGCCCGCCGAGGCTTCTCATGTTTAACGAGTAAGGCCGGTACTGACAAACTTAGCCGGACCCAAGTGCTTGTCAGATGCCATCAGGGCTGAACCATACCCGGATAAGTTCAAGGAACCGGGTAAAGTTGTCAACTATGAGCCAAACATGGATACTGAAACCTGGTTGAGCAGTTACGAGATGGCTATGTCTATTCGCAACGCTTCAGAAAGGCTCCAGGCTAAATTCATGTATCTTATGATGTCTGAAGGAGAAGCAAAACTATGGTTCAACAATCTTCCTGAGAGATCTATCAATTCGTGGAGTGGGTTAAAATCGTCTTCCAACAAACATTTTCATGGAACTTGCAGAAAATTATACACAGTCGACCACTTAGATAGGTGTGTCCAAAGAAAGGGAGAGTCGGCACGCAGTTGGGTGCGCCGGGTCATGGAAATACTCCACTCTTCCACTGATATCCAGCCGAAAGACGCGATACAAGCTATGGCAAAAACATGCAGATACACGCCCTTGGTGCAAAAATTGGTATGCATGAAGTCCAGCAGGCATGTTTCGGAAATTACTATGGGGGAGTTAATGGATGCGTGCAACAAGCACGCCTCTACTGACACAACAGAAGAAGATATCGAGGATAAGAAAGGAAAGGATAATGTGAATAGTAACAGAAGATCCGGCAATGGAGTTGTGCCAGGTAATAATGGGGGTAACAATGGAAACAATCAGCATAAGCGACCGTATGAGGGGGGCTTCGAGTTATTCGCCAGTACCGAATCCGGGTTTGCAAGACCCAGAGCGGACGGAAATTTTAACGGAGGAAACTTCAACGGAGGAGGTAACTATCAAGGACCACCGCGGCCGGCTAACCACATAGAGGCCTTCAAGATGCCTTGCCCGCGCCATAGTAGAAACGGCAGGCCGGCTAACCATTCATTGGAGCAATGTGTGGATTTACATAGGTGGAAGAATGAGGAGATACAAAAAGCTCTGCAAGGTGCGGGCCGGGGAGGAGGACCGGGTCTGGGTGGAAACCCGGGCAACGGCCCACCCCCCGTAGGCAATGCAGGAGCTGGCAACCCGGGTAATAACCAGGGCGGCGCAGGTGGTTTTCAGGCTAGCCCAAAGCAGTTAGGACAGTATCATGTCCACACCACTGGGACCTCCAAAAGGCAGAGGAAGATACTCAAAACAGCTGTCAACTCGGTTTCCTCGGGTGTTCCAAGATACCTGAGATGGTCAGATCAGAAAGTAACATGGAGTAGGAGGGATCACCCGGAAGCAATAGAACATCCGGGTGTGTTAGCTTTGGTGGTAGCGCCGCAGGTCAATGGCTATGAGCTAAAGAAGGTTCTGATGGATGGGGGAGTAGTATCAGTATCCTATACTGGGAGACCTTTTTACGTATGGGGCTCAAGGAGTCTCAGCTGCAGAAAAGCTCCACAGTTTTCCATGGAGTTGTGCCAGGACACTCGGCCTGCCCTGAGGGAAAGATAACACTGGAGGTCGCTTTTGGAGAATCCAAGGATAATTACAGAGTAGAGTGGCTCACATTCGAGGTGGTGAAGTTGCGTAGTCCTTATCATGCACTGTTTGGAAGGCCGGCTTACGCCAAATTCATGGCAAGGCCGTTTTATGTCTACCTACAGTTGAAGATCCCAGGTCCTAAACGAACCATCACTATACATGGGAACAGGGCTGTGGCAGCATAGTGTGATGAGGGAGATGCGGCACTTGCAGAACAAGCTTGTGCAAAGGAAGAACTCAGGTATTACAGGTCTCAGGTAGACCCGAAAGATCGAACGGCTTTGAAGAAGATACTCAAGACACAAAGATGGTGGCTTTGAAGAAGATACTCAAGACACAAAGATGGCTGCGTAGTCCAAACACGGACGACGAGAGAGCTAAGTTTAAAGCAGCCCAAGACACAAAGATGGTGGCTTTCATTGAGGGTGACCCTTCCAAATAGTTTCCTATAGGGTCCAACCTGGATAATAAGGAGGAAGGTGCACTCATCAAGTTTATCCGAGAAAATCAGGATGTTTTTGCTTGGACACCAAGCGACATGCCGGGTATCCCGACTGAGCTTGCTAAGCACAGCTTACACGTCGACCCCAAGTCCCGGCCGGTAAAGCAGGGCTTGAGGAAAATGAATGAGGAGAGAAGAAAGGTTATAGGAGCAGAGGTAGCTCGGCTCCTATCAGCCGGCTTTATCATGGAAGTTTTTCACCCGCAGTGGTTGGCAAACCCGGTTTTAGTGTTGAAAAAGATTAACGAGTGGAGGATGTGCATAGATTACACGAGTCTCAACAAGCATTGTCCTAAGGATCCGGTTTCCCTTCCAAGGATAGATCATATCATAAATGCAGTGGCGGGAAGTGACATGTTATGCTTCCTGGATTCCTATTCCGGGTATCATCAGATAAAACTCAGAGAGGAGGATTGGGAGAAGACATCGTTCATAACACCCTTTGGAGCTTTTTGTTACAAAACCGTGACATTTGGATTAAAGAATGCCGGTGCAACATACCAACGATGCATTCGGAAGTGCTTTGAGGATCAGATTGGGCGTAATGTCCACGCTTACATTGATGATGTGGTGATAAAAACGAGAAAGGCAGAAACGTTCATTGATGACCTAAAAGAGACCTTCAAGAACCCGAGAAGATACAAAATGAAGCTCAACCCAACAAAATGTGTGTTTGGAGTTCCTGCGGGAAAGTTACTTGGTTTCATCGTTTCCGAGCGAGGGATCGAGGCTAACCCGGAAAAGATCAAAGCTATCCAGGGCCTGAAAAAGCCGGAGGAGCTGAAACATGTTCAGAAACTCACAGGGTGTGTAGTAGCGCTGAGCCGGTTCATATCTCGGCTCGGAGAAAAAGCGATACCCCTATACCGACTCTTGAAGAAAACATATAAGTTTGTGTGGAATCAAGAGGCGGATGAGGCGTTCGAGGCTCTGAAGAAGCAGTTATCTGAAGCACCAGTTTTGGCGGCGCCGGGTCCCAAAGAGCCCATGTTACTATACGTTGCGGCCGGGCCTCGAGCGGTTAGTGCAGTTGTCGTGGTTGAGCGCAAAGTGGATGGAAAGGATCACCCGGTGCAACGGCCGGTTTATTATGTGAGCGAGGTCTTATTGGAGGCAAAGCAGCGGTACCCGCATTGGCAAAAGCTAGTTTTTGGGGTATTCATGGCCAGTCGGAAATTGAAACCGTATTTTCAAGAACACCCATAACGGTGGTAAGATCCATACCCATGGCAGATATCATAAGAAATTCAGACGCAACAGGCAGGGTAGCCAAGTGGGCCATTGAGATGGGGGATTATCACATCAATTATGAGCCCCGGTCTGCGATCAAGTCTCGGGCGCTGGTTGATTTTGTCAATGATTGGACCCAAACAAGCATGCCCTTATTGGTGCCAAGTTCAGAATCATGGGTTATGCACTTCGATCGTTCCAAGCAGTATGAAGGATCAGGAGTTGGTGTTGTACTCACATCGCCAAAATAAGATAAGTTGAGCTACGTTTTGCAAATTCATTTCGATTGCTCTAACAATGTAGCCGAGTATGAGGCATGGTTGCACGGACTACGAGTAGCAAAGGAGATGAACATTAAGCGTATAAGGTGCTACGGAGACTCGGATCTTGTGGTACACAAGGTCTCAGGAACTTGGGATAGGAAGGATGCAACAATGGCAGCATACCGCAGGGAGGTGGACAAGGTAGCCGGGTCTTTCTCCGGGTATCGGGTGGAGCACATCGACCGGCGTAAAAATGAGGCCGCGGATGCACTGTCGAGACTCGGCTCCCGTCGAGAGCCGGTTCCGCCTAACATTTTCTTGGATGAGTTATGGCGGCCCTCCGTTAAAACCGAGTCATAAGAAGAAATAGCTTACCAAGACCCGGATTTGGAGTTTGTGGCTGCAGTACACGCTATTCCTGAGTGGACTGAACCGTTCCTGGCGTTTCTACTACGGGGCGAGTTACCACAGCAGGAAGTTCTAGCCCGGCAAATCCAGAGACGAGCAAAGGGTTATTCTATCATTGATGGTGAGCTTTACAAGAGAAGTGCTACATATGTCTTTTTACGCTGTGTAACTCCGGAAGAAGGCCGTCGAATATTGAAGGAAATCCATGAAGGTGATTGTGGACACCATGCCTCCACAAGATCCCTTGTGGCTAAAGCATATCGGCACGGTTTCTTTTGGCTTACGGCACTAGCAGACGCAGAATGCTTGGTGGCAAGATGCGAAGGATGTCAAAGGTACGCTCGGCAAACTCATGTGCCGGCTATGGAGTTACGGACAATTCCTTTTGACTTGGCCGTTCACTGTTTCAGGTATGAACATGGTAGGCCCTTTCCACATGTCCCCTTGGAAAAAGACTCATCTACTGGTGGCTATTGACAAGTTTACCAAGTGGGTTGAGGTCATGCCCGTTACGAACTGTGAAGCGGCCATAACTGTGAAATTCTTGAAAAGGATCAAATATCGATTTGGATACCCCCATAGCATAATAACGGACAATGGAACCAATATGTCCTTAGGAGAGATGGAGAAATTCTGTGGAAACAATGGCATTCGACTTGATGTAGCCTCGGTGGCCCATCCACAAGCCAACGGGCAGGTGGAGAGGGCAAACCAAGAGCTACTCCGTGGGTTGAAACCACGGTTACGAGTCCCGTGCCTCCGGGCTGCTGGAGCATGGGTTGAGGAGTTACCATCTGTAGTTTGGGGAATCAACACTACACCTAACAGATCTACTCAAATGACTCCGTTTCTTATGGTTTATGGTGCAGAGGCGGTCCTTCCGAGTGATATCATCCATGACTCGCCACGAGTGGCGGCCTATGTTGAGGTGCAAAACGAGAAGACTCGGCAAGACGCCATGGACATGTTACAAGAGCACAGGGAGCAAGCATTGGAACGATCCGCCATATATCAGCAGGATTTAAGGCGGTATCACAGTCGCCGGGTCAAAACCCGCGTTTTCCAGGAAGGAGACCTGGTGCTGCGCTTGGTACAATCCAAGGAAGGAAACCACAAGCTATCTCCCCCATGGGAGGGTCCGTTCATTATAAGCCGGAATATGCACAATGGATCGTACTACCTGATAGATGCAAGAGAAGAGTCGGATTATGTCAATGATACTGCTCATACCACATCTGCTATGCAAGAGCGTGAACGACCATGGAACGTGGCCCAGCTGCGTCCTTACTATACTTAGCATAGACTCGGTTTGAAAATTGTATTCCACGATGTAACAGGCACCAGGTTTCAGACACACTCTTTTCCTATCCAGGGTACCTAAGGGGACTGGAGGGTTTTTAATGAGGCGTCCTGCTGACCTAACCTTTTCATATATATAAAGAAATGGTTAAATCATTATGGTTATTATGTTATTTAAGAATTGTGTCAATTTCTTGCATATTTTTGTGTAGTTATTTTAACAGCAAGGTGTATGATTTAATGGGTTTAAATTTGCGCATTTTTCCTTTTCAATGTTCCAGCTATTTGTAAGCCGGTAGAGTTGAAAGCCTACTGTCGCGTAGTGCATATATCTAGGTCTTGGGGGTTGATTGCTTGAATAGCACAGTTACACACTTAGACTCGGCCACGATGCCATGTTGTTATGAGAGCTGATTACTTGCGATAAGTACAGTTGCAATCTCATAATTCGGACAATAGAGCCAAACTTTTTCTTGACCTCTTTTGCTTAAGCTTGATGTGACTCGCAACAAAATGGCGTGTTTGCTAACCTATAAATCCAATCAGTCACGATGCTCATAGGGACTTGCCTGACCCTGTTTTTACTAGAGTTACTGCAACATTGAAAATCCATGTGAAACCCGGCTTATAACTACAAGGGTCAAAAGGGTCATCCCAACCATAAGTTATGCAGAGCAACAACCAAAAGCTCATTATATATGGCGCATAACTTCAAAGAGTGAAATCGGGTCTTGGGGACTTGAGATATAAAATTTCCAAGCCAAAAATCCTCAAGACCCAAAATCCGGGTCTTGGGGACTTGTGGGAAATTCCTCGCTGTCCCAAAGCCAAGACTCGGCATCTTTCACATAAAACATATAATAAGCACGGTTATGCAAAAATAAGGTTGTAAAACGCATATCATATCGACAACCAGAAGGGCCATCGAAACCACAGAAGTTTAATGCGTTACAGACCTTAGGAATAGTACCAAAAGTGCACAAATGCACTATCAAATAACAGTGTATGAAAAGCATATTACAATGCCTATTGGCCGAATAATTGTTTGCTGATATAAAGGAACACTTTACTCGGCTGTCTCAGCCGAGTCGTCAGGAGTGGTCTTGGCAGCCGGGTCTTCGGTGTTCTCCTCCGTTGCCTTCTCCTTCCCAATGTCCGGGTCACCTGCGGAGGCAGCACGCGATGGAGGAGGAACAATCGGGGTCGAGGAAGATGGTGCAGATCCAGATTTGGCCGCAGCCCTTTTCTTTGCAAGCTCTGTCTTGAAACGGGTCAAGATGTCAAAGGGCTCCGGGTCTCCAAAGGGCACAGGCTTATCTTCATCATCATATGCGGTGGTGAGCTTGTCCACGTCAAGGGTTTCCGCGATCAGGCTAGCCGAGTGACGGATCTGGGTGTTGATGACCTTGAGGTCTTTTCCCGTGAACTTAGACCCGTCAGTTTTAAACTCGGTAAATCCATTCACAAGCATTGCCGGCTCGATCTTGGGGTAATAGGCTTTGGCCAGTGCAAGGCCGCGTATCATCCCAACCCGGCATGCTGAACGCTTCCAAGCCTCAATCCAGGCAGGGATCGTCGAGTATGCCTCGAGCATGTGGGTGACACCCCTGTAATCACCCGGTAGCTTCACAGCCTCAAGTGCCCATTTGGTCCCTAGCGAGAATTGCCGGATGACAGTCTTGAGTATTCTCAGTCGGTGGTAGTCATCCTTTACGTTAGCAACTTCAGCCGGACCTACGGTACAAGAAGAGAAGTGAGACAGCGAAATCTGAGTCAAAAGCATTGTTAGATATGGAAATTCGGGTGACAAAAAAAAGACAGTCGGAAATTTAGCCTTACCAACGATGGAGTCATATGTCGCAACAATGAAAGTCGATAATTTCTTGACGAGCTCCTCAGCGGTCCGGAGTCTTTTCTTTTGCTTATTATGCTTCTTGGAAAGATCCTTGAGATTATCTTCTAGTTCTTCATGGAGTTTAACCTCCACTTGCAGCAGTTCATTGGTTTTAGCTAAAATTTCATTAGTACGGGAAACATAAGCCTGAAATCGACAGATAAATATTAGTCGGCAAAGAGCGTAAAAAGGACATTTTGGCGAGTACCGACTGACTGTGTACAGAACACTCGGAACTTGGGGACTAGGATGAGTATATGAATAGTGTTAGTAAAATTAACCTGGTGCTCAGCCGCCAGAGACTCGACTATCTCCTCCTAAGTGGTCTTTAAGGACCGATACTCCTCCAGCAGCTTTTCAAACTTTTGGCCGCTGAGAGTCGGCATGGAAGGACCAGCGTCTCGGTCAGTCGGTTGAGTTGCCGCCTTCGTCTCTTCCGGTTCATATCTAGCAGTGGCGGTTCTTGGAGCAGCAGCACCCTGTTTGGTCCCAAGGTATTCAACCTCGGGATCATCCGGCTGGGGCACGGGAGGAGGAGACTTGGTTCTTGGGCTGGTCGTGTTAGCCGGCTCTTGCTCTTCAGTAGGTGGAGGATTAGCGGCGCTCTCCGGGTCTTCCGTCGTAGGATCATCGACGGGGGTCTCAACCGGGTCGCTGAGTGTGACCTTAGCCCTGAAGGAAGAAAAAGAAAGTGTTAGTGGTTCATAAAAGTAAAACTGCAAAGTATAGGAGAATAGTCAAGCAAGGTATGAAAATTACCCGGTATTCACGACGAAATCACTGGGGAGATCATTTCTAGACCCGGAGGACACTGATAAAGAATTGGAAAGTGAGACTCGGAGTTTTCCGGCTAATGGATGACTCGGAGATGGATATTTTCGAGGAGTGCAGTCAGGATAAGTTGAAGGAGTACCAGCTCGGCGAGCAGGTGACAGAGGGATCCCGGGGTTGAGGGGCTCGTCACCCGGAGAAGTCCGGGTTGCCCGTCGCTTGGATGGTGGAGATGTGGCCTTCAGAGACAATACAGTGATTAGATATTCATTAATTTTGCACATACCTGCATATGAGTACGGCTTTGTGGTCATGGAGGAGTATGGCACCTTGAATGTGACCCCCCGGGCTTCCTTTTCTTGCTTAACCCGGCTTCAGTTTGCTTGGGCTCGCTCTCTTCCGTTTCAGAATCGGCCTTGTCAGCCGGTGCTGGTGATTTTGGTGTATTGTCAGGAACAAAGGTGAGGGCAGAATCTTGGTACAGTAAATCAATAAAACATTTGTTCAGTAACTCGGAATTACCTTCTTCACTGCCACTCGGTTCATCATCTTCTGAGTTTTCAGAGGGAGGAGGGGTGACAATCTTCCACCATGCGTCAGATTCCTGGTAAAGGATAGCAAAGATAAAAATTAGTATATGTGTTTGAAACATTAGCCGGTATAGAAGGGGTTAGCCGGTTCTTACCGGTGGAGCCGGGTTTGAGCGAGTAAAGGGGCCAAGTCCAGAAATACTCCTGATGACCTCCACCTTCTCGGCCAGGAAGTTTTTCATGGCCTTGTTGACGTCAGCGGCCGGGTATGAATTCTCCGAGTATCCGAGAGAGTCGATCAGATGGCCCGAGTATTCACAGAGGAGTTTGGGGCGGATACTGTTGGGCTGGATCCTATAGCTGATCCAGGTCTTGATCAAATTTAGCCCACAAAGACCATGGGCTGCTAGGACGGCTAACTTATGGAGGAGTGGTTGATGAAGGGAATATGCCCGAGAGGCAATAATAAAATAGTTATTATCTTATTACTTGTTTATGATGAATGTTTATTTCTCATGCTAGAATTGTATTAACCGGAAACGTTGATACATGTGTGCTTAATAAACAAACAATGGTTCCTAAAAGCCTCTCTTTAACTAGCTCGTTGATTAATAGATGATCAAGGTTTCCTGATCATGAACATTGGATGTTATTAATAACGGGGTCATGTCATTAGAAGAATGATGTGATGAACATATACCCAAAGAGAATATAGCAATGCGATCAAGTCATTAAGTTTACATTGTTATATCAAACAGACGAAGTAACTTATTCCTTAGACCATGAGATGATGTCAATCGCTGATACCGGAAGGGTGCTTTGATGGCATCAAACTTCACACCGTAACAGGGTGACTATAAAGGTGTCGTTAAGTATTCGAAAAGTATTAGTTGAGGATCATGAATCAAGAGTGGGATTTGTCCATCCAAATGATGGAGAGATATACTCTGGGCCCTCTCGGTGATATCACATCGAAACCGCTTGCAAGCACGTGATATGATCACAAGGATGTTATATCACGGGAACGAGAAAAGAGTACTTGTCGGTAACGAGATTGAACAAGGTATGGTTGATACCAATGATCGAATCTCGGACAAGTAAAATACCGCGAGACAAAGGGAATAGTTCACGGCTTTGTTGGTTCACACGATCACGAGAGTCATCGTTGAATATATAGGACTCATCACGGATCTCCAGATCCCGCTGTTGATTATTGATCGGAGAGGAGTCTCGATCATGTCTATCTTCGCGAACCGTAGGGTGACACACTTAAGGTTCGATGACGCGTTTGAGAGGATACGGAATATCGAAGAATATTTTGGGCAACACCGAAATTGTTTCGGGGAAAATTGATATAGTTCAAGGGGTTTTTCGTCAAATGGTTGTTACTAGAATTATCAAATGATTCGAGGTGCTATATGCAAATGTTTGTTAATGGAATTAACAAATATAAATAAAGAAATAAAAATGTTTTATTTATTTATTAAAAGAAAACCTTTGGATTTTCTAAGTGGAAAATTAAGGGAGCATGAGTGGGTGTGAGTGGAGTGTGCACTCACATGAAGAGGGAAGAGGTGGGGGCACACCATGGCTAGCCGCACCACCCTCTTGGGCTTCCTCCCCCTCCCCTATAAAAGGAGGGTGAGAGGTCCTCTTCTATACACACTTGTCCCACTCCATTTCCTCTCCACCCGCTGCTCCATTCCATGGTCTCCGGCTTGGCGAAGCCCTGACCGTGGGATTCTTCACCACCACCACGCCGTCGTGCTGCTGGAGTTCCGAGGAATCCTATACTTCCGCGCCCCGCTGGATCGAGGGATCGGAGGTCGTCATCAACCGTACGTGTGACCGATCAGTGAGGCACCTCCGGATGCGGTGCACTTCTTCTCGCTATCGGGATCGGTGTGAGTATGACTACGCCAACAATGAGATTTGATCTCGTAACGCTTTGTGTCTTCGAGGGTATGTGTTCTCCTTAACCCTCTCTTTGCCCGTTGCACTTCGTCTCCTAGATTAGATCTTGGCCTTTCGGGTGTCTCTCGCGTAGGAATTTTTTTTTTGTTTTCTATGCAACGACCCCTTCAGTTGAATAGATTGTATGTCGGTTTCTGGAGCGAAAGCGCTTAGGTTATCGCTAAGAGAAAGGGTGTCCATGGAAAAACCCGGCAAAGGCTTTTCGCCGGGTCTTGATGTGTCATTGTAATAAAAGAACGTTTTATGCCAGTGTTTCACGTGGGAATGAAGACTGAGAGTCGGCATCAACGATTTCTTGCTTCTCTAGATGGACACGCCCCCACAGACAAGGAGGGGTCCATCCGTGTTTTCATGACAAGGCTTGCATTGGAAAAGTTCCAAGAACAGAGCAAGGTTGGGGGCGATGCAGAGATAGGATTCGCAGAGAACAATGAAATGACAAATGTTTAAAATTGAGTTTGGGCCTTTGTCAAAACTTGGAGTTTATAGTGGTGGAGGACCCCGCGAAAGAAAGAATGACCCGGTGGACGGAAACCCCGGGTCACGTGCTCAAGAAAAATGACAACTTCACCTGATTGGGGTGAAGGCCGGCTCTCCTCCTCGGGCGCTCTCCAGGAGATCTCCGACTGAGGGGGAAGGACCCCAGACTCGGCAAGCTCCTCTAGTTTTTCCAGCGTAACAGTCGACTTAGCCCAGTTCGCCGAAATGGATTGACCCGGATTTTGCTTCAAAGCCAGGGCCTTGCCCTTGGACTTGGAAGCGGCCTCGGGTGCCATTAAAATGGATCTAGACGAAACCGAAAATTAAAAACAAAGCAAGGGAAAAAATGAAGGCGAAAAGCAAGATGAACACGAACTCAAGATCAAAAGGTGAAAACCTAGATCTAGAAATGCTTACCAGAGAACGGCGGCGGAGTGAAGTCCGGTGAGCGTAGCGTGGAGTGGCGGCCCGGTTCTAGAGAGTGACGGCGGCGCGCGTGCGGGTTCGTGTTCGAGCTTCGAGCTTGAAGTCTGGGCTCCAATGGCGCGTCGAGATCTTGAAGGTGAAGCCCGGCGAGCACAGCGGTGCGGAACGACGGTGCGGAGCGGCGGGCCGACTGTCGAGGTCAACGGTGGGCGCGCGGAGTCCGGTGGCTCAAGTTTTGAGATCGGGCCCTTGGGCTCCAATGGTGTGCTTGGAGGAAGGAGAAGGAGAGGAAGTGTGGTGGCGTTTGGGGTTAGGGTTTTCCCCATGTCCCTATATTTATAGGCGCAGCGAAACCCTAGAATGCCAAACGGTAAAATGGAGAGATTTGCGGAAAGATAAACTCGGCCCGTTGATTACGGGAACGAGATCTTGGGAGTTAACGTCAGGCAGCCGACTTACAGATGACCACCAAAATTTCCCGGAATCAAAATCGTTACTCGGACCCGCTTGTGAAGAGCATGAAAGCCGGGTTACGAAATGTACGCCGTGGAGAGCCGATCCAACAGAAGATATTCGGCTAAGTGTGATAATAGGGTTATTATATGGACCGTCAAAAGAGCCGACCTGGCTATAGTTAAAGCAATTTAACCTGTAACATTGTATATGTGAATGTTTATTGTTTTGCAGGGAATAGCATGCGCTTCATGGTTGGCTCAAGGGTTTGAAGCTACAAGGAAAGCGCGCCAACCAAGATGCCCAAGCTATTCTAGGGACTACTGTTGGGGGGGTGATAACCCGGCAGGCCCATGCATAGGACGAGACTCAGCCGGAGGGAATCTACACGAGACCTTGCGCTGTGATATTGGGCCGGGTGATTTTAGTGGACCAGTGATTGTATTAATGACCCGGACCAGGGGAAGAGAAGTTCTAGAAGACCTAGGAGGTGGCGTAAACCTTTTGATCCGTGACTTGGGGGTTACGGGAAGTAATTTAGGGTTACGTGTAGACCCCGGATAGGATTCTCGAGGTATCTTGTAAGGAAATTCAGGAGACCGGGTATTATATATAAACCGGCTTCTGGGGCATATAAGGGATATCGAGAGAGAACAAAAGGATTCGAGTATTCTAGTTATTATAGGGCAAATCTTTCGTAACCCTAGATTGGAGTCTCGGCGACATTGCAGCCCGAGCCTCTAGATCGCCAATTAGTATGATCTCAGCTAATGCTCAACCTGACCTAACCCTCTCCCAAACACCAGAGTCGATTCACCCCAAAGCGAGTTACCTCTGGTAACATCTGCCGTGACTTTTCCACGACAACTTTCGATAAATAAGAATGTCGAACCCAACGAGGAGAAGAAGGTGTTGACAAGCAGTTTGGATAGAGGATTCACTGTAAACAGTAGGAAACAGGTTTTTGGTTGTTTTGGATATAGCAGATAAATAAAGTACGAGTAAATAAAATGCAGTAAATAATATTGCAGCGAGTGGCCCAATCCTTTTGAGAGCAAAGGACAAGCCGGTTGTATTACCTACGACTACCAAACGTTCTCGAGGACACATGGGAATTTCGTCAAGTACTTTCGCTTCGTTACGGTTGATTAATATTTATTGGTTCGTTAAGTATTGTGTGGGTGAACCTATGCTAATGCACTGCCCAACTAGGACTAATACATACTTCTGATTATACCCCTCATAAGAATCCGCAAATACAAGAAAGTAATTAAGATAAATCTAACCACAGCCTTAAAACTCCGGGATTCTACGCTCCCACGTGCATTGGTTTCCTAACGGGGGTTTAGGTTTCGGTCACTCCGGCAACCCCACAATTAGTAGCCAAATACACAATGCATCCTCCTAGGCCCATAAAGGTGAAGTATCATGTAGTCGACATTCACATGACACCACTAGAAGAATAGCACCACAACTTAAATTCCGAACCACAAGATATTACTTCAACATAACTTCACTACTAACATCATGACTTCTCCCATGTCCTCAAGAACTAAACGAACTACTCACAAGACATCATATGGATCATAATCAGAGGTGATATAATGGATAATAATCATCTGTTCATAAAGTGCTAACACCGATAAATCTCACAAGCATAAACTACTAACAAGTAATCCACATCGGGAAAGAGATCTAATGTAAAACAAAGATAGAGGCCCCTAATTGTTACAACAGGATGAAGGTGGATGATGAGGGTGATGGTGCTGGTGGTGATGATGATGAAGATGATGATCTTGATGATGCCCAGAGCGATGAAGGTGACGATGGCGGTGATTTCCCCTCTCCGGAGAGGAATTTCCCCGGTAGATTTCTCCCTGCCAGAGAGTTTTTGTCTCTCGTGTGTTTTCCGCCTCGAGGCGGCGACGGAAAAATTCTTCGATGATAGTCCGGAGCTTAGGGTACCCTCGGGGTCAAGTACGCGAAAGAGGTCGACCAGAGGTGGGCCAGGGTGCCCACACCACCTGGCGGCGCGACCAAGGGGGATGGGCGCGCCACCCCATGGTGTGGGCCCCTGGTGGCCCCCTCTGTCTCTCCTCATGCCTGGCTCCCTCATCTAGACTTCTAAGACATCTCTTGTGTCCCCCCTCTTCTTCTGATCTTCTGAAATAGGGTATCTTGAGAGTGCTTTTTCCATCAGATTTCTAGTCCCTGTGTTTATTCTCCAAAAATTATGAAACATGCAAAATAAGATAAAATAACATAAGTGATGCATCATAACATAAAATATATCGATGAATAACACAAAATAACAACATAAAACAGTGATGCAAAATGGACGTATCAACTCCCCCCAAGCTTAGACCTCGCTTGTCCCCAAGTGAAACTGAACTTAGTAAACATGACCACAGGTTTATGGACTGAGGTGTCGATAAATAAAATACGGACAAGAGGCATCACATCTAACAAGGATAAGTCATTTTAGACATCAACTTCCTCTCATTTAATCAAACTTGAAACAAGTAAAGTAACAATAAAGGTGCAAAAACGAAATCACAATTGGTAAAGGAAAACTTCGTTCTTGGTCAGAGAACAATTAACAGTGTACTTAACTTTCGATCAGAGTTTTTATACTAGAGCTATATTGCAGAGTTTATCATGCTCAATTATAACTGTCTCTTCGCAGACATTGGCAACTTTCAAAGTGGTATTCAAACAGATAAAAGCATTTGTAGAAACAAGGAAGAATAAAGAACATGATTGAGTAAATCAACATGTAGTTGGATGAATCACAACAACTCAAATGCTTTCTTAAGACAGAAAGAAGTAGGTTTACTCACTCAACTTAAATGTACAAGATAGGCCCTTCGCAGAGGGAAGCATTGATCACTCATGTGCTAATGCTTTTATTTTATAAAACAGAGGTATAAAATGGTCGACACTCCTCCCAACCTTTCTTACACAAACCATGCATGACCGAATCCTCGGGTGCCTGCCAACAATCACGAACCATGGAGGAGTGTACGAATTTTTAGAGGTGTATGTTTATGTCAAAGAATGGGAAACAGAAAATACAGTACGTCACAAGCCAACTAGACTTCACAAGAGCGGCTCCCATAGAAGTACGCAACTGGTATAGAAGATCATCCCTCTTTCTCTTTTGTTTACACAATTATGCTTTAACAGATAAATCAGGGGCAAAATAGTGAAGAGAATTTTTATTATTATTTGGGGCTGGGAACCCCGCTGCCAGCTCTTCTAGCATTTGGATAAGCGGACGAAGCCACTAGTCCAGGGTGTGAAATCCAATCAACAAGTGAGATAAAGATTCTCTATTTGCGTCCTCATGAGCTAAAATAGGAGCACAAAACAAGTGTAATTTTGAAGGTTTAAAGGTAGCACATAAGCAATTTACTTGGAGTAGCGGTGAAATACCACATATAGATAGGTATGGTGGACACAAATGGCAAGGTTTTGGGCTCAAGGTTTGGATGCACGAGAAGCATTCCCTCTCAGTACAGGTTTTTGGCTAGCAAGGTTGGGTAGCAAGCATAAGAATTGAAGTAAAACAAACAAAAACATATATGATAAAGCCAATCATGCAATCTTCCTTGAAGGTGCAAACAAACTTATTTAAGAATACTAAGCTTATGAGCTAACAAGAAAGAAATATCATGGAATAATATATCTACATGCAACTCCCTCTTTTCTACTTAAGTCTCAACGTATTGTTGCTACTGGCCAATGCTAAGTTTTCCAAAACCAACTAGATTATCTTGAAGCTCCAAAATTGATACCAATACTAATAACAAGATCAATCACATAACAAAAATTGCAAACTAAAATAAAGTAGAACAAGTAGATGATGAAACTTCTCATTAATATCTCATTACGGCAACTCAAACCAAGGGATACAACGATAACCAACTAAGGAGTGACACTTCCATACTGCAAACCATACTATATGATATTTTCTCTACTCGCTATATGACTCTACTAAAAAGGTAAAAGGTTGAAAGATAAGGTGATACCACGGCACTCCGCCAAGCTTGGAACAAGCCAAGGGTATGCCAATACCAATGAAGAATCAATTCTTCGATGATGGTGGTGAATCCTTCTCATCATCAGACTTCCAAGGTAAAGGCTCTCCATCCACAAATGATGTCATGGTCTCCAACATCTTGAAACTAGCAGCAGAGCTTATACGTTTAAACCTGTTCTCATACTCATAGTTCTAATTCTGCACATCATAGAGTTGTGATTGCAAATCGTTGGTGGTCTTGGTGAGTGAGAAAATCTCCTCCCAAAGCTTCAAAGTCTCCTTCTTGTACTCGGCGATCTATTATGTCTTTATCCTGTGGATGATTAGAACTTCACGCTCCGCCATCTTCTTGTACCTAAAGACTTCTTGCTCCAGCTCTTCCATCCTAGCTTCCAAACTGCCTTCTCCTTTGAAGGGAATATGCCCGAGAGGCAATAATAAAATGGTTATTATCTTATTCCTTGTTTATGATGAATGTTTATTTCTCATGCTAGAATTGTATTAACCGGAAACGTTTATACATGTGTGTTTAATAAACAAACAATGGTTCCTAGTAAAGCCTCTCTTTTAACTATCTCGTTGATTAATAGATGATCAAGGTTTCCTGATCATGAACATTGGATGTTGTTAATAACGGGATCATGTCATTAGAAGAATGATGTGATGAACATATACCCAAAGTGAATATAGCAATGCGATCAAGTCATTAAGTTTACATTGTTATATCAAACATACGAAGTAACTTATTCCTTAGACCATGAGATCATGTCAATCACTGATACCGGAAGGGTGCTTTGATGTCATCAAACTTCACACCATAACAGGGTGACTACAAACATGTCATTAGGTATTCGGAAAGTATTAGTTGAGGATCATGGATCAAGAGTGGGATTTGTCCATCCAATATGACGGAGAGATATACACTAGGCCCTCTCGGTGATATCACATAGACACCGCTTGCAAGCACGTGATATGATCAAAAGGATGTTATATCATGGGAACGAGAAAAGAGTACTTGTCGGTAACGAGATTGAACAAGGTATGGTTGATACCAATGATCGAATCTCGGACAAGTAAAATATCGCGAGAAAAAGGGAATAGTTCACGACGTTGTTGGTTCATATGATCACGAGAGTCATCGTTGAATATATAGGAGTCATCACAGATCTCCAGATCCCGTTGTTGATTATTGATCGGAGAGGAGTCTCGATCATGTCTATCTTATTCTCGAACCATAGGATGACACACTTAAGGTTCGATGACGCGTTTGAGAGGATATGGAATATCGAAGAATATTTTGGGCAGCGCCGAAACTGTTTCGTGGAAAATTGAAATAGTTCAATGGTTTTTTTGTCGAATGGTTGTTAATAGAATTAAAAAATGATTCTAGGTGCTATATGAAAATGTTTGTTAATGGAATTAACAAATATAAATAAAGAAATAAAAATGTTTTATTTATTTATTAAAGAAAAACCTTTGGATTTTCTAAGTGGAAAATTAAGGGAGCATGAGTGGGTGTGAGTGGGGCTTCCACTCACATGAAGAGGGAAGAGGTGGGAGCACCACCATGGCTGGCCGCACCCTCTCTTGGGCTTCCTCCCCCTCTCCTATAAAAGGAGGGTGAGAGCTCCTCTTCTCCACACACTTGCCCACCTCACTTCCTCTCCACCCGCTGCTCCATTCCATGGTCTCCGGCTTGGCGAAAACCTGATTGTGGGATTCTTCACCACCACCACGTTGTCGTGCTGCTGGAGTTCCGAGGGATCCTCTACTTCCGCGCCCCGCTGGATCGAGGGAACGGAGGTTGTCATCAACCGTACGTCTGACCGATCACGGAGGCACCGCTGGATCGCGGTGCACATCTTCTCACTATCGGGATCGGTGTGAGTACGACTATGCCAACAACGAGATTTCATCTCGTAACGCTTTGTGTCTTCGAGGGTATGTGTTCTTCTTAACCCTCTCTTTACCCGTTGCACTTCGTATCTTAGATTAGATCTTGGCCTTTCGGGTGTCTCTCGCGTAGGAAATTTTTTGTTTTCTATGCAACAACCCCTTCGGTGGTATCAGAGCCAGATCTATGCGTAGATGTTTTGTACGGGTAGAACACATAGGTGTTTGTGGGCGTTGATGATCATGTTATTGCCTCCTTGAGTCTTTCATGATCTTAGTGGCATAGTAGGATGAAGCTGCCCCAGACTAAGTTTACGTGTACTATGTACGCGAGAATTTTCTCACTTGTGGCTAAGGGGGTGTCCGTTTCTCCTACTATAGTTAAGATCTAATCTACGAAGGTTTGTTAAAAATGTTTTTATCAACTTTGTGGTTGATGTTCGTAGGTATGAACGGTTCTATCCTCGAAAGCCCTAAGCCACGTAAAATATGCAAAAATAAATTAGAAGCGTCTAACTAGTTTTTGCTGGGAATGTGATGTGATATGGTCAATTTTACAAATTTTATTATGAGATGATCTCTTTTGTAAATTTTTGATATACTGGAAGGTATCCATATGGTTGTCTTATTTTTGATGGACAATCAAGAAAGGTGTGACATGGTACTTGGTACCACGCCGGTGGAATGATGGAGATCATACCATAATGCACATGATGGAGATCAAGTGCAAGGAGGACCATATCATATCACGTTATCCTTACATGTGATGTCTGTGATGTCAATCCTTTTATGCATCTTGTATTGCTTATATAGAAACGGTAGCATTATAAGATGACCCCTCTCACTTAATATCAAGATAATAATGTGTTCTTCCTTAAGTATGCACCGTTAAGAAAGTCCGTCGTTTCGAGACACCACGTGATGATCGGGTGTGACAAACTCAACGTTCGCATACAACGGGAGTTTTCAAGCCTAGCATGTACAGACATGGACTTGAAATACACGCAATACTACGGTTCTACTTGGCGAGCCTAGCATGTACAGACATGGCCTCGGAACACGTAACCAAAAGGTAAAGCATGAGTCATATAGATGATATGATGAACATGTCGATGTTTGCCTTTGAAGCTACATCATCTCACGTGATGATCGGTTTTGGTGTAGTGAATTTGGTTCGTATAATCACTAAAGACGACTAAGAGGGATGTTGTTTTTGAGTGGGAGTTCATGGCATAATTTTGAATTAACTTGAACTTAATTATCATGAACAACCAATCAAAGTGAATTTGCACAAATTGTAGTATTCATTAGCATCCACAAAACTACCTTACACTTAGATTGTTAATTGAGATATAACTGTTATGATCTGGTAAAAATCATTTAAGATTGGTACCGTATTAGTGAAATTTAAAATTGAGTCCTATTGTAGATTTTTGGTATTTCCTACCTATCTCCATATGGTTAATGATTGATTGATCTAGAGAGCAAATAATTCCTACTTAGAATCCAGAGTCATGGTTGCTTCTGTATTACTTTATCTTCAAAAGAATGTCTTGTTGATCAAGGTGATTTTGGAACTAAAAAGAGTTGTTTTCATAAAAAATCAAGTGAAAGATACATTGATATCTAGAAACTTATTTGTAGCAACATGACTGAATATAATTTATCGTGACAATGTTTGCTTATATTATTTGAATATATGCCATGATTGAAAACGCTAGGCGTTTGAATATTCCAAGAAGTTGGGCGCTAAAAATTATCCTCTAAATTTCTTCCTTCGAGCTATAGTAGCTTAATCATAAAATTGTTATGATGGAATGGATTAGAAGTATGGGTAAAGTCGTTTACCTTACTTGGAGATTGCTAAGAGTGGAATCTAGAAGTATACTATTAATATGGTAATATTAGTAGAACAATCAAACTCAAAGTATGAGTCAATGGGTGATAGTATATGACTAACACGCGAAAGAAAATGAGCTAGTACGACTAGCATTGTTTGATGTTGAATGATTCTTCTATAAAGGAAAGGGAATATTGAAAATAGAATTACAAAAAGATATATGGCAGAAAAAGAAGATAACTGGAAAAGTCCAGCTCAGGAGTATATGCTTGATATACAAGTTATAGATATATTACTAGTTAACAAAGTATTTTGGCTATTTTGATACCACATTGGTTGGTATGAGTTGTCATACAAAGCAACGCAATGCAAGAAATACAAGGGTCTAAAAGAAACTAGTAATATATGTGGAATCGATTATGACAAGAACAGAAATAAAGTGTTATTGTGTTCATTGTCATATCGAACCAAGCATTCAAGATTTATTTTAAGAACTTAATAAATAGTTATTTTTTTCTGGTCTTTTGTGAGAACAAATGATATTGCTCAAACTAAGACCATATTCCATAATCGATGGATATGTTAATATAAATCATGTTGGTAAAGTAAACATCTATAAGACTAATGCTAAACAGTGCAAGACGTGAAAGAGTTTCACTTAAATTGTGACACCACCATTTTAGTTCATATCGGAAAGGAAAACATGAAGGAACTCCATATTGATGGACTTCCGGAGTCATTTTGTTTTGAATAAATTGACGCTTGTGAGACCTCTTCCAAAATATGACTAAAATTCCGTTCATAGGCCAAAGTAGAATGGACGACTAATTTAGTGGAGATTATACATTTTATGTATATAGTCCATTATGTGTAGTCATGTATCGTGGATTAATTTTTCCTTCATAAAATTATGTCGATGATTTGAGTAGATATGTGAGTATATCTATTTAAAGAGAACGGAGTTTGGCATTTTGAATTGGTTCAAATGGTTGTTAATATGAAGTAAAAAATCAATGTAACAAGATAATTAAGTATTTATGATTAGATCATAAAGGATAAAGTTTGAGTTACAAGTTTAGCAAAACATCTGAGAAGTTGCAGAATTGTTCTACAACTTATATTTCTCGAATACCCCACATTAGTTTGGAGTGTTCAAGAGACAAAATCAAACCTTGTTGGACATGGTAAGATTAATAAAATTGCCATTATAATTTTATAGTTTATACATTAAGGACAACCGCTTTTTCACTGAAAAGTGCACCATAATCATCCGTTGAAATTGACAACATATAAGATATGGTTTGGGTAGTGACCCGAATTGTCATTTTCTTAAGTTTTGGTATGCATAGCATGTGTAAATTTTTTACAACCAAAATAGGATAAATATATGTTTATAAGGTTACCTAAAGAATACATTGGGTATTTCTTCTATCACTGACCAAAGACAAATGTTGTTTGTCAGAAAGGGTTGATTTCTCGAGAAAGTAGTTCTTGCGAAACAAGTGAGTGGGAGGAAAATACAAACTCAACGAGATTAGAGAATCTCTGTTACCATGTCAAGAGTAGCGCGGCAGTGGAAGTTGTTCCGGGGTTTCCTATTTTGACTAAGTAGAAGACACTACAAATGTTGTAGATACTTCAAATGAGTTTGCGAACTAAACAACAAAAGTCCAAAAACTTTGTAATTAGACCAACTTATGGTTTAAGAGTAAAGTGTTGTTTTGACAACAAAAGGACCTGAACCTTATAAAGGAAGCAAATGATGGGCCCTGGTTTCGTAAAATTGACTATGAGTCATTATATCTGCCATAGTATCCTTGTATGAATATCAAGTATGTGACTTGGTAGTCCTTTCAATAGGCATGATGCCTAACGATAGCAAAATGGTCTATATAGCGACAAAGACATGGATTTTTACATCCTTTGAAAGTTGTACTTATCGAAAAGGTTGTTTTCGACAAAGTTCAAAGAGTTGACTACTACAAGATTTTGATCTTCCGTAGTGATGCTTTAGTCTTTGTGGATAGTTCTAGCAAAAGTTACATATTATGATATGGCAGTTGAATAAAAAAAACCAACTCTCCTCTCGAGGAAGTTTGATCAAAGATGTGTACTTGACACAGTCTAAGAGTTTTGTAAAATTCAAAAGGTTGCTACAAAGGGGTTTTTCGTCGAATGGTTGTTAACAGAATTAAAAAATTATTCGAGGTGCTATATGCAAATGTTTGTTAATGGAATTAACAAATATAAATAAAGAAATAAAAATGTCTTATTTATTTATTAAAGAAAAACCATTGGATTTTCTAAGTGGAAAATCAAGGGAGCATGAGTGGGTGTGAGTGGGGCTTCCACTCACATGAAGAGGGAAGAGGTGGGGGCACCACCATGGCTGGCCGCACCCCCTCTTGTGTTGCCTCCCCCTCCCCTATAAAAGGAGGGTGAGAGCTCCTCTTCTCCACACACTTGCCCACCTCACTTCCTCTCCACCCGCTGCTCCATTCCATGGTCTCCGGCTTGGCGAAGTCCTGACCGTGGGATTCTTCACCACCACCACGTCGTCGTGATGCTGGAGTTTTGAGGGATCCTCTACTTCCACGCCCCGCTCGATCGAGGGAACGGAGGTCGTCATCAACCGTACGTGTGACCGATCACGGAGGCACCGCCGGATTGCGGTGCAAATCTTCTCGCTATCGGGATCAGTGTGAGTACGACTACGCCAACAACGAGATTTGATCTCGTAACGCTTTGTGTCTTCGAGGGTATGTGTTCTCCTTAACCCTCTCTTTACGCGTTGTGTCTCCTTAACCCTCTCTTTACGCGTTACACTTCGTCTCCTAGATTAGATCTTGGCCTTTCGGGTGTCTCTCGCGTAGGAAATTTTTGTTTTCTATGCAACGACCCCTTCATCCTTTAGGGCCCTGAACATCTTCAATCTGCACCTCCCCATCCTTGAGCAACAACTCTTTGGGATGCATCTTCAACTCGTTCATGTACGGGTTGACGACGTTCTCAAAGAAACTATCTTTGGGAGATCCGGGAGAGGACATTGTGGCTCTAGATCTGAAGATGTAACCTGGCAGAAACAGCCCGAAACATAAACACGACGAGAAAACGATATACGTACCTCGGGGGTCCGGGGGGTTATATAGCAAAATTATGCGTAAGGAAAGGAAAGTCCAGGTCAAAAACGAGTCGGAGAGGGGCTCTGGTGCGCCCACACTATAAGGTGGCGCGGGCAAGGGTGGGCCCGCGCCCCCTAGGTGGTGTGGTGCCTCCGGGCACCATCTCCAACTCCTCTTCGGCTCGGTATTTTTTTATATTTTCCAAAAACCAATAAATTATAACTTGGAAGGTAATCCGCGAACTTTTTCTTAGCAGAACTATTACCTATTCCAAAACAGACTCTAAAGATTCGGGAATCTCCCCTCCAATGAACTTTTCTAGAGTCATTACTTCAATAACATCAACATCTTCATCATAGGAATCCCCAGAAATATAATGTTTGAGTCTTTGCCCATTTACCACTCGTGTAGTGTTATCTTTGAGGGAAGCAATTTTGATTGCACCCGAATGATACACTTCTTCAATAATATAAGGTCCTTCCCATATGGAGAGTAATTTTCCTGCAAAAAATCTGAGACGAGACCGATACAATAGAACTTTCTCACCAACATGAAAATCTCTTTTAAGGATTCTTTTATCACGCCATTTTTTAACTTTCTCTTTGAAGAGCTTCGCATTTTCATAAGCTTCACATCTCCATTCATCTAAATGATTCAAATCAAGCATTCTTTCACTGCCCAATAAGCTTTGTGTTCTAACTCTAAAGGAAAGTGACAAGCTTTTCCATAAACCATTTTATAGGAGACATACCCATAGGATTTTTATAAGCAATTCTATAAGCCCATAAAGCAGCATTCAAATTATCAGACCAATTCTTCCTAGATTTATTAACAGTCTTTTGCAAGATAGATTTAATTTTTCTATTTGATAATTATACTTGCCCACTGGTTTGAGGATGATAAGCTGAAGCAATTCTACGATTAACATCATATTTAGCAAGGGTCTTTCTAAAACCACCATGAATAAAATGAGAACCTCCATCAGCCATAAGATATCTATGCACACCAAACCTAGGGAAAATAACATCTTTAAGCATTGATGTCTACGCACACATCTATTCTTGTAGACAGTGTTGGGCCTCCAAGTGCAGAGGTTTGTAGAACAACATCAAGTTTCCCTTAAGCAGAAATCTGCTTCCTGCGCAGAAATCCGAAATATAGCCTCAACTTTCCACTAGAGACTTTACTTGGCTCAACAAAGACACAAAATAAAAGGTACAGAGGGGTTTCTAAGGAAATATACAACACCGAGGTGCAAATAAAACAAAAGAAAACAACGGAAAACGGGTTGAAAACGGAGAAATAAAACGGGTTGTCTCCCGGTAGCGCTTTTCTTTAACGCCTTTCAGCTAGGCACAATGATTTTTAAAAGATGCTCACATAAGAATAAGAGTTTAAGCACAATAAGAGAGCATCAAGAAGCAAATATAAAGCACATTTGAGTCTAACCCGCTTCCTATGAAAAAGAATCTTGTACAAAAACAAGTCAATGAAGCACAACGTGACTAGCATAGGAAGAAAATATAAGTGCAACATCAAAAATTTCAACATAAAGAGGGGAAACATATTGTTGAGATGCATAAAACCATGTTTCCCTCTCTCATAATAACTTTCAGTATCATCATGAATAAAAATAACATTATAGCTATCACATAAAACATTCTTATCACGAGCCACATGCATAAAAGAATTAATACTCTCCACATAAGCATAGTAATTCTTTTTAATAGTAGCGGGAGCAAATTCAACAAAATAGCTATCATTATTATTCTCATCACCATAATCATCAAATGTAGGAGGAATAGTATCATCAAAATAAATTTTCTCCTCAATAGTAGATGGACTGAAAATATCATATTCATCATTGTAATCATCATATATAGGAAGAATAATATCATCATAAGCAATAGAATAGTTATCCTCCAAAATGTGTTCATTTGTAAACATATCATCATTTTTACTAGGAGGAGATGTATCAAGTATATAATCATCAGTAGCAAAAGGATTTTCAAACACATCATCCACAAGTTTAGAGCTTTCTATATCATCATTTTCAATATCAAAAGTAGTGTGCTTTTCCCAATCATGATCACTACTATATGTAACAGGCATAGGCTCATCATCAAAGCAAATTTTCTGCTCCGTGCTTGGGGAAATAAAAAGATCATTTTCATATAAACTAGCTTCCCCAAGCTTAGACTTTTCCATAGCATTAGCAACAATGGTGTTCAAAGAATTCATACTAATAACATTGCTATTAGCATGCAAATAAAGCTCCATAGGTTTTTTAATTTTCTCTTCAAACACGACATGTCCTAACTCAAGATAAATATTATAAAGCTCTCTCATATTTTTGTTGTTTTCCATTAAGTCTAACTAGTAAATATAAAAACAAGAAGCGAGTAAAAATAAACCTAACTAGTGAAAACAAGAAACAAAAAGATAAAATTGCATAATCTAAAGGAAATAACTCCGAGCACTCACACCCGAGGATGTGAGTAGCTTTTACCTTACCTCCTCGACAACGGCGCCAGAAAAGAGGTTGATCTCTACGCACGCTTCTATTCTTGTAGACAGTGTTGGGCCTCCAAGTGCAGAGGTTTGTAGAACAACAGCAAGTTTTCCTTAAGTGGATCACCCCAAGGTTTATCAAACTCAGGAAGATAGAGTTCAAAGATATCCCTCTCAAGCAACCCTGCAATTAAGATACAAGAAGTCTCTTGTGTCCCCAACACACCCAATATACTTGTCAGGTATATAGGTGCACTAGTTTGGCAAAGAGGTAGTGAAATGCGAGTAATATGGATGGTTATAAGTAATAATAGAAATCTAAAATAAATATGGCAGCAAGCAAACATGTAGCAGAACAGGCGGAAAATGGTGTTTCAATTCTTGGAAACAAGGCCTAGGGCTCCTACTTTCACTAGAGGACACTGTCAACAATGATCACATAAATGAATAACTAGATATGTTCTCTCACTATGCTTCTCTTAACCACTCCGGTTGGATAACGAACACTAATCATTGCGTAGGGCTGCAAAAAGCAATCCTTACAGTAAGCAATCCCATGTCTAGTTAACCCCACGCTGTTGCTATGAGCGCCCTAGAAGGTACTAGACAAAGACCACAATTCATAGAGGATACACACACACGAAGTGCACACTGTCACCTTCACACCGCGGGACAAGGTGACTCCAAAGTTCATATTAATGAAGCACTTGAGTAGCAAAATATGAAGAGTAACATCTACGAATTAAAATAGATTACAAAGCTCATGATCACATATAGATCACACCATGGGAGAGAGAGATGAACCACATAGCTACTGGTAGAGCCCTCAGCCTCGAGGGAGAACTACTCCCTCCTCGTCATAGGAGACAGCAACGGCGATGGAGATGGCGGTGGATTCGATGGAGATGGCTTCCGGGGGCACTTCCCCGTCCCGACAAGGTGCCAGAACAGAGATCTGTCCCCCGAAACTTGTCGGCGGCAACGGCGGAGCTACGTGTGTATTTTGTGGAAAAGGTCAATTTTTCTAGGGTTTATGCATCAGGGAGTATATATAGGCGAAAGGGCGATGCCGGGGGGGTGTCCAGGGGGCCCACACCACCTGGTGGCGCGGCCAGGGGGTGGTGGTGCCACCTTCTGGTGTGGCCACCCTGTGGCCCCCCTCCGGGGCTCTTCGGGACTTCTGGATGCTTCCGGGACTTCTAAGACTTCTGGCTTTCGAATCGTCCAATTCCGAGAATATTTGCAGAACAACTTTTCTGAAACTAAAAACAGCAGAAAACAGGAACTGGCTCTCTGGCATCTTGTCAATAGGTTAGTCCCAGGAAATCGATAAACATGACATAAAGTGTAAGGAAAACATGTGGGAAACAACATGAAAACAACATGGAACATCAGAAATTAAGGATACTATGATACTGCTTATGCTTTAATTAATGATGTTTATGTCGCTATGCATGATTATGTCTCTTATGCTCTCTTGATTTGTCGCTCCCAGTCTTTTGCTAGCCTCCACATGTACTGAGTTTGAGCTCTAATCGTGCATCCAACTCCCTGAAACCAAAGTTTTTCCTATTGTGTCCACCATACCTACCTACATGTGGTATTTAACTGCCACTCCAAGTAAATTGCTCATGTGTTACCTTTAAAACCTTCAAAATTACTCCTGCTTTATGTTCCTGTTTTTGCTCATGAGGACGTCAATAGAGAATCTTTATCTCACTTGCTGATTGGATTTCACACCCTGGACTAGTGGCTTCATCCGCTTATCCAAATGATAGAAGAGCTGGCAGCGGGGTGCCTAGCCCCAAATTAATACAAACAAATTCTCTTCACTATTTTTGCCTCTGATTTATCAGTCAAAGCATAATTGTGTAAACAAAAGAGAAAGAGGGATGACCTTCTACACCAGTTGTGTCCTTCACCATGGGAGCCGCTCTTGTGAATCCAGTTGGCTTGTGACGTACTGTATTTTCTGTTTACCATTCGTTGGCATTAGCATACATCTCCTAAAATATAGACACTCCTCCACGGTATGTGATTGTTGGCAGACACCCAAGGATTCGGTTAGCCATGGTTTGTGAAAGATGGATGGGAGGAGTGTCAAACTTTTAATACCTCTGTTTAATAAAATAAAAGCTCTAGCACATGAGTGATCCCTGCTTCCCTCTGCGAAGGGCCTTTCTTTTACTTTTATGTTGAGTCTCCATCTTCTAACTTTATGCACAGTTGAGAGAGAATTTTTGCCATTCTGAGTTCTATGTGCATTTGTCCCATAAACATCAATAATTACTTCATAATGTGATATTATTTGTTCATAAATTATTTGTTCTATTCTTCTTCTTGAACTTTGAAGGTATTCTGGCATTTTGTTTTGCCCCACTCTTAAGGACTAGCGAAATATCACTTTGCCATGCTTTCTCTATACCTGAAACAGACATCTACCTTTCTTTGCGTTATTATTCATGATCCTTTATTTGAGATACTCTTCGTCATGCAAAGTAATCGCTATGCTTTATTATTAAAGTTCCATTTATCATGTTTGTGTTTGAAGTTCTATGATCTCAGCGTGCATATGCTTTTACATTAGATTGATCAAGTTTAAGTTAGTAGCATGTCACCTCAGAAATTATTGTTTTATCTTTTACCTACTCGAGGACGAGTAGGAACTAAGCTTGGGGATGCTTGATACGTCATAAACGTATCCTTCATTTCTGATGTTCCATGTTGTTTTCATGTTGTTTCCCACATGTTTTCCTTACACTTTATGTCATTTTTATCGATTTCCCGGGACTAACCTATTGACAAGATGCCACAGAGCCAGTTCATGTGTTCTGCTGTTTTTATTTTAAAAAAAGTTGTTCTGGAAATATTCTCGGAATTGGACGATTCGAAAGCCAGAAGTCTTAGAAGTCCCAAAGAGACCCGGAGAGGCCACAGGGTGGCCACACCATGGGGTAGAGCGGGCCCCCTGGTCGCACCACCTAGGGGTGTGAGCCCCCTGGCAACCCCCCGGCATCGCCCTTTTGCCCATATATACTCCCCGAGGCATAAACCCTAAGGGAATCGAACTTTTCCACAAAATACATATGTAGCTCCGCCGCCGCCGCCGACAAGTTTCGGGGGACAGATCTCTGTTCTGGCACCCTGCCGGGACGGGGAAGTGCCCCGAAGCCATCTCCATCTACTCCATCGCCATCTCCATCGTCGTTGCTGTCTCCTATGATGAAGAGGGAGTAGTCCTCCCCCGGGGCTGAGGGCTCTACCGTTAGCTATGTGGTTCATCTCTGTCTCCCATGGTGTGATCTATATGTGATCATGATCTTTGTAATCTATTTGAATTCGTAGATGTTACTGTCGCACCCGGACTTCTAGGGGATACTCACTGTCCGTTAAACAGTAGATAAATGGCTTACGGGGCATACCGGCACCCGCATCTCAATATGAGCAGGCCAACACGTAAACGTGTGACAACCATTATCTTACTATTCATCGTCTGCGCAAACCATCCCATAGAAATCCAGATACTTCCATTGACGTACTTCAAAACATACACACATGGTACGTCAACGGCATTGGAACAAGTGATATCACAACAGATCTCTACGACACAAAAGATTGAAATAAGTTGCAAATAGCTCTCATTAGAGCAGAGATAGCAAATACAATCATCCAGAGGACACATGTCCCAACATATCATCATTACATCACAGCGGAAGCATTCAACATGTCTGAGTACAGACAAGAACCAAATAGGCCTAAGAGGCCGGAAACGAAAAGACGGAGCCCATCCACGAAGTCTCGGATCCTGCCCGGGTCCGCTATCTACTCGTCAGCAGCCTCGTCAACTCCACGTAGTAGCCGTCACGGGGATCCTCGTAAGCGGAGTCTGCGAAACCACAGCCCCAAAGGGTCAGTACATAAACGTACTGGCAAGCAAGACTCACAGTTCACCAAAGTGTAACCCGTCAACACCAAGCACAGATGCTTTGGGTTCAACGGAAGGAAGGGGATACAAAAGATGCTGCAACTGGCTGCTCTAACCAACTACAGAAACATGCTGCAACTTCCGGCTATCAGAAAAGGGATAAGATAGCGTATCGTAACCAACTATAGCTAACCACCAAACAAACCCATCCTGGATCTCGCCCCTTATCCAAAGAAGCAATCCGAGGATAACTCACACAGTTGGATTAATGGTGGATCAAATTGTTGTGTCAATAAGCCTATTACTAGTCAAGTTATCATTGGTTAGGTGTAAGTTGTTCTGAGTACTTGTTAGCCAGTACTTTCACCAAGTAGTCCATAACCGCGGAAAACACGGCTTCTCGAGAAGATTTATCCCTGCAGGATTGCACCAATTTGGCCGTACACGCCAGAATAACCCGCCAGATGGGATGCCTCCCACCAAGCGGGGCACTCTACACAACTCACTCTTCTTCGCATCAAGCCCAAAGCACCACGTGTTGTGCGTGCGCGGCTAATCGAGCCCCACGAAGAAAAGGGGACCCTCATAGCACTGGAAGACCACGCCGCCCTAAATGCCGACTACAAAAGTTCCACCCTGGCGCCAAGGGTTCGTACCTGCATATGCGTGCATCAAATGGAAAGCCCGAACTAAGTGTGGTGATTTGGACGAGATGCGAATCGAATCAAATTGAGGGGGGCGGCCATACTCGCTTCCCACATGCGGTTAGTGCGCTCATCATGGATCAGTAGACAAGACCCTTTTCCTATTAGGGTCGACACTAGCAGGCCTCAAACCACGCCGGGCCTCCTGCCGGTGCCTTATCAGCAAATTATTATTACCTCAAAATTAACAGGTTGTTGTTTAACATCGAGCCCCAGAACATAATAGAAATATAGTAACAGAAAGTAACGGGTAACAGACTCGAGCAAAACAACCCTAAGCATGCTAGTAAGACACGGGCACACAAGCAAAGGGGTTATAGGAGTGGAGGTGAGGCAATATCAGGGTTCAGGATATCATGTGATGGGTTCGTAACAGAAGCAACTATTCCTAGGGCTAGCAGAATAGACAACGGAAAGTATCGGTATCCAATGTTGAAAGGAACACAGTGGTTCATGTGAGTGAATACTTGCCTGCAAACTCAGTAGCCTGGTACTGAGCTAGATCCTTAGAAGGGGTGTCGTAAGTATCGTCGGTCTCAACGTCGTCGTGTATCCGAGAAGAAGCAAACAAACAACGCAGAGAGAAACAATCAATAACATGGCATAATGCACAAACATGGGATGATGCATGGCAATTTAATTGATGCATGGAAATAAACTAGTTGACAAGATAGCAACATGATTAAATGGACCCATATGCAATTGGATTGCATATGGAAAGCCCATGAATTTAAGTTGAAACATTTGTTTTACAACTAACCAATAGGTGAAAGTGGATTAGCATGATGCATGGATGAGGAAAACAGAAAAATAACAACAATAGAATCAATTGGAAATAAGGTTTACCAAGTTTGGAATTTTAGTTATTAAGTTATGGAATTTTGGTTCCTTAAAGGTGTTACACAAGCATTTGTTGTTTTCATCAAGTTAAATTGTTCAAAATAGATAACAAAGTTCATATTTGAGTAGAACACCAAATTTTAGGTGGATTACATGTTTCACTTGTTGAAAAAGGATTTCAAATAAATTATTTATGAATTAAACAAGTTTAAGCAAGAATTAAATGAATTTAATTCAAACATGAACTTATTTGAATTTTTATTTGTTCAAAACATTAAACCAAATTCATATTTGAAAATATTATACTTTTATGGTTTGAAAACATATTTTATTTGTGGAAATTGGATTTAAAATGAGCAGGTTATTATTTTGGCAATTTTTAAATGCATTAAATAAGAAACAGTTGTTTTCAGCAATTTAAATTATTCAAAACAGTAAAAAAAATTGATATTTGGAAAGTACATGAAAAGTTGATTGGAAAACATATTTAGTTTGTGGAATTTGGAATTTTTATGAACAAGTTATGATTTTTGCAAGTTTAAGTGAATTAAACAAGAATTCAAATATTTCAACAATTTAAAATATTCAAAACAGTAACAAATTGCATTGAAAAGGTTGAAAACATGTAGCAAAGGTTTCATTGAACATTTTGGGCTATCAAACATAATTTTTGGGTGATTATTGAATTTATTATGCAATTTTCCATAATCATTCTTATTCTGCCATTTTTAGTAAACAGAGGGAAACATGCTCAAAATTAATTCAATTGTGTCCAAATAAAATACCAATGTGTAGAGTTTGTTAAGACAAATTTTTAGAGACCAAGTTTGCTTAATTTGGATGAGTAGAACTAAAGTTATGAAATTCCAAAGTTTCCAAATTTTATTGCATTTTCAGTAATTAATTATTTAGTGCAAAAATTGTTACAGAAACATGTTGCAAACTTGACATTACTAGAAGGAGCACAAAATTATGAAACCACAGGATTTTGAATCATTCAAATTGGAGTGATATTCAATTTTATATGGAATTTAGAAGTAATTGATCAGATCTGTCTTTCTGAACTGCGGAATTGGAGTGATATTCAATTTTATATGGAATTTAGAAGTAATTGATCAGATCTGTCTTTCTGAACTGCGGGCAGAAAAAGAAAAAACAGAGGATAAAAAGGTGTGGTGAGGGGGATCGAACCCGGCACCTCCAGGGCGCGCGCTAGGGACAGTGACCAGTTGGTCTATGACTTGTTTGGTGACAGGTAGGGTGGTGGGGGTGGATAAGGTGTTGGTGCGGCTGTTTTCTGAACTAAAACTGCTCGGATCGTTGCCTGCTATACCTTTGACAGAGATCGCAGCCATGGCTGCAGCGATGTGCTCGCGGCCTGAGGGGCGCCGTGGGCGCTGTGGCCGTGTGAGAGAGGTAGGAGGGGAGGGAGCGAGAGGGAGAGACAGGGAGGCGCTCACCTGGTGCCCTCGAGTTGGACAGCGACCAGGAGGAGGCGGGCGTGCAGCAGGTGGTCGCTGTCACCTTGTGGAGGACGGCGGCGGCGCCGGGAGGCCTCCCGGTCCAAGCCGAGGGGGGGAGAAGGGAGAGGGAACCCTGGGGGTTCCATTCCCACGTCCAGATCGGCCGGAGGGCGACCACAACTCCGATGATCGCCGGAGGGAGAGGGGCTCGGTGGAGGAAGGTACAGGTACAGAGAAAAATTCAGAGATGAGAGAGATGGAGGAAGAGGGAGGAGTGGAGGCGGCTAGGAGGGAGAAGATGGCTAGGCAGGGGCTAGGGGAACCCTAGGGTTAGATATAGGGGGAGGGGGAGGAGCATCAACCGTTCCTCCATTCTCTGTATACGTGGAAGCTCCAGATGGAGTCCGTACGAGGAAGAAGACGACCCCAAGGGGTATCGGGCCTGAGGGAGAAAATAGGTGGGCTGGTTTGGGGTGGGCTTAGGTGTGCTCCTCTCTCTCTCCTCTTGTTAGTTTTAATAATTGTTTTGCTATTTATTTTTTTGCTGATTTGAAAAGGAAGAAAAAGGTGAGTTTGGAGTTAGTAAAAATCTTAGAAAAATTGGTGTGAGATAGTAATTGCAACAGCAACCAAAAGCCCACTTTAGTTTTACAAAAAGTTCAAGTTGTTTTGCTGTTTTACAATTTGGTTTAAATTTAAATGAATTTGATAATTAAATGATTATAGGTGAAAACAATATTTTTAGTAGGGTGAACCCTATTGGTTAAATAGAACAAATAATTAGGGTTATTTTGTTGGTTTTCATAAGTTGAAATTGGGTACTGTTTGAATGTTTTTGATTTGAATTTGAAATAACAATTGAATTAAGTTTGGATTAATTAAATTATTAAAAGCCATAATTTTAATGGTGTGAACCTTATGGTTTAATTGGAAACAAATGATTGATTTGTTTTGCAATTTTCATAACTTTCAACATGGTTGTTGTTTTGGAAATTAATTGAATTTGAAAGGGGTTTGGTGTTGAATGAATTTTTGATAGAAACAAAACAACAGTTCGGAATCACAACTTTTATAGAAACAATTGATTGTTTTGATTTGAAATATCATTTTGGAAATTGTAACATCACAAGGATGAAACAAAAGGTTTGAGTTTTGGTTTGAAATTCAAATAGAAAACAAAGGAAAAACAAATGAAAACAGTTGGAAAACAAAGCAAAACAGAGAATAACAAATGGAAAACAAACAGAACAAATGCAATCAACATGATGCCATGATGCAAAACATAAAATAACAGGTAGCAAACATTCTAATGGCTATTTTTCATACTTGGGATGTTACAAAACGCCCCCCCTTGAAGGAATCGCGCCCCGAGATTCCTACTGAGAAAAGAAAAGGTCCGGATACTTCTTGCAAAGATCCTCGTGAGCTGTGACACGTGAAACACATCGTGCACCTTGGATAGTCTGTCTGGAAGTTCCAGATGACAGGCATTCCTGGCAACTCTTCTGGAAAGATGTCAGGGAATTTGGAAACCACCGGAACATTTTCAAGTAAAGGGAGAGGTTTTGCATTGAGGGTGTATAGCTGGATAGACTTTGATTCATTTGGAGAATAGACTATCTGGAATGTGGTGCTTCAGGAATGATTCCTCGAAACAACCCCAGGTGATAGGAATGCCAGCTCTCATAGCCTGGAATCAACAACAACAACAACAACAACCTTTCTGGCCAGATAGACTTGATATTTGGGGAAGTTTTGATTAGACGCCGATAGAAGAACTGAAATGGAAAACAACAACAAGATTTCAACGGACGAAAAGGATGTTGAGAAGAACAGGATATCAACATCGGGGAAAACGAGAACAAAACTCCTGAGGTACTACGTAAAAACCCTTCCGGGCTTCTAAAGGATCAATATCTACTGCTTAAGGAATAGAGGATCTGCTTCCGGGGCTTACACGCCTCCGTTCTCAATCGTGAGTAGGCAACATGATAAATCATGTCACAACCACCTCCATTCCTATGGTCTAGTAGATATAACCATCCTAGAGAAACCAGGATTCGTAAAAAAAAAAAAAAAAAAAAAAAAAAAAAACAAAATATAAAAAAAAAAAAAAAAAAAAAAAAAAAAAAAAAAAAAAAAAAAAAGAAGAAAAGGAACAGAATTCCTACTCTCACGTTTCATTTTTCCTATATAGCTACAAAATAGTTTCTAGACTCAACTGCGACCAGTAAAAAAGGGATCCTACAGGCAGATAGGCTCTGATACCATTTGTCGCACCCGGACTTCTAGGGGATACTCACAGTCCGTTAAACAGTAGATAAATGGCTTACGGGGCATACCGGCACCCGCATCTCAATATGAGCAGGCCAACACGTAAACGTGTGACAACCATTATCTTACTATTCATCGTCTGCGCAAACCATCCCATAGAAATCCAGATACTTCCATTGACGTACTTCAAAACATACACACATGGTACGTCAACGGCATTGGAACAAGTGATATCACAACAGATCTCTACGACACAAAAGATTGAAATAAGTTGCAAATAGCTCTCATTAGAGCAGAGATAGCAAATACAATCATCCAGAGGACACATGTCCCAACATATCATCATTACATCACAGCGGAAGCATTCAACATGTCTGAGTACAGACAAGAACCAAATAGGCCTAAGAGGCCGGAAACGAAAAGACGGAGCCCATCCACGAAGTCTCGGATCCTGCCCGGGTCCGCTATCTACTCGTCAGCAGCCTCGTCAACTCCACGTAGTAGCCGTCACGGGGATCCTCGTAAGCGGAGTCTGCGGAAACCACAGCCCCAAAGGGGTCAGTACATAAACGTACTGGCAAGCAAGACTCACAGTTCACCAAAGTGTAACCCGTCAACACCAAGCACAGATGCTTTGGGTTCAACGGAAGGAAGGGGATACAAAAGATGCTGCAACTGGCTGCTCTAACCAACTACAGAAACATGCTGCAACTTCCGGCTATCAGAAAAGGGATAAGATAGCGTATCGTAACCAACTATAGCTAACCACCAAACAAACCCATCCTGGATCTCGCCCCTTATCCAAAGAAGCAATCCGAGGATAACTCACACAGTTGGATTAATGGTGGATCAAATTGTTGTGTCAATAAGCCTATTACTAGTCAAGTTATCATTGGTTAGGTGTAAGTTGTTCTGAGTACTTGTTAGCCAGTACTTTCACCAAGTAGTCCATAACCGCGGAAAACACGGCTTCTCGAGAAGATTTATCCCTGCAGGATTGCACCAATTTGGCCGTACACGCCAAAATAACCCGCCAGATGGGATGCCTCCCACCAAGCGGGGCACTCTACACAACTCAACTCTTCTTCGCATCAAGCCCAAAGCACCACGTGCTGTGCGTGCGCGGCTAATTGAGCCCCACGAAGAAAAGGGGACCCTCATAGCACTGGAAGACCACGCCGCCCTAAATGCCGACTACAAAAGTTCCACCCTGGCGCCAAGGGTTCGTACCTGCATATGCGTGCATCAAATGGAAAGCCCGAACTAAGTGTGGTGATTTGGACGAGATGCGAATCGAATCAAATTGAGGGGGGCGCCCATACTCGCTTCCCACATGCGGTTAGTGCGCTCATCATGGATCAGTAGACAAGACCCTTTTCCTATTAGGGTCGACACTAGCAGGCCTCAAAACCACGCCTGGCCTCCTGCCGGTGCCTTATCAGCAAATTATTATTACCTCAAAATTAACAGGTTGTTGTTTAACATCGAGCCCCAGAACATAATAGAAATATAGTAACAGAAAGTAACGGGTAACAGACTCGAGCAAAACAACCCTAAGCATGCTAGTAAGACACGGGCACAAGCAAAGGGGTTATAGGAGTGGAGGTGAGGCAATATCAGGGTTCAGGATATCATGTGATGGGTTCGTAACAGAAGCAACTATTCCTAGGGCTAGCAGAATAGACAACGAAAAGTATCGGTATCCAATGTTGAAAGGAACACAGTGGTTCATGTGAGTGAATACTTGCCTGCAAACTCAGTAGCCTGGTACTGAGCTAGATCCTTAGAAGGGGTGTCGTAAGTATCGTCGGTCTCAACGTCGTCGTGTATCCGAGAAGAAGCAAACAAACAACGCAGAGAGAAACAATCAATAACATGGCATAATGCACAAACATGGGATGATGCATGGCAATTTAATTGATGCATGGAAATAAACTAGTTGACAAGATAGCAACATGATTAAATGGACCCATATGCAATTGGATTGCATATGGAAAGCCCATGAATTTAAGTTGAAACATTTGTTTTACAACTAACCAATAGGTGAAAGTGGATTAGCATGATGCATGGATGAGGAAAACAGAAAAATAACAACAATAGAATCAATTGGAAATAAGGTTACCAAGTTTGGAATTTTAGTTATTAAGTTATGGAATTTTGGTTCCTTAAAGGTGTTACACAAGCATTTGTTGTTTTCATCAAGTTAAATTGTTCAAAATAGATAACAAAGTTCATATTTGAGTAGAACACCAAATTTTAGGTGGATTACATGTTTCACTTGTTGAAAAAGGATTTCAAATAAATTATTTATGAATTAAACAAGTTTAAGCAAGAATTAAATGAATTTAATTCAAACATGAACTTATTTGAATTTTTATTTGTTCAAAACATTAAACCAAATTCATATTTGCAAATATTATACTTTTATGGTTTGAAAACATATTTTATTTGTGGAAATTGGATTTAAAATGAGCAGGTTATTATTTTGGCAATTTTTAAATGCATTAAATAAGAAACAGTTGTTTTCAGCAATTTAAATTATTCAAAACAGTAAACAAAATTGATATTTGGAAATTACATGAAAAGTTGATTGGAAAACATATTTAGTTTGTGGAATTTGGAATTTTTATGAACAAGTTATGATTTTTGCAAGTTTAAGTGAATTAAACAAGAATTCAAATATTTCAACAATTTAAAATATTCAAAACAGTAACAAATTGCATTGAAAAGGTTGAAAACATGTAGCAAAGGTTTCATTGAACATTTTGGGCTATCAAACATAATTTTTGGGTGATTATTGAATTTATTATGCAATTTTCCTTAATCATTCTTATTCTGCCATTTTTAGTAAACAGAGGGAAACATGCTCAAAATTAATTCAATTGTGTCCAAATAAAATACCAATATGTAGAGTTTGTTAAGACAAATTTTTAGAGATCAAGTTTGCTTAATTTGGATGAGTAGAACTAAAGTTATGAAATTCCAAAGTTTCCAAATTTTATTGCATTTTAAGTAATTAATTATTTAGTGCAAAAATTGTTACAGAAACATGTTGCAAACTTGACATTAATAGAAGGAGCACAAAATTATGAAACCACAGGATTTTGAATCATTCAAATTGGAGTGATATTCAATTTTATATGGAATTTAGAAATAATTGATCAGATCTGTCTTTCTGAACTGCGGGCAGAAAAAGAAAAAACAGAGAATAAAAAGGTGTGGTCAGGGGGATCGAACCCGGCACCTCTAGGGCGCGCGCTAGGGACAGTGACCAGTTGGTCTGTGACTTGTTTGGTGACAGGTAGGGTGGTGGGGGGTGGATAAGGTGTTGGTGCGGCTGTTTTCTGAACTAAAACTGCTCGGATCGCTGCCTGTTGTACCTTTGACAGAGATTGCAGCCATGGCTGCTGCGATGTGCTCGCGGCCTGAGGGGCGCCGTGGGTGCTGTGGCCGTGTGAGAGAGGTAGGAGGGGAGGGAGCGAGAGGGAGAGACAGGGAGGCTCTCACCTGGTGCCCTCGAGTTGGACAGCGACCAGGAGAAGGCGGGCGTGCAGCAGGTGGTCGCTGTCACCTTGTGGAGGACGGCGGCGGCGCCGGGAGGCCTCCCGGTCCAAGCCGAGGGGGCAGAAGGGAGAGGGAACCCTGGGGGTTCCATTCCCACGTCCAGATCGGCCGGAGGGCGACCACAACTCCGATGATCGCCGGAGGGAGAGGGGCTCGGTGGAGGAAGGTACAGGTACAGAGAAAAATTCAGAGATGAGAGAGATGGAGGAAGAGGGAGGAGTGGAGGCGGCTAGGAGGGAGAAGATGGCTAGGCAGGGGCTAGGGGAACCCTAGGGTTAGATATAGGGGGAGGGGGAGGAGCATCAACCGTTCCTCCATTCTCTGTATACGTGGAAGCTCCAGATGGAGTCCGTACGAGGAAGAAGACGACCCCAAGGGGTATCGGGCCTGAGGGGGAAAATAGGTGGGCTGGTTTGGGGTGGGCTTAGGTGTGCTCCTCTCTCTCTCCTCTTGTTAGTTTTAATAATTGTTTTGTTATTATTTTTTTTGCTGATTTGAAAAGGAAGAAAAAGGTGAGTTTGGAGTTAGTAAAAATCTTAGAAAAACTGCTGTGAGATAGTAATTGCAACAGCAACCAAAAGCCCACTTTAGTTTTACAAAAAGTTCAAGTTGTTTTGCTGTTTTACAATTTGGTTTAAATTTAAATGAATTTGATAATTAAATGATTATAGGTGAAAACAATATTTTTAGTAGGGTGAACCCTATTGGTTAAATAGAACAAATAATTAGGGTTATTTTGTTGGTTTTCATAAGTTGAAATTGGGTACTGTTTGAATGTTTTTGATTTGAATTTGAAATAACAATTGAATTAAGTTTGGATTAATTAAATTATTAAAAGCCATAATTTTAATGGTGTGAACCTTATGGTTTAATTGGAAACAAATGATTGATTTGTTTTGCAATTTTCATAACTTTCAACATGGTTGTTGTTTTGGAAATTAATTGAATTTGAAAGGGGTTTGGTGTTGAATGAATTTTTGATCGAAACAAAACAACAGTTTGGAATCACAACTTTTATAGAAACAATTGATTGTTTTGATTTGAAATATCATTTCGGAAATTGTAACATCACAAGGATGAAACAAAAGGTTTGAGTTTTGGTTTGAAATTCAAATAGAAAACAAAGGAAAAACAAATGAAAACAGTTGGAAAACAAAGCAAAACAGAGAATAACAAATGGAAAACAAACAGAACAAATGCAATCAACATGATGCCATGATGCAAAACATAAAATAACAGGTAGCAAACATTCTAATGGCTATTTTTCAAACTTGGGATGTTACAGTTACTCTTCATCTTTTGCTACTCAAGTGCTTTATTAATATGAACTATAGAGTCACCTTTGATCACGGTGTGAAGGTGACAGTGTGCACGTCGTGTGTGTCTCCTCTATGAATTGTGGAGTTTTCTTAGTACCTTCTAGGGCGCTCATAGTGACAGCGTGGGGTTAACTAGACATGGGAATACAAACTTGAGGAGTGTTGTTACAGCCCTACGCAATGATTAGTGTTCGTTACCCAACCGGAGAGGGTTAAGAGTACCATAGTGAGAGAATTTATCTAGTTATTCATTTATGTGATCATTGTTGAGAGTGTCCACTAGTGAAAGTAAGAGCCCTAGGCCTTGTTTCCAAGCATTGAAACACCATTTTGCGCCTGTCCTGCTACATATTTTCTTGCTGCCATATTTATTTCAGATTGCTATTATCACTTATTATCATCCATATTACTTGCATTTTACTCTCTCTTTGCCGAACTAGTGCACCTATACAACTGACAATTGTATTAGGTGTGTTGGGGACACAAGAGACTTCTTGTATCTTGATTGCAGGGTTGATTGAGAGGGGTACCTTTGACCTCTACCTCCGTGAGTTCGATAAACCTTGGGTGATCCACTTAAGGGAAACTTGTTGCTGTTCTACAAACCTCTGCACTTGGAGGCCCAACACTGTCTACAGGAATAGAATCATGCGTAGACATCAATACTTCCACAATCTCTTCACAAAAACCATGAACAATAGCATACATGCATCTTTGAAACATAGCAGGAGCATTACACAAACCAAAAGGCATACGTCTATAAGCATAAGTACCATAAGGAAAAGTAAAGGTTGTTTTCTATTGATCTTGCTTCCTAACAAATTTTTTAAAAAACCCAGAATAACCATCAAGAAAGCAAAAATGAGTTTTCTTAGACAACATCTCTAACATTTGGTCAATAAAGGGTAAAGGATAATGATCTTTCTTAGTGAATTTATTAACCTTTCTAAAATCAATACACATTCTATAACCAACTACTACTCTTTGTGGAATAATCTCATTGTTTTCATTAGGCACAACAGTCATTCCTCCCTTCTTAGGGACACAATGCATAGGGCTCACCCATCTACTATCAGCAATAGGAAAAATAATACCAGCATCGAGGATTTTTAATACCTCATTTCTTACCACTTCCTTCATCTTATGAATTAAACGGCGTTGATGTTCAACTATTGCATGTACATCAAGCTCAATATTAATAGCATGCTAACATATAGTAGGAGAAATTCCCTTCAAATCATCAAGAGTATATCCAATAGCTCCACGGTGTTTCTTCAGAATTCCCAATAATCTTTCCTCTTCTTCACCTGGAAGTTTTAGCACTAATAATAACATGATATACTTTCTTATCATCAATATAAGCATATTTAAGATCATCATGCAGAGGTTTTTAATCAAAGACAGGATCCTCCTTGGGTGGTAATGTTGTACCCAAGTCTTCCATAAGTAAATTATGTTTCAGTATCACCGGTTGACGAAGAAGAATATCGTCAATCTCATTTCTCTCTTCCATACAAACATCACTCTCATGGTCCTCCATATATTGTTGCAAAGCATTGTTAGGAGCAAGAGCAATAGAAGCAAGTTGTTCAACTTTTAAATTCTCATCAGGTAATTTAGATTCATAAGATGCTCTAGCAAATTTGGAGAAATTGAAATCATAAGATTTCCCATCAAATTTAGTCAAAATATTCTCTCTTTTACAATCTATAATAGTACCACAAGTGTTCAAGAAATTTCTACCAAAAATAATAGGACAAGTCTTACTAGCAGCCTTACCAAGTACTAGAAAATCTGTAGGATATTTAGTTTTACCACATAAAACTACCACATCTCTAAGAATACCAATCAGAAAAACAGTTTCTCTATTAGCAAGTTGAATAACCACAACAATATATTCAATCTCACAAGAACCAATTTCATGCATAATTTCCCTATAAAGCTCATAAGGTATGGCACTAGAACTAGCACCAATATCACATAGACCATAATAGCAATGATCACAAATCTTAACAGAAAGCACATGAACACTAGTTTTATTAAGTCTATGAGGATGGGAAACAATATTATAAGCATCCTCATAGAAGACAATGTGTTCATCCTCCACATTTCTACAAACAAGATCTTTTACTATTGCTACTGCAGGTTCAACAGTTATTTGTTCATCGGGTTCAATAGATTTCTTATTACTATTATTAACCACACTAGCCACCATAGAGTGTTCTTTCACTTTAGCAGGGAAAGGAATTTTTTCAACATACGGCTCAGGAACAGCCGGATTAACAGCATGCACTTCTACATTACTAGCAGGAACAATATCTTTATAAGGTGCATGGTATTTGTCACAATCCTTTTTAGGAATATCAAGATAGGAGGCAAAAGCTTTAAGACAGTTTGCAAAGATTTGAGAATCAAGACCAAAAATATCACTAACATCATAGAAATCACTGGTTCCCATAAAAGATTTAATGCATTCATAATCATAATTTATACCTGACTTTCTACCTTTGTCGTTCTCCCATCCTTCAGTGTTCTCTTGAATACGATCTACAAGATCCCATTTAGCTTATTCGTTCATACGTGTGAATGATCCAGAATAAGAAGCATCCAATAAATCCTTATTACGAAGAGAAAGCCTTGCATAAAAATTGTTGATAACAATATTTCTCGGGAGTTCATGAACGGGACATTTGACCATTAATATCTTCGTTCCCCCCCCCCCATGCTTCGGCAATACTCTCTCCATTATGAGGCCAGAAATTATAGATTTGATTCCGGTCTTTATGAATCTCACTAGGAGGATAGAATTTAGAATAAAAGAGAGGAACAATTTCCTTCCATCCAATAGATTCACCATTCTTCAGTAATTTGAACCATTCAGCTGCTCTTCCTTTCAGCGATAAAGAAAATAATTTCCTTTTAACTTGATCTATTGTAATACCTGCACACCTGAACAACTCGCATAATTTATGTATAAAGAGCAAATGATCATCGGGATGGACAGTTCCATCACCGTAATAGCAGTTTTCCATAACACGTCCAACAATTTTCATAGGTATTTTATAAGGATCTAATTCAGCAGGTGACGGGTTACAAACTACCCTAGTAGCAACGGTAGAATCCCTCTAAGCAGAGAACCAAAAGTATTCTCCATAATGAAATAAAACAGCAGACACAAATAAAAACAACACTCACAGCAAAAGTTTCTCTTACCAATTCCACTTACCAATAGCGCTTCACTCCTCGACAACGGCGCCAGAAAATAGTCTTGATGGCCCACAAGTATAGGGGGTTTATCGTAGTAATTTTTATAAATAAGAGTGTTGGACCCAACGAGGAGCAGAAGGTGTTGACAAGCAGGTTGGATAGAGGATTCACTGTAAACACTAGCAAACGGGTTTTTTGTTGTTTTGAATATAGAGGATAAATAAAGTGCGAGTAAATAAAGTGCGGTAAATAATATTGCAGCGAGTGGCCCAATCCTTTTGAGAGCAAAGGACAAGCCGGTTGTATTACTTATGACTACCAAACGTTCTCGAGGACACATGGGAATTTCGTCAAGTGCTTTCACTTCGTTACCGTCCAACTAGGACTAATACATACTTTTGATTATACCCCTCGTAAGCATCCGCAAATATAAAAAAGTAATTAAGATAAATCTAACCACAACCTTAAAACTCCGGGATTCTACGCTCCATCGTGCATTGGTTTCCTAACGGGGGTTTAGGTTTCTATCACTCCGGCAACCACACAATTAGTAGCCAAATGCACAATGCATCCTCCTAGGCCCATAAAGGTGAAGTATCATGTAGTCGACGTTCACATGACATCACTAGAAGAATAACACCACAACTTAAATACTGAACCACGAGATATTACTTCAACATAACTTCACTACTAACATCATGACTTCTCCATGTCCTCAACAACTGAACGAACTACTCACAAGACATCATATGGATCATAATTAGAGGTGATATAATGGATAATAACAATCTGGTCATAAAGTGCTAACTCCGATAAATCTCACAAGCATCAACTACTAACAAGTAATCCACACCGGGAGAGAGATCTAATGTAAAACAACGATAGATGCCCCTAATTGTTACAGCGGGATGAAGGTCGATGATGAGGGTGATGGTGATGGTGGTGATGATGATGACAATGACGATCTTGATGATGCCCGGAGCGATGACCGTGACGATGGCGGTGATTTCCCCTCTCCGGAGAGGAATTTCCCCGGCAGATTTCTCCCTGCCAAAGAGCTTTTCTCTCTCGGGTGTTTTCCACCCCGAGCCGGCGGCGGAAAAATTCTTCGATGATAATCCGTGGCTTAGGGTTCCTTCGGGGTCAAATACACAAAAGAGGTCGACCAGAGGTGGGCCAGGGTGGCCACACCACCTGGTGGCGCGACCAAGGGGGAGGGGCGCGCCACCCCATAGTGTGGGCCCCTGGTGGCCCCCTCTGGCTCTCCTTGTGGTTGGCTCCCTCATCTGCACTTCTAAGACATCTCTGGTGTCCCCCCTCTTCTTCTGATCTTCTGAAATAGGGTATCTTCACGGTGCTTTTTCCATCAGATTTCTGGTCCACGTGTTTATTCTCCAAAAAATATGAAACATGAAAAATAAGATAAAATAACATAAGTGATGCATCATAACATGAAATATACTGATGAATAACATAAAATAACAATATAAAATAGTGATGCAAAATGGACGTATCATCAGCCTCCACCAAGATCGCGCGCCTTGCCGCGACTGCCGTCTCTTCCTGTGCAAGGCAGACCGTGACGGCCTCCCGCAGCTGGCCGCCCAGGACCTCAAGGCGCTCCATCTTGGCGGATAGGGCGGCTACCTGAGAGGAGGCCTGGGCAGCGACGACGTCATGGATCTGCCTAGAAAGGTCCTCCACGAGGGAGCCAAGACCAGGGCCCAAGTCAGATGGCACATTGGTCGGCTCCAACCACCGATGTCCGGCGGCCGCCGCGCCTGCTTCCGGCGCGGCCTCTACATCGACCACGACAGGGGCCACACCCATGCCCGGCTCAGCCTCTACACCAACCTCGGCTTCGCCCGGCCCCAGCCATGTAGTGGCACCCTTCTTGACGCAGGGGGCTGGAGGGAGCACCAAGGCCTCCTCCACGAGCACCTACGGGAGGACCTTAGCCGGAGGCATGGCCTCGACAAGGACCTCAGCCACGGTCTCCTCCACCGAGGAAGGGTCCTCCTGAGGCACAGCGAGGGCGCCAGGAGGCAAATCGTCGGGGGAGCTCTCGACTTGCTCCCTGCCACGGACAACACCAACTTATCAAGGTGTGGATTAGGAAAACAGAAGAAAGAACTGGCGGAAGGGTTCCTTACTCTCCGTTGAAGCGCCACACTCTGGGCGGCGCCGACGTGAAGAAGGCGGCTCTACTGGGGGCTTCTCGGTCGCAACTCCGGAGGATGACGGGCCATCGTCTATCCGCGGCCTCTTCCCCAGGCGACGGTCGCTGAGCACTTTGCCGGTGTCCTCATCACTGCCCGGGTGCGACCGGCACGGGGAGTCCTCGCCATCGTCCTCCCCATTGGAAGACAGCACCAACCCGCGGTGCCTCCGCGTGGGGGATGTACAAGTCGCTACGGCCTGGGGAGAAGAGGGGCTCTCGGTGCTCTCCTCGACGGAATCCAGGGTGTATGGCTTATCCTTGCGCGACTCTGTCCCCTCAGCAAGAGGGCCCCACCGGTCGAAGGCCGGCATCATGCCCAGGATCGCCTCCCTATCCTCCGATGGAACATCACTGAGAGGAACCAAGCCGGGGGGAGCCCCGCCGGCAAGTCAAAGTGAAGGAGCACCCCGAGCGCCATGGACGTGGTGCGCATGCTGGCGAGCCGGTGGTCGAGGCGCATTGGGTCATTGGGACCTGAGAACGACCATAGGCACCTGTCGTGGCGCTGCAGGGGGCGAGACGCCTCTGCACCATCTCGGACACAAGCATCTCAAAGGTGAGGTCGTGGTCGTGAAGCGCGTGTACGAGCTCAATCAAAGGTTGAAGACTATTGCCGGAGAGATCCTCCGACAGCCATCCTGAGTAGCGTACGGGCGGGGATGAAGGAAACTCCAGAAGGTCGCAAACCTCCCTGGCCTCAACGTACATCCACATCGAGCGGGAGCTAGGGACCTAAGGGAGGATCTCCATCCGGGGGAAACGGCCCCCATACCAATCCCTAGGCGGAAGGAGAGGTTCCCAATGCCCGGCTCCGCCTGATCCTCTTGCCTCCACGGACTGTCGGGCTGCGGCGCAGGGAGCCGTTGTCCCCATGTTCAATCGGTCGTGGGGGTCGCGCACGAACCGTCCTGCCACACGCAGCACACCGGGCAGGCAGCGGTGGGCTCGCGGCTCCTCGTCTCCTACGCCCACGTGTCACCACGGGCCAGGGGGCTACTGTCGGGCCCTTGGATACCAGGGTATTCCGGACCGTCTGCTGCGGCCCGGCCCAATAGAAATTTCTTGAAGGTAACCAAGTGACCAGATCCTTGAGGGGGTCTGGCATTCCTTTCTCAGGTTCTCTAGAGCCCCTGACAGCGAGGTTTGGCGCACCCTCCTTTGGCTCTACCCCGCCACTTTGCTCCTCTCTAAGGGATTCACCTGCTAGAAGGGGGACAAGGCATGTGCGGCTGACGGCCGCATATCCGTGCGATGACAGAACCCGTGCAGGTGTGTAGGCGCGTTTTGTCCCCAGTTGCTATTCTGGTGTATAAAGGTTAGGGGGACAACTGCGGGTGCCAAAGGGGTTCCCGGAGATTACCCCTTTGGTGCAAGAAGACCGAGAACGTGCTACAAAGACAAAGGCGGCGTCACCGGGATCCCCCACCGTGACGCCATGGATGGTGGAGCCGTCCCCCAGCGACCAGGACTGCGCAGGAGACGCATGAGTACGGGACGCTACTCCCTTTGGCACTTTGTGGTAACCCTTTCCCGCCAAATGAGCGGGAAGGAGGTCCAAATGCTAGTATAAGAAGGGCACCACCGGCCCTTAGGCAAAAGGAGCTTAAACCATCATAGAGCCCAAGTATAGCATAAGCTCGCATTTGTTCTGTAACCACCGCAGTGCAGTCCATCAGACAAGCAGGAGTAGGGTTTTACGCCACACTGGTGGGCTGATCCTGGATAAACTCTCTGTGTCAACATTGTTGTCGTGCTCAAACTTCCCTCTCGAAGACTCCTCTGGAAGTGAAGGAATTGTGTTGAGTCCCCAGTGTTCGAACCTCTGAGAGCTATCCTGTCTAGAACAGACGAGCTCTCTCTCTCTAGCAGTCCTCGAAAGGCTCGGGCGAGGGCGGACGCTCTAGTTGTTGTCGGCCTTTCTACACGGAATTGTAATGTTCCAGTGGAAGTTGGCCCTCAAGAAGGCCACCAATTAAACAGAAGCCTCTTCCTCCTGTCAAGCTCGTGGGGGTCGCGGAAGTCATAGGGGCGATACCGGTGGAATCGCTCATTCCGCTCATGGCGGGCTGCATGGATAAGTTGTGGCTCCCTTGTTGTTTTGTTCATCTGCTGACTGTTCCAGAGAATCCTATTTCTAGTTGCGGATGGACGATTCTACTATATTTATTTACACACCATCACAGGTTCACGATTGTGCGGAGCTCTGGCTTGTCGGTAGCTAACCAGCTTGTGCAACTGCAACCGTGCCGGGGTAAACACGCATCCATCTGGTGCTAAGCTGATGTGATGATTTGCAGTAAACCTCGTAGCACTTTCTACAGTGGGGAAATATCTAATGCCACCACTCCGTGCACACACCACATGAACATTACTAGAAAATAATTGAGAAAGATATGTAGAACATACCATAATGATTAAGAAAAATATTTAGAAGATACTACTTGCTACAGTGGGGAAATATGTCATGACACCTCCGCTCCCGTCTAGTCGCCTCCTTCCCGCTCCCGTCCCGAATGAGAAAATGGAGGATTACATATTTGTTTTCATTTTAAATCTTATGATAAAGTTGCTTGCCACCACGGATGAGCTTTCACATGTTTTGCAAAAGAAAGATCTAAATATTGTGCATGCAATAGAATTAGTTAGTGATGTGAAAGATTGGATGGCCTCTATGAGATAGGGTGGTTGGGATGACTTGTTTGAGGAGGTCCAACACTTTTGCATGGAGAGGGGTATTCCAATTCCACATATGGATGAACAAATACCGGTTCAGGGTCGTTCCAGGCTTGATGGGATGACCTGCAATAACCTTCATTTTTACAAAGTTGATATCTTCTATGTTGCTATTGACAAGATATGTGTTAAGATGAATAATCGCTTTTGTGAAGCATCTATGGAGGTACTAGAGAGCTTCTCATGCCTTTGTCCGAAGAACTCTTTCGCAATGATTGATGTCGACAAGGTTGCCCGCTTATATTCAATCTATCGTGCGGATTTATCTAATGATTACCATGCAACCATAAGAGGACAACTTGAGAATTATGAACGGACAACGATGTCGCCTAGAGGGGGTGAATATGTGATTAAAACTTTTTCGGTTAAGGCTTGCTAAATGAGGAAATAAACTAGGTGTTTAAATTAACAAGCACACAAACTAAATATTCTAGGGTCAACTAGGTGCACCAACAACTTATGTTTAGCAAGACAAGTGACAAAGTGATAGTAAAATATATAACTTCAAACACGAAGGCTATCACAATGTAAATTGCATAAGTAAAAAAGCTCGGGTATAGAATAACCGAGACACGCGGAGACGATGATGTATTCTCGAGTTCCTCCCACAAGGGGAGTACGTCTCGTTGGAGGGGTGTGAGCTCGCCACAAGAGGCCTACTCAACGCCACAAAGGCCTCACCCTATTCTCCGATGAACCTCGCCACAAAGGTCTAGTTCAACTTCCACTATTGGCAATCTTTGATCGAGACACGCATCCACAACTTAATTGGAGGCTCTCGATGTCACCACAATCTTGGGGCACACATCCACAACTCAATTAGAGGATCCCAAGAACACCACGAGTCGTCTAGAGTCCAAGACCCAAGAGTAGCAAGCTCACAAACTTTCAACTTCCACGAATCCTCGTGGAGAGAGCAAACCGATGCAAATGGCAAGAGCACAAGTGCTCAAATCCTTCACTCTTAAATTCCTACAAAGCAACAAATGCTTATGGGGGAATAAGAGAGGAAGAACAATGGAGGAGAAACACCAAGAACTCCAAGATCAAGATCTACTAGGTTTCCCTCACTAAGAAGGAAGATGGATTGGTGGAAATGTAGATCTAGATCTCCTCTAACTTCTCCGTCAAAAATATGAAACAATCATAGCAGGGATTTGGAGAGGGGAAAGCTTTCCAAGGTCAAGAATGGTGGGGAGAGAGGAAAAATTGGGCTTAGGAATCTTAGGGACCAATGGGGAAGAAGAACCCCTTAAAATAGGTCCCTAAAAAACTAGCCGTTTGAGTGCTGAAAATGGGACCGGAATTTCCGGTTCAAACTTGAATCGGATATTCCGGTTGCTTGTTTTTCCTAAAATCTGGATTTCGACTTTGTTGACTTCTACCGTAATATCCGGTTGGAGCGAATAATCTGGTTTGAAATATCCGGCTCGCTTCTGTCCGAACGGGCTCCAGAACCGGATATTCCGGTTGGTATGGAATAATCTGGTTGGAAATTTCCGGTTGACTTCTGTGCCGAAAACCTCTAGTCCTTAACGAAAAAACGAGCTCCTCGTCAGAACTGGATATTCCGGATAGGACCAAAATTTCTGGTTGCAAATTTCCGGTCAACTTCTGAATCATTGAGGCTGAACTAGAAACCTCATAACTTTTGCAAACGAACTCTGAATAAGGTAAATCCAATTGCGTTGGAAATATAAATAAAACCCAAGGAGAAGTTACCACACATGGAAGGTGTGGGAACATTCTCAAAGATGGACGAAATATTTTCACCACCGAAAACAAAACAAGTTTTTCTCACGAAATCCATTTTCGAGAAACCAAGGCTTTTCATGAAGATCACAACAAGCACTAAAACCCACGGAGACAAAAGCCAAATAAGAACCAAGAAAGATGATATGCCAAGTATGCAAAGGTTTTAGCTCTCCATAAAAAATCGATCAAGTTACTCACTTGAGAGCCCCTCTTGATAGTACGACTATCTATCCTATAACCCGGTCTCCCGAAGACACGAGACCGATAAAATAGAAAACCTATCAAGATCATACATTTGCCTTGATCATTCCAATTGAGCTAGATGATGACGATCTTGACTCTCTCTCAAGTTGGATCCTCTTTCTTGATCGTGCTTACTAGCACATTCTTCGCTTGATGAGGACTTGCAAGTTGCTCCCCTATACACAATTATGGGAGAGACTAGCTCCCCCATACACCATTACGGGAGAGACCCTTATCGGCAAATATTCACAAGTCCACAATCTCCAAAAGGGTGGCAAGCATCAAACATAGGATTTCTTCGAGATGCCTCACTTGAGCTTCCACGTCAAGCTTGATGAAGAACACCGATTGACGAAAACATAGACCATGGGCTAGGAAATCTTTCTTTTGATGCATGCCCATGGAAACATACTTAACCACACATAGAGATGCCACACACACATATCATGGGTTAGTTCACAAAGCTATATGGTCAAATGCTTACCATACCACGAGATACACAATCCCACTTGGTACATCTTGTAGCTTTGTGTGTTGATCACAAACTTTATCAACCTTGTATCTTTTCTTCATTCTTCATATGATGATGTCTTGAAGATAATAATGAAATACCATCTAATCATTTTCTTCAAGACACATACAATAAGCTCAACTCAAACCATGACCATTCTTCATATAAAACCTCGAATGTAACAGTGGTCATCATGAAAACTTCTAGAGTCCAACACAAAAACTCCAAACTTTTCTATGGACAAGATCTATAAGAATATCTCAATGCAAATATTGTTCCATTAGGATTGTCATTAATTACCAAAACCACATATGGGGGCTTCATGCGCTTTCAAATTACATTCACCATGTGAAAATCCATTGCTCGTTTTCTACTTGCACAAATCTTGAAAGTTTGGCTACAAAGATTGTTGAAATGGGGAAGCATTTGGTTTTCTCATTGGTATATAAGCTTATTGAGTTAGCCTTAATATTACCGGGGTCAACAACATCGGTTGAGAGGGAATTTTCGGCAATGAAGATCGTCAACTCCAAATTGTGTAACAAAATCAAGAATGAATGGTTTGATGAGTTGATGATATGTTACACCGAGCGGGGGATATTTAAACAATTTTATAGTGGTGCTATTGCTCAACGGTTTCAAGCCATGAACAAGAGAAGGAAACATTTACCTCATAAGACTAGGGCTAATTAACACATCATTGGTACTGTATCTAGGTATATTTCGTTACCTCGTGAATCGATATGAATATATTTTGAATGTATGGTTATTTGATTTACTAATCTGTCTTTCTTTCTTACCTTGTAGAGTCTCTTTAGAATGTGCCGTAGACCGCCAGAGTTTCATTAGTCTTTTGGGATTTCTACCATATCTAATATTAGCGTATATGTGAGCTTTTGACTGTGTTGTGAACTTATGAATCATTCGAATATGTTGTGAACTTGTTAACATTTGAATGTGTGTGAACATCTAATATATTGTATTCATGTTAAAACAATTGTGAAAACAACTTTGCTTTACGTAATGCTTATATTTGCCCAAAAACAAATAGTTGCTTTGTGGCGCGCCCAGCCTTCGACAAATTCCTGGATCCGCCACTGTTTGCAAAATTAAACATCAGCCGATACCACGTCTAGTGCGTTGAGTATCTCTCCCATTTGTCTTGCACAAATCTGTATATATACGGACATAAACTATTCCGTGTTGTTGTGATCCGGGATCTGTGCATGTGAGCCGCCACAACACGTGGAAGACGAGTATAGTAAAGGGAAAAGTAAGACGGGAGAATGATAAGAGGAGGCGGAGAGGGAGAAGACACCGGTGAGAAGCGTGAAGAATACTGAGATGAAGGAGGAGAGGATAGTGTCAGTGTAGATGGCTCTAGAGTAACATGATGAGAAGGAGTAGAAGAAATAGGAGGAACCAATGGAGGAGAATCAGGAAGAGTAAGAAAAGAGAGATCCTCCATAGTGGAGGTTGAGGAGGTCGATCACGGATAGAAAGGTCGAGACTCATCAAAAGTCACATCCCAGGAAATACGCGTCCGACGAGCCACAAGATCTCAACAACGATATACCTTATGCTCATCACTATATCCGAGAAAAGGACACTCAACAGACTGAGTAGTTAGTTTGGTGCGTTCACGAGGAGCGGGGAGAACGTAGCAAACACTGCCAAACAAACGCAGCATAGAATAATCAGGAGAATGGTCATAAAGTCACTCAAGAGGAATAGCACCCTGAAGGACGGCATAAGGCTGGATATTAATGAGATAAGACGAGGTAGAGAGAGCCTCAGCCCAAAAATGAGGCGGGAGAGAAGAAGAGATCATCATCGCACGAGTAGTCTAAAAAATATGACGATGCTTACACTCAGCAACGCCATTCTGAGCATGTGCACCGGGAGCGAGAGTGCCCTGCTCAGCAAGAAAATCACGTAGATATTTGGAGATATACTCATCAGCAGAATCAGCACGGAACACACAAATAGGTGTAGATGAAGGGAATATGCCCGAGATGCAATAATAAAGTGGTTATTATCTTATTCTTTGTTTATGATAAATGTTTATTTATCATGCTAGAATTGTATTAACCGGAAATGTTGATACATGTGTGTCTAATAAACAAACAAGAGTTCCTAGTAACACCTCTTGTTTAACTAGCTCGTTGATTAACTGATGATCAAGGTTTCCTGATCATGAACATTGGATGTTGTTAATAACGGGGTCATATCATTGGTAGAATGATGTGATGAACATAGACCCAAAGTGAATATAGCAATGCGATCAATTCGTTAAGTTTACATTGCTATATCAAACATACGAAGTAACTCTAATCCTTAAACCACGAGATCATGTCAATCGCTAACACCGAAAGAGTGACTTGATGTCATCAAACGTCACACCGTAACAGGGTGACTATAAAGGTGTCGTTGGGTATTGGAAAGTATTAGTTGAGGCTCATGGATAAGGAGTGGGATTTGTCCATCCAAATGACGGAGAGATATACTCTGGGCCCTCTCGGTGATATTACATCGACACTGCTTGCAAGCATGTGACTAGGTCACAGGGATGTCATATCACAGAACGAGTAAAAGAGTACTTGTCAGTAACAAGATTGAACTAGGTATGGTTGACACCAATGATTGTATCTTGGACAAGTAAAATATCGCGAGACAAAGGGAATTGGTTACGACGTTTATGGTTCACATGATCACTAGATTCATCGTTGAATGTGTAGGAGTCATTACGGATCTCCAGGTCTCGCTGTTCACTATTGATCGGAGAGGTGTCTCGATCATGTCTACATTATTCACGAACCGTAGGGTGACACACCTAAGGTTTGATGACGCGATTGAGTGGATACGGAATACCATAGAAAAGTTTGGACAACACCGAAATTGTTTCGGAAAATATTGAAATAGTCACCGGAATTTTTTCAGGGAATATTGAAATAGTTCAAGGTGGTATATTTTAATGTTTGATTAGCAAATAGTTCAAGGGGTTAAGTGTTAATGTTTGTTAAAAGGATTAACAGATATTAAAATAAAGAAATGAAATTGTTTTATTTATTTATTAAAGAAAACCCTTGGAATTTTTAGTGGGAATTGATGAGAGAATGAGTGGGTGGCATGATGAGGGGAGAGGTGGAGGCACCAAAATTTCGTGGCTGACTCCCCCTCCTATATAAAGAGGGGTTAGACCTCCCTCTCCACACACAACTTGGTTTCATATATGTCTCCCTCCTCCCGCTGCTCCACCTCTTGGTCATCCGCTTGGCGAAGTCATGGCTGTCTAATTTCTCCACCACACCACGTCGTCGTGTTGTTGGAGTTTCCAGTGGATCCTCTACTTCCGCTACCCCGCTGGATCGAGGGAACGGAGGTCGTCATCAAGCTGTACGTGTGACCGAGTGCGGAAGCGCTGCCGGATTGCAGCGCTCTTCTTCGCGATCATGAGATTGATGTGAGTTCAACTACATCATCAACGAGATTCGATTTCATAACGCTTTGTGTCTTCGAGGGTAGACATAGACAAAAACGGCGTAGAGCCGCGAGGCGATGGAGACGAAGTAGATCGGCCAAACGTACACACAGAGGGCTTGATGAAGAGCGACTTGCGAATGCCATCGAAGGAGGCGTTGAAACAGGCAACAAAAACCGCGGAGGAGCGCCAAGTAGTGAAGGATCATCACATCACAGGACGGGAACATTCTTTTAGTCAACGCATGAACGTAAACAGAGAAATCAAACCCCCGAAGCGTTCACAGGCACGCACGACCAAACAACACCTCGCAGCGGGCCGAGATGCAGAGGCGGCGCGGAGACAGGAGGCGGACGTGGGCCGGCAGCCGGGACTGGGGCGGCCGAACTGAGCAGAGTTGACGGCGGCCGGGCAGAACGGACGACAGCCAGGCAGAGATGGCGGCCGGAGATGCGGCGGAGTTGTACTGGCGGCCGGACTGCAACGGCGGGCAACGTCCTGGGAACCGGCTGCGGCCTGGGGACGAAGACCAGGGCGGCCGAGTCAGAGGCGGAGGGACGACGGCCGCAGACGTGGTCCTGGACAGTGACGACGGTTTTCAGCGAGCGGCCTGAACGGAGGACTGGAGACGCGGGCCGGCTCTGTTCTGCAGACTGGGACGCGGAACGTGGAGACGCGGGGAGGTTGCAGCCTGGAGAGAGATTGGGGAGGTTGCAGCCTCCAGAGAGATGGATCGAATGCAGCCTGGAGAGAGATTTATCGATTTTTTTTTTTTTTGAGAGAGAGATTGATCGATCTCTGTACGTGGAGAAGGGAAAAGATGGCACGAGTTGCGGCGTGCGTGCGTGGGAAGTAGAAAAAACCTTGTCTCCTAACATGTTAGGAATAGATAAATATGCAATTTGTATTTCATGGGGCTAAAACGCCACAATATATATACATATACATGTGTGGCAAATATGCAAAAAACACAAACTAATACTCCCTCCGATCCATATTAATAGGTGTTGAAGTGGATGTATCTAGCAATAAAACATGTCTAAATACATCCACTTCACCGCCTATTAATATGGATCGGAGGGAGTAGGAGATCTAGTACAAATACACTAATCTCTCTAACGGTTGTGCGGAGCTCTGGCTTGCCGGCGGCTAAGCAGCTTGTGCAACTGCAACCGTGCCGGGGTAAACACACAGCCATCAAGTGCTAAACTGATGTGACGATTTGCAGTAAACCTCGTGGCACTTGCTACAGTGGGGAAATATCTAATGCCACCATGCCACCACTCTGTGCACACACCACATGAACATTGCTAAAAAATAATTGAGAAAGATATGTAGAAGATACCATAATGATTAAGAAAAATATGCAGAAGATACCACTTGCTACGGTGGGGAAATATCTAATGCCAACCTCCGCTCTCGTCTAGTCGCCTCCTTCCGGTTCCCGTCCCGGATGAGAAAATGGAGGATTCCATATTTGTTTTCATTTTAAAATCTTTCATTTATACAAAGTTGAGATCTTCTGGGTGCGTTTGGTTGTACTCCCTCCGTTCCATATTAGATGACTCTCGAACAGATGTATCTAGCACTAAAATATGTCTAGATACAACTATATGAGAGTCATCTAATATGGAAGTATTGCTTACCTAGGCTATAGCTTCGCTAGCCCAGCTTGCTCAGCTAGGTAAAGTCGGCCTTGCCTCGTCCAAGCGTTTGGTTGATTGCTTTTGCTGGCAAGGGTGAGGCGCATTTTTTTATGGAATTGCTAGCTACGGTAACTTTCAATCAGTTCAGATGTATGTCTTCGGTTGCTAGCAGCGTATATGATTAGCAGATCTGGAACTCGTTTTAACTGCTTGGTATAATGATGTCTTATTCAGGATATTGTCAAAAAAAAATGTCTGATTCAGGATTTGTAGTGTGGAAAGCAGACTATGGAGGCATGGGAGGTCGCAGCGAACTGCGAACAGAAATGTTGCGACTTGTTGCGGGCTGGTTCTTCCGACCTTGGGACTTCCGTGAACTTTTTCCGTGTGACCAAAGTTTGCCGTCGAGAGCTAGCCGATTCGGTTCTCCCGATTGAGCAAGAAAATTCTGACCTAGCGAGGCTAGCTTGCCCCAAAAGAGATATTTTCTTACTGTACGAAACGTCTAGCCTTGCGCAGCCAAGCTATAACTGATTTTGCTGAGAAACCAAACGCACCCTCTATGTTGTCATTGACAAGATTTGTGTTAAGATGGATCATCGCATTTGTGAAGCACCTATGGAGGTACTAGAGAGCTTCTCATGCCTTTGTCCGAAGAACTCTTTCACAATGTTTGATGTGGACAAAGTTGCCCGCTTATCTTCAATCTATCATGCGGATTTCTTTAATGATTACTATACAACCATAAGAGGACAACTTGAGAATTATATTCACCATGTTAAAATCCATTGCTTGTTTTCTACTTGCAGAAATCTTGAAAGTTTGGCTACAAAGATGGTTGAAACAGGGAATCATTTGGTTTTCTCATTGGTATATAAGCTTATTGAGTTAGCCTTAATATTACCAGGGTCAACCACATCGGTTGAGAGGGAATTTTCGGCAATGAAGATCGTCAAGTCCAAATTGCGTAACAAAATCAAGAATGAATGGTTTGATGACTTGATGATATGTTACGCCGAGCGGGAGATATTTAAACAATTTTAAAGTGGTGCTATTGCTCAACGGTTTCAAGCCATGAATAAGAGAAGGAAACATTTACCTCATAAGACTAGGGCTAATTAGCACATCAGTGGTACTATATCTAGGTATATTTCGTTACCTCATGAATCGATATGAATATATTTTGAATGTATGGTTATTTGATTTACTAATCCATCTCTCTTTCTTACCTTGTAGAGTCTCTTTAGAATGTGTCGTCGACCGCCGGAGTTTTATTAGTCTTTTGGGGTTTCTACCATATCTAATATTAGCGTATATATGCGCTTTTGACTGTGTTTGAACTTATGAATCGTTCGAATATGTTGTGAACTTGTTAACATTTGAATGTGTTGTGAACATCTAATATATTGTATTCATGTTTTCATGTTAAAACTATTGTGAAAACAACATTTTCTTTATGTAATGCTTATATTTGTCCCCAAAGAATAGTTGATTTGTGGCGCGTCCAGAATTCGACAAATTCCTTCCGCGAGTGTTTGCAAATATATTCATCAGCCGATACCACCCCTAGTGCGTTGAGTATCTCTCCCATTTGTCTTGCACAAATCTGTATATATACGGACATAAACTATTCCGTGCTGTTGTGATCTGGGATCTGTGCATGTGAGCCGCCACAATGACCCAAAATCAAAGCCATTCAGAGTCGAAAATGATTTTCTCCCATTCATATTAGGCATGACTTAAATCCGTACCGAGGGTTCAAGATTTAAGTTGCTTGCGCAACCAGCTGACCAGGTTCTATGGTATTTATAAATTTTGATCCAAACTAATATTATCTGTAGTTCTGTAATCAACCCTGAAAGGCCTCCTGTTTTTTCTTCCTAATGCTCTCTGAACTTTTCCATTTTCAGGGGGTCTTGCCTTGTTCCAAAACCTGGGTGGGTCTTGTCAGTTTGGCACTGGGCTGGAGTAGATCCTTTTCAACGATATTTTCTGGTCTGGCCCAAGAAAGAATGAGCGCCACTATATCTGTTTATACACTCGTTGTGCGGAGGTCTGGCTTGCCGGCGGCTAAGCAGCTTGTGCAACTGCAACCGTGCGGCGGTAAACACACATGCAAGTGCTAAGCTGATCTGAGGCTGGTGCCAATGCACCGCCCACTATTCACGGGCTATAGCCCCCGCCACGTCACCTTCTCTCACCACTATCACCCCACTCTCACGGGCACGGTGCCAGTGCACGGGCTATAGCCCGGGCTGTAAGATTCTCTCTCTGCCACATCAGCTTTTCTCTCTCCTCCACGTCAACACATATTTTGAAGATTAAAAACATTGCAAATAATAGAAGAAATTATTTATTCAACTAATTGTACCGATTACATAATAATAAATAAAAATTACATAAAAAATGAGAAAATTACATAATCTAGTTTTGATGAGCCCACACATGCTCAATCAAATCCCCCTGGAGCTGTGTATACATCGGCGAGTCCTGCATTTCGTTGTCCATCTGAATCCTTGCTGCTAGGCTTGGTGGTGCATTGGTATGTATTGGAGGCCCGACGTTGCTCGCAACTGTCTCATAGGTGTTCTCCAAATTGGTACCACGCTCATCGTCGATGATCATGTTGTGCAGAATGACACATGCACGCACGATCAACCCAAGAGTGCGCATGGAGTAGGAGCGTCCGGGAACTGCTAAAATGTTGAATCTAGACTTCAACACTCCAAATGCACACTCCACATCTTTGCGCCAACACGATTGAGCAGCAGTGAAGACACGTTGCTTGTCACTTTGTGGAAGAGTAACACCCTTCATGAACACCGGCCAGGAGGGGTAGATGCCGTCGGCAAGGTAGTAACCCCAGTTGTACTGGTGTCCATTCACCGTGAAGTTCACTGTGGGTGCTTCTCCTCTAAGCACTTCCGTGAACAATGGGGACTGATTGAGCACATTGATGTCGTTGTTGGACCCGGCGACTCCAAAAAAAGCATGCCAGATCCAACGATCATACGACGCAACGGCTTCTAAGATTACGGTAGGGTGTTTGATGTCTCCCCTTGTGAACTGACCGGCATGCGCAACTGGGCAGTTCCTCCACTGCCAATGCATGCAATCTATGCTCCCTAGCATGCCCGGAAAGCCGCGCTCCTCGGCTTTCGCTAACAGACGCTGAGTATCCTCGACGTTAGGTCGACGGCAAAACTCTTCACCGTAACAGTCGATGATGCCCTCACAGAATCGATCTAGACATGGCGTCGAGAGGGTGGAAATGAAGAGTAGAGAGGATGAAATTGGTGTGGAATGAGTGCAGCATATGGGGGGGTATTTATAGGAGGGATCAGCTCCAAATTTCAATTTTTTCGAATTTTTTTTCATTTTTTTTGGACAGCAACGGATACCCCCAACGGCTAGCTGACGTGGCACGTCAGCTAGCCGTTGGCCCCAACGGCTCCTGGCCTACCGCCCCGCCCTACCGCCCCACGCCGCCATCCCACCGCCCCACCCTCTCTCCCTCTCGCCCCTCCCTACCGTCCCGGCCCCTCCCTACCGCCCCGCCAACCCGGGCGGCAAGCCGGGCGGCAGGGGCTCTAGCCCGGGCGGCAGCCCCACCGCCCGCCGCCGCCAATCGCCCCCCGCTACCGCCCCCTATCGCCCGCCTCCGGGCGGTAGGGGCTCTACCGCCTCCTCCTAAAGCCCCCATTGGCACCAGCCTGATGATTTGCAGTAAACGTTTTTGGCACTTGCCACAGTGGTGAAATATCTAATGCCACCACTCCGTGCAGAAAAGGAAGTTACATGCAACCAAACAAAGTGCATCTCTGTTCCGTGTAATGCGATCGATGCAAAGCAACAAATCTACGTACAAAACCAGATCTTAAAAAAGTGCAACCTAACGAACACACCCTAAACAGCTTGTGCAACTGTTAACCGTGCCGGGATTTTTTGACTTGTACAACCGTGACAGGCTGAAGTAAACACAGGTAAGTGCCACAGGGTTTCCTGCAAATCATCGGATCAGCTTAGCACTTGGCTATGATTTGCAGTAAACGTACTGGCACTTGCTACAGTGGGGAAATATCTAATGCCACCACTCCGTGCACACACCACATGAACAATACTAGAAAACAATTAAGAAAGATACCACAATGATGTACTCCTGATTAGGTTGTCTAAACAACTGAATCGGATCCTAAAACCGAAGGAATTAAATAATCCACATGTAAAATCAGTGAACTTAATACCCGCGAAAAAAAACCCAGTGAACTTTTTTTTTGATGCAAAAAAAGAAGTGAACTTAAAAAGGGAGGAGGGAGTGACTTCCTTTTTTCACTACTACGATGTGACCTGCTGTTTCAAGAGTACAGTACAAAGCAGGCAACATTTGTTCCGTTGGCCACACATCCAGCTCACACCACGCGCACAAGTTCGTGAAACCAACCAGCTGGGCTGTGGAGTTATTCCCTGGAACCGAACACCGCGTAGAGGAGCTGGGCATCAAGCTCGATCGTAGTACGACATGCTCCACCGAGAGGCATGTGGGTGCGTGTGGTAGCTAGCTAGGCTGCTGCCCGGCCACGGACGAACAAAGTTGAGTGTACTTTGAAATGATTGGCTGGCCCAGCCAAGTGTTCTGTTTAGGAACTAATCCATGCATGCTTTTCCATAGTTAGGGAGACTGCGCCAAATCTGTGGCGTGCGGCCAGGGCCGGTCCTGAGGGGGGGCGAGAGGGGCGGCCGCCCCGGGCCCAAAAAAATTGGGGGCCCATTTCATGTATGTCTTAGTAGGCTTATTTTATGTGTATGCAAAGAGAGAAAATATAGCTTAATAGGTTGGTTGCTCGTAGCTTTTCCTGTGAATGCATCAATTAATAGCTTAACAAGGCCATCCCAGGTAATTCAAAAACTCTTTGCGAGCAATTGGTCCTGAAGGCTGGCTCGTACCTACTTCTATTCGGAGAGCCAGGGAGCATGGCTGGCTAGGCCAATAGGTGATCGACTCGAGACCATGTGTTTGTCGCCTAAATATAAGGATTTAGGATCGTATCACATCAACCATCAACGTGTCTGGTTTCCGCCGTCGCTCGTTCGCCACAACTTAGTTGATTTTGTGATTCATCGTCATTCCGAAGTACATTTGGATTTTCAATGAGTTCAACAAATTTGAAGTCAATGGATGGTTCTCAAATTGAAGACAATTTCACTACATTTGCAAATACTTTCTCTTTAGATAATTAATGTGTTATCGAGTAAAATGATCAAATTACGTCGTTGATGACTTTGCATCCAGAAATGTAAGGAGAAAAATTTAGAGTATACCGAAGTTGTTTTTTTTTCGCGAGAGGTTTCCACGTAAAAAAATGCGTCTCATTTTTCTTATTTGATTTCTATTTCGTAAATATATCTATATATATCTCTACTTTTACTAAGCGGCCCAAATTTTCACCTCGCCCCGGGCCCCCGAAATCTCAGGACCGGCCCTGCGTGCGGCGCCGCCAAACTAAAGCCTCGGAGATGCCACCATTTGGAAGCATGGAATGGAACCTCGCCTTTCTTCCTAGGTGTAGTCTTTACCGGCCACTCTGGTAACTAACTCGGTCCGCTGCCTTTGTGTGACTTCACGGAGAAGGTGAGCGATGGACCGCCCAGCTGTTGCATGCTGAAAGCTAAAGCAAAGGCGGCCCTCCATGATATATTCCCTCCACACCCAGGCATCCGGGGTTTTTCCCCTGTTCGATACGTCTCTGGATTGCGACGACGAACACCTGGGGTTGCCCTTTCGAAGGCCAAACAGTATGATATATATGTGCCTGTGAATTCCTCCTCCGTGGTCTTTTTTTTCCCTGAACCGTGGCAAAAGATCTGCTCCGACTCCGTGACCAATGCTACTCCCTCCGGTCCGCTTTAACTGTGGCAGAGACGGTACTAGCTTAGTAGAAAACTTGTTCAGAACTTGCAACATTAATTTCGGATCAGAGGGAGTAGTGTTAGTGTGATCCAGTCATTCTAGGGGAGTAGGGGTACACTTTTTTTTGACTTAAGTTCATGTGAATGCGAAATGATGGATGATACCGTATTGCAGATGGACTTGTTTTCGCATGTTTGTATGTACTAGTTGCCATGTACGTGCAACGCACGTCCTTACAATTAAATCAGACAATTTACACATAATAAACGACCATACGAGAGTCTACTTGAACTATTTCTCTGGTGCAAATTAATACTCTAGACTCAACCTCATGGATTCTCGGAAGTACCCAGTGCGGGAGGAGGCCGAGTGTGGAGACGGAAGAACCTCGGATTGCAGGCCCAACTATTTTTGTAAATAAATAAAAAATGACAATCTTAACAAAGAGGGGCACAACAACCAGCCCCAGACGCACTAGTGATGCTAGCTTACGGTCACCCGTGGGCATGGTCAAAATTCCGATAGTCCACGGGTGCCTTTCTTGTCGGAACGGAGTAGGACTAAAAGAGAACGCCGTCGCCGCTAGTTTGGGAGTATTTTTCTTCTCCGGCGACGGTAGGTCTCCCCAGCCCCACGTTAAGTTACTTCCGAGCCTACGTCGGCGGCGCCGCCACCTCCGGCTCGGTCCATCCTCGCCGTCGCCGGCCATGGCATCACCGTCTCCGGCTCACTGGCGGTAGACGGTCTCCGCTTTCCAACACCGGTGACATGGCCCCGTCTCTCTATCTCTTTCGATGGGGAAGGAAGCGAACAAAGATGTGATAGGAGTTGAGATACGATCGGGAAGGAGAAGGATAAGATGTGGTCGTGGTGGGGTCCATGGGTGAGCGCATGTGACAATCGATCGTGGATACTGTCACCCCGTAAGGAGTCGTTTCGACCACCACGGACCAAGGCCAACCACGACCTTATTTCTGAAAAACTACTCAACAATTACCATGATGCTTAGCAAGAAAAATACAATTACCATGATGCACCTTATATTAGAGAAAAATGAACTACATAGAGTCCACTTAAATTTAAGAAGACAGGTCATGCCTGAACAACAACACACTTCTGTACTCAAAATTGATACATTCCTTATATATCTATGGATTCGTTGTAATATGAGCATCACTGTCCCTGCAAGATTAATAAATTTTGCATCTCAAACCCGAATACATACATGTGGACATGTGCTAGATCTAGGAACAATCAAATCCTTCCACAATCAACTGCACTTTTTTGATACCATTGCCATTGCCAGATAACAGTAAACAAATTGATTTTTATTCATAATAAATTGGTCCAATGAACATACTGGTAGATATTGAGGTCACCTCGGTATGGACAATGGATATTAGCATATATGCCACTTCCTCCCGCGATAACTGTTGTTGGTGGACGTATTTTGTGCTCGTGGTGGTACTGCAGGTTAGCAGGTTGGGCCAGGCGACGATGGTCAGCTCCACTCCGGCATCCTACCTCGTCCTCGACCTCTAACCTTGGCCGTCCTCGCCTCCTTGTTGTGTCTCACGCCAGACCGGCCGCCGTCGTTCCTCGGCCTGTTTTATCTTCCCGAGTTCGTGCCTGCTGTTGTCGCTGCTACTCTGCTCTGCTGGTAGAGCGTCCCTGCTAGTGCTCCGATGTCCCTGCTACCTCTCCTTGCAGCCCACCACTTGTCATCATCGTTGATCACCATCCAAAGCGGGACACGGAAGAGGCAAATCAGATCATAAAAATTATTAAGTGAACAAGCAAAACGGCTCCTCCTTGAGCTTTGCCTCGAGAGCAGTCTCCGTCTCAACTCTAAATGATGGCCGTGGTCATCGGAATTAGATGACCGTGGAGGCGCACGCCGGAGCCGTAGGGAGCTGAGCAGCGGCGCTCAGACTTGCGCAGCTCGTGATGAGGCGAGGCTTGCAGGTGCTCGTGCGGGGTCGGAAGGGCGCGTCGTGCAGGTCGGATGGGCGTCGGTGCGCAGGTCGGCTCGGGCTGAGGCGAGGCGAGCAGGAGCTCGTGCCGGGGTCGGAAGAGCGCGTCGGTGCGCATGTCGGACTGGCACGGAAGTGTACGGAGTAGAGGTGTTGTAGGGCGAGGAGGACGTCAGTGCGGTCGTGCGCCCTCGGCGTCGTGAAGCAGTAAGGACCATAGAGGCACCCCCGATGCGGAGAGACGGTAGAGGCAGCACGGGCAGGAGGTTGTTGAGGTGGAACCCGTCCTTTGAACGAATATGCATGTCATTTACCAAAAAGGGTAAAGAAAACACACATATCTTTAGTGGGCCGATGATCCTGACCCGTCTCTGAGGACAAGTGCTCCTTGTTGCTATTATTCCCTGATAAGGCACCATATTCAGTACGCTATCGATCACGGCCTAATTATCGTGTACACTAGTCCTTTGCTTTGCTTTGCTTTTACATGCCAGGAAGGGAAATAAAGTGTAAAAAGTGGGCATATTTTTCTTGATAAATCTATAAAAAAATACCTAAAAAAAAGGTATCCACAGCCCGTGTTGCCTCGTACACAGGCAACCCGGTTCACCAGAAACCACAAGAATATTTCAAGGAGCTTAGCACTGGACCAACTCACAGTCACACTCATATATTTACCTCGCGTCAGCGTCTAAATAGTTCGAAGAGGAACCGGGCCTGCTCCTTTGTTTGCTTGCTTGGAACGACTGGTAGCGCGAAGACGAAACGGTCACTAGATCTTCGCTTGTTAAACTCGAGTCACGGCCCTGCTTCGCTTTGATTGGAAGAACTCGTTCCCGCGGACGCACGCGGCGCGGATTTGTCAAAACAAATTCAATCTCCGGGGAAGACTTGACCGGACGCCAGGCTCCGTCGCGTTGCGTAGGGCCGGCGGGAGAGGTCGATCGGGTCCGGGGAATACGTGGGAGCATGCGCATCTTTTGCTCCGAATTGCGGGGTCAATGTTCTTTTCCTTTTTGGAACTGCTACAACTGCACGGCCAGGTCGTTTTCAGATGTTGAGCCCTCGGTCGCTCGCTTGCTTTGCCGGAAGAGGAGGCGGAGGTAAACAAACAAACGGTGTCGGCGGTGTCACACCGGCGGCGACGCCCGACAGAGCCGTTGGTGCCACTGGGCGGTGCTGCACGCGCCTTTAAAAACGGCTGCTCGTCTCGTCTCGTCTCGCCTCGCCAGCGTCACGTCCGGGATGGTGTTCGTTATTATGGTGGCCAGACGCGTCATTGGTTGGCACCAACGCGCTTCCACCCCATCCAGATCCCGCGCCCATTTTAAATACGCACTGCCACCGCTGCTTCACAATCACGCCATTATTCGCTGCCAGGTCCATCTACTCCTTCGAAAATCCGCGGACGCCCTTATATGATGCGGGACCAGAGCGCCGAGTAATACTACCCGGCTGCACGTAATCAAATCTTTTTTGGTACAGATTTGGTGGGACTGCTGGATTCATTTTCTATGTACTCCTGTGCCTTCCTTTAAACTGAATAGTAATATGTTCCGAGTGAGTAAAAATAAAAATAAATACAGAGTGCATAATACTATACTCCTACTAATAGTGAGTGGAACTTGAGGTCAGCTTGAGCAGAGTGGAACGCCGAATGTGCTTAATTCGAGATGCGCGAGGCTGAGGCACAAGGGCTCGCATTACTGTTGATGCTGACGATCCTGTTTCAAGCAAAGGAAGTAATCACGATGAAATTCCGGTGCTTCATTCACAGGGTATCTCTAGCCGAGTTTCTAAATTTTAACTCCTCAAACACATCCTTAAATTTGATGAGTTCAAAAAGAGGTGGACGTGACCGGAACCCCTAAATTTAACTCATGAAAATATTCTTTACACACAAACTCATTTAGGCCACACTTCACTAATTCGTAGAAACACATTTAGGGCACAAGACAGCGCTAACCAATCATCGCTAGCAACTTCTACACCAACATCCAGTTGACAACACGGAAATTTCAGAAAGCCTGCGCAAACATGATTAGTATCCTAAATTTAGGACAAAACCGCTCTAGTAAATCATAAAATGCAAGTGTTGCGCCGTCAGGCTCGGCTACCCGGGCTAGAGGGACCATAGGTCCGCCTATGAATGTATGCCTCTTTCGAGTACAAAATATTTCTACACCAATATCCAATAGATCTCTCTCAATCAATAAATCAATGTACGGCCTCTTTCAAGTACAAAGTGTTGTAGATTTTTATGTATAAAAACTATTTATCACACTTTGCTATCAAAACGAACAACAAAAACGTCCAAAAGAAAGGAAGATATATTTTGTCCTTCGCACACTTGAAGAAGACCCATCCAGGGTGTTTTTTGGGTCCTGAAGACCCGGTGTTGCACCTTCCGCCCGCAGTCGTTGCAATTTATCAGCGTGATATGCGAGCCGACGAATTGGGCTACAAAAGAGGAGCCCGCACCAACGACGGATGAAGACATGCCCAAGAGGAGGCAGAGCGAATAGAGGAGCTCAGGGTTGAAACGAGGTTCCCAACGAAATGTGTCTCCGTAATGGCCCTCCTCGTCAACGAGCTCGTTGCAGCGGTGGCGAACATATGTGGGGATTCGGGACACGGAAATTGACAACTAACGAATTGAAGGTGGGGCATGGCTGCGGGATATTGGCCGGAGTGCGGGGTGGTTGCGGGAGGCAAGGAACAAGGAGGATGCGTCGCCAGCATGGAAGCAACCGAGCGAAAGAGAGGGAATCTTTCGCTAAGAGTTTGGTTATGCTATTCAAACTTGAAGGGCTGGCGATGTTTTTTTTTCAATATTTTGAAGGGTTAAAATGTTTGAAGGCAGGTTCGGCTAAGAGTGGGCTTAACTCCTCGAAACGAAATCAGGAAGGCGCCGCGGGAAGAAAGGCGAAAAAAGGCCCACGACCCGCTTGCTCGCTTGCCCTCCTGCGAGCGACGGGCGAGTCTGCCTTCGCTTTCGCCTCTGACCCCCTCCTCCCCCCTCCCCTACCGTCGCCGCTGGTGCAGGCCACCAGGCCTCTCCCGCGTGGGGTTGGCGGCGGTCGGACGACCTTTCCCCCCACGAAAGAAGAGGCAGGACCCATGACGGCGGCGGTGCTTCCTTGGTTGGCGGCAGCTCGGCTCGGTCGCGTGTGCTCCCGCGACCGGGAGGTCTGTGTAGCCGGCGGCCGTTGTTGCGAGCCGAGGCTGCTCCCGGTCGGGTCCTTCCGGCACAAATTTGAGCCCTTTAGGGCCCATCTGGGTCTGGGAGGGGCCAAGGCAAGCGTGGTGGCGTCCCTCCGGTGGGAGACGAGTAGAGGTAGGAGCATGGGATGGCGGCGTCGACGGCGCCCCAGCTGTAGTGCGACAGCGGGACTTCATGGGCCCATTCGAGCTCGACCGGGCCTGTGAGGGCCTCGTTTGTCCGGCTATTGCATCCGGTCGGCTACCGCTTCCCGCGGTGGAGGCAGGTCCCTCCCGGGTGGCGTTGTCCCGCTGACCCGCTTCGATGTTTTTTTGCTTCGTGGTCCTACCGGCCTCGCGACGTGGACCTCTGTGAGATGGTGGTGATGATTGCAAGACCATGGTGATGTGCGCTGGTAGGTGGCAAGATTGGTAGAGCGTCCCGGAGTTTCCGCGTATGTGGATTTTTTTAGGTTGGGATAAATCCATGCTGTCTCGGCACCGACGCGGTTACACCTGCGGGTGTCGTATTCCTTCCTGAAGAGCGTTGGGCGTACCTCTCCTCCACCCCCAGTTGCGGACCGGGGAAACCCTAGGACGATATCGGGGGTATCCCTTGGAACAGTCCGGGCAGCGTCGTCGTCATCATCGCATCCCCTCTTGAGGTGTTGCTTGTTTCGAGGCACTCTAGGATGCTAGGAGCATGGTGGAATTCTTCGGAGGGCACAGCGGTTGAGAGTCATCTGCATTTTCGTCAAACCACCGGAGTCGATGTTATTTTTCTTTTTGTTTCTTTTGAGCATGATGTGTGTTGTTTTGCCCTAGCAATTGTTTTACAGTTGTATCGGTTGGTTGCTATATTAATATAGCAGGCGAAAGGTTGTTTCAAAGTAAAGCCTTTTGGGAGTTCGCCTAGAGACGTCCTTTCAACTTGAACATCTGTGCACAGCTATTCCAAGGGCCGCCAAAAGAATATATGTAGTACCTAAATAACAAATATGGCAGTATAATTCGGCCCGAGGTGCTGATAATAATATCACAATTAAGCGTGGATGCAGTCGGGTAATAATATCGCGATTATTTATTATATGGCCGGGTTTGGGCTGGCCGATACTTTCAATTGATTGTCCTATCTGGTTGCCGGATATGTAGACACCTTCTTTTTTTATGGACGATAGCCGGTAAATTTGCGGACACACTCGCGGTGCCCTAAGAGTGCTCCATTAGGACATCTCCTACGGGGCTGCCTACTTGGCCCGGACAGCCCCGTTTTGGGCAGCCCGGCCGAAAAGCAGGCCTCTATGGGGTTGCTCACCTCGCGGCCGCGTCCATTATTTGTCCGGGCCTGCTCAAATCCGGCCCAAATTTAGTCGGGATATGAGCGGTTGCGGACGCCGAGCGGACGCGCCCTCACCCGCGCGCGGCCGGATGGCCCACCCGTCAGCGACATGGCGACAGTTCGGTTGCCCCCTTCTGGCCTACTTAACCGCCACGCGTCCTGAACCCACGCCGCCCACCACTCACTCCCTCTCCCCCGTCCTTCTCTCTCCCGCCGGCTCTCTCCGCCACCGCCCCGCAGCAATGCCTCGCCGCTGGTGGCTGGGCGGCGGCAAACACGACAAGGAGGCGGGGTCCTCCCGCCGCCGCGCCCCCCCTCCACCCCCTCCTCCACAGGCCATCTCCGACGAGGAGCACGAGGACGAGGAAGCACTTGTGCGCCGCCACCCGTACCTCAGCAAGGATAGGTGCAAATGGTACTGGGACAACGCGATCCCAGTACCATGGCCGGACGTCCACCTCACGGACGGCTGGCATCTGAATCCCGAGAGGATTCCGGTGTCGCCTGTCCCCAGGGTCGGGCTCGAGAGGGAGAACGAAATCCTTCGCCGCCGCGAGGAGCTCCCCGAGGACCTGCGGATGCACCCGGTCTTCGCCCTCGACTCGCCGTAATGGGACACCTGGTTCCAGGACGTGCACGACGCCCGCAGGCGCCGCTACTTCGGTGCACGCGCGGCCCTTGGCCCCCCAGCACCCGCCAACGGACATGCGGTGCCGCGCCCGTCGAGAAACTCCGGGGACTCTGCGCATTGGCAGCCCCGTCGTCAATGAGGAGGAGGACGTCCCCGACGACGTCATGCAGTGGGAGGGCCTTGGCATGGCCCTCCACGACTCGGCCATGGAGGCCAAGGCGCGCCAGGAGGAGGAGCGCGAGATGGCCGCGACTCTGCCTGCCGTGGAAGCGGCACAGCAAGCCCTGGCGCGGGCGGCGGCGTTCCGGGAGGACAGAGCGGCCAGGGAGGCGGCGGCTCTCGCGGCGGAGGAGGCCAAGGTCGCGACCCAGGAGGCAGAGGAGGAGCACGTGCTGGCGATGCGCCTCTACCCGGAGTGGTTCCAGCCACTCGTGGGCATGACCTGGAGGTGGGAAGGGTCGCGGCCAGCGCTGCCGGAGGCACCACCGGCCTCCGTCCAGCCGGACACGCCGCCGAGCCCCACTGGCCTGCCGGACCACCTCTTCCAGGAGGACGTCATCCTCTCCGACGAGGACGACAAGTAGTTCCGGCGATTGGCTGGCCCTAGTTAGGGTTAAGTCTTTTTTTTTCTTTTGCATGTACCGGCCGTTTGTGGCCCCCCAAGTAAGCAGCCCTGTAGCGCGTGTTGCAATTTTTCCGTGTCCCCCCTCCCAGACGGATGCTCAAACAGACGGATTCGTCCGTGTTCTGTCCGGGTTTTGTGCAACCCTGTAGGAGATGCCTTTAGGAGGTGACGGAAAATAAATGGGTGTCCCGGAAGATGCTCTACTCTTCGGCACGAGGTGGTGGTAGTAAATATCACAACTGTGCGTGGACGCAGGCGCAATTCGCCTTGCATCTCATGTTCTGAGCTACCCACGATCGGCCACCAGGTCGCACGATCGGCAACTGATCAACCAACCGCTCTCTCCCGACTCCGTCGTCGGCGTCGCCTCATATATTACCGGCTCTGTCTTCCCCAGATCTCTTCCATTCACACACACTCGCAGACAAACCAGCACGCGCGCGCTCCCACCGCAGCAGCAGCGCAAAAGCGAGAGACGCTCCTCGCCATGGCGCCTCTCCTCCTGCTCTTCCTCATCGGCGGCCTCTGCGCCATCTTCACCCTCGCCTCCTCCTCTTCGCGGTCCGCCAAGAAGTGCTGCGACGGCGAGCAGGCCAAGAGCCACGTGGTGGAGCAAGAACAGCCGGCCAAGACGGAAGAAGCCGAGAAGAAGGCGCTGCCGGACAGCGAGGCGGACCTGGGGATCGTCTTCTCCACGTTCGACCACGACGGCGACGGCTTCATCACGGCTGGAGAGCTGGAGGAGTCGCTGAAGCGGCTCGGCATCGCCGTCTCCGCCGCGGAGGCAGCCGCCATGGTGGCGCGCGTCGACGCCAACAGCGACGGCCTCATCGACATCCACGAGTTCCGCGAGCTCTACGACTCCATCCCCAAGAAGCGGAAGAAGCAGATGCTCCCTCCCTCCGCCGACGGCTGCGGCGCGGAAGAGGAAGACGAGGAGGAGGAGGAGGAGATGGACCTGAAGGAGGCGTTCGACGTGTTCGACGGCAACAAGGACGGGCTCATCTCCGCCGAGGAGCTCGGCACCGTGCTCGGCTCGCTCGGCCTGCGCGGCCGCCCAGCCACCGCCGAGTGCCGCGACATGATACGCCTCGTCGACAAGGACGGCGACGGCATGGTCAACTTCGAGGAGTTCAAGCGCATGATGACCGTCGTCAAGGTGTAGCCGCCACCATCCTCCTCTTCTTCCTCCCCACCACAGATCACGCACACGGCCGCAACAAGAACCAGAATTTTTGTTCTTGGATCCCAAGAGAGACGACGACCGAAAGGTAGAAGGATCCACTAATCTATTAACACCGAGACCGCGTACGCCTGTTCATGGGAGATGTTTGGAAGCTAAATCAGCTTCTTGCTCTCTGTTTCCTCCTCCTCTGTTCTTCCTGATTAACAGTAAAAGTACTCCAGCACGGCTCATTTCGTTTCTTTCTCCCCCCCACCCCCTGTAGTCTAATTAATTCCCTGCTTTCTGACTGACAGTACTCTGTCAAGCATGCATGTAAATATTATTTCTTGGTCGGCTGATGAATGGAGATCTCAATGAATGAAAACTGTTCTGTAGGTGATGCCTGAAAATTGCCCAGAGTTTGCTATTCTTTTATGCGCCATTTTTTGTCCAGAGCTTTTTACCATGGACAGACGAAAGACAGAAAGTAGTAAGTTGCTATCTTTGTTGACAAGTCAAGAATTTTGTCAGCTTACTCTGCTCTATTTTTCATCTTGCTCTGTTAAATTTTGTTATCAACTATGACGAAAGACTGAGTTGTATGGACTTTTGTACCATGTATCTTGTTCTTGTTCCGGTGTGCTCCTTGGTTGAACAAATCAGTGTGCACGTATGGGAGGAGGGGGTCTTTGGCGTGCTACTTTTTACCTGGTCAGAGTCTCATGGAAGAACAGATTTACCGGGGCTAACTAAATAAGAAGAACCAAAGTGCGATAAAATTCAGAGCAGTAGACCCGTCCTTTGTTCTTTTCTGCAGATAGTTTTGACCCGTGAAAATCCCATACAAAAACGCTCTTTTGTGTGAAAACACGAACTGCTGATCAGCCTTTTCCTCCTCGTCATACTCTGAAATAAACTCACCACTACTCTCAGCAAAACTACTCTTGAAGCAACTATTTTCACCAGTCTGAAAAAACCCTCTTGGTACCAGTTTGAGACAGAGTAAACCTGAAGCTATTCCAAGAAAAACCGAAAAACTTTTTACATGATTGCTCACAAAGCTTCGCCTTGTCTCTTTCTGGGCTTGAAGGACCCGTTAAAACTGGCCCCAAAGTCAATGGATATGGAGCTAGTAGTACTTACTCCATAGATTTAAAAGCGGTTCAGATCTCTTTCTGTACTGGTTATTTTTCCAGATCATAGTAGTAACCTATGATGAGATCGGGCGATACTGTGCTAGTAACAGAGTCGATACTGTGCGGACACTAAGATTTTAAAGCAAGACCGAAGAGATTTACTTTTTTTTTTACAGTTGAGACCCCTGTAAATGTTTGTAAAATCCATGCTTGGATCTGGCTAGGGCCTGCGGTAATTTAATGCGTGGTTGACAAATGGGTCGGTGACGCAGACGCAGGTAGTATTTTGAGGCGTTGTACACCTGTCGATCTGGTTTCGGTGCAGAGCAGCCACTGGAGCTGCATGGGACTAGGCGTAGAAACAACAGATATCAGGAGGATTCGTGATGACATGGGCGCGTCAAAACCGAAGCCAGAGATGCGGATTCGAGACAGGTCGAATGTGGTTCTTCCATCGATCCCATCTCGTTCTCTCTGCGTTCGAGAGAAAATGATTGAAACAACCCTTTCTCCTCGACGTGCTAGGGGTGAGCGTGGCCTCGTAGACGACGGACTTGTCAACGTCAAAAAACGGAGGAGGATTAGCAGATTTCTCCTTTGTGGAAGAAAGTCATTTGTTGTCGAACTTTTTATTACTCCCTCCGTATCAAAATGTAACAAGTTTTACCATACACTAAAGCATGTCTAAATACATGTTATCTAGTAAACGCTAAAACATCTTATATTTTGATACGGAGGGAGTAAATTTAACTTAATATAGAGTGCATAGCTATTTAAGGACATATCTATACTCTTATAAATTAAAACCCCACTCTTATACATCCAAGCCAAATCCCTAAGTTCTCATCCTCTCCTCTCTTATACAACTTCCAGCGAGAACGATGACAGCTAGTCACGTAGACGGGCCGGAACTTGTCGCACGCTTGTACTGGGCTTCCTCTTACTTGGGCCGGCAGGTGGGCTTGGTGGTAGGTCGTTGACAATCTCCCCTCCTTGAGAACCAGCTTGTCCCCAAGCTGGCGCTGACGGAAAGTGTTGGCGTAGTGCTTCAACATCTTCCCATGTCGCCAAGGTGTCATCCATCCCTGTCCACTTGATGAGTACTTGCGAAACTACGGAAGAGCCTTTGCGACGCATGCGCCACTGGAGAATCTGGAATGGTACTCGCAAGGATGGCTCAGTCTTTGGAAGGTTAGCTTGTACCTGAACTTGAGGTCCAATTACTTTCTTTAGCTGGGACACATGAATGACAGGGTGAATACGACTTGACTCAGGGAGCTCCAGACGGTATGCAACTTGTCCTACACGAGCCAGTACGCGATTTGGTCCATAAAACTTGTAGGCAATGTAGGCCACCTTCTGGTTGGAACGCAGAGACACTGGATTTTGAATGTAGGGCTGGAGTTTAAGAAAGACCAGATCATTCACTGCAAATTCTCGAAAAGTATGTTTCTTATCAGCATGGCTTTTCATTTTCTGTTGCACCCTTAACAGTTGTTGCTGAAGTAGTTCTGTGATCAGTGTTCGTTCATCTAGCCAGCCTTGGAGGTCTGAAACTGTACAAGCATCATCAGGCATGATCCCAAAGTGACGAGGAGGATAATTGTAAAGCACTTCGAAGGGTGACTTGTTGAGAGCGGAATGCCAATTGGTATTATACCAGTATTCTGCCAAAGTGAGCCACTGCGCGGCTGCGCCCAACGTTGAGGACATGTTTGACCAAAACAGCGCCAGTGACTGATTCACACGCTCAGTAGTACAATCAGTCTGAGGATGATAGGAAGATATCATACGTAACTTCGTACCCGAGAGGCGGAACAATTCTTTCCAAAAGGCACTTGTGAAGATACGATCTCGATCAGAAACGATGGATAAGGTCATGCTATGAAGACGGAAAACAGTGTCAAAGAAGAGGTTTGCAATGGTGATAGCTGTGAATGGATGAGCTACTGGTATGAAATGAGCATATCTAGAGAATTTGTCCACTACCACCATAACTCCATCATATCGCCCAGATCTTGGATATCCTTGTACGAAATCCATAGAAACCATCTCTCAAGCGCGTCGAGGTACCAGTAATGGTTGAAGTAACCCAGGGTACCGTACTCTCTCTGGTTTAGCCTTCTGACAGATCATACACTCTTGTACTTCACGCCTAACAAATTGCTTAATCAATGGCTAGGCAAATAGATGCTTAATTCGACGGTATGTCACTGGGAAGTTTGAATTCCCTCCAGTGGGACTAGCATGGAAGGCGTGAGTAACCTTTTGCTGATGATTAGGATTAAATCCCAACCAGATGCGACCTTTGTGGCGTATGATCCCTTCCTTGAGAATGAAACCAGCAACCCCCTCAGGGTGTAATGCTAAACTGGCCAACTTCTTTTGTGCCTTCGGATCCTGTTGATAGACAGTAATAATATCATCTAACCACATGGGCTGGACAGATGAGATTGCCAATAGTGTATCACTGTTGTCAGGTCGGCCAGACGGGGCATCTGCAGCTGAATTTTCAGATCCCTTTCGATACACAATGGTATACTGAAGACCCAACATTTTGGTAAGAGCTTTATGCTGCCATGGTGTATGCAGGTTTTGGTTTGTTAAATGAGATAAGCTCCTGTGACCAGTGACAATACAGAATTCACCGTGTTGTAAATATGGTCGTCGTTGTTCAACAACAAGGAGAATTGCCAAATGCTCCTTTTCATATGTTGACAATCCACGTGTACAAGGTCCCAAAGCTTTGCTGACAAACGCAAGTGGATGACCATTCTGCAACAGGATAGCGCCAATACCAGAATCAAAAGCATCAGTTTCAGTCGAAAACGTTTTGGTGAAATCTGGCAGTGCCAGTACAGGAGAAGATATCAATCCAGACTCCAGTGCTTGAAAAGCTTCATTAGTAACAGCAGTCCAGACATATGGGACGCCTTTGCGCAGTAGATTTGTCAAGGGCTTTGCCAGAACTCCATAGTGTTTCACAAATTTTCTATAATATTCTGATAATCCCATAAAACTCTATAATTCCTTCACATTAACTGGAATAGGCCAATCACGCACAGTAGCTATTTTGGACTGATCTATGGAGACCCCACCAGCAGATATTATAAGCCCTAGATAAGCAATACTAGTCTGAGCAAAATCACACTTGGAAGGTTTAACCTGCCATTGATGATCTTGTAGCCTTTTGAGCACCAGAGACATATGGGTCACATGATCTTCATAACTGCGACTATACACCAATATATCGTCAAAGAAGACTAGCACAAACTTGCGCGGATAGTCAACTAATGTGGTATTCATGGCACTAAGGAATGTGGCAGGTGCTCCTCTGAGACCAAACGCCATAACATTGAATTCATACTAACCCTGATGGGTTTGAAAAGTTGTTTTATATTCTTTGCCTGGAGCTAAACGAATCTGGTGGTACCCTGCTCCCAAATCAAGCTTGGAAAACTAGCACACACCATCTAACTCATCCAGTAGCTCATTAATTATTGGAACAAGGTACTTACTTTTGATGGACGATGCATTGAGGTGGCGGTAGTCAACTACAATGCGCCAAGTATTATCATTCTTGCGCACCAGTATAATTGGTGATGAAAAGGCACTATTACTGATTTGAATCACACCACTAGCAAGCATCTATTTGATCTATTTCTCAATTTCTGACTTGAGTTGAGGAGTATATCTGTACGGCCTTTTATTGACTGGCTGAGCTCCAGGTATGAGAGGGATTGAATGGTCACGCAACCTTCTGGGTGGCAGCCCCACTGGTTCAGAGAATACAGTTGCAAATTCATCAAGTAGTTGCTGAACTTCTGGAGGATGTTGTACAGTAGGGTTCTCAACAGGTTGTATCAGAGATAATTCTACTACAGTGCATGCAAAATTCCCAAGTATCTGACTGTGTAATGTAATCATCTCTCCTTGATGATGGAAGGACATCCACTGCTCATTCCAACCAACATGCATAGGAATATGATGTGAAAGCCAGTCTAAACCCAAAATTCCATCGTAGACTCCCAGCGATAAGAATTTAAAATTGGTTTGAAATTCATTACTGTCACAAGTCCACACACAATCTGTCAAACCTTGATCACATTGTAACAGAGCACCGTCAGCAATTTTCACATTCAAATCTGCCTGGAGTGATTGGATGTTAGCAAGTACTGGAGCAAATTTGTTGTTCAGAAAGGAATGTGTGCTTCCGGAATCCACTAGCAACTGCACCTTTTGATTCTGGACAACTGCAGCTAACTGGAATGTGAGCGTACCGGGGTTACTCACGGTAGTGATGAAGGGAATATGCCCGAGAGGCAATAATAAAATGGTTATTATCTTATTTCTTGTTTATGATGAATGTTTATTTCTCATGCTAGAATTGTATTAACCGGAAACATTGCTACATGTGTGTTTAATAAAAAAACAATGGTTCCTAGTAAAGTCTCTCTTTTAACTAGCTCGTTGATTAGTAGATGATCAAGGTTTCCTGATCATGAACATTGGATGTTGTTAATAACGGGGTCATGTCATTAGAAGAATGATGTGATGAACATATACCCAAAGTGAATATAGCAATGCGATCAAGTCATTAAGTTTACATTGTTATATCAAACATACGAAGTAACTTATTCCTTAGATCATGAGATCATGTCAATCACTGATACCGGAAGGGTGCTTTGATGTCATCAAACGTCACACTGTAACAGGGTGACTATAAAGGTGTCGTTAGGTATTCGGAAAGTATTAGTTGAGGATCATGGATCAAGAGTGGGATTTGTCCATCCAAAATGACGGAGAGATATACTCTGGGCCCTCTCGGTGATATCACATCAACACCGCTTGCAAGCACGTGATATGATCACAAGGATGTTATATCATGGGAACGAGAAAAGAGTACTTGTCGGTAACGAGATTGAACAAGGTATGGTTGATACCAATGATCGAATCTCGGACAAATAAAATATCGTGATACAAAGAGAATTAGTTCACGACATTGATGGTTCACACGATCACGAGAGTCATCGTTGAATATATAGGAGTCATCACGGATCTCAGTCCCGTTGTTGATTATTGATCGGAGAGGAGTCTCGATCATGTATATCTTATTCGTGAACCATAGGGTGACACACTTAAGGTTCGATGACGTGTTTGAGAGGATACGGAATATCAAAGAATATTTTGGGCAGCACCGAAATTGTTTCGGGGAAAATTGAAATAGTTCAAGGGGTTTTTGGTCGAATGGTTGTTAATAGAATTAACGAATGATTCGAGGTGCTATATGCAAATGTTCGTTAATGGAATTAACAAATATAAATAAAGAATAAAAATGTTTTATTTATTTATTAAAGGAAAACCTTTGGATTTTCCAAGTGGGAAATAATGGGAAAATGAGTGGGTGTGAGTGGAGTGTCCACTCACATGACGAGGGAAGAGGTGGGGGCACCACCATGGGCTGGCCGCACCCACCCCTTGGCTGCCTCCCCTTCCCCTATAAAAGGAGGGTGTGAGTTCTCCCTCCTCCACACACTTGCCCACCTCATTTCCTCTCCACCCGCTGCTCCATTCCATGGTCTCCGGCTTGGCGAAGCCCTAGCCGTGGGATTCTTCACCACCACCACGCCGTCGTGTTGCTGGAGTTCCGAGGGATCATCTACTTCCGCGCCCCGCTGGATCGAGGGAACGGAGGTCGTCATCAACCGTACGTGTGACCGATCACGGAGGCACCGCCGGACTGCGGTGCACATATTCTCGCTCTCGGGATCGGTGTGAGTACGACTATGCCAACAACGAGATTTGATCTCGTAACGCTTTGTGTCTTCGAGGTTATGTGTTCTCCTTAACCCTCTGTTTGCCCGTTGCACTTCGTCTCCTAGATTAGATCTTGGCCTTTTGGGTGTCTCTCGCGTAGGAAAATATTTGTTTTGTATGCAACGACCCCTTCAGTGGTATCAGAACCAGATCTATGCGTAGATGTTTTGTACGGGTAGAGCACATAGGTGTATGTGGGCGTTGATGATCATATTATTGCCTCTTTGAGTATTTTATGATCTTAGTGGCATAGTAGGATGAAGCTGCCCCAGACTAAGTTTACGTGTACTATGTACGCGAGAATTGTCTCACTTGTGGCTAAGGGGGTGTCTGTTTCTCCTACTATAGTTAAGATCTAATCTACGAAGGTTTGTTAAAAATGTGTTTATCAACGTTGTGGTTGATGTTCGTAGGTATGAACGGTTCTATCCTCGAAAGCCCTAAGCCACGTAAAATATGCAAAAATAAATTAGAAGCGTCTAACTAGTTTTTGCTGGGCATGTGATGTGATATGGTCAATGTTACAACTTTGATTATGATATGATATCTTTTGTAAATTATTGATATACCGGAAGGTATCCATATAGTTGTCTTATTATTGATGGACAATCAAGATTGGGGTACAATGGTACTTGGTACCACGCCGGTGGAATGATGGAGATCATACCATAATGCACATGATGGAGATCAAGTGCAAGTAGGACCATATCATATCACGTTATCCTTACATGTGATGTCTGTGATTTAATCCTTTTATGAATCTTGTTTTGCTTAGATAGCGACGGTAGCATTATAAGATGATCCCTCTCACTTAATATCAAGATAATAATGTGTTCTTCCTTAAGTATGCACCGTTAAGAAAGTTCGTCGTTTCGAGACACCATGTGATGATCGGGTGTGACAGACTCAACGTTCGCATACAACGGGTGTTTTCAAGCCTATCATGTACAAACATGGCCTTGAAACACAGGCAATACTACGGTTCTGCTTGGCGAGCCTAGCATGTACATACATGGCCTCGGAACACGTAACCGAAAGGTAAAGCATGAGTCATATGGATGATATGATGAACATGTCGATGTTCGCCTTTGAAGCTACATCATCTCACGTGATGATCGGTTTTGGTGTAGTGAATTTGGTTCGTGTAATCACTAAAGACGACTAAGAGGGATGTTGTTTTTGAGTGGAAGTTCATGGCATAATTTTGAATTGACTTGAACTTATTTATCATGAACAACCAATCAAAGTGAATTTGCACATATTGTAGTATTCATTGGCATCCACAAAACTACCTTACACTTAGATTTTTAATTGAGATATAACTGTTATGATCTGGTAAAAATCATTTAAGATTGGTACCGTATTAATAAAATTTAAAATTGACTCCTATTGTAGATTTTTGGTATTTCCTACCTAGCTCCATATGGTTAATGATTGATTGATCTAGAGAGAAAATAATTCCTACTTAGAATCCAGAGTCATGGTTGCTTCTGTATTACTTTATCTTCAAAAGAATGTTTTGGTGATCAAGGTGATTTTGGAACTGAAAAGAGTTGTTTTCAGAAACAATCAAGTGAAAGATATATTGATATCTAGAAACTTATTTGTAGCAACATGACTGGGTATAATTTAGCGTGACAATGTATGCTTATATTATTTGAATATATATGCAATGATTGAAGACGCTAGGCGTTTGAATATTCCAAGTAATTGGGCGCTAAACATTATCCTCTAAATTCCTTCCTTCGAGCTATAGTAGCTTAATCATAAAATTGTTATGATTGGATGGATTAAAAGTATGGGTAAAAATTGTTTACCTTGCTTGGAGATTGCTAAGAGTGGAATCTGGAAGAATACTATTAATATGGTGATATTAGTAGAACAATCAAACTTAAAGTATAACTCAATGGGTATGACTAACAAGCCAAGGAAAATGTGCTAGTATGACTAGAATTGTTTGATGTTGAATGATTATTCTATAAAGGAAAGGGAATATTGGAAATACAAATACAAAAAGATATATGGCAGAAAAAGAAGATAACTGGAAAAGTCCAGCTCAGGAGTATATGCTTGATATACAAGTTATAGATGTATTACTAGTTAACAAAGTATATTTCGGGTTTTTTGATACCACATTGGTTGGTATGAGTTGTCATACAAAGCAACGCAGTGCAAGAAATACAAGGGCCTAAAAGGAACTAGTAATAGATGTGGAATCGATTATGACAAGAACAGTAATAAAGTGTTATTGTGTTCATTGTCGTATCGAACCAAACATTCAAGATTTATTTTAAGAACCTAATAAGTTATTATTTTGTTCTGGTCTTTTGTGAGAACAAATGAGATTGTTCAAACTATGACCATATTCCATAATTGATGGATATGTTAATATAAATCATGTTGGTAAAGTAAACATCTATAAAACTGAATGCTAAATGTTGCAAGACGTAAAAGAGTTTCACTTAAATTGTGACACCACCATTTTATTTCATATCAGAAAGGAAAACATGAAGGAACTCCATATTGATGGACTTCTGGAGTCATTTTGTTTTGAATAAATTGACGCTTGTGAGACCTCTTCCAAAAGATGACTAGAATTCCGTTCATAGGCCAAACTAGAATGGACGACTAATTTAATGGAGATTATACATATTGATGTATATAGTCCATTATGTGTAGTCATGTATGGTGGATTAATTTTTTCTTCATAAAATTATGTCGATGATTTGAGTAGATATGTGAGTATATCTATTTAAAGAGAACGGAGTTTGACATTTTGAATTGGTTCAAATGGTTGTTAATATGAAGTAAAAATCACTCTAACAAGATAATCAAGTATTTATGATTGGATCATAAAGGATAAAGTTTGAGTTACAAGTTTAGCAAAACATCTGAGAAGTTGCAGAATTGTTCTGCAACTTATATTACTCGAATTACCCCACATTAGTTTGGAGTGTTCGAGAGACAAAATCAAACCTTGTTTGACATGGTAAGATAAGTAAAAATGCCATTATAATTTTGTAGTTTATACATTAGTGACAACCGCTTTTACACCAAAAAGAGCGCCATCATGATCCATTGAAATTGACACCATATAAGATATGGTTTGGGTAATGACCAAAATTTTCTTTTCCTTAAGTTTTGGTATGCATAGCATGTGTAAAATGTTTACAACCAAAATAGGATACATATATGTTTATAAGGTTATCCCAACGAATCCATCGGGCATTTCTCCTATCACCGACCAAAGACAAATGTTGTTTGTTAGAAAGGGTTGATTTCTCAAGAAAGTAGTTCTTGCAAAACAAGTGAGTGGGAGGATAGTACAAACTCAACAAGATTAGAGAATTTTTGTTATCATGTTAAGAGTAGCGCAGCACTGGAAGTTGTTCCGGGGTTTCCTATTTTGACTAAGTAGAAGACACTACAAATGTTGTAGATACTTCAAATGAGTTTGCGAACTGAACCACAAAAGTCCTAAAACTTTGTACTTGCACCAACTTATGGTTTAAGAGTAAAGTGTTGTTTTGACAACAAAAGGATCTTGACCTTATAAAGGAAGCAAATGATGGGCCCTGACTTCGTAAAATTGACTATGAGTCATTATATCCGCCATAGTATCCTTGTATGAATATAAAGTATGTGACTTGGTAGTCCTTTCGATATGCTTTATGCCTAACGATAGCACAAGGGTCTATATAGCAACAAAGACATGGATTTTAACATCCTTTGAAAATTGTACTTATCGAAAAGTTGTTTTCGACAAAGTTCAAAGAGTGGACTACTACAAGATTTTGATCTTCCGTAGTGATGCTTTAGTCTTTGCGGATAGTTCTAGAAAAAGTTACATATTATGATATGGCAGTTGAATAACAAAACCAACTCTCCTCTCGAGGAAGTTTGATCAAAGATGTGTACTTGACACAGTCTGAGAGTTTTGTAAAATTCAAAAGGTTGCTAGAAAGGTATGCACACTTCAATGGTTGAAGTGAGTATAACGAAGTTGAAATCTTTACCTTAATGAAGTTATCAAAAGAGTTTAATTCCATCATGAACGATAAAGATGCTTGTAGAGTTACAAGAAATTAAGTGGGAGCGCTATGACATATTTCCAATACTTTATGTAGATGACATATGGTTGATTGGAAAATATGTATTTTAAATTAACATGGTTAAGATTTTTATATTGATAAAAGGCTTAGAAGATATTGGGAATCGATATCTATAAAAGATGGATTGAAGCGTCTGATATGATTGAAGCCAAATTACACAGATGAAATATTGAAGTAAGTCTATATCAAAATGACACGAAGGAGTTCTTGTCGCCCGGAAAATAATTGAGCAAGATTCAAGTGTTTTGACACATGATGGGCATCATTGAAATTGAGATTTCTAAGTCATGTTTCCATGCTATGTACACAACCAGATGAGTCATATGCTATAAAATGTTATAGCAGGGTAATTCATATGATGATTAGACAACAGTGCGAGAGATCCTTGTGCCATTTTAGAAATGATAAGGATATGTTTTCCTATGTAGTAATGACAAAATGTTAGTTGTAATATGTTACACTAATAGTTTTGTCATATATTCAAATAAATTTATCTCAATTAAAATACGTGATGAAGGGTAGCACAATAGGCTGGAAGAAAGTTCCATGCTGGATTTGAAAGAGTTTCAAAATTAAAATATTGTGACAGATACTACAACAAAGGCTAAAGTATATCGTTGTGTTGACAACTGATAATAAGCGTATTTTGTGTCAAGGAGTTCTTTGTTGAACTTGGTGAATTTCCAAGAATGCTGACACTATGAAGCTACATTTTCACAATGTTAGTAATATTAGTTTAAGCTGAGGAATTAAGGTATCACCGGAACTTGGTGAATTTCCAAGAATGCTAACACTATGAAGCTACATTTTCACAATGTTAGTGACATCGGTTTAAGCTGAGGAATTAAAGTTTCACCAATTGACCATATATATACAAAGCCTGATAGATTATCTATTGTGGCTTCATAAGCTGATAGATTATCTACTAACTCAGAGAAATGCTACACATAGTCGGCTACAGTACTAGTTTGGTGTATGTGGTATAACTGTCTAAGCAAAGCCTGATGTTGATTACGGCCAAAACGAATAAAATCCAGCTACAAAACTCTTCTCAAGTAGCGGACGTCAGTTTGCGTTGGATAGATTGTAACCAGCGTGTCGTTGCGCCCTCAAATTGCATGGTAGCAATGGTGATCCACATCGTGCGATGGGTACCATACAGGTGGAAATAATCCTCACATCGCTGTTGCCAAATCTTAGGACAAGTACCGTCGAATCGGGGAAAAACTATCTTAGGAATGGATTTGTATTGCCAAGGGGATTCATCAACAACAATGGAATTGGAGTGTCGGCCGGTTTGCGCACCTCTTGCCGGAGAGGCACATAGATACCGGCAGTATCATGCGCTTTCCCCCGGCGAAACTTGTCGTCGTTGTGCCCAGCTGGGCTACTATCACTGTCCAGTGGCGTAGAGGGAGTGGACGCCACCTTGGATCTGGCAACAGCAGGTGTGGCGGTGCGGTCGAGGCGGATCTAAAGGTCGCCGAAGTCCGCCCGGAGCTCGTTGAGTGTTTCGATGGTGAGGCGATTTTGTGCGTCGAGCGCCTCGTTGGTAGATTTACGCTGCTCCTCGAGCGTGATCCGTTGCTCTTCGAGCGCCCTTGCCATCGTCAGACGCTGCTCCTCGAGCGTCTTTGCCGTCGCGAGACGCTGCTCTTCGATGAGTTTTTGCATGGCGTCGAACATCTCCTGCTTCGAAAAATTCTCTACCTCCATGGCGCGGTTGCGTTTGAATTGGCGGATGCAGTGGTGGGTGGGTGGGGGAAACAATAGATCCAGATCGAAGCTCTTTCTTGTCAGCTCCAACCCCGCGCAGGATTTTGAGCCGAATTACCGTAGTAATCAGCACCTGGAGCGGTGGAATTTTCGGAGCCGATTCCGGGGGTTTCGAGCTTGAGATCAGATCGGGGCTCTGATACCAGAATGTTAGGTGCTAACTATGACAGGAGGTATTTGGGGCTATTGGATGAACTCGATGATTCAAAGTGATAGGTTCAATTACAGATACGTCGTTGCCGTAGCGTATGAGAGTGGCTGCCAAAGCCGATACATCCAAGCCAAATCCCTAAGTTCTCATCCTCTCCTCTCTTATACAACTCCCAGCGAGAACTATGATAGCTAGTCACGTAGACGGGCCGGAACTTGCCGCACGCGTGTACTGGGCTTCCTCTTACTTGGGTCGGCAGGTGGGCTTGGTGGTAGGTCATGGACAACTATCCACGTCATCGCTTTTTTTATATAAAGAATGTATATTAATATCGAGGAGATACAGATTACACCCAGCCTCTGCAACAACGCAATAACCAGAGCCATTACGGATGCACACAGCCGAAAGACAATAAGAAGAAGAAATAAAAAAGAAAAGTTCCGCTACAGAGTTACAGTCCTTGCAGCAGCCGCACAACCATCACCAGAACAACACCGGATGTCCAATTCTTCAAAAGCAACGTCTTCAAAAAGAACAGTGCCAGACACAACCAATTAAGGCCAGACCTTGGGTTTTCACCCTGATAATAATCCCCGCTCTCAAAACAATGTCTCTAACAATACCACTGTCAGGCACAACCAATTAAGGTCAGACCTTGGATTTTCACACTGAAAGGTAGGACTTTGAAGTTCACATGTGTTATCGCCCCCGCTTACATACCGCTGCCCCGATGCCGCGAGACCACTCCCAACAGGAATGACAGTGTAAGAGAGGAAAACCAGCGTACAATTTTGATCGCCGGCAAGGCTAAATCCACAAGCCAATTGTCGAATCTGCATCTCAACAAGTCCCTCAGGTGAACCCATAGGGTTTCTATTAGGAGAACGTGTAGGCGCTGGTGACAATCGTCGGTTAGACAGGGGACACGATTTACCCAGGTTTGGGGCCCTCGTAGAGGTAAAACCCTTACTCTTGCCTCTGTCGATCTGTATTAACGAGTAGATCGGTTACAATGGGGGTAGCTCAAGTCGAGAGTATGATCTCGATCTCAAAGCTTGGTGGTGCGGTATTGCTTGGTCCTCTCTCGGTGGTTCTCCTGGCCTTATATAGGTGGCCAGGTTTCAAACCATACCCGGGGAGGATTCGAACTCTAACCCTATGTCGGTTACAAGTTTCCTATCTTAACCCTCAAGGCTTTGCGGGTGGGATCCAAGTGGGCCTTCTAGAGTAATCCTTGACGCTTCCTTTGGAGCTTGGGACGTGGGCCTGACACCGGGTAGGCTCATCCGACAGGCCTAGGATCCATCCCTTCGTCAGTAGCCCCCGAGCGTTTACTCGACTGATAATCCGTCGGGTGGACACTCAGAACTTATCTTGATTTCCTTTCGACTGGTGGACTTGATCGTTTGAAGAGGATGTGTATCCTGTATGCGATGCATTTCTTGTACTCGAGTATCGAGAAAAATAGAGTGCCCGTGTATTCGGCTGTTTTCGCAGTAGGATGTGGCTCAGTTGCTTGGCTCTCCCGAAAGCTCAGGGCCAATTAATTGCATCTAGGGGAAAAACAGTTCCGTCCTACACAAATTCAAGACCTCCGACTCGAATCCGGCGAGGTGAGCATTGCGACTGGGACGTAGAGGTCTTACCGAGTCGAACTTAACCTAATTGGGTACCCGGCGCGTCCGCTAGGATTTTTCTTCGTGTTGTTGACACGGAATTTTACCGGAGGACGCAGCTTGAGTGCGATTCCAAACCCTCAAGAAAGATCTTTTGGGTCTTACCTTCATATTCGAAAGAAATACGGCATCCGGATGTGCCTAGTCGGCTGAACAATCCGGGAGATTGATGTGTGTACATCGCACAATCGAGTGGTAGGAGCTACGCACTCGTAGGTTTTTGTCTAGGGATATTTCGAGTGAAAATTTTCTCCCTTGATTTTGCGCACAAAGTGCTTTGTGCTTTGTAATCTTCCTTCCATACGGAAGAGTTTTCGTGTTTGGAAATCTTGTCATGCCCATTCGAAAAGAAATTTCGTATCTGGGGATTTCATGCGAGAGAATTTTCGCGTCACAGTTTGTCCATACGAAGTTATTTCGTGTTTGGAGCTTTATGCGAAGAAGTTTTCGCGTCTTGATTTGCTCATACGAAGTTTATTTCGTGTTTGAGGCTTTTATCCGAAGAAATTCTGAGCTTGATGATGTGCGCTATGATGTCACAGCGCACTTTATCCTCCCGATGGGATGTGACGGAGCGAGAGCAGAGGCGCAGGCCCACCTTGTCAGCTTTTTGACCGGAAAGGAGACGTCGTTCCCGGTTTTTACGCGAACTGCGCGCAGTAATTGCGCACGATCTTCTGTTAAGATCGTGGCACAAAACAACATTCACCGCCGTTTCGTTTCGGCTTCACGCGTGGCTGCCGTGATGAGCGCCACGTCGCTTGATGAGCGGCCACGATTAGATGACACCGTGTATAAATACGGTCCTTGGGTGAAAAGTGAAAATTTTCCGTCATTCGTCTCCAGCTTTCACCTTCCTAGACTTCGTCTTCCTCGTGCCCTTTCTCTGTCTTCAAGCTCGCACCAGCGCTCATGGAGGGAGGCAAGAAACGAAGCGCCGTTGTTTCCTCCTCGCAAGCGCCCGAGGATGCTCATGTGGCTCCTGCTCCGCGCTCTGGCGACTGGCGCTCTGCCAACACCACGCAGAAGAGCATCAAGGAGATGCAAAGGGAGGGATTGCTGCCTGCCGACGCCGAGAAGCGAGTTCGCCTCGGCAAAAAGGAAGAGGTACCCAATCCCCGCGCGAACGAGCGCGTGATCTTCGCGGATCACGTCTCGCGCGGGCTTTCTCTCCCCCTCCACCCCTTCTTCGTGGCATTGTTGTATGTCTATGGCATACAGCTCCACGACCTGCCTCCGAACGTGGTGCAGCACATCTCGTGCTTCATCGTGCTTTGCGAGTGCTTTCTCGGTATTCGCCCGCACTGGGTCTTTGGAAGGCTCTGTTCAAGATGCGGTCTCTCCACGAGAAATCGCGGGTGGAAACCGAGCTTGGGGAGACGCTGCGCACCGGTGGCTTCGGAATCCAGGCGAAGTCCGAGACCCTCTACTTCGACATGCAACTCATCGACTCCGCGGAGGGGTCGAGGAGGAGGTGGTTTTATGTCGTTGACAACAACGCGGGTGGAATTAACGAATTCCATCCGTTCGCTGTTCTAAAGCGGCAAAAGTCCTGGGCGCACAAGCTCTCAGTCGAAGAGAGCCGGATCGTTGCCCCGCTACTCGCCAAGGTTGCAGCACTCCGTGACCAAACTGTAGTGGTTGCGCTGAATGGCTTGCATCTTGCGAGTGTGTTCCTTAAGCGCAGGATCCAACCCCTGCAGGCGAGGCCCTCTACCATGTGGGAGTACCAAGGAACCGAGGACCCCAGCCGAATGAGCCGCGAAGAACTATCAAATGCCGAGTTTGAGAAGAAGATTGCGGCCATCACGAAGCTGAAGGTAGGCGAGTCTTTCGCCGATTGTCCAATCACAGCCTTTGCAGCCTCAAATCCTCCTCCATCCGACGTAAGTTAAATGCTCTTTCTATCCCCAATTTTGCCTTCTTTTTGCGAATCCTTCGATTGAGTTTTTTCTCCTTTCCTTCTTTTTTCTCTCCTTGTAGAGTTTGGCAGTAGCAACTTGCTACCCGCCAGTTTCTGGTGAAGAGGTTTCTGATCTGTTGGCGAGTAACCTGGATGTCCCTGCTGACACCAATGTTGCGGATGCTAGCTCGAGCTCCGACCATGATTCTTCGGATGATGTGGAGGAATCGAGTAGCGATCTTCGCCACCGCAAGCGCCGCCGGGCGGGAGGAGATGAAGCTACTTCTAAGGACAACTCCCTGGGTGGGGGGTCCGATAAGGAGCCTCTTCACGTGACCCCGCTGAGTGTGCATGTTCCTCCTGCTCCCAAGCCGACAATCCAAACCGCTTGGAACGCGGATATGCTGGACGACGAAGATGACGAGTAAGTTTTTGCTTTTTTGTTCTAGTCGAACGTTTCCTTTTTGTTTCTTCTGACACTTGTTGTTTTCCTTCATGACAGGATCCAATCCATTAGCCCCGGCCGGTTCGCCTTTTCCCTTCCTCTCGAGAAAAGGAAAGAAGCTGCTGCTGCGGGTGGGACCCCAACTGCTGGGACCGTCCAGAATTCACCGAGTCCAGCCCCCATAGCTGCGGCTACGGAATATAGGATCCCTAGCTTTGCAGTTGGGACCTCGACTTCAAAAGAAGTGTTGGGTAGCTCGGCTGATCCTCTCTGCATTGCCCAGGGCCAGGTAAATTTTGCCATTTTCCTTTGCCTCTTGTATTTTGTTCGTCTAGGATTTTTATCGGGTGCACGGCAGTGCTCCCGATGGGCGTAGCCACCGAGCCTGTAGTTAATCGCTTGCGATTGGCTACAGGCTCAAGAACTTAAGTTCTTTTCTTCTCTTCATTTTATCGGGTGCACGGCAGTGCTCCTGATGGGAGTAGCCCCCGAGTCTATACTTGATTGTTTGCAGTCATGTATAGGCTCAATCTTCTCCTCGCTGACTCTTTCATCTTCATGTTTCTGCAGTCTCTTCTTGACTCCCTTGCAGCCATTGGCCGTCGCGTTATTTCGGCTGAGACAGATTGCGTGACCCTTCGGGCAGATCGCGATCGACTCGTCTCGAAAAACGAGCTTCTTCGAGGTAAGTTTATTTACTCCTTCTATCCAATCTTTTCGCTTGTGCGAATTACTTTTTGTTCAAATTTTTCGCTGTGTAGCTCAAGCCGAAGTGCTGAAGGGTGAGAAGACGGACGGTGTCAGTCGGGTAAGCGCCCTGGAGGCTCAGTTGGAATCTGCCCGAAAGGAACTTGAGTCCTCTCGCCAGCAGTCGACTGGTCTCGAGGGAAAGCTTGCGGATGCCCAGGACGCCCTGAAGAAGTTGGAGGAGGCTGGCACCAAGCAGGACAACAATCTCGTTGACTTCCTTCGCCCTCTGGCCCAACATTTTGCGGGTAAGTTGTACTTATCCTTTGTTGTTTCTCGACTGGCTGGTAAGTCCTTTGGATTTTAACATTTCTTTCTGCAGATTTTCTTGGCGTTGCGCTGGAGCTGCCCGGGGTTCAACGGGTGGACGCCTTGACTGATTCCTGCGCTCATCTTCGAAGGCATGCTAGCGGGATTTGCTCCCTGATTGGCGATGCTACTCGGGTGTTGACGCAACTCCACGGGCGTCTTCTGGTCAACGCTGCAGTTCCGCCTATGCTGGATGGTCTCCTGAAGGTTTTCCTAGAGGGTGATCTCCTTCAGGCCTACTCGGTTGCTCAGTCGGAGTCTGGGGCGAAGACTGCCATCCAACTCGCACTGGCGCACGGAGTCGCGGGCCTGGACGAGGTGTACTCGAACCTCCCCATCGATGCTACTACGGGCAGAAAGGTAGCGCTTCGTCCTTTCGGTGATCCAGTTGGAGTCCTTGCCCGGAAGTTATCTGACTTGATTGCTCGTGCTAGTCGCAGGGGGCAATCTGCCACGAGTGGCAGCACTTCTGTAGTTCCTTAGAATAGACGTAGTTTGTGCTTCCAATGTAATGAACTTTGGGATGTATTCTCATATTCTATCTTTTAATCCAAGTGTTCTTTTGATATCTGAGATGCTTCCTGTGATTGATTGTCATGATTTCCTCCCGATGGGAGTAGCCCCCAAGCACCTGTCGAATAGGTGGTTTTATTTCTCGAATGGAGCGCCTTGAATTATTCCTTAACTTTTCTTATCTTCTTCGAGGTAACAGGCGCTGTAGCAGAGTCTTCGAGTGGATCTGCTGCACAACCAGATCCTCTTGTTGCACATGTTGGTACTTTTGCCGGCCTCCGTGACCGTGTCGCGGATGGTGAACGCGAGCTAAAAGCTTTGCGCGGGGTGGCTGACATAGCCAAGTCCAAACAGAAACTTGCGATTGAACATGAGCAGCTTGTGATGGATGAATTGGCGGCTGTTGCCAAAGATTTTCTCTATAAGTATCTCAGCCCCCTAACACTTCGTGTCTTTTTTTTCCTTGACTCTGTAGCTTTTTTTGCAGTTGTTCAACCTGACGATCGGTGTGGAAAACATTGGGTGGAAAACCATATTCTTCACGAAGCCGGTAGTTCAAAACCCCATGCAAATAACTTTTGGTCCGACCGCAGTCGAGGCTTTGTGCTGGCTACTTTGAAGTATCATGTGAGCCAGGCGAAAATACTCGTTGATCGCTTCCACGAGGCCTTGATAGCTTTGAATGGCGCTTTTTATCCCTTATAAAGGGGTCCAGAAGATTTGAGCCGGCTACTCAGAACTTTTGGTCAAGTAGGCGAGATTCGGGAGTGCGTCCGTCAACAGTTGATCTGCGGGTCGTTAGTAGCACTCTCGTTTGTTCGATTATGGCATCCCGAGGTTAATTTCAACTCCGTTGCCAAGCTCCCAAATGCTCCAGTTGATATGACATCTCATTATACAGTCGTTCGACCTGCTGCAGAAGAGATTAGTCGACTGACCTCTGATGAGGTTAATCGGATCTTGGCCGAAGAAACTGCTCGTCGCCATATGTAATTGTAGGATGTATGTATCCTGTTAATTCTGTATAGTTGTCTTTAAATTTTATAAGGTGCCAACCTTGTTTGTACTCTTATATTTGTAAATGATGCTAAGTTAGGCGTAGCTCCCGTGTGTTTGGGGTGTATACCTGTTTTAGCATGTAAAAATCAATGACTTGAGAAACTATGGTTGAGAAACCATGTATATTATTAATATCACTGAGAAGTCATGTATTGTCTTCGAGCTACAGCATGGCTAGTATAGCCTTATTTTGTCGAGTAGAATAATCTAAGGATAGAATTTGCGGAGGTGCACAACATTGCATGGATTGGAGTAGATGCCACCGGTCTCGGAGTTCTTCAGTCGATAAGCGCCACCAGGAATAACTTCGTGTATTATGAAGGGTCCTTCCGACGGTGGCTCGAGCTTGTGTCCTTCCTTCTGCTTGAGTCGTAGCACCAAATCTCCTACGACGAAGGCTCTGTGGCGTATACGGCGGCTGTGATAGTTGCGCAGCGACTGTTGATATACGCGGATCTTGCGAGTGCAATGTCGCGTATCTCGTCGAGTGCATCCACGTCTTCCGCGAGTGCCCTGTTAGAAGTTTCTTCGCTGTAAGCGACGACTCGTGGGGCGCTGAACTTGACATCTTCGGGAAGGACTGCTTCAGCTCTGTATACCATGAAAAATGGTGTGTATTTTGTTGATCGATTCGGGGTCGTGCGGAGGCTCCATAGTATGGAGGGTAACTCCTCTGCCCAGTGTCCCGACGCTGGGTGCAGTCGATCTAGTAGCCGTTTCTTTATTCCAGCCGAGACCAATCCGTTGGATCGCTCGACTTGACCATTGGTTTGCTGTGAGTCACAGAGGCGAAACTGAGGGTGATGCCCTTTTCCTTCGCAGAACTGCTATGTTTCCTTTGCTGTAAATTGCTTCCATTGTCGGTGATGATGTTGTGTGGTATCCCAAATCTGCACACGATGGAGTCGAGGAATTTGACGGCACATTGAGCGCTAGCCGAGGTGACTGGCATGGCCTCAATCCACTTTGTAAATTTGTCGACTACAACTACCAAGTGCGTGTAACCTCCTGATGTTGATTTTTTCAGTGGTCCTACCATGTCTAGCCCCCATTGTGCAAAGAGCCAGGCGATTGGGATCATGTGGAGCTCAGTGGCAGGGGCGTGCGACTTGGGCGCAAATCTTTGACATGCGTTGCATTTGCCGACTAGGTCCTTTGCGTCTCTGGCTGCTGTGAGCCAGTAGAACCCTGTGCGAAAAGCTTTACCCACGATTGCCTTCCAGCTAGCATGGTGTCCGCAATCTCCTTGGTGTATATCTCGTAGTAGTTCCTTGCCGTCTTCGGGCACTATGCATCTTTGGAATATTCCTGATATGCTCTGCTTGTATAGTTCTCCGTTGAGTACTCGAAAAGCTTTGCTGCGTCGCACTATCTGTCTAGCCTCGCAAATATCTTCTGGGAGCTGTTTGTTGGACAAGTAGTCGAGGTATTTCTGCGTCCAGACTGGTTCAACCATAAAAACTTGTCTTGAGATGTTGTGGGTGAGCTCAATCATAGCAGTTTGCGGGCTGACCTCTGTCTCCAATGTCGCGGGTGCTTCTGCTGATTTTTTGACTTTGACTGAGCGCTTGATCATCCTTTTGAAGTATATTCCAGGCGGTATGGGTGTGTGTAAGGACCCCAGACCGGCAGTCTGAAACCCTACGTATGCATACATTCACGATCCCAGAAAGATCAGTCGTGAACAACATACACAGTTGGCACACAGAAAAACATCATCCATTACACGAATACATAAAGGTATTACATAAAAGATCACATGATCAAGTTTAACGCAACTGCCACATGGGGCAGGCAACTTATCAAACACAGCGGAAGACAAATAAAACATAACGTAGTTGAGCCCAAGTCACGCCTTAACCTACAGGCTGCTGACCCAGAGACGATCCTAGTTCGCAAAGCCGTCAACTCCGTACTTCTCTTCATAGATATCCTTCGGAGGCTCCTTCTCAAAGTCTGGCAAGTAGATACCAGGGGCGAAACCATAATGAGTACATTTGAATGTACTCAGCAAGACATCCATCATGTGACTTACCAAACATGCAAATATGCTTATATGGTGGAATAGGTAGGCTATAAATATGGTTCACTATCAATGGTGTTCATATATGATGACACCACAGTTGCAGTCAGGTTTATCTGTATCTTCGTTGAAGAAGATACTTCAGAAGAAAAATAATATATAGTTTTATTTCTCTTGTAGATATCACATGTACAAGAGGTTTTGTAAAGTTTTGTTAAAGAATATTTTCTCTTTGCAAAACTTCTTGGAATCAGTTTCCAGAATTCTTGCTTAGTAGAAAAGGTTTTCTTTGCAAAACATTTTGTTTTGTATAGCAACATCTGGCTTTTCATCATCGACGATACCTCCACGGTATACGTTTTCCTTCCTTTCCGAACTTCACAAGTTCAACACTTCCTTTCCAAAATTTCCTTTTCAAAAACTTCCTTTTTGAAAACATTGACACAATGCTAGCTACATGGCCATTCAACTGTCCATATCCGAGGACGCGGCTTCTTCGAAAAGTACTCTGCAGAGGTGTACACATCCACCAGATCCAGTACACCTCCCATGAAACAATCACGGACTGTAACAACAGTATGTAAACATCAGGTATCTGATCATAACCATTCACTATGTTCAAGCTAGTATAGTCTATCTCTCGATTGAGTTTTGTTCTCCCGGCACCAAGTCCCACCCTGCCTAGCCGGGAGCCTCAATGAATGCATCCGGAGGGAAAATTAATCCCACACTTTATATGCCTCAACATTGGGAGTTTTGACGACATTCGGTTCGAGGGTACGACGCCCCTTATAGCAAGTGAGATAGCACACACTAATAAGAACAAACTTCAAGTTAAGCCCCGTGCCCATGTTGGGGTAGGGTGGCAGTACGGTAAAGGTTGTCCGGCGAAGACTAGGTTATGTGTCATTTTTGAAAACACCACTTTCTCAAAAATGACCACTTCCACATTCCTCCGGAAACAAGGATCCGCCTTTTCTCCGGGTTTTTCCGTAAAGCCTTTGTTTTGTAGAATCACAATTTTAGGGTGTCCACTTAGGGACTAGTATATTTGATGGTAATAAATACCATAGGGTGGCTTATGGGTTTGGTATTACCAAGTTTAACTACTGGCATGATAGTAACGTATATACTAGTATAGTAGTAATAGCCACATCAAAAATAGTTTTGATAATCAAGTTTTTTGTAAAACTTCAGAGGTAAAACATGCATGATAGGTAATGATAAGTATTGTATCAGCAAGCATCAGGATGTCTTGCCTGGTATCTCCTTGTGTCCCTGGTTTTTGGAGTGACTGGAACTTGAAACAGAGCTTCACGACACTTCCTTCCTCTTCGTTTTTCTAACGTCGTAAAAGGAATAAAGGACACACATTCAGAACCAAACAAGGCAAGAAACCATACATAACAATACATACAGCAAGGAAATCTAATAATAACAAAATCACTCAATTATTAATTGAGGCAAACAATCAAACAATCCTACTTGGCAGAAATGCCATTTAATAAGACAACTTAAGGTTGGAGGGACATATCTCACAACCTTAATATCATGGATTCAGTGGGTGTGCCACTCTCATACCAAGATATTAATAAGCCCAAAATACACTTAGTTTCACAAGGGTGAGACTACTAAAAGTGTATAAAACATGCACAATAATAAGCATGGTAATGGGTCTATCAACCAAACAACAAAAAGAAAAAGGTAGCTATCTTACTAAGTCTAAATTCACATCAAGAATAAATAAGACACATGATTTGCAAAAGTTACTTTTACAAATCAGTGAGCCTACACAAGTGTAACAAGGTAATAGACTCATCACAAAACACACAATTTCTCATAGTGAGAACAATAGAAACAATGACTAAAAAGGAGGAATCCTATAGACATGCTTCTACTAAGGGTTTGCTATGCAAGCATGCATAACAAGTAAATACTAAAATGCAACAAGGAACCATGTTATCATAATGGTAAATGAAAACATGTCCTTATGCAAGGATACATAAACATCTACCAAACACAGGTTGGCAGGAAAAATAATTTAACACAAAAACTGCTAAGGAATCTAGTACTACTCAAACATGAAGAATCAATGGATGTATTTCAATCAAGTAATTGAAATACAACCAGAGGGTCCATGTCACAAAAACAAGAGTGAAAAACATCTATACTTTCTATAACAAAAATATCCCATTTAGCAAAACAATGCATCAATTTGCAGGGCAACTCCTACATACTAGTGGTAATAAAAAGGGCATTACTCAGAGGAATCAATCAACACTTCAGAGATGAATTTTTCCTAGCAAGCCACACATGATTACAACCACTTACAAACAGAAGCATACCCATTTTTGTTTAGCACAAAAATTCCCAAAGCAAAAATACTAGGCACTCACTAGTTATAGAACTATATGAAAGAAACACATCTAGTTTGGGGAAATAATGTTTCCACCAAAAATGCAATGAAACCAGTGGGTGTTCCACTAGCATAACAAAGAATTAAGAGGTCACAATGCCTCTGGTCATACTTGACAAAAATAACAAAAACTAAACTAGCATCTATTGCATTAACCATACTAGTAGAAAATAATAGGGTGCAAAAATAAGCAAGATAATGATACTCATGCTATTGTTTTCACACATGTGACAACTTTAGGGGTAAGGTACTCATAACAACCTTATCAAAATGCTACTGGTCCTATGAATACAACACAAAATTATGTGGCTACACAACCACAAATTATTATGTCAAAAATTCCACACATGAGGGAATTTTTCCATAACATTCTCATAGTCATCACAAAGCTACTCATGCTTTTCTACCAAATCAAATGCAAGATAGCAGAGGTGATACCATCATAATATAAGTACCAACATGGTACTGATTACAATCTATCAACACAATAATCCAAATGCTTGCACACAAATTAAACACTCAAAATTTCTATGCAAGTAATAACTAGAGAATAATCATATGTTAATAACATAAAATCCTATTTCTTCTCAACTCAAGTCCGCACAATCTAACATGCTAAAATAGTTAAGTAACACTTAGAAAACAAGTTCACACAACTTATACATGCTAGAAAACAATATTGCAACACAAAAATATCATCACACAAATTAATTAACTAAAATGCCAAAATGGCAGAAACATGCAAAACAAAGATCTGTCCACCAAATTTTATATGATGCTCTAAAAATTAAACCCTTCTAGGTTTGGATATCCCTAAACATATACAAGACCATCCAGTTGAGTTTGCATCAAAAACCATTTTTAATAATTTTATAAAAATCACCAAAGTGCTCTCTGGTGTTTTACCAAATTGCATGCCATTTCAAAAATACTGAGCATTTGGAAGCAAGGTTAATTGCTCCTGTTAGGAAATTTCAAGGGCTTTCCAATTCAATTGGCCTCACTTCATTCTGAGTTGTTAATTAAAAATGGTGCTCATTTTGGTGTTTCTGGTACCTGTTGCCAAATCATTTTTCATTTCAAAAATATTCGTTCAAAAGTAGATCCACAAGTTGGAGGTGGTTTAAAATTAGTTGAGGTACCACTGTGAATTTTAGTTTGGTCAAAATCATCTTTTAGGTAGGTTTTTAGAGCCAAAAGTAAACCTACAAGTTTCTGTGAAATTAAAATTGAAAAACAACTGCTGCTGGGCCAGATCTACCATTTGGGCCGGCCAGATCCAATCCTCACCGCGAGGGAATCTAGCCGCCGAGGCTGACGCGCGGGCCAGGCAGCCACGGTGGCATCCACGCGGGCCAGCTCGGGGGCCACCAGCAGGTTTAACCTGCTAAGCGCGCGGTCAAGGGGCGGTGACGCCAGCGCGATGTCACGCGCGCGTCACCCGCCGGCGGGACAGCTCCGGCGAGCTCCTATCTTGCGATTTCGGCCACCATTTCACAAACCGAATACATCTAAGAGTTGGTCTCGGCGAGGGGAACCTTCTAGGGCCAGTTTCGTTTCCAGGGACTGGCCGGAAAAGCGGCGGCGACGAGGCGCGCACGGCGGCCGGAAAGGAACACGGCGCGGCGAGGTATCCGTGGTCGAGGGAGAGGGGAAAAAGGTCATCGGGGATCGCCTGCTTACCCTTAAAGCAAAGGAGCACTCGATGAGGTCGAAGGAGACTCGATGCGGCGCCGATCCCTCGCCGGAGTCCGCCGGACTCGAGGGAGGAGGATGGACGGCGCGGGCACCACGTGGCGTTTCCCTCCGATTCCTTCCTCAGGGTGGCTCAGCAAGACGAGGCGGAGGCAAAGGCGCCAACGGCGACCGGCGGCGTGCTCCCTATCGGCCGAATCGACGACGAGCTGTTTCTAGGGTTTCGTTTTGAGCAAAAAAAATCAGAGAGAGAGAGTGTAGCTCGAGGGAGAGAGAGAGGGGGCAGGTAGCAACCACTTGGGGGGCTTTTTATTTACCTAGCAACCTTCTAGTCGAAGCAATGGGGCATGGGCCTCCATGCCTCAACTTCCAGCTACAGGAAGAAGAAGAAGACAATGACTAGGATTGCAATTTGGTCCCTGGGTGATTACAAAAAGGTCCTTTTCTCTCTTTTCCCTTTCTGGAAAATGCTGTTTTCACCAAGCAAACAAAGTTATAAATTGAAATACTTTTGCCCAAAATTCTTATTAGTTGAGATGCACAACATATGTGAAAATTGGCTCAATTAGATAAACTTGATAATTCAAAGTTGTTCAAATTTGAATTCTTACATAAATGGACATTGAATTTATTAGACAACTTAGGAGCTTCCAAAAATGATAATTTTCGGCACACATTCCTTATTTGATGTGTTCCTTATGTGGTAGAAAATTCAAGTCATTTTGAGTTACTTAATAGAACAAACTTGTTCAAATTTCAAAAAGGTGCTGTCAAGAAAACAGAGGTTTTTGGCAACTTAAACAATTCAAAAACTTGTGCCCTTTTGGTTTTCATCCTTATTTATGATATAGAGCATGTGGTATTTATTTCATGGCATTTGGAAAAGATTTGTAGAACAAACTTGTTCAAAATCCCAAATGTTGATGTGGAGAAAAACCATGTTTTCAGGACTTTAATGGATTCAATTTTTGGTCTCCTCTTGTGTGTGTTCCTTATTTGATATAAGGAAGCAATGGTATTAATTTCAGATCATTTTAAGAAAGTTTCCAATAGTAACTTGTTTTAGTTTTCTGTTTCTGGAAATATTGGAATTTCTATTTAATAAAGTACTTGGCTTTTCTTTAGCAATGCTTTGCCAAAATATTTATATGACTAGGGATAACAAGTCAAAGCTCTCCAATACTTTTGTTTTTAAGCTTGCAAGGTTGGAAAAACATTTGATAATATTTTGGTGAAGCATTTAAGAATGCCTCCTTTTCTGATAATCTTTTAGGGAAATTTATTAAGTGTTTCCTCTTTCTTAATTTAGGTCTTGGAATAATATTCAACAAGTATGAGATTCATAAGATGTTTTTGGAAAACTCTTTGATCAATATTTACTTTAGAAAATATTGCCAAGGTCATTGGAACAATATGTTGAATATTTTGTTTTCAATTTCTTAGCCATGTAAGTTTATATAATTAGTTTGTTTAGTTGCACTCAAACAAATACAATCAAAGTTTAATTGTCACAATCAAAGTTTAATTGTCAAGAAATTAGCAAAACAACTGTGTTAACAGGTATTCCAAAATTGGGATGTGACAGTGTGTTTGTAGAACCCATGTTCGCCAATTTATCCGCTTCTTCGTTGCTGGATCACGCAATGTGCTTTAGTTTGCACCCTTGGAAACTTCCTTCGAGTAGATTGTACATATCTCGATAGGCAACCATGCATTCTGCAATGGCGTCGCACTCTTTCATTGTTTGTTGCACTATGAGGTTTGAATCTCCATAGATCATTAGTCGGGTTGCTCCACAGGCAATTGCCATCTTCATGCCATGGAGGAGGCCCTCGTACTCTGCATCATTATTTGACGTCGGGTCGTCGGGTGGAAAGTCCAATCGAAGGACATATCGTAACTTGTCACCTCTCGGGGATATCAGGACTACCCCAGCTCCGGCTCCTTCGTTTCTCTTTGATCCATCGAAATACATTATCCATTTGCTTGTATACTCTGGAGGGCCTGGCGTTTGTAGTTCTGTCCACTCGCTTAGGAACTCCACGAGCACTTGTGATTTGATGGACTTGCGACCTGCGTATATGATGTCCCAGGCGCCAAGATCGATACTCCACTTCACAATTCTTCCGTATGCCATTGGGTTATTCATGATAGTACCCAGTGATGCGTCGTTTACCACCGTGACGGTGTGTTCCTGGAAGTAGTGTTTGAGCTTTCGGGCTGTGAGCACCACACCGTACGCGAGCTTCTGGTAATGGGGATATCTCTGTTTGCAGGGCGAAAGCACTTCGCTGATGTAATATATTGGCCTTTGGATACCAAATTCCTTGCCGTCCTCCGGCCGCTCGACCACGATCGCTGTGCTGATGACCTGATTTGTCGCGGCTAGGTATAGGAACAGTGGCTCCCGTTCTTGCGGTGTTGCCAGGACGCGCCTGCTCTGCAATGCTCGCTTGAGGTCTGCGAATGCTTTCTGTGATTCGGGTGTCCACTCGAATTTATCCGTTTTCTTCATTAACTTGTAGAAAGGTAATGTTTGCTCGCCTAGCCTTGCAATGAATCTGCTTAGGGCGGCTAGTCGCCCCTCCAGCTGCTGCACACCACGGAGATTGGTTGGCTCCTTCATTGTCAGGATTGCTTGGATTTTCTCCGGGTTAGCTTCAATCCTTCGAGCGGCGACCAGGTACCCGAGAAGTTGTCCTGCAGGGACGCCAAAGACACACTTGGTCGGGTTGAGCTTGATTCGGTATGCGTTCAACGCGTCGAATGTTTCTCTGATATTGTCGAGAAGCGTATCTTCCACTTGAGTCTTGATGACGATGTCGTCAACGTACACTTGTACGTTCTTGCCAATGAGCTTGACGAGGCATTTTTGCATGCAGCGCTGATATGTTGCGCCTGTGTTCTTCAGCCCGAAGGGCATTGTCGTGTAGCAGTAAACACCGTGGGGTGTTATAAACGTCGTCTTCTCCTCGTCCTCCTTCTTCATTCTGATCTGATTATAGCCTGAGTAGGCGTCCAAGAAAGAGAGGCGTTGGCAACCTGCTGTAGAGTCCACGATCTGATCGATTCGTGGCAGAGGAATCCTTGGGGCAGTGTTTATTCAACGACGTGTAGTCGATGCACGCGCGAAGGATGTTGGTATTTTTCTTCAGGACCAGCACCGGGTTTGCTAACCAGGTGGAAATTTTTATCTCGCGAATAAATTTTGCTGCGAGTAGTCTGTTTAGTTCTTCTCCGAGCGCTTTTTGCTTGGGCTCTGAGAACCTTCGGGTAGTCTGCTTGATAGGCTTGGCGTCTTTGAAGACTTCGAGTGAGTGCTCGGCGAACTCCCTGGGTATCCCTGGCATATCTGAAGGCTGCCAGGCAAAAATTTCCCAGTACTCACGGAGGAGCTCGACAAGCGTGCCTTCCTATGCTGGCGAGAGGGTGGTGGACACCATCGCCATCTTCGCAGAATCCGTCGGGTGTACTTGATGCTTGCGGGTACCGCTATTTGTGTTGAACTCGAGCTCTGGAGCGTTCTTCTTGGTGAGAGGCATCATGGAGTGATCCGTGGTTTTTGCTATCTCCTCTAGTTCTTCCTGCATCCCGAAAGATTGGGCGATCTTGTTGAATTCGTTGTCACATTTATTGGATTTTTGGAAATCGCCGTCGATGGTGATCGTGCCATATTATCCAGGAAACTTGAGCTTCAAGTATGCGTAGTGCGGTACTGCCATGAATCTGGCGAACGCCGTTCGACCAAGAATGGCGTGGTACTGTGAGGGCCAGTCGACGACTTCGAAATCAAGAAATTCTCGCCTGTAATTACTTCGGTTGCCTAGCACCACCTCCAGGTTGATTGTTCCGGGTGGACGGACTGCTTTTCCTGGAACTATCCCGTGGATGGATGTCTCTGATTCCGTGAGTCCATCCAAATTCTTATTCATACGACAGAGCGTGTCTGCGTAGATGATGTTGATGTCGTTGCCCCCGTCCATGAACACGCGAGCCAGCTCATAATTGCCAATTTTCGTCTGTATGACTAGTGTGGCGTGTCCTGGTCGATAGACTCGCGGAGGGTGGTCTTCCTTGGAGAAACTTATTGGTTGTTCCGCCATCTTCAGGTACTCGGTTCTCGTAGGTGGGGTTTGGACAGCCGTGCATAGCTGTTGTGTGTTTGTCTTCTGAGCCCTGCACGATGGACAGACCTTTTGTATCATGCCTAAGAGTCCCGCTGGGTTCGGGTATCCATTGGCTCCTTGATTTGGGGCGGGTGGCGCTGGGAGCGCAGCTAGCACCGTGTTTTGGTTTCCCGCTGGGGGCAGGGCTTGCGGCTGCTAAAATCCTTGAGCTCCTCCTCCAGGAAGCTACGGGTAACCCTGATTAATTGCTGCTCTATTTTTCTTCAAGAGGACCTCATGGATATCAATGAACTTTCGGCAGTCCTTGAGAAGGTGTGTTGCCTTAGTTTTGCCGGTGCGCTTATCTTTAAATAGATGTAGCGTGCGGTAACCGTCGAGGTCCTCCTCGGGGGTTTTGTCTTCCTGCTTTGGATTCCATTCGCGTTTTCCACGATATCCGTTGTCGCAATTTTTTGTGAACTCCGATGCCACAAATTCTTCTCGATCATCGTGGTCGTAATTCTTTCTTCTTTTCTTTCGACTATGGCGATCGTCATCGTGTGCCGGGGATGAATCTTTCTCGTTGCGCACTGCGTCTTTGTTGTTTGCCCATCTGTCGGCTATGGCCATCAATTCTCCCATGGTTTTGGGCGCGAGTCGTCCCAGTTCTTCCCTGAAAGAGGTTCGTCGTGCTCCCTTTGCAAATGCTTCAACCGCGACTTCTTCTGATATGTTTCCTGCTGTGTTCCTGAGTGTGGTCCATCGCTGAATATATTCGTGGGTAGACTTGCCACCTTTTTGCTTGCAAGCTCGTAGCTCTTCGATGGTCGCCGGTCTTTTGTATGTTGTCTGGAAATTTTTGCAGAAATCGAGGTTTAGGTCGTCCCAAGACCTGTAACATGCCCTCGGCCTTCCTTCGAGCCAGCTGCGGGCAACACCGACTAGGTGTAAGTTGAGGTACTGCATAGCTGTGTTTTTGTTCCCATGTTGGTATTTTACTGCCGTGAGGTAATCTGATAACCAGGCCGAAGGTTCTTGCGAACCATCATACTTTTGTACTTCCATGGATAGCTTAAATCTTTTGGGTAGCGGCGCCTCGCGGATGCTGCGAGCAAAGCATAGGGCTCCGCAGACTTCATCGTCGGAGGATGTAGATGGGGAGCGCGCACGGTTTCTAGCCGCCCGGCCTTTATCAACCTTGCGCTGGGCGATGTCCGATCGCGCATTGTATCCAGGTTCGTCGCGATTGACTTCTCCTCTCGGTTCCTTGCTGCGATATCGCGAGTGGCTTCTGTCTCGATCTTTTCGCGGACTGCGGTCTCGACCTCTTCGCGGGCTGCGGCTATGGCCTCGACCCCTCGGCCTGCTATCGCTGCCACTCGGGCTATCTCCTCGTCGTCGAGCTTCTTTTCCTTGTGCCCGACGGGGTGATTTTTCCTTGGCAGGTGATGTGCCCCTAGGTCCACGGGGTGCTTCTTTGTCCTTCTGTGCGGCTGCTTTCCTGCGATCGTAGGAGGCGAGTTTTGCGGCTGCCATGCCTAATCCTTCCTGCACTTGCTTGTATTGTTCCGCGCGGGGGTCGTTTCCCCTGGTTGATTTATTTGCATGTAGGTGGCTGCGGCTAGCACCGCAGCTGCGGGGGTTTGCGGATGGATGTTTCCGTCTTCGTCCACGCGCATGAGTGATTTGCTGATTCCTCTCAAGGACTCGCCGTCCATGGTCGCGGTTCTTGAGGCGCGTCCCTTCTTCTGGGGGCGGTTCCCGACAGAAGGCGTTAGGGACAGCTCCGCTCGGTGTTGGCTTGACTCGTCTACCAATCTTTTTCGTACGGCCAGATCATCCTGAGCTTCTTTGATAGCAGTGGCCGCTCTCACTAGATGGTAGTGGTAGGCGATCATGTCTTCGTGTGGGACTCCGGCCGCAGGTGGTTTGCTTGTGCGGATAGCCTCCTTTGCTCGGAGCCAGGCGTCTCGCGAGACATTGATCTCAGCGCGTTCCCTTGCGCTTTGTTCAGTTTCTGCGGGTGGCTGTTCCGATCCTGCCATGCAGACCTGAGCCAGATATGACTTGTGAGTCCTAGGCGTAACTCGAAAGGCCTTCCTGACCCAAGAGGGTTCCTCTGTAGAGAGGTATGGAAATTGCTGGTGTTGAGGCGGATGGACTCGCCACTTTTCGCCAAGTAGGGTCGTGAATCGACAGTTCCTGGGCTGGAAATTGACTCAGATCCCGATTCCTCAGGGAAGTGAAGGATCCCTTCCTTGTTGTTGTAGAACTTAAAGCCCCCGAACATCAAGGTGACGCTCTTCTCCAGATCGCTGAATACCGGGCGTGATTCCGGCGAGTGAGGGGTGACTACGACAGATCCGATCCGGATCGGATTGGTCGGAGTCGAAGTCGAAGGTTTCCAACGTGAGTTGGTTGTCGATGAAGCCGAAGATGCCGGAGATCCAGCGCCCGCCGTTCCCACAGACGACGCCAATTGTCGAATATGCATCTCAACAAGTCCCTCGGGTGAACCCATAGGGTTTCGATTAGGAGAACGTGTAGGCGCTGGTGACAATCGTCGGCTAGACAGGGGACACGATTTACCCAGATTCGGGGTCCTCGTAGAGGTAAAACCCTTACTCCTGCCTCTGTCGATCTGTATTAACGAGTAGATCGGTTACAATGGGGGGTTGCTCAAGTCGAGAGTATGATCTCGATCTCAAAGCTTGGTGGTGCGTTATTGCTTGGTCCTCTCTCGGTGGTTCTCCTGGCCTTATATAGGTGGCCAGGTGTCAAACCATACCCGGGGAGGATTCGAACTCTAACCCTGTGTTGGTTACAAGTTTCCTATCTTAACCCGCAAGGCTTTGCGGGTGGGCTCCAAGTGGGCCTTCTAGAGTAATCCTTGACGCTTCCTTTGGAGGTTGGGCCGTGGGACTGACACCGGGTAGGCTCATCCGACTGGCCTAGGATCCATCCCTTCGTCACCAACCATCGCATTGGCCCTGGCCAGACCTCACTGGCCTAAATCGTAGCCCATCGGACCAGATCGAGCAACGAGGCCCGGAACTCCCCGTACCCAGACGCCTAGCGTCGAAGGCGACCGGTGGAGCCCCACCATCTCCGCCATGATGCGTCGTCGGAATCAGGCCGATCCCCTCCGATGAAGGAGGAGGCCTCCACCACCGTCGTCCTCCTGGTGCGAGACTAACCCGAGAAACCAGCCGTTGACCCGAGGAGGAAAGGCGAGGGCCGCCGCCGGTCTGCCGCCGAAACCCATCTGGGTCTGATGCGCCCACTCGCCGCCGCCACTAGCCTGCCGCATCCGTCGCTAGTAGGCCGTCCCAGGTCGCCTCTTACCCGCACCAGTGCTGCAGATTAGACCAAGACGAGTCGCCGTCTCACCGATCCAATCTTGGGCTCTTGGCGAAGAGAAAAGTCGCCGCCACCGCCGGCCCGCCACACGGCCATGGCCCTGCGACGAACCCAGCGGCAGCAGCGGTAGGGGACTCGGGGGAGGAGGTGTTTGGGGATGGAGGGGGCGGGGGCCTCTCTGGTGTGACGCGGCGCCGCCACACGGGAGAGAGAGCATCCTCGCTTATTCAAAGCCATCTGATTCAAATCATATCTCCATTCGTTTGTGTTGTTTCCGTGCAAATTTAGATACAACCTATAAGATATAAGGCCTATCCCAATGCAAGTCTCTTAGCACGGTTTCATAGGTATTTTGCTTATGTGACACTATAGTTAATGAAGAGAGATAGCGAGGTTGTATCTTAGCTAAGATACAACCTTGGCACGCGGCCATAGGCAAAAAAGGCTCTAGGCCAATCAAATGCATGCATGAGCCCAAAATCATTAATTTAGATACAACATCTAAGATACAATGCATTGTACATGTTGTCTCTTAAGTTTTTATTAGACATATGATAACGTGCTAAGAGACGGTGCATTGGGACATGGCTAATGCATTGTACTAGTTGTTTCTTAATTATTTCTTACTCATATGAAACCGTGATAAGAAAAGGTGCATTGACACAGGCGTGATGCTCCTCCAAACTTCTGCAGACCAGAAAACCCAGTGCGACCTGCTCTCTATCTCATTATGTTTATCCTCCATCGAGATGAACGTCAACCTCCTCTGAATTGCGAAGATCCCAAAACACCAGCGCAGATCTCTGATCTCCAAACTAGCGACCAGATTCCTCTATACTGTATCGGTAGTCAGTCTGTCGTCCGAATCACCTACCCCTTTGTTCTTTTTGGCATTGCGTAATCTTTCAGGTATACACATGAAACCTGCACACCATTGATTTTTTTGTTCTTGCATGAGTGGTTCTTAATGTTCCTATTTTCTTTTAGATTTGGCGAGGTGTCGCAAATGGGGAATCCAATTCCCTACCACGTTTAATACCATGCCACAACCTTGCAACTGTGAAATCACAACTATGATTCCCTTTGAGTGGCTCTGAATTTTTGCATGCCATGTGCTAAGTAGACGAAGGCCCAACCGGCAGCACAAGGTGTAGAGGATAGCTCCTCCGTGTTCCTATCAGTTCATTTAGTCAGCATGCCTTCCTATTGACATCTGGTTCAGCTCCTGCAACAAGGGGATAATATGTTAGAAGTTTCGGCGCCAATTAGAAATGATTGTTTAACCAAATGTAAAAGATTTATCCCATCCCATTAAGTAAGAATATCACTACGAGCTGGTACCTACTTGGATCTGAATTCTACCTTGTTTATGGTTTACCTCATGCACCTCATGTAACCTGCCGGTTGGGATAAGTCACAAGTTTTAAATCTCGGCGTTTCTAACCACACCCGATATAGTGAAATTCTGCTAGTTGACACCCGTGGTTTTCTCTCTTCATCTTTGGAAGGGTTTTCCATATTAAAAATCTCTTGTCCCTATCGTGTTAGATCCTTTTTGTTCATCGTTTCTATGCTATCATTTGTAACAACCAAGAAGTGAGCAAAAGAGATCGCTCGAGTACAAAAAGCCTACTCTCCCAACATGATAAAACCCAAATGTCTATCGCCTGCCACCCTCCACAAAGCCTTTTCGTAATTAATCCCCTCAACAAGCATCATTGTCATGGTAGAGACGTGACCGAAGACCTGTACATTAGGTTCGGTCCAGATCTCTCAAAATAAGGGATTCAAGGGATTTTCTTCGGGTTCCATTGGTGTAGATAACGGGCTCCCACCCTTCTTGCATTGTAGTGACCGAGGACCATTGTTAAGTGTCAACAGAGGCGAGGCCAAGCCATCCAATATCATATTCCAAACACGAATGGTGTAGCGGCATTTTAAGAATAAGTGTATCATGGATTCATCTTCTCTCTTGCAAAGTTTGCAAAGCCCATAATTTGGCCAACCATGATGTTGGAGGCGATCGACCGTCCAAACCTGGTCTTGGAGAATAAGCTCATAATTTGATAAATGCTCTTATTTTCACGGACCACGTACTTCCCTACGAATCACTACTTTTTGGGTTGTTTGGTTGCTAACTGCGGGAGGATCTCGTTGTGTGGCTACTAGCAGTTGGGAGGTGATATCCCACAAGTATATGGGATTGTGTGTAGCCTTTTCGATAAGTAAGAGTGTCAGACCCAACGAGGAGCTAAAGGTAGGATAAATGTTCTCTCAAGTTCTATCAACCACTGATACAACTCTACGCACACTAGATGCTTACTTTATCTAGGAAATAAACTAGAGCAATAATACGAGTATGAGAGATAGCTGATACGTCCATTTTGCATCACTGTTTTATATTGTTATTTTATGTTATTCATCGATATATTTTATGTTATGATGCATCACTTATGTTATTTTATCTTATTTTGCATGTTTCATCATTTTTGGAGAATAAACACCGGGACAAGAAATCTGATGGAAAAAGCACCGTCGAGATACCCTATTTCAGAAGTTCATAAGAAGAGGGGGTACACTGGAGATGTCTTAGAAGTTCAGAGGAGGAGGCTAGCCAGAAGGGGAGCCAGAGGGGGTGGCGCCCCCCTCACCTTGGCTGCGCCGCTAGGTGGTGTGGCCACCCTGGCCCACCTCTGGTCGATCCCTTTCGCGTACTTGATCCCCAAGGAACCCTAAGCCCTGGACTATCATCGAAGAATTATTCCGCCGCCACCTCGGGGCGGAAAACACCAAAGAGAGAAAAGCTCTCCGGCGGGGAGAAATCTGCCGGGGAAATTCCTCTCCGGAGAGGGGAAATCATTGCCATCGTCACTGTCATCGCTCCAGGCATCATCAAGATCGTCATCATCATCGTCCTCACAACCAGCACCATCACCCTCATCATCCACCTTCATCCCGCTGTAACAATTAGGGGCCTCTATCGTTGTTTTACATTATATCTCTCTCCCGGTGTGGATTACTTGTTAGTAGTTGATACTTGTGAGATTTATCGGTGTTAGCACTTTATGAGCAGATTCTTATTATCCATTATATCACATCTAATTATGATTCATATGATGTCTTGTGAGTAGTTTGTTTAGTTCTTAAGGACATGGGAGAAGTCATGATATTAGTAGTGAAGTTATGTTGAAGTAATATCTCGTGGGTCAGTATTTAAGTTGTGGTGCTATTATTCTAGTGGTGTCATGTGAACGTCGACTACATGATACTTCACATTTATGGGACTAGGAGGATGCATTGTGTATTTGTCTACTAATTGTGGGGTTGCCGGAGTGACAGAAATCTAAACCCCCGTTAGGAAACCAATGCATGAGGGAGCGTACAATCTCGGAGTTTTAAGGATGTGGTTAGATTTATCTTAATTACTTTCTTGTATTTGCAGATGCTTACGAGTTGTATAATCACAAGTATGTATTAGTCCTAGTTGGGAGGTGCATTAGCATAGGTTTAACCACACAATACTTCAGGAATCAATGGATATTAATCAACCGTAACGAAGCGAAAGCACTTGACGAAATTCCCATGTGTCCTCGAGAATGTTTGGTAGTCATAAGTAATACAACCGTCTTGTCCTTTGCTCTCAAAAGGATTGGGCTACTCGCTGCAATATTATTGACTACACTTTATTTACTCGCACTTAATTTATCTGCTATATAAAAAACCTCCAAAAAACCATTTGCTAGTGTTTACAGTGAATCCTCTATCCAACCTGATTGTCAACACGTTCTGCTCCTCGTTGGGTTCGACACTCTTATTTATCGAAAGTACTACGATACACCCCCTATACTTGTGGGTCATCAAGACTATTTTCTGGCGCCGTTGTCAGGGAGTGAAGCGCTATTGGTAAGTGGAATTGGTAAGAGAACATTTTACTGTGAGTGTTGTTTTTATTTCTGTCTGCTGCTTTATTTCATTATAGAGAATACCTTTGGTTCTCTATTTAGGGGTACTTTTACCGTTACTACTAGGGTTTTAGGTAACCTGTTATCTGCTGAATTAGATCCTTATAAAATAGCTATGAAAATTGTTGGAAGTGTTATGGATAAATGCTATTATGGTGATGGAACTGTCCATCCCGATGATCATTTGCTCTTCATACATGAATTATGCGAGTTATTCAGGTGTGCAGGTATTACAATGGATCAAGTTAAAAGGAAATTATTTTCTTTATCGCTGAAAGGAAGAGTTGTTGAATGGTTCAAATTACTGAAGAATGGTTTTACTACTGGATGGGAGGAAATTGTTCCACTCTTTTATTCTAAATTCTATCCTCCTAGTGAGATTCATAAATACCGGAATCAAATATATAATTTATGGCCTCGTGATGGAAAGAGTATTGCCCAAGCGTGGGGAAGAATGAAGTTATTAATGCTCAAATGTCCCGTTCATGAACTCCCGTGTAATATTGTTATCAATCATTTTTATGCAAGGCTTTCTCTTCATGATAAGGATTTATTGGATTCTTCTTGTTCTGGATCATTCGCACGTATGAAGGAAGAATCTAAATGGGATCTTCTTGACCGTATTCAAGAAAACACTAAAGGATGCGAGAATGATAAAGGTAGAAAGTCAGGTATAAATTGCGATTATGGATGCATTAAATCTTTTATGGGAACCAATGATTTCTATAATGTTAGTGTTGTTTGTGGTCTTGATTCTCAAATATTTGCAAACTGTCTTAAAGCTTTTGCCTCCTATCTTTATATTCCGAAAAAGAATTATCACAAGTACCATTCACCTTATAAAGATATTGTTCCTGCTAGTAATGTAGAAGTGCATGTTGTTAATCCTGTTGTTCCTGAGCCTTATGTTGAAAAAATGCCTTTCCCTGCTAAGGTAAAAGAACACTCTATGGTGGCTAGTGTGGTTAATAAGAGTAATAAGAAATCTACTGAACCTGATAAACAAATAATTGTTGAACCTGCTGTAGAAATAGTAAAAGATCTTGTTTGTGCAAACATGGAGGATGAACACATTGTCTTCTATGAGTATGCTTCTAATATTGTTTCCCATCCTCATAGACCTAAGAAAACTAGTGTTTCTGTGCTTTCTGTTAAGATTGGTGATCATTGATATTATGGTTTGTGTGATATTGGTGCTATCTCTAGTGCTATACCTTATGAGCTTTATAGAGAAATTATGCATGAAATTGGTTCTTGTAAGCTTGAAGATATTGATGTGGTTATTCAGCTTGCTAATAGAGAAATTTTCTTTCGATTGGTATTGTTAGAGATGTGGAAGTTTTATGTGGTAAGACTAAATACCCCACTGATTTTCTAGTACTTGGTAAGGCTGCTAGTAAGAGTTGTCCTATTATTTTTGGTAGACCTTTCTTGAACACTTGTGGTGCTATTATAGATTGTAAGAGGGAGAAGATATTGACTAAATTTGATGGAAAATCTTATGAGTTCAATTTCTCCAAATTTTAGAGAGCACCTTATGAATCTAAATTGCCCGATGAGAATTTTAAAGTTGAACAACTTGCTTCTATTGATCTTGCTCTTAACAATGCTTTGCAGCAATATATGGAGGACCATGAGAGTGAGGTATTTATGGAAGAGAGAAATGAGATTGACGATATTCTTCTTTGTCAACCGGTGATACTGAAACATAATTTACCTGTGGAAGACTTGGGTACCACATTACCACCCAAGGAGGATCCTGTTTTTGATTAAAAACCTTTGCTTGATGATCTTAAATATACTTATATTGATGATAAGAAAATATATCCTGTTATTATTAGTGCTAAACTTTCAGGTGAAGAAGAGGAAAGATTGTTGGGAATTCTGAAGAAACACCGTGGAGCTATTGGATATACTCTTGATGATTTGAAGGGAGTTTCTCCTCCTATATGTCAGCATGCTATTAATATTGAACCTGATGCAAAGCTAGTTGTTGAACATCAACACCGTTTAATTCCTAAGATGAAGGAAGTGGTAAGAAATGAGGTATTAAAAATCCTTGATGCTGGTATTATTTTTCCTATTGCTGATAGTAAATGGGTGAGCCCTGTGCATTGTGTCCCTAAGAAGGGAGGAATGACAGTTGTGCCTAATGAAAACAATGAGCTCATTCCACAAAGAGTAGTAGTTGGTTATAGAATGTGTATTGATTTTATAAAGGTTAATAAAGTTACTAAGAAAGATCATTATCCTTTACCCTTTATTGATCAAATGCTAGAGAGGTTGTCTAAGAAAACTCATTTTTGCTTTCTTGATGGTTATTCTGGGTTTTCTCAAATTGTTGTTAGGAAGCAAGATCAAGAGAAAACAACCTTTACTTGTCCTTATGGTACTTATGCTTATATACGTATGCCTTTTGGTTTGTGTAATGCTCCTGCTACGTTTCAAAGATGCATGTCTGCTATTTTTCATGGTTTTTTGTGAAGAGATTGTGGAAGTATTCATGGATGATTTCTCCATCTATGGAACTTCTTTTGATAATTGTTTGCACAGACTTGATAAAGTTTTGCAGAGATGTGAGGAAACTAATCTTGTTCATAACTTTGAGAAATTCCACTTTATGGTGAATGAAGGAATTGTTCTTGGACATAAAATTTCTGAAAGAGGTATTGAAGTTGACAGAGCTAAAGTGGAAGCAATAGAGAAATGCCATGTCCTAGGGGTGTTAAAGGTATTCGTAGTGCTCTTGGTCATGCTGGTTTTTATAGGAGGTTTATTAAAGATTTCTCTAAAATATCAAAGCCTCTTACTAATCTTCTTCAAAAAGATGTACCATTTGTTTTTTATGATGATTGTATGGAAGCTTTTGAAACTTTAAATAAGGCTTTAATTACTGCTCCTATTGTTCAACCACCTGATTGGAATTTACCTTTTGAAATTATGTGCGATGCTAGTGATTTTGCTATTGGTGTTGTTCTTGGACATCCCGTAGATAAGAAGTTGAATGTTATTCATTATGCTAGTAAGACTCCTGATGCTGCTCAAAAGAATTATGCTACTACTGAAAAAGAGTTCTTAGTTGTAGTTTTTGCATGTGATAAGTTTAGGCCTTATATTGTTGACTCAGAGGTTACTATTCATAATGATCATGCTTCTATTAGATACCTTATAGAAAAGAAATATGCTAAGCCTAGGCTTATTAGATGGGTGTTGCTTTTACAAGAGTTTTATTTACATATTGTGGATAGGAAGGGTGCTGAAAATCCTGTTGCTGATAACTTGTCTAGGTTGGAAAACATAACTTTTGACCCTATTCATGTTAATGATAGTTTTCCAAATGAACAGTTGGCTGCAATAAAGGTAAAATCCCAAGATAGTCCATGGTATGCTGATTATGCTATCTTTATTGTTTCAAAGTATTTGCCTCCAACATTTACAACTCAACAAAGGATAAAATTCTTCTATGATTTGAGGCATTATTTTTGGGATGACCCACATTTATATAAAGAAGGAGTAGATGGTATTATGAGAAGATGTGTTCCCGATCATGAACAACGTGAAATATTGAAGAAGTGCCATGGTAGTGCTTATGGAGGACATCACACTGGAGATAGAACCGCACAAAAGGTTCTACAATCAGGTTTCTATTGGCCTACTCTCTTTAAAGATGCACGTAAATTTATTTTATCTTGTGATGAATGTCAAAGAGTAGGGAATATTTCTAGACGTAATGAAATGCCTATGAGTTATTCTCTTGTTATTGAACCTTTTGATTGTTGGGGATTTGACTTTATGGGTCCTTTTCCTCCTTTGAATGGTTACACTCACATTCTTGTTGTTGTCGATTATGTTACTAAGTGGGTAGAAGCTATATCTACAAAAATGCTTAAAGATCTTGTTTTCCCTAGGTTTGGTGTGCCTATATATCTTATGACTAATGGAGGTTCTCATTTTTTCAAGGTAGTTTTAGAAAAACCCTTGCTAAATATGATGTTGATCATAGAATTGCCTCAGCTTATCATCCTAAAACCAGTGGGCAAGTAGAATTACCAAATAGAGAAATTAAATCTATCTTGCAAAACACTGTTAATAAATCTAGGAAGAATTGTTCTGATAAGTTGAATGATGCTTTATGGGCTTATAGAACTGCTTATAAAATCCCTATGGGTATATCTCCCTATAAAATGGTTTATGGAAAAGATTGTCACTTGCCTTAAGAATTAGAACACAAAGCTTATTGGGCAGTGAAAGAACTTAATAAAGATTTTAAACTTGCTGGTAAGAAAAGAATGCTTGATTTGAATCATTTAGATGAATGGAGATGTGAAGCTTATGAAAATGCCAAGCTCTTCAAATAGAAAGTTAAACAATGGCATGATAAAAGAATCCTTAAAACAGAGTTTCATGTTGGTGATAAAGTTCTATTGTATCGGTCTCGTCTCAGATTCTTTGCAGGAAAATTACTCTCCAAATGGGAAGGACCTTATATTATTGGAGAAGTGTATCGTTCGGGTGCAATCAAAATTGCTTTGCTCAAATATAACACTACACAAGTGGTAAACGGGCAAAGACTCAAACATTATATTTCTGGGGATTCTTATGATGAATATGTTGATGTTATTCAAGTAATGACTCCGGAAAAGTTCATTGGAGCGAAGATTCCAGATTCTGCACAGTCTGTTTTGGAATAGGTAACAATTCTGTTAAGAAAAAGTTTGTGGAATACTTTCCAAGTTATAAATTATTGGGTTTTGGAAAATATGAAAAATACCAAGCCGAAGAGGAATTGAAGAACGTGCCCGGAGGTACCACACCACCTAGGGGCGCGGCCCCACCCTATGGTGTGGGAGCCTCGGAGCCCCTCCCTGACTCGTTTTCGACCTGGACTTTCCTTTTGTTACACATATTTTTGCTATATAACCCCGCGGACTCCCGAGGTCCGTATATCATTTTCTCGTCGTGTTTCTGTTTCGAGTTGTTTCTGCCAGGATCTGTTTTCAGTTTTAGAAGCACCATGGTCTCCTCCAACAACAACAAGGGGAAGGGACCTAAGGAAGATGATCTCCAAGACCGGAAGCCGGAGGAGGAGATAGAGAGTGGAGCTGAAGGAGATGTAGAAGAAAACCCACGAGTGCGTCCACGCGCCACCATTGCAAGCATTGGAGTGGTTACAATACCTTCCAATAAAACGGTGAGGATGAGCGCTAGATGGAAGGCTCTAAGTTGCTGCTTCGATCCAGAGGTTTCACTCCCACGTATTAAGAGACCTTTCCATACTTTAATTCATGAATATCAATATATTAGGGTACCCAAGGCAAAGTTGCCTTCTTGCTGGGATATGGATCGTTCTAACTGTGCAGATAGAGAAAGCTCTCAACCTAAGGAAGTGTGTGTGGGGGGGTCTTGATGGCTGGAATTCACCGTCTAACAAGCATGCAAACCGTATTGATCACAATACGGAGATGATGCGTATGCTTATGTTCGCGATTGAAGATCTGAAGAAATCATTTGATAAGCTCATCGAGAAGGAATCACCAGCACCACCGAAGAATTGAGTCGTCATTGTTATTGGCATCCCCTTGGCTTGTTCCAAGCTTGGGGGAGTGTCGCGGTATCACCTTTATCTTTCACCATTTTACCTTTTAGGGCCTCTTTGGTTCGAAGGATTTTCAAAACGTAGGAACAGGAAAAACAAAGGATTGAAGTGTCATGCACTTCAATTCCTACAGGATTTCAAAACACAAGAATTTGGTAAGAGATGTATTTGGATGGCACGCAGGAAACAAACGCAGGAATTTTGCAGGAATGTGGAGAGAGTAGAGAGAGATATAGTATGAGTGCATTGGACTTCTCAAAGGAAAAAATAAAAAGAGGTTGGACCTCATGTTAAGATTCCTATGGAATAGAGGTCATAAGGATAGATTCCTTAGGATTTTGGTAGTATCAATCCTATAATCCAAATGCATTCCATAGGAAAAATTCCTATGGTTTGGAATCCTCCAAAATTCCTATGAAATTCCTTTGATCCAAAGAGGCCCTTAGTAGAGTCATATCTTGAGTAGAGGAAATATCATATAGGATGGTTTGCAGTATGGAAGTGTCGCTCTCTAGTTGGTTATCGTTGTATCCCTTGGTTTGAGTTGTCGTAATGAAATATTAATGAGAAGTTTCATCATCTACTTGTTCTACTTTATTTTAGTTTGCAATTTTGTTATGTGATTGATCTTAATATTAGTATTGGTATCAATTTTGGAGCTTCAATATAATCTATTTGGTTTTGGAAAACTTAGCATTGGTCAGTAGCAACAATACATTGAGACTTAAGTAGAAAAGAAGGAGTTGCATGTAGATATATGATACCATGATCTTTCTTTCTTGTTAGCTCATAAGCTTAGAATTATCAAATAAGTTTGTTTGCACCTTCAGGGAAGATTGCATGATTGGCTTTATCATACATGTTTTTGTTTGTTTTACTTCAATTCTTATGCTTGCTACCCAACCTAGCTAGCCAAGAACCTGTACTGAGAGAGAATACGTCTCGTGCATCCAAACCTTGAGCCCAAAACCTTGCCATTTGTGTCCACCATACCTACCTATATGTGGTATTTCACCGCCACTCCAAGTAAATGCTTGTGTGCTACCTTTAAACCTTAAAAATTACGCCTGTTTTGTACCCCTATTTTAGCTCATGAGGACGCAAATAGAGAATCTTTATCTCACTTGTTGATTGGATTTCACACCCTTGACTAGTGGCTTCATCCGTTTATCCAAATGCTAGAAGAGCTGGCAGCGGGGTTCCCAGCCCCAAAATATAATACAAATTCTCTTCACTATTTTTCCCCTAATTTATCAGTCAAAGCATAATTGTGTAAACAAAAGAGAAAGAGGGATGATCTTCTATACCAGTTGTGTCCTTCTATGGGGTCCGCTCTTGTGAAGTATAGTTGGCTTGTGACATACTGTATTTTCTGTTTGCCATTCATTGACATAAACATACACCTCTCAAAATTAGACACTCTTCCATGGTTTGTGATTGTTGGCAGGCACCCGAGGATTCGGTTAGCCATGGCTTGTGTAAGAAAGGTTGGGAGAAGTGTCAACCATTTTATACCTCTGTTTTATAAAATAAAAGCTCTAGCACATGAGTGATCCATGCTTCCCTCTACGAAGGGCCTATCTTTTACATTTATGTTGAGTCGGTAAACCTACTTCCTTCTGTCTTAAGCAAGCATTTGAGTTGTTGTGATTCATCCAGCTATATGTTGATTTACTCAATCATGTTCTTTATTCTTCTTTGTTTCTACAAATTCTTTTATCTGTTTGAATACCACTTTGAAAGTTACCAATATATACAAAGAGACCGCTATAATTAAGCATGATAAACTCTTCAATATAAGATTTAGTATAAATACTTTGATCGAAAGATAAGTACACTGTTAATTGTTCTCTGACCAAGAACGAAGTTTGTCTTTACCAATTTTGATTTACTTTTTGCACCTTTATTGTTCCTCTACTTGCTTCAAGTTTGATTATATGATAGGAGGTTGTTGTCTAAAATGACTTGTTCCTTGTTAGATGTGATGCCTCTTGTCTGTATTTTATTTATCGACACCTCACTCCACAAACCTGTGGTAATGTTAACTGAGTTCAGTTTCGCTTGGGGACAAGCGAGGTCTAAGCTTGGGGGGGGAGTTGATACGTCCATTTTGCATCACTGTTTTATATTGTTATTTTCTGTTATTCATCGATATATTTCATGTTATGATGCATCACTTATGTTATTTTATCTTATTTTGCATGTTTCATAATTTTTGGAGAATAAACACCGGGACCAGAAATCTGATGGAAAAAACACCGTCGAGATACCCTATTTCAGAAGTTCAGAAGAAGAGGGGGGACACCGGACATGTCTTAGAAGTTCAGAGGAGGAGGCTAGCCAGAAGGGGAGCCAGAAGGGGCCACCAGGGGCCCACACCATGTGGTGGCGCCCCCCTGGCCGCGCCGCCAGGTGGTGTGGCCATCCTGGCCCACCTCTGGTCGATCCCTTTCGCGTACTTGACCCCTAGAGAATCCTAAGCCCCAGACTATCATCAAAGAATTATTGCGCCGCCGCCTCAGGGCGGAAAACACCAGAGATAGAAAAGCTCTCTCCAGAAGGGAGAAATCTGCCGGGGAAATTCCTCTCCGGAGAGGGGAAATCATCGCCATCGTCACCGTCATCGCTTCGGGCATCATCAAGATCGTCATCGTCATAATCATCACCACCAGCACCATCACCCTCATCATCCACCTTCATCCCGTTGTAACAATTAGGGGCCTCTATCGTTGTTTTACATTACATCTCTCTCCCGGTGTGGACTACTTGTTAGTAGTTGATGCTTGTGAGATTTATCGGTGTTAGCACTTTATGACCAGATTGTTATTATCCATTATATCAACTCTGATTATGATCCATATGATGTCTTGTGAGTAGTTCCTTTAGTTATTGAGGACATGGGAGAAGTCATGATGTTAGTAGTAAAGTTATGTTGAAGTAGTATCTCGTGGGTCGGTATTTAAGTTGTGGTGTTATTATTCTAGTGGTGTCACGTGAACATCGACTACATGATACTTAACCTTTATGGGACTAGGAGGATGCATTGTGTATTTGGCTACTAATTCTGGGGTTGCCGGAGTGACAGAAACCTAAGCCCCCGTTAGGAAACCAATGCACGAGGGAGCGTAGAATCCCGGTGTTTTAAGGCTGTGGTTAGATTTATCTTAATTACTTTCTTGTATTTGCGGATGCTTATGAGGGGTATAATCACAATTATGTATTAGTAATAGTTTGGCGGTGCATTAGCATAGGTTCACCCACACAACACTTCACGAACCAATGGATATTAATCAACCGTAACAAAGCGAAAGCACTTGACGAAATTTCCATGTGTCCTCGAGAACGTTTGGTAGTCATAAGTAATACAACCGGCTTGTCCTTTGCTCTCAAAAGGACTCGGCCACTCGCTGCAATATTATTTACTGCACTTCGCACTTTATTTATCTGCTATATCAAAAACATCCAAAAACCCGTTTGCTAGTGTTTACAGTGAATCCTGTATCCAACCTGCTTGGCAACACCTTTTGCTCCTCGTTGGGTTCGACACTCTTATTTATCGAAAGTACTACGATACACCCCTGATGACTCCCAAGTGCAGGAGATCAATTGTAGTACCTTTCGATAAGTATTTGAGTGTCGAACCCACGAGGAGCTAAAGGTAAGCTATCTATTCTCTAAAGCCCTATAACCCTCTTATATGGCTGTTTATGCAAAGCAATAAGTTTGACTAAAAGGAACTAACTAATTAAAAGCAAGTGACGTGGAGTGTGGTTTGTCTAGTAACTAGTGAAGCAAGTTTAAAATGCAAGTAATCCTAGAGCAAGTTTCTAAAGCAAGTTTCTAAGCAAGTTTCACAAGTAGCAAGCAGCAAATATCTCAAGTATCTCAAGGGAGCAAGTGTTCTAGCAATAGGTGTTTCGTTCGTGTGGTTGTCACAATTAGTGAAGCACATGTTTTAGTCTTAGTTGTTTCTTCTAGGAAGGAGCCATGAATAGGTATAGTCAAGTAAATGATCTACAACCCCTTATGATGGATCATGTGGCCAAGTAAATGACTGCACAAGATTGATTAAGACATAAAGTCCCACCATAGCCTTACGTTCTAAGGTCCCCTATATATATCCCCCAATAACTTAACTTTGTGGCTCGGTCTCAGGTTACTGTCACTCCCAAGTCACCACCACTCCATTATGCTACCGGTGATCACCTTACATGCATTCCCCAACATATGTGTGCACTCATATATTGTACATAAAGACAATCATAGAAGATAACAAACTTGTATGCAACCAATCAACGAACTACTTCACCATTGCCAAGAACAATTCACTACTCAAACATAGACGGGGAGACACAATACATCAAGGGAATATAGTATTGCATTATACATCGTGTTTTCCAAGAGATTACAGTGGAGAGATGGAGCTTATCTTGCTGTAGATGTTGATGATGAACACGCCGGAGGGGGGTGGAGCCCTCCGGTGGTGATCCCGGCGGCGTTTCCCCCCTCCGATCTTCTCCGGCGGCAGCCTTCTGTCTCTCTGTTTCGTGGTTTCGTCTCTCGGCGCCGCCACCTCCTCGAAAAGGCCAGGGGGCCCTTTATATAGTCGTTTTTAGGTCACGAGACACTCGGGAGAAGAAAGATCGACGGCATCGGAGCCACGGGGGCAAAAAGGGGGCCTCTCACGCGGCCAAGGAATCTGGCCGCGTGGAGGGTCCTCTTTGCCACCTGGTTGGCCTTTTGGCCCTCTACTTTGGCCCATGGTCTTCGTCTCGAAAATTCTGAACCGTGGTCTTTGGCCTTGCCCTTTTTGGAGTCCCGAAGCTCCCGGAAAGTCTGAAACACTAAAAAGTACGTTTTCTGGAAAAACAGAGTTAGAACCAAAAGAAGGGGGATTGTTTAGAAAATCCCCAAATCATTATAAAACATGAATATAAGTTGCTAATATGTAGGAAAAACAAGTAATAACATGCAAAGTTCATGTATGCATTTTACATGCATCAACCCCCTATACCTGTGGGTCATCAATAGCTTTGCAAGATAATAAATACAAGAAATTAAATGTTAGTGTTGCAGCAATAAAATATACCAAGTAACCATAAACTAACAGTACCATGAGTGTGGAAAAGTTGTGGTATTTGTGATGGATTTGTCCATGATCAAATAGTCAAATACAAGGTTGATATTCCTCTTTTATGTTGGAGAGGCAAAGCTAACAAGCTCTCACTATCCAATGATTGCAAGTACTTATAATTGGACCTCTAGCAAACATCCGTAACTACTAGAAGATACATTAAGGTAAAAATACCCAACCATAGCATTAAGATCAAAAGGTCCTCTTTATCCCATATGCTTTAATAACTAGATTGGAGCTTATATTTCTGTCACTCAAGCAGCCCTCCCTCTAACTTTCTCCACATACTACAAACCCTATGATGTGATCCATGCATGCATAAACATATGATGGACACCATAGGATTGTAACAAATTCAATATAAATTTCAAACCATCCATGGAGATTCAACGATCAACCATATGACAAAAGGGATCTACACAAATATGACATAGATGCAATAGATCATCTGCAAATAATTTATAACATCAAACACCATGTTTACATAGGGTGTTACGGAGGTGTGTGGGAGGATGAACCACTGTATACAAGGAGGATTTGACGATGGAGATGGCAGTGAATACGGTGAAGATGATAGCGCGGGACACAGGGCGGCGCCGACGCCGACGGTGGCGCCCTGCGCCGCCGGCATCATGGTGAAGGGGGCATTGCATAGAAAACAAAAAAATTCCTATGCGAGAGACACCCGAAAGGCCAAGATCTAATCTAGGAGACGAAGTGCAACGGGCAACGAGAGGGTTAAGGAGAACACATACCATTGAAGACACAAAGCGTTACGAGATCAAATATCCTTGTTGGCGTAGTCGTACTCACACCGATCCCGATAGCGATAAGATGTGCACCGCAATCCGGCGGTGCCTCCGTGATCGGTCACACATACGGTTGATGACGACCTCCGTTCCCTCGATCCAGCGGGGCGCGGAAGTAGAGGATCCCCCTGAACTCTAGCAGCACGACGGCGTGGTGGTGGTGAAGAATCTCACGGTTAGGGCTTCGCCAAGCCGGAGACCATGGAATGGAGCAGCGGGTGGAGAGGAAATGAGGTGGGAAAGTGTGTGTGAAAAGAGGAGCTCTCACCCTCCTTTTATAGGGGAGGGGGAGGCAGCCCAAGAGGGGGTGCGGCCAGCCATGGTGGTGCCCCCACCTCTTCCCTCTTCATGTGAGTGGAAGCCCCACTCACATCCACTCATTTTCCCTTAAAACTCCACTTAGAAAATCCAAGAGTTTTTATTTAATAAATAAATAAAACATTTTTATTTCTTTATTTCAGCATTTGTTAATTCTATTGACAAACTTTTGCATATAGCACCTCGAATCATTTGTTAATTCTATTAACAACCATTCGATGAAAAACCCCTTGAACTATTTCAATTTTCCCCAAAACAATTTCGGTGCTGCTCAAAATATTCTTCGATATTCCGTATCTTCTCAAACGCGTCATCGAACCTTAAGTGTGTCATCCTACGGTTTGTGAATAAGGTATACATGATCGAGACTCCTCTCCTATCAATAATAAACAGCGGGATCTGGAGATCCGTGATGACTCCTATATATTCAACGATGACTCTCGTGATCGTGTGAACCATCAACGTCGTGAACTATTCCCTTTGTCTCGCGATATTTTACTTGTCCGAGATTCGATCATTGGTATCAACCATACCTTGTTCAATCTCGTTACCGACAAGTACTCTTTTCTCGTTTCCGTGATATAACATCCTTGTGATCATATCACGTGCTTGCAAGCGGTGTTGATGTGATATCACCGAGAGGGCCCAGAGTATATCTCTCCGTCATTTTGGATGGACAAATCCTACTCTTCATCCATGATTCTCAACTAATACTTTCCCAATACCTAACGACACCTTTACAGTCACCCGGTTACGATGTGACGTTTGATGACATCAAAGCACCCTTCCGGTATCAGTGATTGACATGATCTCATGGTCTAAGGAATAAGTTACTTCGTATGTTTGATATAACAATGTAAACCTAATGACTTGATCGCATTGCTATATTCACTTTGGGTATATGTTCATCACATCATTCTTCTAATGACATGACCCTGTTGTTAACAACATCCAATGTTCATGATCAGGAAACATTGATCATCTATTAATCAACGAGCTAGTTAAAAGAGAGGCTTTACTAGGAACCATTGTTTGTTTATTAAACACACATGTATCAACGTTTCCGGTTAATATAATTCTAGCATGAGAAATAAACATTCATCATAAACAAGGAATAAGATAATAACCATTTTATTATTGCCTCTCGGGCATATTCCCTTCAGTCTCCCACTTGCACTAGAGTCAATAATGTAGTCTGTAAGCACTTAACACATATGGCGTTCCAGTGTTATTACCATGCTTCGCATGTGGTAAACATCATCAAAAAGATCTGAATTGTTCAAGTCCTATTGTATTTGCATGTTCTGTGCGTCTACACGCATCACTCATTCTCTAATGAGATGGCTTTGTATATATATGGTCAATCGGTGAAACCTTAATTCCTCATCTTAAACCGATGTCACTAACATTGTGAAAATGTAGATTCATAGTGTTAGCATTCTTGGAAATTCACCAAGTTCCGGTGATACCTTAATTCCTCAGCTTAAACTAATGTTACTAACATTGTGAAAATGTAGCTTCATAGTATCAGCATTCTTGAAAATTCACCAAGTTCAATAAAGAACTCCTTGACACAAAATATGCTTATTATCATTTGTCAACACAGCGATATATTTTACCTTTGTTGTAGTATCTGTCAAAATATTTTAATTTTGAAACTCTTTCAAATCCAGATGGAACTTTCTTCCAGCCTATTGTGCTACCCTTCATCACGTATTTTAATTGAGATAAAATTATTTGAATATATGACAAGACTATTAGTGTAACATATTACAACAAATAGTTTGTCATTACTATATAAGAAAACACATCCTTAGCATTTCTAAAATGACACAAGGATCTCTCCCACTGTTGTCTAATCATCATATGAATTATCCTTCTATAACATTTTATAGCATAGGACTCATCTGGTTGTGTACATAGCATGGAAACATGACTTAGAAATCTCAATTTCAATGATGCTCATCATGTGTCAAAACACTTGAATCTTGCTCAATTATTTTCCATGTGACAAGAACTCCTTCTTGTCATTTCGATATTGACTTACTTCAATATTGCATCTATGTAATTTGGCTTCAGACATAACAGGCGCTTCAATCCATCTCTTATAGATATCGATGCCCAATATCTTCTAAGCCTTTCATCAATATAAAAATCTTAACCGTGTTAATTTAAAATACATATTTTCCAATTAACCGTATGTCATCTACATAAAGCATTGGAAATATGTCATAGCGCTCCCACTTAATTTCTTGTAACTTTACAAGCATCTTTATCGTTCATGATGGAATCAAACTCTTTTGGTAACTTCATTCAGGTAAAGATTTCAATCTTCGTTATGCTCACTTCAACCATTGAAGTGTGCATACCTTTCTAGCAACCTTTTGAATTTTTACAAAACTCTTAGACTGTGTCAAGTACACATCTTTGATCAAACTTCTTGGAGAGGAGAGTTGGTTTTGTTATTCAACCGCCATATCATAATATGTAACTTTTGTTAGAACTATCCGCAAAGACTTAAACATCACTACGGAAGATCAAAATCTTGTAGTAGTCAACTCTTTGAACTTCGTCGAAAACAACTTTTCGATAAGTACAACTTTCAAAGGATGTAAAAATCCATGTCTTTGTCGCTATATAGACCCTTTTGCTATCGTTAGGCATCAAGCCTATCGAAAGGACTACCAAGTCACATACTTGATATTCATACAAGGATACTATAGCGGATATAATGACTCATAGTCAATTTTACGAAGTCAGGGCCCATCATTTGCTTCCTTTATAAGGTCCAGGTCCTTTTGTTGTCAAAACAACACTTTACACTTAAACCACAAGTTGGTCTAAGTACAAAGTTTTAGGACTTTTGTGGTTCACTACGCAAACTCATCCGAAGTATCTACAACACATGTAGTGTCTTCTACTTTGTCAAAAATAGCAAACCCCGGAACAACTTCCAGTGCTGCACTACTCTTGACATGATAACGAAGATTCTCTAATCTCGTTGAGTTTGTACTGTGCTCCCACTCACTTGTTTCGCAAGAACTACTTTCTCGAGAAATCAACCCTTTCTGACAAACAACATTTGTCTTTTGGTTCGGTGATAGGAGAAATACCCAATGTTTTATTTGGGATAACCTTATAAACATATATTTATCCTATTTTGGTTGTAAACATTTTACACATGCTATGCATACCAAAACTTAAGAAAATGACAATTCGGGTCACTACCCAAACCATATCTTATATGTTGTCAATTTCAACGGATCATGATGGTGCTCTTTTCAGTGTAATAGCGGTTGTCACTAATGTAAAAACTACAAAATTATAATGGCATTTTTATTTATCTTACCATGTCAAACAAGGTTTGATTTTGTCTCTTGAACACTCCAAACTAATGTGGGGTATTCGAGAAATATAAGTTGTAGAACAATTCTGCAACTTCTCAGATGTTTTGCTAAACTTGTAACTCAAACTTTATCCTTTATGATCCAATCATAAATACTTTATTATCTTGTTAGATTGATTTTTACTTCATATTAACAACCATTTGAACCAATTCAAAAAGTCAAACTTCATTCTCTTTAAATAGATATACTCACATATCTACTCAAATCATCAACATAATTTTATGAAGGAAAAATTAATCCACCATACATGACTACACATAATGGACTATATACATCAATATGTATAATCTCCACTAAATTAGTCGTCCATTCTACTTTGGCCTATGAACGGAATTTCAGTCATCTTTTGGAAGAGGTCTCACAAGCGTCAATTTATTCAAAACAAACTGACTCCGGAAGTCCATCAATATGGAGTTCCTTCATGTTTTCCTCTCCGATATGAACTAAAATGGCAGTGTCACAATTTAAGTGAAACTCTTTTACGTCTTGAAACGTTTAGCATTTAGTCTTATAGATGATTACTTTACCAATATGATTTATATTAACATATCCATCAATTATGGAATATGGTCATAGTTTGAACAATCTCATTTGTTCTCACAAAAGACCAGAACAAAATAACAAATTATTAAGTTCTTAAAATAAATCTTGAATGTTTGGTTCGATACGACAATGAACACAATAACACTTTATTACTGTTCTTGTCATAATCGATTCCACATCTATTACTAGTTTCTTTTAGGCCCTTGTATTTCTTGCATTGCGTTGCTTTGTACGACAACTCATACCAACCAATGTGGTATCAAAATACCCAAAAAATACTTTGTTAACTAGTAATACATCTATAACTTGTATATCAAACATATACTTCTGAGCTGGACTTTTCCAATTATCTTCTTTTTCTGCCATATATCTTTTTATAATTCTATTTTCAATATTCCCTTTCCTTTATAGAAGAATCATTCAACATCAAACAATGCCAGTCGTACTAGCTCTTTTTCTTTGGCGTGTTAGTCATATACTATCACCCATTGAGTCATACTTTGAGTTTGATTGTTCTACTAATATCATCATATTAATAGCATTCTTCCAGATTCCAATCTTAGCAATCTCCAAGTAAGGTAAATGACTTTACCCATACTTTTAATCCATCCCATCATAACAATTTTATGATTAAGCTACTATAGCTCGAAGGAAAGAATTAAGAGGATAATTTTTAGCGCCCAACTTCTTGGAATATTCAAACGCCTAGCATCTTCAATCATTGCATATATTCAGATAATATAAGCAAACATTGTAACGGCCGGGTTTTCCCCTAGTAGTTTTGTGTGTTGTTTTTTTTTTTTTTTTCTTCTCGTATCCTTGTGCATCATTCATGGCATGTAAACTCTATTTTATTTTTTTTCTATTTCTCAAAATCTGCATTTTCTATTTTTTTTAGCTCCCTTTGCCCCTTCTTTTGTTTTCTGGGAAAAAAAAAAGTTTGGCTGGGTGGCAGCCAATCGGCCAGGCCCTAGTGGCCCAACCGAAGGCCACACACCCTAACCCAGACCTAAACCTAGACACAACACACAACGCACGCAAACCACAAGAAAAAAAAAAGAAACACAGACGCACGCACACACACGGAACGCACACCGCACGCACGAAGAGAGAAAGGGGATCGATCGATCCCCTTCTTCCTCGCTCGCTACGCTCCTCTCCCTTCGCTCGATCTCCTCCCCCGATCCACTTTCCCTCCCATCGATCTCTCCCCCTCGACCAAGCACCACGCTGCTGCTCCTTGTTTCCATGCGCGGACGACCAGTACCCGGAGCATCTCCTCCACCCGCCGTCGTCCTCTGTCTCCTCTTGTCCACGAGCGCCGCCATGGCCGGGAGCTCGAGCTCCGGCCGGCCGCCGCCCTGGTTCCTCCTTGGCTGGTCACTGCGCGCGCTGCCAGCCCCGTCTCCTCTTCCCCCGTCTTCCCTCTCCCCCGTTCTCCTTCTCTTCTCGAGCTCCAAACCGCTCGATGCAGAAGCGTCGCCTCCAACTCCCCACGCGGCTGGGTTCCTCGCCGCCGGCGGGGACGCCTTCTGGCGACTCACCTCCTGGCACACGGGCGGAGCCACGGCGAGCGAGCGGAGGCAGAGAGCGACCTCGGAGCTCCACGCGTGGTCATAGTCCGGCAGGGACGAGCAAGGCGGCGTGACTGTCGCGCTCGACGCCGCCCGCGGCGGGCAGCGGGAGGAGCTCGTTGGGGCGCAGCAGTGGCGGCGGGGAAGCACGAAGCTGATGCTGCCGCTGCCTTCTTTGTGCCAGAGGCATCCCTGGAGCCGCCCACGGTGTGGTCGTAGACTAGAACCTGTCTCTCCTGCTGGCTGAGGGCAAGCGCCTCAAAGCGGGCAGCTTTTTCCTTGTGGCTGCCGACGGCAATGCTCGATGCAAGCTGCTCGGCATGCCCCTCCCTGGTGCTAGCGATGCAGGTGGGTGTCACCGGCGTACGCTGTAGCCGACGCCGGAGATGGAGGACCTCCTCCACAGCTCCTATCCCGTGCGCGTCGACCTCACTCGCCTCAACCTGCTGCTGCTGCCCACGACTCTGAATGTGCTACTGCAGCAACGTCCCCCAACTTGTCGCTGCCGGTTGTGACCCGCCAAGTTCGCCATCGACAATGAAGACTTTGACGTTGCGGCTCGGCCACGGCTAATACCCATTCGGAACGGGAACTACTTCGACCCCGGAGATGTCGGATGTGATGAGTACCATCGACCACGACTACTTCCTCGACCCGAGAACGACAACCATCGACAAGATCCGACCATGTCCGCTTTGCGTTGGCCGCCTTCGTGCGCGTCCATGAATTCTCATCGACCGGAGATGCGGCACGATCACCTCCGACCCCGAAGACGAGGCGGTAGCGGCTCGCCCACGACTACTACGACTACACCGGCTCCGGACGTTGAACGACTACGTCGACGACGGTGATCGTGTGGTTTGAGAACGAACGCCTACTTCCTCTTCGGACCCCGATGAAAAGATCGACAACGACCACCGATGACGTGAACGACTACCTCGGCTACGGAACGAGAACGACTACTTCCACTACTACCCCTACGTCGATCACTTCCACTACAACGTCTACTTCCTCCACGCACCAACGACACCGGCGTTGCCCCGAAGATCTCCTCTTTCCGGCGTCGAACCCGAAGATCCTCCCCACACGTGTGCACCCCAAACCCTAAAACCTCTATACCTATGCCCTATTTTCTATAACATATCAACTATAATTAAAATGTCATCTCATTCATGTGTTGCATTGCATTTTTGTGGGTAGATAAATAACTCGAACCTCCTAAATTAAATGTTGGGCTTCCGGCTCAATTGAAATTGATTTAATTGCATAAATCATAACTAATTCATTTTAACTCCAAATTTGAAAAGTAAAACATGTTTTCCAATCAAAATTCTCTTAACTTTGCAAATATCAACTTTGTTTTCTGTTTTGAATAATTTAAATTGCTGAAAACAACTGTTTCTTATTTAATGCAATTAAAATTGCCAAATTAATAACTTGCTCATTTTAATTCCAAATCCAACAAATAAAATATGTTTTCCAATCAGAAAATTGCAAGGAATCTGTTCATGCCATCCATGTTCATGTTTGCACCTTGCGTGTTGCATTTGTAGTAGTGTTATGTATGTTCACCTAATAAATAAATATGGAATGTGTTGGGGTATTTAATTCAATTGTTGCCCTATTCCATTTAATATTGCTAACTCACCTATTTACTGTCTTCCATGCGAAACAACATTTAATATTGATGGTTAGCTAAACAACTTGAACCAATTCCTATTTCTCCGGACTCCGGTTCCGATTAAATTGCTTAAGTTGTTTTCCTCCCCGTTGCATCTTGCCATGTCATGCATATAAAATAGGATCATACTGGATCTTTGCCGTAGAAGTAATTATTGCATCCGGTGTTTCTTTTAGTTCGTTGCTTCTTCGCGGATAGGACGTTGAGATGATGTGAGCAACGACAAGTTCTGCTACCTTGCGGGATCTCAGGCAAGTATACTCACTTGCTGCCAAATGGCTGCCTTTCATCACTTGTTACCGATTCTTTCTGTTGTTCTTATTCTAGCCTTTGCTTCGATGCTTGTGTCTCGATCCTATCGTATGTTTACCTTGCAGCCATGACATAGCCTTTCCTTCCACTTCCTATTAACTGTTGTTTGTTTACCCTGTTGGCCCTCGTGTCGTAGTTGCATGCTTAGGGTTGCTTGTGCTCGAGTCTGTTGTCAGTTACGTCTTTTACTATCTTTATTATCGTTCTGGGGGCTCGATGTTAATCAATCAATCCTGTTAATGCTAATGGTAATAATAATTTGATGATAAGGCACCGGCAGGAGGCCCTTTGTGGTTTTGAGGCCTGCTAGTGTCGACCCTAATAGGAAAAGGGTCTTGTCTACTGATCCATGATGAGCGCACTACCCGCATGTGGGAAGCGAGTATGGGCGCCTCCCTCAATTTGACTCGATTCGCATCTCGTCCAAATCGCCTCATTTAGTTCGGGTTTTCCATTTGCTGCATGCATGATCTTGCGAGCCCTTGGTACCCGGGTGGAACTTTCGTAGTCGGCATATAGGGGGACACGTTCTTAGAGTGCTATGAGGGTCCATTTTCTTCTTGGCTCGATTAGCCGTGCGCCCAAGGTGCTTTGGGCTTGATGCGAAGAAGAGTTGAGTTGTGTTGAGTACCTCGCTTGGTGGGTTGATCCCCCGTCTGGCGGGTTATTCATACGTGTACGGCCAAATTGGTGCAACCCTGCAGGGATAATCTTCTCGAGAAGCCGTGTTTTCCGCGGTTATGGATTACTTGGTGAAGGTACTGGCTAACAAGTACTCAGGACAACTTAAACCTAATGATTAACAATCTTTCACCCAATAATTACAACTTGACTAGTAATAGGCTTATTGACACAATAATCTGAACCATCATTAATCCAACTGTGTGAGTTATCCTCGGATTGCTTCTTCGGATAAGGGGCGAGATCCAGGATGGGTTTGTTTGAAGTTATCTTTCAGTTGGTTACAATACTCGATCTTATCTTCTTTCTGGTAGCCGGAAGTTGTAGTATCTCTCTGTAGTTGGTTAGTGCAGCCCGCTGTCGCTCATTTTGCAATAACCCCCTTCCTTTCCGCTGATCCCAAAGTATTTGTATCTTGTGATGACTGGCTACGCCGGTATCTTGTGAGTATGGGTTTTATCCCCCTTGCCAGTACTTAACCGTACTGACCCACGAATCCTTTTTCGTGGCTGCATATTCAACATTGCAGTCAACAGGTTTGAAGTCTGACGACGTTAGCTTGGGAATCCCTCCGGCTTGGCCTGGGCAGGGATTGGACGCTCTCGGTTATCTTCAGGACTCTTAGTCCAATTTGGATCTTGTCCGTAGCCGGACGCTATGTTGTTTCTTCCGCTGTTATTTGGATCTTTGTATTGTATCAGTTGTATCCCTGGCTCGTTTGAGTCATCTTGTATCTATCTGTTTCTGTTGTAGTTGTGGAATATTCGTGAACTGTTGTAATGTTATCATAAGTGGCAACCTGGAATCGGTTATTATGCGGATTTGGCGGGAATGCTGAAATCTGCATAGTGCCCGATCTAGGGGCTTCACAAACATTGTCACACTAAATTATACTCAGTTATGTTGCTACAAATAAGTTTCTAGATATCAATATATCTTTCACTTGATTGTTTCTGAAAACAACTCTTTTCAGTTCCTAAATCACCTTGATCAACAAAACATTCTTTTGAAGATAAAGTAATATGGAAGCAACCATGACTCTGGATTCTAAGTAGGAATTAGTTGCTCTCTAGATCAATCAATCATTAATCATATGGAGCTAGGAAGAAAATACCAAACATCTACAATAGGACTCAATTTTAAACTTCACTAATACGGTACCAAACTTAAATGATTTTTACTAGATCATAACAGTTATATCTCAATTAACAATCTAAGTGTAAGGTAGTTATGTGGATGCCAATGAATACTACAATTTGTGCAAATTCACTTTGATTGGTTGTTTATGATAAATAAGTTCAAGTTAATTCAAAATTATGCCATGAACTCCCACTCAAAAACAAGATCCATCTTAGTCGTCTTTAGTGATTACACGAACCAAATTCACTACACCAAAACCGATCATCACGTGAGATGATGTAGCTTCAAAGGCGAACATCGACATGTTCATCATATCATCCATATGACTCATGCTTTACCTTTCGGTTACGTGTTCCGAGGCCATGTCTGTATATGCAAGGCTCGCCAAGTAGAACCGTAGTATTATGTGTGTTTCAAGGTCATGTCTGTACATGCTAGGCTTGAATACACCTGTTGTATGCGAACGTTGAGTCTATCACACCCGATCATCACGTGGTGTCTCGAAACGACGAACTTTCTTAACGATGCATACTTAAGGAAGAACACATTATTATCTTGATATTAAGTGAGAGGGATCATCTTATAATGCTACCGTCGCTATCTAAGCAAAACAAGATGCATAAAAGGATTAACATCACAGACATCACATGTAAGGATAACGTGATATGATATGGTCCTCCTTGCACTTGATCTTCATCATGTGCATCATGGTATGATCTCCATCATTCCACCGGCGTGGTACCAAGTACCATGGCACCCCAATCTTGATTGTCCATCAAAAATACCTTCTGGTATATCAATAATTTACAAAAGAGATCATCTCATAATCAAATTTGTAACATTGACCATATCACATCACATGCCCAGCAAAAACTAGTTAGACACTTCTAATTTATTTTTGCATATTTTACGTGGCTTAGGGATTTCGAGGATAGAACCGTTCATACCTACGAACATCAACCACAACGTTGATAAACATATTTTAACAACCCTTCGTAGATTAAATCTTAACTATAGTAGGAGAAACAGACACCCGCAAGCCACTTATGCAATACAAGTTGCATGTCAGTTGTGGAACAAGTCTCATGTACATGGACATGTAAGGTTAGTCTGGGCCGCTTCATCCCACTATGCCACTAAGATCATAAAATAATCAAGGAGGTAATAACATGATCATCAACGCCCACATACACCTATGTGTTCTACCCGTACAAAACATCTACGCATAGATCCGGCTTTGATACCACTGAAGGGGTCGTTGCATAGAAAACAAAAAATTTCCTACGCGAGAGACACCCGAAAGGCCAAGATCTAATCTAGGAGACGAAGTGCAACGGGCAACGAGAGGGTTAAGGAGAACACATACCCTCGAAGACACAAAGCGTTACGAGATCAAATCTCGTTGTTGGCGTAGTCGTACTCACACCGATCCCGATAGCGAGAAGATGTGCACCACAATCCGGCGGTGCCTCCGTGATCGGTCACACGTACGGTTGATGACGACCTCCGTTCCCTCAATCCAGCGGGACGCGGAAGTAGAGGATCCCCGGAACTCCAGCAGCAGGACGGTGTGGTGGTGGTGAAGAATCCCACGGTCAGGGCTTCTCCAAGTCGGAGACCATGGAATGGAGCAGCGGGTGGAGAGGAAATGAGGTGGGAAAGTGTGTGTGAGAAGAGGAGCTCTCACCCTCCTTTTATAGGGTAGGGGGAGGCAGCCGAAGAGGGGGTGCGGCCAGCCATGGTGGTGACCCCACCTCTTCCCTCTTCATGTGTGTGGAAGCCCCACTCAGCGGGGCACGGAAGTAGAGGATCCCTCATAACTCCAGCAGCATGACGGCGTGGTGGTGGTGAAGAATCCCACGGTCAGGGCTTCGCCAAGCCGGAGACCATGGAATGGAGCAGCGGGTGGAAGGAAAAGGAAGTGGGCAAGTGTGTGGAGGAGGGAGAGCTCTCACCCTCCTTTTATAGGAGAGGGGGGAGGCAGCCCAAGGGGGGTGCGGCCAGCCCCATGGTGTGCCCCCACCTCTTCCTTCATCATGTGAGTGGACACTCCACTCACACCCACTCATTTTCCCTTAAAACTCCACTTAGAAAATCCAAGAGTTTTTCTTTAATAAATAAATAAAACATTTTTATTTCTTTATTTTAGCATTTGTTAATTCTATTAACAAACTTTTGCATATAGCACCTCGAATCATTTGTTAATTCTATTAACAACCATTCGATGAAAAACCCCTTGAACTATTTCAATTTTCCCAGAAACAATTTCGGTGCTGCTCAAAATATTCTTCGATATTACGTATCCTCTCAAACTTGTCATCGATCCTTAAGTGTGTCACCTTACGGTTCGTGAATACGATAGACATGATCGAGACTCCTCTCCGATCAATAATCAACAACAGGATCTGGAGATCCGTGATGACTCCTATATATTCAACGATGACTCTCGTGATCGTGTGCACCATCAACGTCGTGAACTATTCCTTTTGTCTCGCGATATTCTACTTGTCTGAGATTCGATCATTGGTATCAACCATACCTTGTTCAATCTTGTTACCGACAAGTACTCTTTTCTCGTTTCCGTGATATAACATCCTTGTGATCATATCACGTGCTTGCAAGCGGTGTTGATGTGATATCACCGAGAGGGCCTAGAGTATATCTCTCCGTCATTTTTTATGGACAAATACCACTCCTGATCCATGATCCTCAACTAATACTTTCCGAATACCTAACGACACCTTTATAGTCACCATGTTACGATGTGACGTTTGATGACATCAAAGCACCCTTCCGGCGTCAGTGATTGACATGATCTCATGGTCTAAGGAATAAGTTACTTTGTATGTTTGATATAACAATGTAAACCTAATGACTTGATCACATTTCTATATTCACTTTCGGTATATGTTCATCACATCATTCTTCTAATGACATGACCCCGTTGTTAACAACATCCAATGTTCATGATCAGGAAACCTTGATGATCTATTGATCAACGAGCTAGTTAAAAGAGAGGCTTTACTAGGAACCATTGTTTGTTTATTAAACACACATGTATCAACGTTTTCGGTTAATATAATTCTAGCATGAGAAATAAACATTCATCATAAACAAGGAATAAGATAATAACCATTTTATTATTGCCTCTCGGGCATATTCCCTTCACATGGGGGAACGCCGCCCCTTAGCCCTCTTTCTTCATGGTATTGGGAGACCTCCCCCATGGAGATGGGATCCATGGTGGAGGCTAAAACGTGGCTTTTGTGGCTGGAAATTCTTGGTATGGGATGTCTCCCACGACCTAGATTTCCTCCCTTTATATAGTCTCACGGATTTCTGTCATCCCATCTAGGGTTTCTATAAATCGGGCGTATCTCGGCCATCCGGACTCGGAATAAGGGGAATTTTAAGTCTAGAACGTTTGTCGCAAAATTCCTCACGATTTTGTCTTCTGTGAGATTTCTGTTTGATGCTGTCTTCGACCCATAACATGGCAATCTTTAAAAAGAGTTTTCAGGTAGATTTCAGGAAAGTCCCAATTCGACTCCAACAAGGTTTCCTCTTTTATTTTTAATAATTCCTACATATCAAAGTGTAAAATAAGAATATTGTGAACTTTTGCAACTATTAGTAGGTTAGTATAAATAAATCATAAACTTAATATAAAAACAATTATCGAAAGCATAAAAGTAGCATGAAACCATAAAAAATTATAGATTCGTTTTGGACACATCAACATCCCCAAGCTTAGTTCCTACTCGTCCTCGAGTAAGTAAAACGATAAAAACAAAATAATTTTTGAGGTGACATGCTACCAACATAATCTTGATCATCATATTTGTAAAAGAATTTGTAAGCTGAGATCATAGAACTCTAAACATAGACATGATAGATATAATTCTAACAATGAAAATTAGAAACCATGTTGCAACATGAAAAGTAACACAAATGAAAGATCATGAATAATAACGCACCTGAAAGTGATATTTTGCTTGTCCTTAAAAGTGGGGCAAAACATAAATGCCAGGACACCTTCAAAGTTCAAGTGGATGAATAGAACAAATAATTTGAGAGCAAGTAATAACACATCATGAATCAATTAATAATAATCCTTGGGACTGATGCACATTAAACTCAGAATGGCAACTACACTCTCTTCGTTGTACATAAAGTTAAAAGATGGAGACTCAACATAAAAGTAAAAGAAATGCCCTTTGCAGAGGGAAGCATGGATTAACTCATGTGCTAGAGCTTTTTATTTTATTAAACAAAGCTATTGAAAACATATTTTTAGAGAGGTGTATGCTTATGTCAATGAATGGCAATAGAGTTCTTGTCATTTTCATATTAAACAAGTTGAGAGCAATTCCGAATTATTTATATTGGGCACTTATAGCATGCACTTTATATAGTATGACACTTCTCCCCACCTTGCTTTCGCAAACCATGGCTAACCGAATCCTCGGGTTCCTGCCAACAGTCTCATACCATGGAGGAGTGCCTATTTATTTGTTTAGATTTTTTATGTTATAACGGTCTAACTAGATCTTTGCAAAATTAATGACCAGGATATGAAGCATGCAAGTCGGGGTACTTAATTAGTATGGAAGACAACAAACCCAACTACTACTTCCTCATTAGCTAAAACAAGAACACAAAACATGAATAATTTTGAAAGTTTTAAAGGTAGCACTAATGACCCACAAGTATAGGAGTGTATCGTAGTACTTTCGATAAATAAGAGTGTCGAACCCAAGGAGGAGCAGAAGGTGTTGACAAGCAGGTTGGATAGAGGATTCACTTTAACACTAACAAACGAGTTTTTGGTGGTTTTTCATATAGCAGATAAATAAAGTGTGAGTAAATAAAAGACAGTAAATAATATTGAAGCGAGTGGCCCAATCCTTTTGAGAGCAAAAAAGAAGCCGGTTGTTCTACTTATGATTACCAAACGTTCTCGAGGACACATGGGAATTTCGTCAAGTGCTTTCGCTTCATATGGTTGATTAATATTTATTGGTTTGTGAAGTGTTATATCGGTGAACCTATGCTAATGAACCACCCAACTAGTACTAATACATAATTGTGATTATGCCCCTCATAAGCATCCGCAAATATAAGAAAGTAATTAATATAAATAAAACCACAGCCTTAAAACTCCGGGATCCCACACTCCCTCGTGCATCGGTTTCCTAACGGGGGTTTAGGTTTCTCTCACTCCGGCAACCCCACAATTAGTAGACAAATACATAATGCATCCTCCTAGGCCCATAAAGATGAAATATCATGTAGTCTACGTTCACATGACACCACTAGAAGAATAGCACCACAAATTAAATACCGAACCATGAGATAGTACTTCAACATAATTCAACTACTAACATCATGACCTCTCCCATGTCCTCAAGAACTTATTGAACTACTCACAAGACATCATATGGATCATAATCAGAGGTGATATAATGGGTAATAACAATCTAGTCATAAAGTGTAAACACCGATAAATATCACAAGCATCAACTACTGACAAGTAATCCACACCGGGAGAGAGATCTAGTGAAGAGCAACGATAAAGACCCCTAATTGTTACTGCAGGATGACGGTGGATGATGAGGGTGCTGGTGCTGGCGCCTGGCGGTGATTATGACGATCTTGAGGATGCCCGGAGCGATAACGGTGACGATGGCGATGATTCCCCCTCTCCGGGGAGGAATTTTCCCGACAGATTTCTCCCTACCGGAGAGCTTTTCTCTCTATGTTGTTTTCCGCCCCGAGGCGGCAGCGGAAAAATTCTTCGATGATGTTCTAGGGCTTAGGGTTCCCTGGGGGTCAAGTACGCGAAAGGGGGCACCCAAGAGTGGGCCAGGGGTCCAGACCACCCCCAGGCGCGACCAGAAGGGGGCCCGCCGCCTGGTGGTGTGGGCCCCAGGTGGCCCCCTCCGGGTGCCCTTCTGTCTGACTTCCTCCTCGGGACTTCTAAGACTCTGAAAGTATAAGGATGCCGCCTAGAGGGGGGTGAATAGGCGCTTTAAAATAATTACGGTTTAGGCTTGAGTAAATGCGGAATAAAACTAGCGTTTAATTTATCAAGCACAAAACCTATGAAGCTAGGTTTACCTATGTGCACCAACAACTTATGCTAGGCATGATATACAACTATGAGATAGCAAGATATATGACTTCAAGCACGATGTCTATCACAAATGTAAATGCATAAGTAACGAGCTAGAGTATAGAGATAACCGAAGCACAAGGAGACACCGGTGTGATTACCGAAGTTACTTCCCAAGGGAAGTACGTCTTCGTTGGAGAGGTGGGAAGCCACCTAGGCGCTCCCCAATAGCACGGATGTGCACACCTTATTCTCCTTGAGCTTCTCCGGTGAGGGAGATGCTCGTTTCCACTATGAGGTCGACTTGAAGGCGTTGACCAAACCTTACACGAGGTTGAGGCTATCTCCACAACTCAATTGGAGGCTCTCAAAGAAGCTTCTTGCAACAAGGTGGAAGCCCCAAGCACTAACCGTCTAGGGTGCTCAATACACCCAAGAGGAACAATCTCTCCGGTGACCAAGCACCCAAGAGTAACAAGCGCACGAACTTCTCTTTCACGAATCTCGTGGGGAACTCAAACCAATGAACCTAATGCAATGGCAAGAACACACAAAGTGGTCAAGAACTTCTCTCCCAAATCGCACCAAAGCAACTAATGCTATGGAGGGAGTAAGGAGAAAGAACAAGGAAAACAACAAATGAATCCCTAGATCTAGATCCAATAGATTCCCCTCACAAAGAGGAGGGATTGATTGGTGAAGTGGTAGATCTAGATCTCCTCTCTCTTTTCCCTCAAGTGGAAGCAAGAATCATTGGAGGGATTGAGAGATAGCAAACTTTTGGAGGTCAACAATGGAGGTCAAACTTTCCCAAAAGGTTAGGGAACCATTGGGGAAGAAGGCCCCTTAAATAGGTCACCCAAATATCCAACCGTTGGAGGAAAAATCGCGCAGGGGCGGAACCTCCGGTGAAACCACCGAAACCTCCGCCCCCCGGATGAGTTAGGACACCAAAATGGCTGAAAAAATGACCCAACCACCGGAGCCTCCGGTGGTTTCACCGGAGGCTCCCCCAACATCATCCCGAAGGGGTTTCCGGCGGAGCCACCACCGGAGCCTCCGGTGGTGGAAAAAAAAACTGCAGAACACCCTATATGAAAACGGTCGTAACTTTTGCATCCGGACTACGTTTTCGATGTTCTTGTGCTCGTTGAAATCGCAACGACGAGCACTAGAAGAATATGCAGAGAAACATCATAGTCCAAAATGGGAATATAAAACCAAATGATGAAAGGTTTGGCCTATCAATAAAGGACAACCGGTAGAAACCTCCAACAACAAAAATGCGATAAGTTTTTCATACGAAATCCATTTTTGATGAACTTGAGCTTGACATGAAGAACATGACAAGCTATAAAACCTTACATGGAGAAAACCCAAATAAGGAGCAAGAAGGAGGATGACAAGTATGCAAAGGTTTGAGCTCTCTACGATAGATACGATCAAGATATGCATTCAAGAGCCCCTCTTGATAGTACGGTTATCTATCCTATAATCCGGTCTCCCAACTAGCATAATGAGACCGGTAAAAATAGAAACCCTATCTAAGTCATACCTTTTCCTTGCGCAATCCAATTGAGCTAGATGATGATGATCTTGACTCTCTCAAGTTGGATCTTCTTTCTTGATCGTGCTTGCTAGCACATGCTCCGCTTGATAAAGACTTGCAAGTTGCTCCCCCATACACCATTATGGGAGAGACCCTTAATGGAAAATTTTCACGAGGCCACAAACTCCAAAAGGGTGGCAAGCATCAAGTATAGTATTTCTTCTAGATGCTTCACTTGAGCTTCCACGTCAAGCTAGGTGACGAACACCGCTTGACGATGACATAGACCATGGGCAATATGAAATCTTCCTTTTTGTTCATGCCCATGGAAAGATACCTAACCACACATAGAGATGCCACACACACATGTATGGGTTAGATCACAAAGCTATATTGACAATTGCTTACCATACCATGAGATACACAATCCCACTTGGTACATCATGTAGCTTTGTGTGGTGATCACTCGCTTGATCAAACTTGTATCTTTTATTCTCACTTCAAATGATGATGTCTTGAAGATAACCATGAAGGATAACCTAATACTTTTCTTCAAGACACACTAGAAATAATCTCAACTCAAACCATGACCATTCTTCATGTAAATCCTTGAATATACATGAACTCTATTATTTCCTATGGACAAGATCTACAAGGACAACTCAATGCAAACATTAGTCCATAAGGATTGTCATCAATTACCAAAACCACATATGGGGCACCATGCACTTTCAGACTCCTCCGGTATCCCCCCTCTTCTTCTGAACTTCTTAAATAGGGTATCTCGACGATGCTTTTTCCATCAGATTTCTGGTCCCGGTGTTTATTCTCCAAAAATTATAAAACATGCAAAATAAGATAAAATAATATAACTGATGCATCATAACATGAAATATATCGATGAATAACATAAAATAACAATATAAAACTATGATGCAAAATGGACGTATCAACTCCCCCCCAAGCTTAGACATCATTTGTCCCCAAGCGAAACTGAACTCGGTAAACATGACCATAGGTTTATGGAGTGAGGTGTCGATAAATAAAATACAGACAAGAGGCATCACATCTAACAAAGAACAAGTCATTTTAGACAGCAACTTCCTCTCATATAATCAAACTTGAAACAAGTAGAGGAACAATAAAGGTGCAAAAAGGAAATCAAAATTGGTAAAGGAAAACTTCGTTGTTGGTCAGAGAATAATTAACAGTGTACTTATCTTTCGATCATGAGTCTTTATACTAAAGCTTATATTGTAGAGTTTATCATGCTCAATTATAATAGTCTCTTTGCATACATTGGTAACTTTCAAAGTGGCATTCAAATAGATAAAAGCATTTGTACAAACAAGGAAGAATAGAGAACATGATTGAGTAAATCAACATATAGATGGATGGATCACAACAACTCAAAATCTTGCTTAAGACAAAAATAAGTAGCTTTACCGACTCAACATAAAGGTAAAAGATAGGCCCTTCGCTGAGGGAACCATGGATCACTCATCTAATAGAGCTTTTATTTTATTAAACAGAGGTATAAAATGGTCGACACTCCTCCCAACCTTTCTTACTCAAACCATGGCTAACCGAATCCCCGGGTGCCTGCCAACAATCACATACCATGGAGGAGTGTATAATTTTTAGAGAGGTGTATGCTTATGTCAACGAATGGAAAACATAAAGTACAGTACGTCACAAGCCAACTAGACTTCACAAGAGAGGCTCCCATTGAAGGACGCAACTGGTATAGAAGGTCATCCCTCTTTCTCTTTTGTTTACACAATTGTGCTTTGACTGATAAATCAGGGGCAAAAATAGTGAAGAGAATTTGTATTATTATTTGGGTCTGGGAACCCCGCTAGCATTTGGATAAGCGGATGAAGCCACTAGTCCAAGGTGTGAAATCCAATCAACAAGTGAGATAAAGATTCTCTATTTGCGTCCTCATGAGCTAAAAGAGGGGCACAAAACAGGTGTAATTTTGAAGGTTTTAAAGGTAGCACACAAGCAATTTACTTGGAGTGGCGGTTAAATACCACATATAGGTAGGTATGGTGGACACAAATGGCAATGTTTTGGGGCTCAAGGTTTGGATGCACGAGAAGCATTCCCTCTCAGTACAGGTTTTTGGCTAGCAAGGTTGGGTAGCAAGCATAAGAATTGAGGTAAAACAAACAAATACATATATGATAAAGCCAACCATGCAATCTTCCTTGAAGGTACAAACAATCTTACTTGAGAATACTAAGATTATAATCTAACAAGAAAAAAAGATCATGGAATAATATATCTACATGCAACTCCCTCTTTTCTACTTAAGTCTCAACGTATTGAAGCTACTGACCAATGCTAAGTTTGCCAAAACCAACTAGATTAACTTGAAACTCCAACGTTGATCCCAATACTAATAACAAGATCAACCATATAACAAAAATTGCAAACTAAAATAAAGTAGAGCAAATAGATGATGAAACTTCTCATTAATATTTCATTACGGTAACTCAAACCAAGGGATACAACGATAACCAACTAAAGAGTGATACTTCCATACTGCAAACCATACTATATGATATTTCCTCTACTCATGATATGGCTCTACTAAAAGTTAAAAAGGGTGGAAGATAAAGATGTGATATCGCGGCACTCCCCCAAGCTTGAAACAAGCCAAGGGGATGCCAATACCAATGACGAATTAATTCTTTGGTGGTGGTGGTGAATCCTTCTCATCGTCAGACTTCCAAGGTAAAGGCTCTCCATCCACAAATTAGGTATTGGTCTCCAATATCCTGAAACTAGCAGCAGAGCTTATACGTTTAAACCTGTTCTCATACTCACAGTTCTGATTCTGCACATCGTAGAGTTGTGCTTGCAATTTGTTGGCGGTCTCGATGAGTGAGAAGATATCCTCCCAAAGCTTTAAAGTCTCCTTCTTGTACTCGGCGATCAGTTCTATCTTTATCTTGTGGATGATGTCAACTTCATGCTCCGCCATCTTCTTGTACCTAAAGACTTCTTCCTCCAGCTCTTCCATCCTAGCTTCCAGACTTCTTTCTCCTTCAGGGCCCCGAACATCTTCAATCTGCACCTTCCCATACTTGAGCAGCAACTCTTTGGGGTGCATATTCAACTCGTTCATGTACGGGTTGACGACGTTCGCAAAGAAATTGTCTTTGGGAGGTCCGAAAGAGGACATCGTGGCTCTAGATCTGAAGATGTAACCTGGCAGAAACAGCTTGAAACAGAACCACGACAAGAAAAAGATATATGGACCTCGGGGGGTCCAGGAGGTTAAATATCAGAAACATACGTATCGAAAGGAAAGTCTAGGTCAAAAACGAGTCGGAGAGGGGCTCCGGGGCGCGCACACCATAGCCAGACGCGACCAAGGGTGGGCCCGCGCCCAGGCATGGTATGGTGCCCTCGGGCATCTCATTTTACTCTTCTTCGTCTTGGTATTTTTCATATTTTTCCAAAACCAATAATTTATAACTTGGGAAGTAATCCGCGAAATTTTTCTTAATAGAACGGTTACCTATTCCAAAACATACTCTGCAGATTCTGGAATCTTCCCTCTCCGGAGTCATTACTTGAATAACATCAACATCTTCATCATAAGAATCCCCAGAAATATAATGTTTGAGTCTTTGCCCATTTACCACTTGTGTAATAGTATTATCTTTGAGGCTAGCAATTTTTATTGCACCCGAACGATACACTTTTTCAATAACATAGGGGCCTTCCCATCTCGAGAGTAATTTTTTTGCAAAAAATCTGAGACAAGACCGATACAATAGAACTTTCTCACCAACATGAAACTCTCTTTTAAGAATTCTCCTATCATGCCACTGTTTAACTTTATCTTTAAAGAGTCTAGAATTTTCATAAGCTTCACATCTCCATTCATCTAGATGATTCAAATCAAGCATTCTTTTCTTACCAGCAAGTTTAAAATCTTTGTTAAGTTCTTTCACTGCCTAATAAGCTTTGTGTTCTAATTCTAAAGGCAAGTGACAAACTTTTCCATAAACCATTTTATAAGGAGACAGGATTCTTATAAGCAGTTCTATAAGCCCATAAAGCATCATTCAACTTATCAAACCAATTCTTCCTAGATTTATTAACAGTCTTTTGAAAGATAGATTTAATTTCTCTATTTGATAATTCTACTTGCCCACTGGTTTAAGGGTGACAAGCTGAGGCAATTCTATGATTAACATCATATTTAGCAAGTGTTTTTCTAAAACCACCATGAATAAAATGAGAACCTCCATGAGTCATAAGATATCTAGGCACACCAAACCTAGGGAAAATAACACCTTTAAGCATTTTCAAAGAGGTCTCACCATCTGCACTTTTTTAGGTATAACTTCTACCAACTTAGTAACATAATCAACATCAACAAGAATATGAGTGTAACCATTCGAAGCAGGAAAAGGACCCATAAAGTCAAATCCCCAACAATCAAAAGGATCAATAACAAGAGAATAACTCACAGACATTTCATTACGTCTAGAAATATTACCAAATCTTTGACATTCATCACAACATAAAATAAATTTACATGCATCTTTAAAGAGAGTAGGCCAATAGAAACCTGATTGTAGAACCTTCTGTGCGGTTCTATCTCCAGCGTGATGTCCTCCATAAGCACTACCATGGCACTTTTTCAATATTTCACATTGTTCATGATCTGGAACACATCTTCTCGTAATACCATCTACTCCTTCTTAATATAAATGTGAGTCATCCCAAAAATAATGTCTCAAATCATAGATGAATTTCCTTCTTTGTTAACCTGTAAATATTGGAGGCAAATACTTTGAAACAATAAAGTTAGCATAATCAGCATACCATGGACTATCTTGGGATTTTACCTTTATTGCAGCCAACTATTCATTTGGAAAACTATCATTAACAGGAATAGGGTCAAAAGCAATGTTTTCCAAGCTAGACAAGTTATCATCAACAGGATTTTCAGCACCCTTCCTATCCACAATATGCAAATCAAACTCTTGTAAAAGCAGCACCCGTCTAATAAGCCTAGGCTTAGCATATTTCTTTTCCATAAGGTATCTAATAGCGGCATGATCTATATGAATAGTAACTTTTGTGTCAACAATATAAGGTCTAAACTTATCACGTGCAAATACTACAGCTAAGAACTCTTTTTTTCAGTAGTAGCATAATTCTTTTGAGCAGCATCAAGAGTCTTACTAGCATAATGAATAACATTCAACTTCTTATGTACTCGCACATTCAACTTCTTATGTACTCGCTGTCCAAGAACAACTGATACGTCATAAACGTATCCTTAATTTCTGATGTTCCATGTTGTTTTCATGCCATATAATACATGTTTTCCTTACACTTCATGTCATTTTTATCGATTTCCCGGGACTAACCTATTGACAAGATGCCACAAAGCCAGTTCCTATTTTCTGTTGTTTTTAGTTTCAGAAAAGTTGTTCTCAAAATATTCTCGGAATTGGACAATTCAAAAGCCAGAATTCTTAGAAGTCCCGGAGGGTCAAGGAAGTCCAAAGAAGACCCCGAGGGGGCCCCGGAGCCCCCACACCATGTCTGGGTGCGGGTGGACCCCTGGCCGCGCCTGGGGGTGGTGTGGGCCTCTCGAGCGCCCACTGCCATCGCCCTTTCGCCTATATATGCCCCCGATTCATAAACCCTAAATCAACCGGCCTTTTCCACCAAAAACATCCGTAGCTCCGCCGCCGCTGCCGACAAGTTTTGGGGGGATAGAAATCTCTGTTCCGGCACCCTGACGGTACGGGGAAGTGCCCCTGGAGCCATCTCCATCGACTCCCCCGCCATCTTCATCGCCGTTGCTGTCTCCTATGATGAGGAGGGAGTAGTTCTCCCCCGGGGCTGAGGGCTCTACCGGTAGCTATGTGTTTCATCTCTCTCTCCCATGGTGTGATCTTTATGTGATCGCGAGCTTTGTAATCTAGTTGAATAATTATATGTTACTCTTCATCTGTTATGCTACTCAATTGATTTTGTTATGTGATCTCCATAAACACTTTCATCACGGTGTAAAGGTGACAGTGTGTGCATCGTGTGGTTTAGCATGATATTCATATCTTGTGTTGGATGACCCTATGAAATTGTGGTGTTTGCCTAGTACCTTCTAGGGCGCTCGTAGTGACAGCGTGGGGTTAACTAGACATGGGAGTGCGACTTTGAGGAGTGTTGTTACAGCCCTACGCAATGAATTGGTGTTTGTTATTCGACCGGAGAGTGGTTCGGAGTAGCGCAGTGAAGAGAGATATTTATGCATTCAATTATGATTATTGTTGTTAAGAGTGTTCACTAGTGAAAGTAGGATCCCTAGGCCTTGTTTCTAAGCATTGAAACAGCGTTTACAATCAGTTCTGCTACATGTTTGCTTGCTGCCATTTTTATTTCAGATTGCTATTGTCACTTATAATCATCCATATTACTTGTATTTCACTCTCTCTTCGCCGAACTAGTTCACCTATACAACTAACAATTGCATTGGGTGTGTTGGGGACACAAGAGACTCTTGTATCGTGATTGAAGGGTTGCTTGAGAGGGATACCTTTGACCTCTATCTCCTTGAGTTCGATAAACCTTGGGTAATCCACTTAAGGGAAACTTGTTGTTGTTGTACAAACCTCTGCACTTGGAGGCCCAACATTGTCTACAAGAATAGAAGCGTGCATAGACATCAACAACACCTATAGCAAAATCACTAGCATCACACATAATTTCAAAAGGTAAATTCCAGTCAGGTGATTGAACAATCGGAGCAGTAGTTAAATCCTTCTTTAAAATTTCAAAAGCTTCCTTACAATCATCATAAAAAACAAATGGTACATCTTTTTGAAGAACATTAGTAAGAGGCTTTGATATTTTAGAGAAATCTTTAATAAACCTCCTATAAAAACCACCATGACCAAGAACACTACGAATACCTTTAACATCTCTGGGACATGGCATTTTCTCTATGGCTTCCACTTTAGCTCTATCAACTTCAATACCTCTTTCAGAAATTTTATGTCCAAGAACAATCCCTTCATTCACCATAAAGTGGCATTTCTCCCAATTAAGAACAAGATTAGTTTCCTCACATCTCTGCAAAACTTTATCAAGATTGTGCAAGAAATTATCAAAAGAAGTTCCATAGACGGAGAAATCGTCCATGAATACCTCCACAATCTCTTCGCAAAAACCATGAAAAATAGCAGACATGCATCTTTGAAACATAGAAGGAGCATTACACAAACCAAAAGGCATATGTCTATAAGCATAAGTACCATAAGGACAAGTAAAGGTTGTTTTCTCTTGATCTTGCTTCGTAACAGCAATTTGAGAAAACCCATAATAACCATCAAGAAAGCAAAAAAAGAGTTTTCTTATACAACCTCTCTAACATTTGATCAATAAAAGGCAACGGATAATGATCCTTCTTAGTAACTTTGTTAACTTTCCTAAAGTCAATGCACATTCTATACCCAACCACTACTCTTTGAGAAATAAACTCATTATTTTCATTGGGCACAACAGTCATTCCTCCCTTCTTAGGGACACAATGCACAGGGCTCAACCATCTACTATCAGCAATAGGAAAAATAATACCAGCATCAAGAAGTTTTAATACCTCATTTCTTACCACTTTCTTCATCTTTGGAATTAAATGGCGTTCATGTTCAACTACTGGCTTTGCATCAGGTTCAATATTAATAACATGCTGACATATAGAGGGAGAGATCCCTTTCAAGTCATCAAGAGTATATCCAATAGCTCTTCTTCAATATTCCCAATAATCTTTCCTCTTCTTCACCTAAAAGTTTAGCACTAATAATAACAGGATATATTTTCTTATCATCAATATAAGCATATTTAAGATCATCAAGCAAAGGTTTTAAATCAAACACAAGATCCTCCTTGGGTGGTAATGTGGTACCCAAGTCTTCCACATATAAATTATGTTTCAGTATCACCGGTTGATGAAGAAGAATATCGTCAATCTCATGTATCTCTTCCATAAAGACCTCACTCTCATGGTCCTCCATATATTGCTGCAAAGCATTGTTAGGAGCAAGAGCAATAGAGGCAAGTTGTTCAACTCTAAAATTTCCATTAGGCAGTTCAAATTCATAAGGTTCTCTAGCAAATTTGGAGAAATTGAACTCATAAGATTTTCCATCAAATTTAGTCAAAATCTTCTCCCTTTTACAATCTATAATAGCACCACAAGTGTTCAACAAAGGCTACCAAAAATAATAGGGCAAGTTTTACTAGCAGCCTTACCAAGTACTAGAAAATAATTGGGATATTTAGTTGTACCACATAAAACTCACATCTCTAACAATACTAATCGGAAAGACAATTTCTCTATTAGCAAGCTGAATAACCACATCAATATCTTCGAGCTCACAAGAACCAATTTCATGCATAATTTCTTTATAAAGCTCATAAGGAATAGCACTAGAACTTGCACCTGTCACACAAACCATAATAGCAATGATCACCAATATTAACAGAAAGCACATGAACATTAGTTTTGTTAGGTCTATTGGGATGTGAGACAATATTAGAAGCATCCTCACAGAAGACAATATGTCCATCCTCTACGTTTCCACATATAAGATCTTTCACTATTGCTAAGACAGGTTCAACAGTTATTTGTTCATCAGGTTCAAAAGATTTTTTAATGCTCTTATTAACCACAGTAGCCACAATAGAGTGTTCTTTCACCTTAGCAGGGAAAGTCATTTTTTTAATATAAGGCTCAGGAACAGTAGGATTAAGAACATGCACTTCTATATTACTAGCTGGAGCTCATGAACATGGCATTTGAGCCTTAATAACTTCATTCTCCCCCATGCCTGGGCAATACTCTTTCCATCATGAGGACAGAAATTATATATTTGATTCCGGTCTTTATGAATCTCACTAGGAGTATAGAATTTAAAATAAAAGAGAGGAACAATTTCCTCCCATCCAATAGATTCACCATTCTTCAGTAATTTAAACCATTCAGTGACTCTTCCTTTCAGAGATAAAGAGAATAATTTCCTTTTAACTTGATCCATTGTAATACCTACACACCTGAATAACTCACATAATTCATGTATTTAGAGCAAATGATCACCGGGATGGACAGTTCCATCAACATAATAGTAGTTATCCATAACACGTCCAACAATTTTCATAGGTATTTTTATAAGGATCTAATTCAGCAGATAACGAGTCACTTACTACCCTAGCAGTAATGGTAGAAGTACCCCTAAACAGAGAACCAAAAGTATTCTCCATAATGAAATAAAACATCAGACATAAATAAAAACAACACTCACAGTAAAAGTTTCTCTTACTAATTCGACTTACCAATAGCACTTCACTCCCCGGCAATGGTGCCAGAAAATAGTCTTGATGACCCACAAGTATAGGGGGTGTATCTTATTACTTTCGATAAATAAGAGTGTCGAACCCAACAAGGAGCAGAAGGTGCTCACAAGCAGGTTGGATAGAGGATTGTCGGTAAACACTAACAAACAGGTTTTGTGGTTTTTGATATAGCAGGTAAATAAAGTGTGAGTAAATAAAAAACAACAAATAATATTGCAGCGAGTGGGCCAATCCTTTTGAGAGCAAAGGAAAAGCCGGTTGTTCTACTTATGATTACCAAGCGTTCTCTAGGACACATGAGAATTTCGTCATGTGTTTTCGCTTCATACCGTTGATTAATATTTATTTCTTAGTGAAGTGTTGTGTGTATGAAACTATGGTAATGCACCGCCCAACTAGGACTAATAATACTTGTGATTATACCCCTCATAAGCATCCACAAATACAAGAAAGTAATTAAGATAAATCTAACCACAACCTTAAAACTTTGGGATCCTACACTCCCTCGTGCATCGGTGTCCTAACGGGGGTTTAGGTTTCTGTCACTCCGGCAACCGCACAATTAGTAGCCAAATACACAAGGCATCCTCCTAGGCCCATAAAGGTGAAGTAAAAAGTAGTCGACGTTCACATGACACCACTAGAAAAATAGCACCACAACTTAAATACCGAACCACGAGATATTACTTCAACATAATTCAACTACTAACATCATGACTTCTCACATGTCCTCAAGAACTAAACGAACTACTCGCAAGACATCATATGGATCATGATCAGAGGTGATATAATGGATAATAACAATCTGGTCATAAAGTGTAAACACTGATAAATCTCACAAGCATCAACTACAAACAAGTAATCCACACCGGGAGACAAATCTAGTGAAGAGCAACGATAAAGACCCCTAATTGTTACAGCGGGATGACGGTGGAATATGAGGGTGATGGTGCTAGTGGTGATGATGATGACGATGACGATCTTGATGATGCCCGGAGCGATGACGGTGACGATGGCGATGATCCTCCCTCTCCGGGGAGGAATTTCCCCGACAGATTTCTCCCTGCCGGAGAGCTTTTCTCTCTCTGTTGTTTTCCACCCCGAGGCGGCGGCATAATAGTTCTTCGATGATGTTCTAGGGCCGGGTTCCCTTGGGTCAAGTACGTGAAAGGGGGCACCCAGGAGTGGGCCAGGGGCACGCCGCATGAAAAGAACATGATAGGTTGATAATTATTGGACATAGAATTCAGTATTCATCGGATCCCAGCAAACACAACATGTAGCATTACAATAAGATGATCTTGATCATGTAGGGAAGCTCACAAGATTTAAACATGAGGCATAAAGAGGAGAGAACAACCATCTAGCTACTGCTTTGGACCCGGAGTCCAAGGATGAACTACTCACGCATCATTTCGGAGGCGCGCATGATGGTGTAGAGCCCTCCGGTGATGATTCCCCCTCCCGGCAGGGTGCCGGGGAGAGCTCCGGAACACTCCTAAACTAGGGTTGACGATGATATCGGCTGTGAATGTTTTTGGTGGAAAAGGCTCGGGTGTTTAGGGTTAACCCTTCGAGGAGACTAAATAGGCGCCAGGGCAACGTCGGTGGGAAGCCATGGGGGGCACACCACCCCTGGGCGCGGCTGGGGGGGGGGGCGCCCACCAATGGTGTGGAGCCCCTGTGGCTCCCCTTCGGGTCCTCTCTGGACTCCGTGTGCACGCCGACTTTCTAAGACTTCAGGGCTTCGAATCGTCCAATTCCGAGAATATTTTCAGAAGAACTTTTCTGAAACTAAAAACAGCAGAAAACATGAACTGGCTCTGTGGCATCTTGTCAATAGGTTAGTGCCAGGAAATCGATAAAATGACATAAAGTGTAAAGGAAACATGTAGCATATGTCATGAGAACAACATGGAACATAAGAAATTATGGATACGTTTATGACGTATCAGCATTCGAAGGAGAACGCCACAAATGTATGCTTCAATGTGATAAAAACAACTCATGATTCTTTCAATGGCACATTAAGCACTCTCGGCTATTTGAGACAAGTCATGCCACCATAATAACTACTAAGCGTAGAATTAAAATAAGATCCAACATGACATGATAAAGTCTAGCCACAGTCTATACGAGTTTCTCTTTGCACCGTTATAAGCATGGAATATTTTATTTCTTTCCAACACCATCACTTATATAAACAAAAACTATCCAAATGATATATCAATGAAACAAGAGAGTAACACTAATTTACGAGAACTAACAACTCTGAATAAGAGATACATGAAAACAAGAGCTAAAAAGAGGAGGAGTTGCAGGAGCTAGACGAAAAACGAAGAATACGAGTATGATAGGAATACGAGTATTCACATGAAAAAGCGGAGCGTGTCTCTCTCCCACACAAGAATGCTAAGTTCCAACTAGGTTTATTGCAGCAAGGAAAACAAAACAAAAACACAAAGACGCTCCAAGTAAAGTGCATATGATGTGACCGAATAAAAATGTAGTTTCACTAGAAGTGACCTGATAAGTTGCTGATGAAGAAGGGGATGCCTTGGGCATCCCCAAGCTTAGACGGTCAAGTCTTCTTGGAATTTTCTGAGATGAACCATGGGGGCATCCCCAAGATTTGGCTTTTCACTCTTCTTGATCACATTATATCACCCTCTTCTCTTGACCCTTGAAAATTATAAAAAGTTTCGGAAATAGCTTAGGATTAATCACAAAAAATTTCAGGTCATTGTGATCATTCAGTGATTTTATACGAATTTAACAGTGGACAGCAGAAATCCGTTTCCTCCGCAAAAATCCAAATCTAACTTCAACTTTTAAATATAGACGTTACTTGGCACAACAAATAGAAGAAAATAAAGATATAAAAGAGTTGCTATAGAAGGAAAAAACGCCTTGACTCAAATAAAACAAAGAAAAACAATGCAAAAATAAAAACATGGGCTATCTCCCAAGAAGTGCTTTTCTTTAACGCCTTTCAGCTAGGCCCGATAAGATTCCCAAAGTGCTGCTATTAAACGAAATCAAATTTTGTTTTTGAATTACAAAAAGGTTTCTTAAGTGACCAACGTATAAATGAAAGGTACGACCCAAAAAGAATTAAATGAAAATGCAAAGTGGCCACTCTTACAACAAAAGTCACAATCTGTCCAGAAAAACAACAGCCGGAAAACATATTTATTAGGTGCACTTAAACATGTCATAATTTTTTTCCAATTTTTGTGCATGCAGAGGGTTAGATGATACATAACCAGTTAAATTTTCGTGACTTTTTGAGTTTTTAGTAAAATATGAAAAATCATACAGTGAGCAGCAAATGCTGATAACAGAAAAAGCCTTTAAACATGTATCAACTAAAACTAAATGCACAAAACTTGGTACTTTATTTTTTTAGAAACTAACATAATAGAGGCTAAACAATAACTAAACTTCATAGTAACAGCAAAGAAACCCAAAAAATAAATGATATCAAATTAAATTACATGTTCAGACAATACATATCATGTGAAAAGGGTTATATAGATCATGAATGAGACAACCTCATTTTTGTTGATGGATAAGGGGATGAATCGGGCATCCCCATGCTTAGATGATTGTATCTTCTTAAATATGTTCTTGGGATGCACCTAAACATCCCCAATCTTGAGCTCTTGCGTCTTTTTATTCATCTCATATCACCATATTGATTAGATATTATAAGCTATTTCCAAATAAAACTTCACAAAATGCATTAGCAGGGTTAGTAATCATTAAATAAACTCCACTCATGTTCAAATATTGGCAAGTTTCATGATATTTATTAAACATTAGCCATTGTATATACCGAGATTTCTTATAAAATTTCCGTTGTCCGTCGAAAAACTAAGAAAAATAAGAACACTAAGTACAATATTGAATAAATAAAGAAATCTGCGAAAACTGAATAGCCTGTAAAGATGGCACTCAATGAGATAGTTACGTAGCTCAAACCAAAAAACTTAAACTAATAAAAGACAGATTATAATCTCAGGTTTATGCTCAATTTTTTTTAGATCAAAATACTATTCTGAGATTTATCATGATTTTTTACAATGAAGCATAACAAATCTGCCAAAAGCTGATCAGTCGGTGAAAATCAATTTTTTTCAAAATAGCTAGTAACTCAAATTAGAAAATTCAGAACTAATGAAGGTTAGGTACTAGGCTCAGGTTTATGCACAATTTGCAGATCCAAATAATATTCTGGTGATTTTAAACATGTTATACGGTGAAGCACAACAAATCTGTTTCTGCCCAGTAAACCAAACTTTTACACTTTCAAATAACTAGAGACTAATATTAGCACTTTATTTTTTTATGTACATAGGTATATACACAGTATTTACAATATATACATGTTTTAGCTGAGAATCTTCCATGGAAAATTTTGCTTTGGTTTCATAGGCATGAACACAAGTGTTCAAGGTCGACCCCCACTTAACCATTACACCTTTTTCCAATCACTCTCTTTTTGTAAACGTTATTAGATAACAAGTACAACTAATTTTTTTATAGTTCGTATTCCCTATCCAAACTAAGATAGGAACCAACTTACAACTGAAAGTAAAAACTACTTAAAGATAAAGCAAACAAGTGCACGCAAGAATATTCACCCACGCTATTGCTCCCCGGCAGCGGCGCCTTTTCGATAAGTAAGAGTGTCGAACCCAACAAGGAGCTAAAGGTAGGATAAATGTCCTCTCAAGTTATATCAACCACTGATACAACTCTAACCACACTAGACGTTTACTTTATCTAGAAAATAATACTAGAGAGAGATAACTTGCAAGATAATAAATACAATAAAGTAAATGTTAGTGCTGCAGCAATAAAATATACTAAGTAACCATAAACTAACAGTACCATGAGTGTGAAAAAGTGATGGTAATTGTGGTGGATTTTTCCATGATCAAATAGTCAAATACAAGGTTGATATTCCTCTTTTATATGGGAGAGGAAAAGCTAACAAGCTCTCACTATCCAATGATTGCAAGTACTTCTGATTGGAACTCTAGCAAAACATACGTAACTACTAGAAGATACATTTAGGTAAAAATAACCAACCATAGAATCAAGATCAAAATGTCCTCTTTATCACATATGCTTTAATCACTAGATGGAGACTTATGTTTCTGTCACTCAAACAACACTCCCTCTAGCTTTCTCCATAAACTACAAACCCTATGATGTGATCCATGCGCGCATAAATATATGATGGGCACCATAGGATTGTAATAAATTCAATATAAAGGTCAAACCATCCATAGAGGTTCAACAATCAATCATATGACAAAAATGATCTACACAAACATGACATAGATGCAATAGATCATCTGCAAATAATTTATAACGTCAAACACCATGTTTACATAGGGAGGTACAATGGTGTGTGGGAGGATGGACCATTGTACATAAGGAGGAATTGTCGATGGAGATGGCGGTGAATACGGTGGAGAGGATAGGGCGGGACGCCGACGGTGGCGGTGGCGCAGGGACTCCTTCCCTGCGCCGTCGACATCATGGGGGAGCGCCGCCCCTTAGCCCTCTTCCTTCATGGTCTTGGGAGCCCTCCCCTATGGAGATGGGATCCATGGGGGATGCTAAAACGTGGATTTAGTGGATATAAATTCATGGTATGGGGTGTCTCCTACGATCTAGGTTTCCCCCCTTTATATAGTCTCACAGATTGCCGTCATCCCATCTAGGGCTGCAGTAAATCGGCCGTATCTCAGCTGTTCGGACTCGGAATAGGGCGAATTTTAAGTCTAGAACGTTCGTCGTGAAATTCTCCACAATTTTGTCTTATGTGAGATAAAGAGTTTTCAGACAGATTTCAGGAAAGTTCCAATTCGACTCCAACAAGGTTTTCTCTTCTATTTTTGATAATTCCTACACATCAAAGTGTAAAATAAAAACATTGTGCATTTTTGCAACTATTAGTAAATTAGTCCAAATATATCATAAACTTAATATAAAAACAATTATCAAAAGCATAAAAGTAGCATGAAACCATAAAAAATTATAGATACGTTTTAAACGTACCAGGAGTCATGTCGCGACGACAACGCTTAATCCCATGCAAGCGGCTGCCAAATGTCCCCTTTACCTCGCATGGATGATCACATAATTTTTGTATTGGCTCTTCCATCATTTTATCCATTTTTTTAATGTGTTTATTCATATGGATGATCATATAGTCTATGTTTTGTTTTTATATTTATTTCAGTTTTATAGAAATACAATATGGATTAGTATACTTAAACTGCTATTTTTACACTCTTTAACACTTTATTTTAAAAAATATATTTGTTTTATCCCGTGAATACTCTTTTGTGACCACAAACCGTTTGTGAGACATTTTAAACTCGAGTAAATCCTTTACTCCATCCGATCTAATAAGTGTCGTTGGCAAAGATACGAATTTTTACATCGGATGCTTGTTTCCTCTAACACTTAAAACGGATCGGAGGGAGTAGTGGACATTTTTTTATACATGAACTTTTACAAGTTTGGGAGTTATTTTGTTATTAATGAATAAACTGGTTAAATAATATTTACATATTTAATAAATCTATTTTTGGCATTAAAAAAAGTAAGGCTGCTCTTGTTGGTGGGCCGGACCAAATCAAGCACCTTTTACAGGTGACCGAGCGTTAAGATGAACTTCGGCAAAGGCCGAACTATCCAACTCATGTTTACCCTAGGCCCAATTCGTCTATGCATACAGCCCAGTAATACCCAGCCCACTAATCCGTCTGTACCCACCCGGAGAAGCACGCTATATAAATTCCCAGATCCTCACCTAGGGTTCCTCTTCTCCCTCCACAACCGCCGCCGCGAACTCTCAGCGCCCTCGCCTACCAAGCCGCCGCCGCCGCAGCTCCAAAGCCTCACCGCCGCCGTCGACATGGGTAAACCTCTCGTCTCTGACCGCACCCTTCTTTACCGGCATTCCTTATCCATGTCCTGACGGGAGCTTGCTGTTCGTCGTGTGTGTGTGGCGCGCAGGTAAGGTACACGGATCGCTCGCTCGTGCCGGGAAGGTGCGCGGGCAGACCCCCAAGGTGGCCAAGCAGGACAAGAAGAAGCAGCCCCGCGGCCGCGCCCACAAGAGGATCCAGTACAACCGCCGCTTCGTCACCGCCGTCGTCGGCTTCGGCAAGAAGCGCGGCCCCAACTCCTCCGAGAAGTAGGCACGTCATGTGTTAAGAAGCTTCTTCCTTGCACCAGTTTCCTCTCGTGTTGTTAGGCAAGAAGATGGGAGAAAAACCTTTACTTACAGTCGTACCAGTATGAGTTACTCTGTTTGTGCCCGTGTGATGGATGAGATCGAACTCATGTGTTAAGTATGCCTGCTTCATTTTAGTTGAAGATTTTGAGATGTGGTGATATGAGTTGATTACTTGATTTTGCTTATCCCTGCTTTATTTCTAGTTGTTCCTGGTGTTCTGCGTGGTATATGAGATCTTCTACTTCGTGTACCTGTCACGAGTGCCTTGAGTGCGGAGCCAGGCAGTTGAATAGTATTGTTTTTCTAATTGTATGTTTTGCACTAGTGCTGGTAATTGGATGATCAGTGATGTCTAGCACATTTCAGCATTTGCTTTGCATAATGCTCTGCATTTTTTTTGACATGCACTTTGTTTGCGCAGCTTGTCATAGAGCTGCAGTGGACTTATAATGAACTAGACCTGCTATGCCACTTATTGTTTTGGAAAGTAGAAACTGTTTGGCTGTTTAGCTATGTTAAATATGGTTGAATCATTGTAGTTATGGATAGTGGAAGTTCAGTGTGCTATGTGAAATTATGTCAGGAGATAGTTGACCCCACAATCTGTGATAGCAAATCATGCATGTTTATTCCATCCTTGACCCTGTAACATGCTTAGGTAGGATAAATGTACGGTATGTGATAATTGATTCTTGAAGTACCCCTGAATGCAAAATGAGTTCTTGGTGAATATATATTGGTCCTGTAACTGATCCAGTGTAGTCTCTTTAGATAACCTTAGTACTTATTCAACATCATTTTTTTTAGTTGCACATCACCTGCAATATATCGTAGAGCTTGTTGACGGTCTCCAAATTTGTTCTTTTGGTCTTGAGGCTCATATTTGTTCGGTTCACTTTGGAACGGCAGAACCTTTTACTAGTTAGGACAATGCTTGCATCAACCATGCTGCTATTCTCGCTGGGATACTCATTGAACTCTGATATAACCTGTCTAATCCCTGGGTGTTCTTAGTTGTACTATATAACCCTTGTTTGATTTGAATAGTTGATGTAATAGAGGGCACCTTGCTATTGCATCAAACTCTCGTAGTCATTGATTCTCATAACGATTTGCCGTGGCCCTTTCTGAATCCTGGCATTCCAGCCAATGATGAAATTGGTTATGTGAACATAATTCTGTGATATCAAATCATACATGTTTATGCCATCCTTTATCCTGTAACATGCTTAGGTAGGATAAATGTACAGTGTATGATAACTGATTCTTAGAACTACACCTGAGCGTAAAATGAGTTCTTGTCGAATTCATCAGAATCTTTCTGGATTTCTAGTCCTGTAACCGATCCAGTGTATTCTCCTAGGATAACCTAATGCTTATTTAACATACTATTATATTTTCAGTGGCTGTAATGCTATTCCTGGACCTTTTTGTTCTGTTTTAGCTGCACATCTCCTGCCAAGATGTCTAGAGCTCATTGGCTTTCTCATATTGGTTTTGTGGTCATGAGGCTCATGTTTGTTCCTTTCACTGTGGAACGGCAGAACCCGTTTACTAGTTAGCACAATGCTTGCAGCAACCATTCGATGCTATTCTCGCTGGGGTTCCTTTGTCTTTGAACTCTGATATAACCCGTCTTATCTGTCGTGTTCTTAATTATTCTCAAAATATGCTTTGATTTGAATAGTTGATGTCTCACTGCTGCATCGAACTATCAGTCATTGATACACATGATTGGTGTGCAGTCCTTTTTCTGAATCCTTCTATTCCATTCAATGATAATTGATAAAAAGTGGTGATGTATGGCAGTAAGATGTAATTCAGGTCCGTACTGATCATTTATCACACCTTTGTTCCCCGGCCGGCCTTGTAGAACGTCGCTCTAGAATTGATTGGCCGGATGTGAAAAGGGTGCTTCAGAACTGATTAGCAGGATGCTTTGTAATGTAGTAAAATCCTTAGCTCAGTACAAGCTCCAGTTTGATAGGAATTTAGCAAGCTCTGCTGCGTGTGACTAGGCCAAAACTCGCCGTGAGCTAGTTTACCATGACAGCAAAAGATTCAGTCTGGCCCGTCATTTTCACGCCTCGGTTATCAGTGGGTTTGCTCCAGCCGTCGTACACTTGCAGTGGCAGCAACTGGTGAAAGATTGCAATCGCATCTTCTCATACCCTAAAATAAAAAGATTGCATTTTCCCATGTGCTATTGGAATGAAAAATCGCACTTGCATTCTGAATTTCGACCCCTTTGAGTTTTCTTTTAGTCGACGCACTTGTGACTCTGCAGCTCATGAGCTTGCAAATTCTGCTACGCCTGCTGGTTAACGGAACTCTCTGTAATTTAGTTGAATGCTGAGCTCATTACAAGATCCTGTTTTATCTAAACCAATATAAAAAGAGAGAGACGGGGGCAGATCCAAACAATCACGTCAATCAAACCTACGATCCACGCAATCACCGTTATTGGCGCTAAAACAGGGACGGACTGAACACTCTGCGAGCGAATCCTCGCTAATCGCTAAAAAAAAAATTCTCTCCCAGAACCCCAAACCAACCCAGCCCCACGAAGCCACGATTGGGGACACATGCCCCCGAGCCAACTCCCGCACGCCGCAGCCCTCGGCGCGGACGCCGGCACGGCCCAACGCCGCCGCAGGCCCGCCGCCTTGCCTCCACGTCCGCGTCCAGCTCTTCGACGACACAAACGTTGCCGGCGACGCTGTCGCCCCTGCACCAGCACCTGTCGCCCACAGCCCAACGCTGCCACGCGTCCTAGCGCCGCCGCCCTGCCTCCATGTCGGCATCTAGCTCTTCGACGGCTCAAACGCCGCCGTCGCACCTGCACCAGCACATGTCGTCCGCCCTGCCATAGTGTCGACGACGCCGCCGTCCTCCCGGCACCCAGCTTTACGACATACTGGTCCACCAAACTTGCGGAAATTCGAAGGTATTTTTTATACTTTGTAATTATAATTCATTGTTCATCTTCAAGACCTGTCCATCTTCATCAAAATTATCTGCATATTTTCCATTACACGGTGCATCTCACACAATAGCGACGGAAGTAAATCTGTGGGTTGTATATGTTTTATTTGGCAAAGCTCGAAGGTGGCAAAGCTCGAAGGTTTTCTCGGGAAAAAATCAGTTCTGTATCAATACTGTGCCATCTCTAGATACCCAGTTCTGTAACCAAAAGCTTAAGCAAATGGAAGGATTTCATAAAGCATAGTATTTTGACATGCTTCAGAGTAACACACTACGTTATTTTAAGGGGCTGAAATCTTATCTGGTTTATATGTAAATTTATTTGAAATGTGATCTGCAATGGAATATTTAACAGGGTATCTGGTTTATATGTGAATTCATTGAAAGTGTCTTATCCGTAATGGAATATTTAGCAGGGAGGAGGTATTCATTAATACAGGTTACTTTTTCTGGCCATCGTAAGCAAAAACACGTCATCCTCCAATCACACTCCATTTCAGGACATAAGCCATAACCACCTGGCAAAACCTAGGTGAGTCGTTGCGGTTAACTCGCTTGTTACTATGTGGATTATGTGGACAGCATGTATGATGGGAAGTTTTTCTCCTTTGAGTTATATTAGAACCTAAGATAATGTAGTCTTTGTCATTCAAGTTTGGAAAATTATGCTGAATGTGCTTACCAATGCATAGTAGAATATAAAAAATATTGAATGTGTCCTCTCTGATTTCATGGGCAATCTTTGGCCTGACATAATCAGTGGGGACGCTCCTGGTTTGAGTTATATGTTTTTTAGTTCGTTTCATAAACTTTCTATCAAAATGTAGCTGGGATAGAACACAACACAATGAATTGTTTAACGTGAAAAACAATAGTACGATAAAACCATATACTATTTAAAATCTGATGGTTCTCGAATTTAAACTTGAATGTGACAACATGACCTCAAATAAAATTTTCATATGCCTTTACAACTATGGAGGTACGGTGGAATAATACCCAACAATGTTTTTTTTTTCCTTTTATAACACATGTACGTATCATGCAAATAATTTTCTTTCGTGTGCGTCATCAATCAGTTTCCATGTTCAAGGATATTTTCCTTTTACTACACAGGACCGGATCCTCAAGTTAGGTACGCTATAAATCAGCATCCATTATTGAGTATTTGCTTTGTTTCACTAATATGATGGGATCCTCGAGTAGCTTATAAGAACGGCATGTACATCTTTGATTTCAACTTTCAATAACACTTTGAGCAGAGCTCCACCACGCTTACCAGATCCAGGTCGATTAGCTCTAACTTCAACTGCATGTTCCAAAGGTTCGACACCTAGCAAATCCACCATCTGTTTTCAAGTTCATTAGAATTGTACATATCGATTTCTGTCTTACTTCTTTGAATTTGATTTTTCTTAATACTCCCTCTGTCTTCGTATACAAGGCCACTATCAAAAATACAATATCTATCTATACAAGGCCACCATCTTCTCCCAAGAAGAATTGATTATAATTTTACCTCGTACAATGGTGCTCATTAATATGAATGTTGCATGCAACCATCGAGAAAGAGGCACCACATACAATATGTTTAATTAGCACGGAACACAAGAGGTTTTCCACATAGTTATTTGTGATGTTTAATAGTTGGCTTTGTTTTCTTGGTATCTAAGAATTGAGATAGTGGACTTGTATATAAAAACGGAGGGAGTAAAAGGTTTGTGTACGATTCGCAAGAATTATAGGATGGCTGAACCTGGTGTGGTAAAAACTGTTGTTTTTCTCGGAGGGATGCTCACAAGTCGGCCAACCAGTACAACATTGTTCAACTACCCGCCCCCGATAAACTCAAGACCGAAGATAGTTCAATTTCTTACCAAGATATCTCAAGAAAACACCTTTTCAACTATTTGATGCATATTACACCCGCTAGAGCGGAGATGATAGATGAGCCGTCCTCCCAAGAGCAAGTCAACAAGATGGACCAACTTGATTAGAATGCATATCCGAAATATATAATAAGTTGAGTGATTTGCTAAACTTTTAAATCCAGTTGTCATTGGAATCAGCCAATTGAGTGTCTCAAACATTATTTTCTCTGGTAGATTTTTCTCAATGAATATATTGCAAATTGATTTCATTTTTATTACTTGTTATAACCACTTCATTGATTTTTTTTATTGTAGTGAATCTCAATGATCTTGCTAAGTTTACATAAATTTGTATGTATAAATTATAAATTTTCTATGTCTGAAATACCCCCTCCCTCTCTCAAAATAATTGTCGCCCATTTCTCAAACATGGATGTATGTATACACTAAAACATGTGTAGATACATCCATGTTTTAAGAAATGGACGACAATTATTTTGGGACGGAGTGAGTACATTTTTGTGATGTTTCATTAATCACTTACAATTGCGGGAGTAAAAAAAATACAAAAGAGCGAGGTGGAGAATTTAACAAACATGTTCAAAATATGCACTCTTACTAGTACTAAAATAAGGTTCGAGTCTGTGAAGGGAAACGAACTAGCACGCATCAGCGGGTTTCCACGGTTTTAGTATTTGCACACACTAGCTAGCGGCAGGAAGCAACTGCGATTTGATCGCCACCCCTACAAGGAGCAAGATTGCCGGAAAGTCATTTCGGCTCATGAGCTTCAGTGCTCCCTCCACTTAAAAAACTCTTTAAATTATTTAGAAGTTTCACAAAAAGTTGAAAATAATTCTGGGCCAACAAACATGCAAAATCATAACGCAAAATTATTTACATTATAAGCTGTAAAAAATAAAAAATCTCAGAAAATTTGGAGATTTCAAGCAGTATATTATAGATCTGTACACTTGTTATTTTTGTGTGTAGCTCAAAATACAAGGCATTTCCAGTTTAAAATTTGCACGTTTGTACAATATTTCATTGAGAATATCAAGAATTTTGGTCACATTTTTTTGAATCCTGTAAATATGATTTTTGGAATTTTTTTAGAGGCCGAGAGCACCGGAGCTCGGGTGCACGAAATCCCCACGCCAAGATTGCATATTTTCATGCGTTATCAGAAGGAGAAAATTCAAGTAAAAAATAGATTGTATTCTGAATTTCGGTTGTTTTGAGTCGACGCTCTTGTAAAACTAACTCCCCCGCGCGGCATAAAAGAAGAGTGCGTCTCCTATTGTTTGCTGGGAGTATATATCGCTGTACTAATTCCAGTCGTCATGGCCCCTTTTGCGGTGACCGTAACCCGTGCGGTGGCGACAGGCGGGCACGGGCATGGGGCACAGAGCGCGGTGGCCGGTGGTGTAGGTAGCTCTTGCCACCCCAGATACGTGACAGCATCCGTCCAGGATTCCTTGCACGGGCGGCGGTAGCCTTGTTCCATGTTCCGCTACTCTTTTCCGTAGGCGCCCGCCGGTGTCCCGTCGCCTACGGCCTACCACTTTCCGTTGCCAAATCACGTCGCTTTGACAATGGCTGCCGCGGCAGACCGACCGTGGCGATCAGGACAACGTGCGTAAACAGACCAGGTAGCTCAGTCCAAAGGCGTGCGGTGGATGAGATGACCCACGCATCGCTGCTTCTTCCGTAGCAGCGCCATGCGTCTCGTGTGGCCTCGTGGCTATGCAGGCCGCGGCGGGACAACGGCAAAATGGACAATGGTGACCACGAATCGAAATAATTTTACAGAATGAACGCTGGGTGATTTTTTTTCCCCGAAAAATAACTACATTGGGTAGCGCCCAACGATAGGCGCTACACTCTACGGTGTAGCATCTTGGCCGCAGGCGCTACAACTCTGCCTGGATGGAGCCCACGGGGCCAGCCGCCTGCCTGACGTCTGACGGGTGGGCCTGAGTGGTGGTCGTCCTAAGTCGCGCGGGCGCCCGCACCCCTGCCTTCGAGTCAACTGTAACCCGAAATAGAAACAGAGAAGAGAGCACATGGAGGCGGCGGCGGCGTTCTCATCCCCCTCTAAATCTTCACCATATTCATTCGAATCTGAAGGGGAAAAAATGAGGGATTTGCTTCCCAAGTACTTTGCCAAGGTATTCCCCTCCGACCCCCCTCTTTTTATCCATAAATTTTGTAGTATTTGGCATCCATATGCAAATTTCGGTGGGATTCTAGTTTGTAGTTGGTTTTGATTTTGATATGGAATAATGATTGGTTTCAATTATCTTTAGCATTAGTGTAGGTATAGTTTCTATTGGTAACAATGTAGTAGGTTAATTTTGTTTAGAAACCAAATTTGTATGTTAGATTATTTACTTATTAGTATGAACATGTGTGGAAATTATTTGTCGAATTGAATGTTTGAAGTGTGGGATACTCACATACTCCTACGATTTGAAATATGTAGGGTGGTGTGGTTACTCGATGATTTCTATGAAGTTAAACACAAGTCTATTTGATATCGGAGAAGAAGATGGTAATATAATGATTTTTGCACTTGTATGTTTCAAATATCTTGTTCTAGCAATGTGTAGGATATGTTCTAAGTATTTAACTTGTATTTTTGCAGAAACTTAACCCTTTGAAGATTCGGTTTCATGAGGTGTTCGACCCTTCTGAGATGCAGTATGATGAGCGGTACACTCCGTACATCGAGATGACCGGCCTCCTCCCTTTCATCCAACTTGTTAGCCGGTCGACCCCAAACTTCAACGCGGCTGCAACTACCGCTATCATCGACCGGTGGAGGCCGGAGACACACACTTTTCACCTCCGTACCGGCGAGATGACTGTCACGCTTATGGATGTTTCCATGATCCTTGGACTTCCTACTAAGGGGAAGCCTATAGTTATGAACACTGATTATGAAGGGTGGTGTGAGAAGATGCAGGCGCTTATTGGTAATGTTCCCGTGGAGCCTGCTGACCCGAGTAAAGCGAGACTCCCAGCCGGCGCTTCTTACAAATGGATAGTACACCACTACAAAAATTTCCCTCAAGAAGCCAACGAGGACTTGATCAAAACGTACGCTCACGTGTACATTTGGTATGTTAATAGTAGGACTCTCTTTGCTGACAGCAATGGGAGGCACGCTCCATGGACCTGGCTAAAGGCGTTGAACATTTTTTACTATCGATGGAGCTGGGGGAGTGCTGCACTTGCCTACATGTATCAGCAGGTGATAAATTGGTAACTTAAAATGAGTTTGTCGATATCCATTTTGAACATGTATTAACTTTGTTTGCCATTATGTGTAGCTGGACGATGCTTGTCGTATGAGTCTACCCTCAGCAGGAGTTGGTGGTTTGTATGCTTCTACTCTCCGTGTGGAGCTGGGATCGCTTACCAGTTGGACGTCCGAGACAAGTGAGTTACGTTGATTGGGCAGCATATGAGAACAACCCTCTACGCCGCGCAACTTGGGCTTACAAGTGCGAAATTGTACCAGAGGCTCACAACGATACAGAAAACATGTATAGGCAGTACATGAACGAGTTGGATGCGCTTACCCCCGAGCAAGTAAGTATTTATCCTTACATGACCTGCTCACATTTTTTTATCTTCCTTCTAATTGATGTTGACGTGCTATGGTGCAGGTGGATTGGGAGCCTTATAGGGGGGGGGGGGGGGGAGATTTGGTGTTCCGCCTGATTACAGTTTGAACCCAAAGTGCATGGAGGAACATGGTCTATTGATTATGCGCTGCTCGTTGATATGCGATTTGGCGATTGAGTTTCACTTGCCACAACGCGTGATGAGGCAGTTTGGGTTGTTTCAGCCTCACTCGCGAGAGTGGAAGGACACGGACAAGCTGCTTCACGAGGCTCTTGGAATTGGTCGTTGCGACATTCTCGCCCACAACGGGCCCAACCGTCCATGTCGCCTCTAAAACACTTTGTCTTCCGCCTTCCCCATTTGATCACCTTCCATTTCGGATCTGACCATAGTTGAATTCCATGATACTCCGGCCATTGTGATTGATCCAGGTTTGGATGAAATCTAGGATCCCATGTCTTCTTAGTCATCACAATAGAGAATTCGGAATGTCTCACCGTGAGTGGGTGATTAATATCCACATTTCGAGTACGAGCCGCCGTTAGCAAGTGAGAGCAAGCGAGATGCAGCAACCATGGCTTTCCGCATGTGCAATCACAATTCTTGAGGGAGACCTTGAACGCCCGGCCTCCATGTTGGAAACCATCGTCCGTGGTTCCTCCGGGCTTGTCACTTGGTAAATGAACTCCTCGTTATCACAAATTATTGCTACTTGGGAGTCTGCCTTCCTTGATTCAAATTCCAGCCAATTGTCAACCTTTGGAGGGAATTCATACTTGTAGTCATGCTTGTTGTCTCCCACAATTTGCTTATCTGTTTCCTCCGAATACATCAGAAAATACCCATTCAACTTGGTGAATGTGTACTCAACTATTGTGGCCACGAGCAATGCACGCACACCCTTCAGAACCTTGTTGAAGTATTATGCAATGTTTCTTGTCATTTGACCGTACCTACGGCCATCTTCATCCAAATCTCTTGCCCACTTCTTGGTAAGTTGAATGTGCCTATACAGAAACTCTTGCCCACTGACGTTGAGGGATCTATTACCAGCAGATTATTGTACAAATTTGCAAACCGCTTTTTGGAGAAATCCATACAACAATTTTGAAATCATCGGTCAACTCCTTGCTCCCACATGCCCTATAGAAGTTTGAACAAAAATTCCTGATGCACCATCTATGGTGCAAAGGAGCATGGCCGGGAATGTCAATATCAATCGCATTTAGAATTCCTTAATGGCAATTTGAGATGACACATATTTCCCTTTGAGGAAACAATACCTTGGTCCTCAAAAGATGAAAGAACCATGCCCAGTTAACATTGTTCTCCGCATCCAACAAAGCAAAAGCCAATGGCACCAAACGATTATTGGCATCATTTCCTATTGCAACCAATAGAGTGCCCATGTATGGACCGGTAAAAAAGGTGCCATCAACGTAGATGATCGGTCTACAATGTTCAAAAGCACTCACACATTGCTCAAATTCCCAAAATGCACGGCCAAATACTCGGATAGTCTTTCCGTTGAGGATCCTTGTTTTTTTCCCTTAAGGCTCAACCACATGAACCATCCCCGGGTTAGTGGCGGCCATGGCTCCCAACATCCTAGGGATTCAGTTGTATGCTTCCTCCCAGTCACCGTACAACATCTTGAATGCGGCTTGCTTCTCCTTCCATGCCTTTCTGTACTTGACCTTGTAGTGAAAAAGGTTCTCCACAAGTTCCATGACACTCTTAATACTCATCGTTGGAAGTTACGAGATGGAGTTGGAAAGCCTATAAGTGATGAACTCGGAGGTGAGTTGTCGGTAGTCTTGATTCACTTTCTTTCCATCAAGACTCTTTCCATCAAGCTTCTTGCCTCGGCACATGTGAGTTGCCGCACAACTAGATATGTGCCATTCAGGCCCTTTTTTGAATGGTGTTGCACGCACAATCCATGGGCATCCATCCTCCAAGCAAGCAACCATGTAACGCTTATTTTTGTCCGAGTGAACAACTCTAGACGGATGATGGTACTTCACCAAATACTCCTTTATCCCTATCTTAAATTCCAACAAGGTTGGAAACTTCAAACCGGGATATATGCCACTCTCCACGTGATTCATATCCCGGTAAGAAGCTGGTCTAGCTCCAACCACTATACCCTATCCATCGTCGACCGTGGCTTCATCCGCAAGACTAAGATCACAAAACAACGGAATACGATGATCCCGCCCCAATACCTTATTGTGAGATTCAGCCTCCTTGGTCGTGAACCCCTCCTCATGAACCTCTTCATCGGGACCCTCATCATCCGACTCTGATGCATAGCATCGAGAATAAGGTATGTCATGATCCATAGTCTCTTGCACATAATATGTCTCCAAATCTCCAACATTGTTGTCACGGAGTTCGACAACATTCTCATTATCCTCATACTCATTATTTGTCCTCAATGCCTCATATTGGTTATTTGTAATGGGGCTCAAAGTTTTCCTCACTTGATGTTGGGTGGAATGATATTCAAGCACTACATCTCGGTTTGTGAGTGTTGGACTCGTACCATCAAATGGGGAGGCACAACGGTTCAAGTCCAAGTTCACACGAGAATCAACCTTTTTAGTGGCAAATAACTCGATAGACTTGTCTAGTGACTCGGCCACGATCTCCTTGTATGCAACAACGTAGCTCGGAGTTGATAGGCAAAAACTTCTAACGAAGGTGCACTCCATGACCCGCATTATGTCTTCCCTCCAAGTCTACTTCATCATTTCGGTCCATCCAATTCAACGCAAGTCTGACTTGTTCCAAAACCTACGCATAGGTAGGACTACGCTTGAAGACCAAGGATATCTCATCCTGATCCGGTTCAAAATCGTCTTTCAAAAAGGTGTACTTGTCCACATGATGAACATGAAGAATTCGAGAAATTCTTAAAATAATGACAACAACAATGTGGAAAATTAAAACAATTCATTACTACTCATGCCAATATTAACTTATATTTCTACTCATAATCTTTGACCTAACATACTACCCAACCTAAAAACACTCTAACCCTAGCCCTAACAAATATCTAGCCCTAACATATAAGAACCCTAACCCTAACAAATATCTAGCCCTAACATATAAGAATCCTAACCCTAACATTTAGGCAATCATACAAGCCACCAATTAGGCATTGCAACAACAACCACCATGCATCACTAGGATGAAATCGAATTTCTAGGGTTTCCAAGATTAAAAAAAGAATCAACCAAAAAACAAGTTTCCAATGGGTAGAAACATGGGGAAATGGGTGAGATTACCTCTAGGAACTTGTTGGGGTCAAGATTCGACGAAGAAACCTTCAAATTATAGGATTTGAGAGGAGAGCCATCGGGAGAGATGGTTCTCTTCTTCCAAAACCGAGAAGTGTCACTTTGGAGAGGGGCGCCAACTGTCATGGTGGTGAACTAATAGATGCCATAGGATGGCTTAAGTTTGGGGCCGATGGACACTGTGGGTATCCGGGGAGGGATCGCACGCCTAGATGGCGCGCTCACTACACTGCAAACAACACAATCCACCCAGGTTCGGGGCCTTCGTGTGGAGGTAACACCCCTACTCCTGCCTTTCTCTCTGTATATGTGGTAATCGAGTATAAGTGTTCCTCAAGCTCAAGGAGCTAGAGGAAGAAGAAGCTCTAATGCTATCTCTCTAAACAAACCAGCAGCAATTCCTCCCTCAAGTGTCGACTGGAGCATCCCTCGCGCAGGAGGGGTGTGGCCACCTTATATACTGGTGGCCACCAACTAATCGTATAGGTTAGGTGTAGAATACATTGTGCCGTAGCGCACGCTCGCGTATCTCACTGACAGACGCCGAAAGTCTTCTGCGTCGTGGCCGCTGCCATGTCATGTCCCACTTGTCAGAGACAGGACGTAGCCTCGCCCATACTCTGCACTGTACCAGCGTATGTATACGCATCATCACGCCTAGTAAGTTGAACCGCATGCACGTACTGTCCCTGGATATGCGGGATCACAACTGCTCCGTTGACCTCCCTTCGAGATAGAGCAGATCTTTGTCTACCCGGATTCACCAAGCGCTACTCGGTCAACCCGGAGAAGACACATTTCTTCACTTGGCTCTTTGTTCTTCCTACCGAGATAGCTCCATCTCAGTAGCCATCCAACTCGGTATCATCCAACTCGGTAAACAGTACCTCAGACACCATTTCTTACCAATCTTGCGCCTACTCGGGGGTAGCCCCCCGACATTAGTTCCCGAAGCTGGTATGGGCCAGCGAACTCGGACACTGGGCCGTGCCAGTTTAAACCAATAACCTTCAGAATACCTGACCGAGATGCACCCATCTCGGCCGAGTTCCATCTCGAACTCGGATCAAACTCGAACCCTTCATAATGGATTTTTCATTAAGACCCGAGTTGGTTACGCTACATTGGATTTTACCGAGATCTCAGCACTTGGGCGTATTTCACGAACTTTGCCGCAAGAAGCAGAGCCACCTTGTTATCTTCGTGTGGAAGGCACACCACGTGGCGCAGAACCGCTGCCCACGTCGCCTCGATTCCCGCGCAGCTCACGCACCACGCCCACGCTGCTCCCTGTTCCCTGGGCCCACGCGCCGTCGCGTCCGTTCGCAGTGCACTCAAGTGTCCACGTCGTAAATCGTGCGATTTACTACGCCGGTTACGCGCGGTGAATCCGCTACGTGCGTTTCTCCGGGCCTAGTAAATGCCACGACCCCACGATCGTAGCCACGTAAGATCCGGGAAGCTATTGCATCGCTGAGACTGTAAATAGGCATGGCTCCCCCTCTGCCTCACTTTGCTCGTCATTTACCCTGTCTCATCTTATTCTTCCTCGCGCGTCCACAGAGAGCACAGCGCTCCACCGCACGCCGTCGATTGCCAGCACGCGCCCAGGAAGCGACTGCACCTCCGCGCGCCACTGTTCGTCGGAACGCGACCGTGACCAAGGACTCCACCGCGCACCGTGGATCTCCGTATCTCCGTTCCACGGCGCCACCGTTTCTCCCCGAGGCGTTCTCCACCGAGCCTCTCGCCATGGAAACCAAGCCACAACATTCATCTTCCGCTCCGCCGCTGCGCTTCTCCGTCCTCTTCGACCCGAGCCCCTCCTCGCGCCCGTAGGCATCTCGGAGACGCCGAGATCCACAAGCGACCAGATGGAGCTCGACACCATGGAGGAGATCGATCTCGAAGGATCCGCGTCCACACGCGGAGCGTGGGATGGATCCGACGTGACCGCTGATGATATCCAATGGCTACTGGACACCCGCCGCATCCCGGCGGGGGTGATCTGCCGACCTCCAGGCGCCGAGATCGAGCCCGAAGTGCAAGCCGGCGAGCACGTGGTCTTCATGAGTCACTTCAAACACGGGTTCGGCCTCCCTATCTCCAACTTCCTCCACAAATTCCTTCGTCATTTCGGCTTAAAACCCCACCATCTTCCTGCCAACACTATTACCATTTTATCTTCTTTCGTTACCTTCTCGGAGGCCTACCTTGGCCTCTATCCCACCGTAGATATCTGGGCTAGGTATTTCCACTTCCGTAAGAAGGTCCTTCCGAATACCCTCAACCGAAACGCCCCAAAACACATGAACCAATACGGTTCTGCAATGATCGTAGCCCGGAATGGAACCGAGTTTCCCTAAGTTTAGGGACTCGAATCCTGCCGCAAGTGGCAACAGGGATTTTTCTCTATGAAGAATCCCCCCAAGGAAGAACTCCTCATGCTTCCTACTTTCCACCTCGATCCCCCCACCGAGATGGTGAATTGGGGGTATCACCCGAAAAGAACCGTACCCGAGGTGAACATGGTCGACAGCCGGCTAAAGCAGCTCGTCAAGAAGGGGCTCCGAAGTGACGATCTGCTTGCCGCTTGGGTTAGCCGTCGGGTTCTGCGACTTCAACGCAGATCCCACAAGATGTGCTTCATGGGCCGGCCCCGAGATAGCACGCACACCACCACATTCGAGCTCGGCAAAAAGGAGGTGGCCATCTAGGCCAAATCCATCGCCAAGACCAGCCTCACAGAAGCGTGGGAATGGGGACTTGAACCCTACAGCAGAGCGAAGCTGGCGCCCCGAGTAAGTATTTGCTATTCAACCGAGTTTGTTTACATCTCGGTAACTTTCGAGATCATCCATCTTTGAGATATATGCTTTCTGTTTCGCATGTGTTACCGAGTTGAGTTCATCTCGGTACCTTCCGAGATCACCCAACTTTTTAACTTATGCTTATTGTTTTACATGTGCAGCAATTTGAGCACCGTAGAGAAGAGGACCATCATACCCCCTCGGACAAGTGGTCAAAGGACCGGGCTAAGGACGATGCCAAGGAGTTCGACAACCAGGACAACCTCCCTATCCTGGACGCCTATCTCGCCCCAAGCCGGTAAGCACCGAGTTCCAGCCTCAATCCGAGATTGGTCCAAGGACGACGAAGGTGACAGTGATGATGATTGCACTTTTTTAGAGGTACCCGACCCCTTCTCGGTCTTATTTATTTGTGTATCCTCTTCCCTCGCTCTCAGTTGATACGCGAGAACTGGTGGTCGATGCGAGGCCTATGGCCATGGCCGCCCCCGTGGAAGAGAAGAAGAGGGCCGGAAGTGGCACTGTCGATCCTCCGTCCAAGAGACAGAACAAAGCCGGGAACAAGGGGACCAAGGCCACGGTGAGCCACCGAAAGAACAAGCATCCCATGTCGGACTGGTAAGTCTATTTTGAATTGCTTTGTGTTTGTATTTTCATTACACTTCTGCCTCTTTTGCCCAAGATGCTTTATGTTTGCAATTTCTTTACTTCTCAGCTTTTCCTTTCCCGCAGTGATCCCATTGACATTGAGATCTCCGAGATGCCTGCGTTTACCATGACGCCCAGATCTCGGAGACCGAGTACCACGCTTCTTACCGTGATAGCGTTTCCTGACGCCAACAGTTACATCAACCTCGAGACCGAGGACACGGATACTAATGCCATGGACCGGCCCGAGATGCCCATCCTGGACAGAGACGACCAGGATCTCGGCGCTGGCGACATGGGCGCTGATGCACACGTTGATGGTGCCTTGACGGGGACACTTCTTGATGATGATTAAGTCCCCGGCGACGGCACCAAAAAATTCTTATTGCTATGGATGGTGTGTTGGGAACCCCAAGAGGAGGGTGTGATGAGTGCAGCGGTAAGAATTTCCCCCAGTTAAGAACCAAGGTTATCAATCCAGTAGGAGAAATAGGATCTTCGGATGGTTGATCCCACTGATGGTGGTGATGGGGCCTCATCGGTATCAGCAACAACGCGGAACCTGCACACAACACAACCAAAATAATTTTTCCCAACGGTACAGTGAGGTTGTCAATCTCACCGGTCTTGCTGAAAACAAAGATTAGACGTATAGTGTGGAAAATGGTGTATGCTTGCAGTAAGTAAAGAAAGCAGGAAATTGTAGTGGTTTGTTGAACAGTCTAGGAAAATGGACCGGGTTCATTGGTTCACTAGTGGTATCTCTCCATAAAAGATAGCATGCTGGGTGAACAAATTACAACTAGGCAATTGACAAACAGAGGTTGCACCGTAGTGCACATTCATGATATGATAACTACTATGATATTTATCGCCGGCATTACAACAATATACATAGACCGTAATCCAACTGCATCTATGACTAATAATCCACCCTCAGGTTATCATCCGACCCCCTTAGGTATTAAGTTGCAAGCAACAGATAATCGCATTAAGCAATGTGTGTAATGTAAGCAATGATTGTGCACGCGGGCACTCACACCGCTGTTTTCTCCCTACTGGCAACATCACATCCTCCCCCGTCACGTTTCTGTCACTCGAGCACAGGAAAAAAGGAGGCATGAACCCAACTATCGAGCATAAATACTCCCTCTTGGAGTCACTAGCAACTACTTGGCCAGAGCAACCACTAGCAACAGAAAGCATGCAAGATCACAAATAACATATGCAATAAAGATTATAATCAAGTTGGCATAAGTTCAATATTCATCGGATCCCCGCAAACACATCACATAGAATTACATAAGAACAATCTCGATCATGTTCGGCAGCTCACAAAATCTAAACATTGATACATAGGAGGAGAAGACAACCATCTAGCTACTGCTATGGACCCGTAGTCCAAGGATGAACTACTCACGCATCACTCCGGAGGCAGGCATGGTGATGAAGATGCCTCCGGGATGATCTCCTCTCCGGCGGGGTGCCGGGAGACAGCTTCAGAACCCCCCGATCTAGGGTTGACGACGACGGCGGCTACAGAACTTTTCGGGGATTTTTTATCAGGTGCCTAGGGTTTTCCTTCGGAGGAGAATAAATAGGCGAAAACGCAAAGGCGGTGGAGCCCTAGGGGCCCCACACCACCCCCCGGCGCGGCCAGGGGGGCGCCACCCTATGGTTTGGGCCTCCTTAGGCCCCCCTCCGGGTCTCTTCGGGACTCTGTGGAACCTTCGGGAATTCTAAGACTTCTGGGCTTCGAATTTTCCAATTTCGAGAATATTTCCAGAACAACTTTTCTGAAACTAAAAACAACAGAAATAGGGAACTGGCTCTGTGGCATCTTGTCAATAGGTTAGTCCGGAAAATCGATAAAAATGACATAAAGAAGGGAGAAAACATGTAGAAATTGGCATAATATCATCATGAAACATCAGAAATTATAAATACGTTGGAGACGTATCAGGCGCCGATATGGAAACTCATGAGGCTCCAGAACAGCCGCAGCCAGCCACCGAGCAGCAGCATCAAGAAGAAACGGCGCAGCCACAAGCGCCATAGCAACCAGCCCCAACAACAGCAGTCACACCACCGACGCCACCGAGATCTACAACACCTTTAGCAGCAGCAACAGCACTAGCAACAACAACAACAGTAGGGACCAAAGTCCCACCAGCAACAACAACGGCCACATGCCCAACTACCATCCCATCAGCAGCAGCAACATGCCCAACACCAACGGCCACAGGCCCAACTTCTCCACCAGCAACAACATACCCCATGTCGCCGAGAGCGCCAGCAGGCCCAACAGGGAATCTCCCTCGCACTTGGCAGCAGGTCAAGTTTGCTCCATCGCAGGGACCCGTGGCTGGAGAGGGCAGCTCCAAGAACACGATTGGGGGACTTGTAAAAGTTTCCATAGTCACCCGGTCGAAGAAACACGAGGTGCATCAGAAGAAGTCCAGGCTGAAAACTAAGCCCGACACTTTGGCGATCAGCTCGGACACCCAGATCGTGCCGCACCAGGGACTTGGCATGGAGCAGTGTAACACCCGGGGGATTTTCCCCAATTAGATTTGGTTGTTATTCTTTTTTGCATTGCATCAGGCATCATATGCATTGCACTCTTGTTTTCAAACCAATTTCAAGTTCAAACCTTTTCAAATATTTGAAAATTTCAAAACAAACACTTGCACACTTGGGCATTTTGGATGCCAAGTGCAAAGAAACCAAAATTATAATTTTTGGAGTAGTGACACCTCCCCAAATTCAATTTCAACCCAAATTCATCTAAATTCAAACTTCCACAAAAGTTTGAATTTTTCAAAATCAAAAATTGGTGCACTTGGGCATTTTCAATTCCAAATGCAATAAAATTTATTTCATAATTTTTGCATGTGTAAAACCCCTCCAATTTCAAAATTCTCTTTCACTTTTACAAAAAAAAGAAACAAAAGAATAAAAAGAAAACCCTAAGCAGGCCAACACGCTGGGGGAGGCAGGCCCAAAGCCCACCTACCACCCCAGCGATCCAGCCTCGCAGCCCACCTCTCCTTCCCCTTCCTCTGTCCGTACAGGGAGCACGAGGACCTGTCGCTATCCCCTCCCCCACCATGGATCCCCACCTCCACCTGCTCCCCCTCTCTCCCTTAAAGCCCCCCTTTCTCTCCGAACCCTAACCCTAGCCTCTCCTCCCTCCTTCCTCTCCAGCCGCCACCATTTTCCCCTCCCTTTCTCTCCTTTCTCTGTACCTTTTTCTGAATCTGAACCGAGAGAGGGAGAGCACCACCATGGCCGAAACTTGGAGCACCAAGGGCCGCAGCTGTGGTCGCCGCCTCGACCTCCAGAGACTGGGAATGGAAACGGGGCATATCCCTCGCCGTCCTCGTCGAAGAATTGGGGTAGGGGACGCTCGGGAGGGACGACGCAACCGCCATCTTCTTCCTCCGACCACGGGCACGTCTACCTCGCCTCTTTCCTGTACCCGTAGCTGCCGTCGACTCCGAGCAGGAACGCCTACGCCAACGACCCCCGGTGAGCTCTCCGCCCTCGGGCTACCCTCTCTCCCTCCCCCTTGCTCTGGGAAACCCCGCCGTCGAGCGGCACGGCAGTCACCAGCGTGTCCCCGACGTCCTCTGTCCGTCACCGACGAGTACAGCAGCGCTCGATCTTCAGTTCCTCAGAGAAATCTCGCGCAACGTCTACTCAAAAGGGGTCGAAGCCCATATCCTTCACCAACCGCACACCAGCCCAGTGGCGCAGGCCTCTCGCGCGCACACAACAGGGCGCGGGTTCGAGTCCCCCCCCCCCCCCCCGTTTTTCTTTTTGGTTTTATTTTCCTGCAGCCCAGCCCAAAGCAGATCAGATCTTAATTTGTAAATTCCACCAAATATTCATAAATGCTCCAATTTCAATGATTCAAATTTCTATGGATTCAGAATCTTGTGCTCTTTCTGTTAGTCACAAAGTTGCAACATGTTTCTGTAATAAATTTTGCACTAAATAATTAAATACAGAAATGGCTATTAAAATTTGAAACTTTGGAAATTCATAACTTGAGTTCTGTTCACCCAAATTGAGCAAACTTGGGCTCTAAAATTTTGTCTTAACAAACTCTACACAGTGGTATTTTATTTGGTCACAATTGAATTAAATTTGAACATGTTTCCTTCTGTTTACTAAAAGGGGCAGAATAAAAATGCTTATGGAAAAATGCATCATAAATTCAATAATGATCCAAAAATTATGTTTAATAGCTCAAACTGTTCATTGAAACATTTTATACATGTTTTCAACCTTTTCAATTCAATTTTTTTACTGTTTTTCCTAATTAAAATTGGTGCAATAATTCAATACTTTAAATACACCTTTTAAATTGCCAAATTCATAACTTGCTCATTTTAAATCCAAATTCAATAAATGAAACATGTATTCCATCTAAAATTTTGTGTTCTTTCCAAATATAAATTTTGTTATCTGTTTTGAACATTTAAAATTGGTGAAAACAACAAATGTTGTTTAATCATTTAAAATGCCAAAGTTCATAACTTAATAAATAAAATTCCAAACTTGGTAAACAACATATCAAACTGAAGCTATTGTTGTTTTCTTATTGTTTTCATCATCCATGCATCATTCTAATCAACTTTCACATGATGGTTATTTGTAGATCATTTAATTCAACATTAATTCATGGGCTTTTCCATATGCAATCCAAATTGCATATGGACCCATTTAATTATGTTTACCATGTCAACTGGTTTACTTTGATGCATCAATTAATTGTCATGCATATAAACTAGCATCATGCTGGATCTTTTGCCGTAGTAGTAATTGTTGCATCCGGTGTTTGTTCTAGTTCGTTGCTTCTTCGCGGATAGGACGTTGAGATGATGTGAGCAACGACAAGTTCTGCGGATGTACCTCTACTTGCTGGATTCCAGGCAAGTATACTCACTTGCTACCTATGGCTGCCTTTCATCACTTGTTAGCGATTCTTTTCGCTGTCTTTATGCTAGCCTTATGATTTTGTTGCTTGTGTTCCGATCCTATCACATGTCATCCCGCAGCCATGAATATAGCCTCACCCCCCACACCTACAACCTTGTTGTTTGTTAGCCTGTGTCGTAGTATCATGCTTAAGTTTGTTTGTGCTCGAGTCTTGTCGTCATTTATCTTATCACCTATTTAGTCGATAGTTGGGTTTCAATTAAATCAACAACATGTTAATGTTTTGGGTAATATTAATTTGATGATAAGGCACCGGCAGGAGGCCCGGCGTGGTTTTGAGGCCTGCTAGTGTCGACCTTAATTAGGAAAAGGGTCTTGTCCTCCGATCCATGATGAGCGCGCTAACCGCATGTGGGAAGCGAGTATGGGCGCCCCCCGCAACTCTGATTCGATTCGCATCTCGTCCAAATCGTCTCATTTAGTTCGGGTTTTCCATTTGCCGCATGCATATGCAGGTGCGAACCCTTGGCGCCAGGGTGGAACTTTTGTAGTCGGCATTTAGGGAGACACGTTCTTAGAGTGCTATGAGGGTCCCCTTTTCTTCGTGGGGCTTGATTAGCCGTGCGCTCAATTGCACGGGGTTCTTTGGGCTTGATGCGAAGAAGAGTTGGGTTGTGTTGAGTGCCTCGCTTGGTGGAAGGGCCTTTCCATCTAGCGGGTCATTCTTACGTGTACGGCCAAATTGGTGCATCCCTGCAGGGTTAAATCTTCTCGAGAAGCCGTGTTGTCCGCGGTTATGGATGACTTGGTGAAAGTGCTGGCTAACAAGTACTCAGACAACCTACACCTAATGATAATAACTTGACTAGTAATATAGATTACCTCCACCATAAAAATGAATGTCACCCTAATCAACCGTGTGAGTTTCCTTGGGTTGCTTCCTTAGTAGGGGGTAATATATGATGGGTATTGTTTGGTGAGTAGTTGTAGTTGGTTCTGATACGCTATCTTATCCCCTTTCTTTTAGCCGGATGTTGTAGTGTGTCTCTGTAGTTAGTTAGTGCAGCCCGCTGCCGCTTCTTTGCAATAATCCCTTCCTTCCGTTGTACCCAAAGTATTTGTATCTTGTGATGATTGGTTACACTGGTATCTTGTGAGTATGGTTTATCCACTTGCCAGTACTTAATAGTACTGACCCACGAATCCATTTCGTGGCTGCATATTCCACATTGCAGTCAACAGGTTTGAAGTCTGACGACGTTAGATTGGGAATCCCTCCGGCTTGGCCTGGGCAGGGATTGGACGCCATCAGTTATCTTCAGGACTCTTAGTCCAATTTGTATCTTGTCCGTAGTCGGACACTATGTTGTTTCTTCCGCTGTCATTTGGATCTTTGTATTGTATCAGTTGTATCCTTGACTCGTTTGAGTCGTCTTGTATATACCTCCTCTGTTGTTGTTGTGGATTATTCGTGAACTGTTGTAATGTTATCACAAGTGGCAACCTAAAATCGGTTATTATGTGGATTTTGGCGGAAATGCTGAAATCTGCATAGTGCCCGATCCCGGGGCGTCACAAATGGTATCAGAGCATGGTTTCCGATTCCCAAAGTTGTTTCGATACGAATGGTTATCGAAGCAACGGGTCCGCAAAGCCTGTAGGATAACCTCGCTAATGGTTGTTGTTTCTAGAGTGTCAAAAACTATTTCTACTAAACTATTTTGGAAACCCCTCGATAGGATTCTTGTTTATTCCTTTCCTCTATTCTATTTCTCCTCCTACCTTATTTGTTTTGGAGTCTCTTCTCTTATCTATCTTTCAAAGTTTTAGGATCCTACGTGGGTGGACGTTTTCTGAGACTTTAACCTAGTAGCTTCGATCATCGGAAGATTCTTGGTGAAAGAACATCGTCGTCACTCCGAGCAAGAATCTCTTGTTAGTGGTGTCGAGAAGCCCTTGTTAGTGGTGTCGAGGAGATCAACTGGAAGCATGAAGAATCGATAGTCGAACTTCTTTCCCCTCCCGGGTTAGTGGGTGGATTGCGAGGGCGCAATCCCTTGTTAGTGGTGTCGTCTGTAACACCCGGGGGATTTTCCCCAATTAGATTTGGTTGTTTTTCTTTTTTGCATTGCATCAGGCATCATATGCATTGCACTCTTGTTTTCAAACCAATTTCAAATTCAAACCTTTTCAAATATTTGAAAATTTCAAAACAAACACTTGCACACTTGGGCATTTTGGATGCCAAGTGCAAAGAAACCAAAATTATAATTTTTGGAGTAGTGAAACCTCCCCAAATTCATCTAAATTCAAACTTCCACAAAAGTTTGAATTTTCAAAATAAAAAATTGGTGCACTTGGGCATTTTCAATTCCAAATGCAATAAAATTTATTTCATAATTTTTGCATGTGTAAAACCCCTCCAATTTCAAAATTCTCTTTCACTTTTACAAAAAAAAGAAAGAAGAAACAAAAGAATAAAAAGAAAACCCTAAGCAGGCCAACACGCTGGGGGAGGCAGGCCCAAAGCCCACCTACCCCCCCAGCGATCCAGCCCCGCAGCCCATCTCTCCTTCCCCTTCCTCTGTCCGTACAGGGAGCACGAGGACCTGTCGCTGTCCCCTCCCCCACCATGGATCCCCACCTCCACCTGCTCCCCCTCTCTCCCTTAAAGCCCCCCTTTCTCTCCGAACCCTAACCCTAGCCTCTCCTCCCTCCTTCCTCTCCAGCCGCCGCCATTTCCCCTCCCTTTCTCTCCTTTCTCTGTACCTTTTTCTGAATCTGAACCGAGAGAGGGAGAGCACCACCATGGCCGAAACTTGGAGCACCAAGGGCCGCAGCTGTGGTCGCCGCCTCGACCTCCGGAGACTGGGAATGGAAACGGGGCATATCCCTCGCCGTCCTCGTCGAAGAATTGGGGTAGGGGACGCTCGGGAGGGACGACGCCAACGCCATCTTCTTCCTCCGACCACGGGCACGTCTACCTCGCCTCTCGCCTGTACCCGTAGCTGCCGTCGACTCCGAGCAGGAACGCCTACGCCAACGACCCCCGGTGAGCTCTCCACCCTCGGGATACCCTCTCTCCCTCCCCTTGCTCTGGGAAACCCCGCCGTCGAGCGGCACGGCAGTCACCAGCGTGTCCCCGGCGTCCTCTGTCCGTCACCGACGAGTACAACAGCGCTCGATCTTCAGTTCCTCAGAGAAATCTCGCGCAACGTCTACTCAAAAGGGGCCGAAGCCCATATACTTCACCAACCGCACACCAGCCCAGTGGCGCAGGCCTCTCGCGCACACACAACAGGGCGCGGGTTCGAGTCCCCCCCCCCGCGCGTTTTTCTTTTTGGTTTTATTTTCCTGCAGCCCAGCCCAAAGCAGATCAGATCTTAATTTGTAAATTCCACCAAATATTCATAAATACTCCAATTTCAATGATTCAAATTTCTATGGATTCAGAATCTTGTGCTCTTTCTGTTAGTCACAAAGTTGCAACATGTTTCTGTAATAAATTTTGCACTAAATAATTAAATACAGAAATGGCTATTAAACTTTGAAACTTTGGAAATTCATAACTTGAGTTCTGTTCACCCAAATTGAGCAAACTTGGGCTCTAAAATTTTGTCTTAACAAACTCTACACAGTGGTATTTTATTTGGTCACAATTGAATTAAATTTGAACATGTTTCCTTCTGTTTACTAAAAGGGGCAAAATAAAAATGCTTATGGAAAAATGCATAATAAATTCAATAATGATCCAAAAATTATGTTTAATAGCTCAAACTGTTCATTGAAACATTTTATACATGTTTTCAACCTTTTCAATACAATTTGTTTACTGTTTTTCCTAATTAAAATTGGTGCAATAATTCAATACTTTAAATACACCTTTTAAATTGCCAAATTCATAACTTGCTCATTTTAAATCCAAATTCAAAAAATGAAACATGTATTCCATCTAAAATTTTGTGTTCTTTCCAAATATAAATTTTGTTATCTGTTTTGAACATTTAAAATTGGTGAAAACAACAAATGTTGTTTAATCATTTAAAATGCCAAAGTTCATAACTTAATAAATAAAATTCCAAACTTGGTAAACAACATATCAAACTGAAGCTATTGTTGTTTTCTTATTGTTTTCATCATCCATGCATCATTCTAGTCAACTTTCACATGATGGTTATTTGTAGATCATTTAATTCAACATTAATTCATGGGCTTTTCCATATGCAATCCAAATTGCATATGGGCCCATTTAAATATGTTTACCATGTCAACTGGTTTACTTTGATGCATCAATTAATTGTCATGCATATAAACTAGCATCATGCTGGATCTTTTGCCGTAGTAGTAATTGTTGCATCCGGTGTTTGTTCTAGTTCGTTGCTTCTTCGCGGATAGGACGTTGAGATGATGTGAGCAACGACAAGTTCTGCGGATGTACCTCTACTTGCTGGATTCCAGGCAAGTATACTCACTTGCTACCTATGGCTGCCTTTCATCACTTGTTACCGATTCTTTCCGCTGTCTTTATGCTAGCCTTATGATTTCGTTGCTTGTGTTCCGATCCTATCACATGTCATCCTGCAGCCATGAATATAGCCTCACCCCCCACACCTACAACCTTGTTGTTTGTTAGCCTGTGTCGTAGTATCATGCTTAAGTTTGTTTGTGCTCGAGTCTTGTCGTCATTTATCTTATCACCTGTTTAGTCGATAGTTGGGTTTCAATTCAATCAACAACATGTTAATGTTTTGGGTAATATTAATTTGATGATAAGGCACCGCCAGGAGGCCCGGCGTGGTTTTGAGGCCTGCTAGTGTCGACCTTAATTAGGAAAAGGGTCTTGTCCTCCGATCCATGATGAGCGCGCTAACCGCATGTGGGAAGCGAGTATGGGCGCCCCCCGCAACTCTGATTAGATTCGCATCTCGTCCAAATCGCCTCATTTAGTTCGGGTTTTCCATTTGCCGCATGCATATGCAGGTGCGAACCCTTGGCGCCAGGGTGGAACTTTTGTAGTCGGCATTTAGGGAGACACGTTCTTAGAGTGCTATGAGGGTCCCCTTTTCTTCGTGGGGCTTGATTAGCCGTGCGCTCAATTGCACGGGGTTCTTTGGGCTTGATGCGAAGAAGAGTTGGGTTGTGTTGAGTGCTTCGCTTGGTGGAAGGGCCTTTCCATCTAGCGGGTCATTCTTACGTGTACGGCTAAATTGGTGCATCCCTGCAGGGTTAAATCTTCTCGAGAAGCCGTGTTGTCCGCGATTATGGATGACTTGGTGAAAGTGCTGGCTAACAAGTACTCAGACAACCTACACCTAATGATAATAACTTGACTAGTAATATAGATTACCTCCACCATAAAAATGAATGTCACCCTAATCAACCGTGTTAGTTTCCTTGGGTTGCTTCCTTAGTAGGGGGTAACATTGGATGGGTATTGTTTGGTGAGTAGTTCTAGTTGGTTCTGATACGCTATCTTATCCCCTTTCTTTTAGCCGGATGTTGTAGCGCGTCTCTGTAGTTAGTTAGTGCAGCCCGCTGCCGCTTCTTTGCAATAATCCCTTCCTTCCGTTGTACCCAAAGTATTTGTATCTTGTGATGATTGGTTATGCTGGTATCTTGTGAGTATGGTTTATCCACTTGCCAGTACTTAATAGTACTGACCCACGAATCCATTTCGTGGCTGCATATTCCACATTGCAGTCAACAGGTTTGAAGTCTGACGACGTTAGCTTGGGAATCCCTCCGGCTTGGCCTAAGCAGGGATTGGACGCCATCAGTTATCTTCAGGACTCTTAGTCCAATTTGTATCTTGTCCGTAGTCGGACACTATGTTGTTTCTTCCGCTGTCATTTGGATCTTTGTATTGTATCGGTTGTATCCTTGACTCGTTTGAGTCGTCTTGTATATACCTCCTCTGTTGTTGTTGTGGATTATTCATGAACTGTTGTAATGTTATCACAAGTGGCAACCTGAAATCGGTTATTATGTGGATTTTGGCGGAAATGCTGAAATCTGCATAGTGCCCGATCCCGGGGCGTCACAAGCAGCTGCGGGAGGAGCTGGAGGCGACCTTGGACTGGGTCGGCTACATTGATCCGGACTATGCCGGGAAGAAGCTGGGTCCACTGGACCACAACCACAAAGAATGGAATCGGGCCGATGTCGGTCCGATATCAATGACGGTTGCGGCCAACAGCAGCACACTGGCGCACAAGATATTCTGTCTGCGCAGTGCCACTGAAGACGCCGAGTTCACTTCTCGGGTAAGTCACAGCTTCTCTTTTCGGTTTCCTCCGAGATTGCAAATTGTGCATCGAAGATCCACACCTATACCCAGTCCTCGAGATTTGGGCCGAGTAGGCAATACTCGACCGAGTTGAAGTTTACTCGGGTCGAATCTTCCAACTAACTATTCCTTTATTTCTTCTCAGATTTTCACCGAGACTCGTGCCAAGCTGTACCATAAGCTTCTCTGGGCCCACCGGGATGTCACCGAGCATATCCTCAACCTCCAGAGGGAATTGGGAAGCAAAGGTAACTTTTTCCATACCGAGATACTGCGTATGCTTTTCTCTGCATCAATTTTCTAACCCGGGCTCTATTTTCTCTTTCATTGCTATCCTGGAGAAGCAGATGGCAGAGTCCGTTATAAAGATATCTTCTCTTTCATTGCTATCTTGTGTTTTATGTTTACGCTTTTCCTTCTCTCTGGTTAATTTTGCTTTTTGATGCAAATGATCATAAGATTTTTGCCGAGAAGCACTAAGACTGCACTGTGCTCGCTGAATCTGCACAGAGCAAGATCTCTGCCCTTGAGAGTAAGCCTGTTCCCCTTCTCCGTACTTTGTTTCCATTTTTCCATCATCTTGCTAACAGGATTGTTTTTTGTACAGCTGAACATACATTTTTTGTTGGAAAACATCAAGACTGTCTCACACTGGCTGAGATGTGGCTACAGCTCGACGATTGTGAGGCCAAGTTCAAGGACGGGCTCCAAACTGAAAAGACCGAGGTAATTCGGCTTAAGATGGAACTGAGAGAAGAGGAAAGGGCCAGAAGAGTTGGAGAAGGACACCGCTGCCAAGATCAAGACCCTCAAAGACAGGAACCTTGAGCTCTAAACCTTTGCGAGTGCCTCACGCACCCTACTGGATAAACACCACACCAACACCTTTGCGAGTGTTCTCCCGGCTTGCTGGACTTAACCAGGAACTGAGCAGTAAGTTTCACCTTCTCCCTGCTTTTTCTAACTTCGAACTTGATTTACCGAGCTGATTTCGGTTTAACTCGGATCACTTTGCATCATGAGAAGTATCTCAAATAAAAGATCATGAATAACAATGCAAAGAAAGATATACGTTTGTTTCAAGTATAGATGAAGCATGTCAAAGTGGTATTTCGCTAGTCCTTAAGAGTGGGGCAAAACATAAATGCCAGGACACCTTCAAAGTTCATGAGGAAGACTAGAACAAATAATTTGAGAACAAGCAATAACACATCATGAATCAAATAATAATGTTTCTGGGACAAATGCACATAAAACTCAGAATGGCAAAAATGCTCTCTCAACTGTGCATAAAGTTAGAAGATGTAGACTGAACATAGAAGTACAAGAAAGGTCCTTCACAGAGGGAAGTAGGGATCACTCATGTGCTAGAGCTTCTATTTTATGAAACAGAGGTATTAAAAGTTTGACACTGAGTGCCTATATTTTGGGAGATGTATGCTAATGTCAACGAATGGTAAACAGAAAAGACAGTACGTCACAAGCCAACTAGATTTGACAAGAGCGACTCCCATATGAGGGACGCAACTGGTATAGAAGGTCACCCCTCTTTCTCTTTTGTTTACACAATTATGCTTTGACTGATAAATAAGGGGCAAAAGTAGTGAAGAGATTTTGTATGTATTAATTTGGGGCTGGGCACCCCGCTGCCAGCTCTTCTATCAATTGGATAAGAGTATGAAGCCACTAGTCCAGGGTGTGAAATCCAATCAACAAGTGAGATAAATATTCTCTATTTACGTCCTCATGAGCAAAAACAGGAACAAAAAGCAAGAGTAATTTTGAAGGTTTTAAAGGTAACACATGGGCAATTTACTTGGAGTGGCAGTTAAATACCACATGTAGGTAGGTATGGTGGACACAATGGGAAAACTTGGTTTTAGGGAGTTGGATGAACGAGTAGAATTCCATACTCACTACAGGTGGGGGCTAGCAACATTCTGGGAGCGAGAAATCAAGAGAGCATAAGAGCCATAATCATGCATAGCGACATAAACATAATTAATTAAAGCATAAGCGTATCACAAGTTCAAAAACTAAATGATCATAGAGGCTATTAGTGACTGGTTCATAGTCATAAACATGGTGTGAGCATGCGCCAAGTCAACCAAATAAAACATTCAAAAGATAATACCATAAATTTATGCTTCAATATGACAAAAACAACTCATGAATCTTTCAATGGAACATTAAACAATCTTAGCTATTTGAGGCTAATCATGGCACTCAATAAACACAAGGCTTTAAAACTAAAATAACATCTAGCATAATATGAAAAAATTTTAGCCACAGTCTATACAAGCTTCTACTTGCACCATTAAAAATTCTACTTCAAGCAGCACTTTCTTTTCCCAACAAGCACCATACAAGATATGTTTAAAAAAAACTCTTCATGATACAGAAAGAAAACATGAGAGCACTCACATAACACTACTAAAACTAACAACTATTAGATAAGAGATGCATGCAAAACATCAGCGAAATAAATGTAGGAGCCAGAAAAGATTAAGAATACAAAGTATTCCCATGAAAAAGCGGAGCGTGTCACTCTCCAATAAAAGAATGCTGGGGTCCAAACAAGCTTATTGCAAAAATAAAAACAAACTTAAAGAAAAAATAAAAGACGCTCCAAGTAAAGCACATAAGATGTGACCGAATAAAAATATAGTTTCACTAGAAGTGACCTGATAATTTGTCGATGAAGAAGGGGATGCCTTGGGAATCCCCAAGCTTAGACGCTTGAGTATTCTTGTAATTTGCTGGGATGTACCACCGGGGCATCCCCAAGCTTAGGCTTTTCACTCTTCTTGATCATTTCATATCATCCTCTTCTCTCGACCCTTGAAAACTTCCTTCACACCAAACTTCTCACAATCTTCATTAGCAATGTTAGTGCAATTGAAATAATAAATTCACATGGTTCAGTTTCAACATGAGCCTAACACTCATAAAAAAATTAGCTACTGTCACAACTTATTTTAAAACTCTTTTTCTCCAAAGAGCACCAAAAGAAAGAGATTAAGATGCAAATGCTATTATTGGCAGAAATCTGTCAAAACAGGACAGCAGGTAAAGATGTTTTTTTTCAAAAATCTTATGTTGCTCAAATAAAAAGTGTTCAGATAAGAAACGTTGCATATATAGCCCAGGATTACGCACAAAAAAACTCAGGTCATTTTGAATTTTCTGTGATTTTATACGAATTTAACAGTGGACAGCAGAAATCTGTTTCCTGCGCAGAAATCCGAAATGTAGTCTCAACTTTCCACTAGGGGCTTTACTTGGCTCAAAAAAGACACAAAAGAAAAGATACAGCGGGGTTTCTAAGGAAATAGACAACACCCAGGTGCAAAGAAAACAAAAAAACAAAGGAAAACGGTTTGAAAACGGAGAAATAAAACGGGTTGTCTCCCGGTAGCGCTTTTCTTTAATGCCTTTCAGCTAGGCATAGAAAGAAACTCAAGTATTTTCAAGTGAAGAAGCATCAACATCATAACTTTTTCTAATGATAGAGTCAAAAGGTAGCTTCATTCTCTTTCTAGGAAAGTGTTCCATACCTTTCTTGAGTGGGAATTGATATTTAATACTCCCCTCTTTCATATTAATAACAACACCAACAGTTCTAAGAAAAGGTCTTCCCAAAACAATAGGACAAGAAGCATTGCATTCAATGTTCATAACAACAAAATCAACATGGACAAGGTTATTGTTAACCATAATAATAACATCATCAATTCTACCAAAAGGTTTCTTCTTAGCATTATCAGCAAGATGAACATCCAAATAGTAGTGTTCCAACGGTGGTAGATCAAGCATATCATAAAGCTTTTTAGGCATAACAGAGATACTAGCACCAAGATCACACAAAGCATTGCAATCAAAATCATTTATTTTTATCTTAATGATGGGCTCCCAACCGTCATCTAATTTCCTAGGGATAGATGTTTTAAGTTTCAGCTTTTCTTCTCTAACTTTCATGAGAGCATCGGTAATATGTTTAGTGAAGGCCATATTCATGGCACTAGCATTGGGACTTCTAGAAAGATTTTGTAGGAACATAATAACTTGAGATATATTGCAATCATCAAAAGTAATGGGACCATTATCTCCCACATCTCTAAAAAATTCAGCACTTTTATCAGAAGCAATTTCGACAAACTTGAGGCAACTTAGCACGTTTCACCGAAGGGGTGGAGACTTTGTTAACACCAACTGCTTTACCATTGATAGTAGGAGTTTTACTAGCACTTAGAGCTTCAGTTTTACTAGTGGTGGTGATAGTTCAAACTCTAGCAATATTATTCTTTTTAGCCAAATTCATCTTCTCTTTCCCACCTAGCACGTAATTCAGCCATCAACCTAAAATTATCATCAATTCGAACTTGGATGGCATTCAAAGTTTTACTTTTTTTAACATCATGTGGCAAAACCTTCAGTTTTAGAAAATCAACATCAATAGCTAGGCTATCTACTTTAGAGGCAAGACCATCTATTTTACCAAGCTCTTCCTCAACAGATTTATTAAAAGCAGTTTGTGTGCTAATAAATTCTCTAAGCATGTTTTCAAGATCAGAGGTAGAGCTTTTGTTATTATTGTAGGAATTGACATAAGAATTACCATAACCATTATTAGGAGGATAGGGCTTATAATTGTTTCCACCAAAATTATTTCTATAAGCATTGTTGTTAAAATTATTATTTCTAATAAAGTTCACATCAACATGCTCTTCTTGAGAAACCAAAGACGCTAAAAGAACATTATTTGGATCAACTTGAGCTTTACCATTAACAAGCATAGACATAATAGCATCAAGCCTTTTACTCAAAGAGGACGTTTCCTCAACAGAATTTACCTTCTTACCTTGTGGAGCTCTCTCAGTGTGCCATTCTGAATAATTTATCATCATATCATAAAGAAGCTTTGTTGAATTGCCCAAAGTGATGGACATAAAGGTACCTCCAGCAGCTGAATCCAATAGGTTCCTTGAGGAGAAATTCTGTCTTGCATAAAAGGTTTGTATAATCATCCAAGTATTCAGTCCATGAGTGGGACAATTCTTCACCATAGTTTTCACTCTTTCCCAAGCTTTAGCAACATGTTCATTATCAAATTGTTTAAAATTCATTATGTCACTTCTTAGGGATATAATGTTAGCAGCAGGATAATATTTTCCTATGAAAGCATCTTTACACTTATTCCATGAATCAATACTATTTCTAGGCAAAGACAGCAACCAATCTTTAGCTCTTCCTCTCAAAGAGAAAGGAAATAATTTTAGTTTCATAATATCTCCATCCACATCTTTATATTTTTGCATCTCACATAGTTCAACAAAATTATTAAGGTGAGTAGCAGCATCATCATTACTAACACCAGAAAATTGCTCTTTCATAAAAGGATTTAATAAAGTAGGTTTAATTTCATAAAAAGCAGCAGTAGGAGCAGGTGGAGCAATAGGTGTTCAAATAAAATCATTGTTGTTTGTGCTAGTGAACTCACACAACTTAGTATTCTCATTGGAACTCATTTTAGCAAAATAAAAGCAAGCAAATAAATAACAACTATAATTTTTTTTTTGTGTTTTTGATATAAAGAAGCAAAACAATAAATAAAATAAAAACAAGACAATAAACAAAATAAAGAGGTTGAGAGTGAGAGATTCCCCTTGCCAAAAGACTTCTTCCTCCCCGGCAACGGCGCTAGAAATTCTTTGATGCACACGTTGATGGTGCCTTGACGGGGAGACTTCTTGATGATGAATAAGTCTCCGGCAACGGCACCAGAAATTCTTGTTGCTATGGATGGTGTTTTGGGAACCCCAAGAGGAGGGTGTGATGAGTGCATCGGTAAGAATTTCCCTCAGTTAAGAACCAAGGTTACCAATCTAGTAGGAGAAAGAGGATCTTCGTAAGGTTGATGCCACTGACGGTGGTGATGGAGCCTCACCGGTGTCAACAACAACGCGGAACCTGCACACAACACAACCAAAATACTTTGTCCCAACGGTACAGTGAGGTTGTCAATCTCACCGGTCTTGCTAAAAGCAAAGATTAGACGTATAGTGTGGAAAATGGTGCATGCTTGCAGTAAGTAAAGAAAGCAGGAAATTCTAGTAGTTTGTTTAACAGTGTAGGAAAATGGACCGGGGTTCATAGGTTCACTAGTGGTGTCTATCCATAAAAGATAGCATGCTGGGTGAACAAATTACAGCTAGGCAATTGACAAATAGAGGTTGCACCGTAGTGCACATTCATGATATGATGACTACTATGATATTTAGTGCGGGCATTACATCAATATACATAGACCGTAATCCAACTGCATCTATGACTAATAATCCACCCTCAGGTTATCATCCGACCCCCCTTGGGTATTAAGTTGCAAGCAACAGATAATCGCATTAAGCAATGTGTGTAATGTAAGCAATGATTGTGCATGCGGGTACTCACACCGCTGTTTTCTCTCTAGTGGCAACAACACATCCTCCCCCGTCACGTTTCTGTCACTCGAGCACAGGTGAAAAGGAGGCATGAACCTAACTATCGAGCATAAATACTCCCTCTTGGAGTCACTAGCAACTACTTGGACAGAGCAACCACTAGCAACGGAAATCATGCAAGATCACAAAGAACATAATCAACTTGGCATAAGTTCAATATTCATCGGATCCCAGCAAACACAACACATAGAATTACACAAGAATAATCTCGATCATGTTAGGCAGCTCACGAGATCTAAACATTGAGGCATAGGAGGAGAAGACAACCATCTAGCTACTGCTATGGACCCGTAGTCCAAGGATGAACTAATCACGCATCACTCCGGAGGCAGGCATGGTGATGAAGAGGCCTCCGGTGATGATCTCCTCTCCGGCAGGGTGCCGGGAGACAGCTTCAGAACCCCCCTGATCTAGGGTTGACGCCGACGGCGGCTGCGAAACTTTTCGGGGATTTTCGATCACGTGCCTAGGGTTTTCCTTCGGAGGAGAATAAATAGGCGAAAGGGCAAAGGCGGTGGAGCCCTGGGGGCCCCACACTACCCCCCGGCACGGCCAAGGTGGGGGGGGGGCGCACCACCCTATGGTGTGGGTGAAGGGAATATGCCCGAGAGACAATAATAAAATGGTTATTATCTTATTCCCTGTTTATGATGAATGTTTATTTCTCATTTTATAATTGTATTAACCGGAAACGTTGATACATGTGTGTTTAATAAACAAACAATGGTTCCTAGAAAAGCCTCTCTTTTAACTAGCTCGTTGATTAAATAGATGATCAAGGTTTCCTGATCATAAACATTGGATGTTGTTAATAACGGGGTCATGTCATTAGAAGAATGATGTGATGAACATATACCCAAAGTGAATATAGCAATGCGATCAAGTCATTAGGTTTACATTGTTATATCCAACATACGAAGTAACTTATTCCTTAGACCATGAGATCATGTCAATCACTGATACCGGAAGGGTGCTTTGATGTCATCAAACATCACACCGTAACAGGGTGACTATAAAGGTGCCATTAGGTATTCGGAAAGTATTACTTGAGGATCATGGATCAAGAGTGGGATTTTTCCATCCAAAATGACGGAGAGATATACTCTGGGCCCTCTCGGTGAAATCACATCGACACCGATTGCAAGCACGTGATATGATCACAAGGATGTCATATCATGGAAACGAGAAAAAAGTACTTGTCGGTAACAAGATCAAAACAAGGTATGGGTGATACCAATGATCGGATCTCGGACAAGTAAAATATCGCGAGACAAAGGGAATAGTCACGACGTTGATGGTTTACACGATCACGAGAGTTATCGTTGAATACATAGGAGTCATCACGGATCTCCAGATCCCGCTGTTGATTATTGATCGGAGAGGAGTCTCGATCATGTCTATGTTATCGCGAACCGTAGAGTGACACACTTAAGGTTCGATGACGCATTTGAGAGGATATGGAATATCGGAGAAAAGTTTGGACAACACCGAAATTGTTTCGGTGAATATTGAAATAGTCACCGGAATTGTTTCGGGGAATACTAAGATAGTTCAAGGTGGTATATGTTAATGTTTGATTAACAAATAGTTCAAGGGAGTAAGTGTTAATGTTTGTTAATAGGATTAACAAATATTAAAATAAAGAATTTTTTTATTTATTAAAGAAAACCCTTGGAATTTTGGGTGGGAATTGATGAGAGAATGAGTCGGTTGAGTGGAGACTCCACCCACATGATGAGGGGAGAGGTGGAGGCACCAAAATTTCGTGGCTGCCTCCCCTCCTATAAATAGAGGGCATGAGATCCCTCTCCCTCACACACTTGGTGTCATCTCCATCTCCATCCTCCCGCCGATCCACCTCGTGTTCGTGCGCTTGGCGAAGCCCTGAACGAAGTTTTATCCACCACACCACGCCGTCGTGCTGCTGGTTTCCGAGGGATCCTCTACTTCCGCTGCCCCGCTGGATCGAGGGAACGGAGGTTGCCATCGACCGTACGTGTGACCGATCACGGAGGCACCGCCGGATTGCGGTGCACATCTTCTCGCTCTCTGGATCGATGTGAGTACGACTACGCCAACAACGAGATTTGATCTCATGACGCTTTGTGTCTTCGAGGGTATGTTCTTCTTAAGACTCTCTCTTTTCCTGTTGCTTTCATCTCCTAGATTAGATCTTGGCCTTTCGGGTGTCTATCGCGTAGGATTTTTTTTGTTTTATATGCAACGAACCATTCAGTGGTATCAGAGCCGGATCTATGCGTAGATGTTTTGTACGGGTAGAACACATAGGTGTATGTGGGTGTTGATGATCATGTTATTACCTCCTTGATTATTTTATGATCTTAGTGGCATAGTGGGATGAAGCGGCCCGGACTAACCTTACATGTCCACGTACATGAGACTTGTTCCACAACTGACATGCAACTTGTATTGCATAAGTGGCTTGCGGGTGTCTGTTTCTCCTACTATAGTTAAGATCTAATCTACGAAGGGTTGTTAAGAATATGTTTATCAACGTTGTGGTTGATGTTCGTAGGTATGAACGGTCTATCCTCGAAAGCCCTAAGCCACGTAAAATATGCAAAAATAAATTAGAAGCGTCTAACTAGTTTTTGCTGGGCATGTGATGTGATATGGTCAATGTTACAAATTTGATTATGAGATGATCTATTTTGTAAATTTTCGATATACCGGAAGGTATCCATATGGTTGTCTTATTATTGATGGACAATCAATATTGGGGTGCCATGGTACTTGGTACCACGTTGGTGGAATGATGAAGATCATACCATGATGCACATGATGGAGATCAAGTGCAACAAGGACCATATCATATCACGTTATCCTTACATGTGATGTTAATCCTTTTTATGCATCTTATTTTGCTTAGATAGCAACGGTAGCATTATAAGATGATCCCTCTCACTTAATATCAAGATAATAATGTGTTCTTCCTTAAGTATGCACCGTTAAGAAAGTTCGTCGTTTTGAGACACCACGTGATGATCGGGTGTGATAGACTCAACGTTTGCATACAAAAGGTGTTTTCAAGCCTAGCGTGTACAAACATGGCCTTGAGACACACGCAATACTACGGTTCTACTTGGCGAGCCTAGCATGTACATACATGGCCTCGGAACACATAACCGAAAGGTAAAGCATGAGTCATATGGATGATATGATGAACACGTCGATGTTCGCCTTTGAAGCTACATCATCTTACGTGATGATCGGTTTTGGTGTAGTGAATTTGGTTCGTGTAATCACTAAAGACGACTAAGAGGAATGTTATTTTTGAGTGGGAGTTCATGGTATAATCTTTGAATTAACTTGAACTTATATATCATGAACAACCAATCAAAGTGAATTTGCACAATTTGTAGTATTCATTGGCATCCACATAACTACCTTACACTTAGATTATTAATTAAGATATAACTGTTATGATCCGGTAAAATTCATTTAAGATTGTTACCGTATTAATGAAATTTAAAATTGAGTCCTATTGTAGATTTCGGTATTTCCTACCTATATCCATATGATTAATGATTGATTGATCTAGAGAGCAACCAATTCCTACTTAGAATACAGAGTCATGGTTGCTTCCATATTACTTTATCTTCAAAAGAATGTTTTGTTGGTCAAGGTGATTTAGGAATTGAAAAGTGTTGTTTTCAGAAATAATCAAGTGAAAGATATATTGATATCTAGAAACTTATTTGTAGCAACATGACTGGGTATAATTTAGCGTGACAATGTTTGCTTATATTATCTGAATATATGCAATGATTGAAGACGCTAGGCGTTTGAATATTTCAAGAAGTTGGACGCTAAAAAATTATCCTCTAAATTTCTTCCTTCGAGCTATAGTAGCTTAATCATAAAATTGTTATGATGGGATGGATTAAAAGTATGGGTAAATTCGTTTACCTTATTTGGAGATTGCTAAGAGTGGAATCTAGAAGAATACTATTAATATGGTGATATTAGTAGAACAATCAAACTCGAAGTATGACTCAATGGGTGATATTATATGACTAACACGCCAAAGAAAATGAGCTAGTAAGACTAGCATTGTTTGATGTTGAATGATTCTTTTGTAAAATAAAGGGAATATTGAAAATAGAATTACAAAAAGATATATGGCAGAAAAAGAAGATAACTGGAAAAGTCCAGCTCAGGAGTATATGCTTGATATACAAGTTATAGATGTATTACTAGTTAACAAAGTATTTTTTGGGTATTTTGATACCACATTGGTTGGTATGAGTGGTCATACAAAGAAACGCAATGCAAGAAATACAAGGGCCTAAAAGGAACTAGTAATAGATGTGGAATCGATTATGACAAGAACAGTAATAAAGTGTTATTGTGTTCATTGTCGTATCGAACCAAACATTCAAGATTTATTTTAAGAACTTAATAAGTTGTTATTTTGTTCTGGTCTTCTGTGAGAACAAATGAGATTGTTCAAACTATGACCATATTCCACAATTGATGGATATGTTAATATAAATCATGTTGGTAAAGTAAACATCTATAAAACTAAAATGCTAAACGTTGCAAGACGTAAAAGAGTTTCACTTAAATTCTGACACCACCATTTTAGTTCATATCGGAAAGGAAAACATGAAGGAACTCCATATTTATGGACTTCCGGAGTCATTTTGTTTTGAATAAATTGACGCTTGGGAGACCTCTTCCAAAAGATGACTAGAATTCCGTTCTTAGGCCAAAGTAGAATGGACGACTAATTTAGTGGAGATTATACATATTGATGTATATAGTCCATTATGTGTAGTCATGTATGGTGGATTAATTTTTCCTTCATAAAATTCTGTCGATGATTTGAGTAGATATGTGAGTATATCTATTTAAAGAGAACGGAGTTTGACATTTTCAATTGGTTCAAATGGTTGTTAATATGAAGTAAAAATCATTGTAACAAGATAATCAAGTATTTATGATTCGATCATAAAGGATAAAGTTTGAGTTACAAGTTTAGCAAAACATCTGAGGAGTTGCAGAATTGTTCTACAACTTATACTTCTCGAATACCCCACATTAGTTTTGAGTATTCAAGAGACAAAATCAAACCTTGTTGGACATGGTAAGATTAATAAAAATGCCATTATAATTTTGTAGTTTATACATTAGTGACAACCGCTTTTTCACTGAAAAGAGGACCATCATGATCCGTTGAAATTGACAACATATAAGATATGGTTTGGGTAATGACCCGAATTGTCTTTTTCTTAAGTTTTGGTATGCATAGAATGTGTAAATTTTTTACAACCAAAATGGGATAAATATATGTTTATAAGGTTGTCCTAAAGAATACATTGGGTATTTCTCCTACCACCAACCAAAGACAAATGTTGTTAGTCAGAAAGGGTTGATTTCTCGAGAAAGTAGTTCTTGCGAAACAAGTGAGTGGGAGGACAGTACAAACTCAACGAGATTAGAGAATCTTTTTTATCATGTCAAGAGTAGCGCAGCACTGGAAGTTGTTCCGGGGTTTCCTATTTTGACTAAGTAGAAGACACTACAAATGTTGTAGATACTTCGAATGAGTTTGCGAACTGAACCACAAAAGTCCTAAAACTTTGTACTTACACCAACTTATGGTTTAAGAGTAAAGTGTTGTTTTGACAACAAAAGGACCTAGACCTTATAAAGGAAGCAAATGATGGGCCCTGACTTCGTAAAATTGACTATGAGTCATTAAATCCGCCATAGTATACTTGTACGAATATCAAGTATGTGACTTGGTAGTCCTTTCGATAGGCATGATACCTAACGATAGCAAAAGGGTCTATATAGCGACAAAGACATGGATTTTTACATCCTTTGAAAGTTGTACTTATCGAAAAGTTGTTTTCGACGAAGTTCAAAGAGTTGACTACTACAGATTTTGATCTTCCGTAGTGATGCTTTAGTCTTTGCGGATAGTTCTAGAAAAAGTTACATATTATGAGAGGGTAGTTGAATAACAAAACCAACTCTCCTCTCGAGGAAGTTTGATCGAGGATGTATACTTGACACAGTCTGAGAGTTTTGTAAAATTAAAAAGGTTGCTAGAAAGGTATGGACACTTCAATGGTTGAAGTGAGCATAACATAGTTGAAATCTTTACCTTAATGAAGTTATCAAAAGAGTTTGATTCCATCATGAATGATAAAGATGCTTGTAGAGTTACAAGAAATTAAGTGGGAGCGCTATGACATATTTCCAATACTTTATGTAGATGACATATGGTTGATTGAAAACATGTATTTTAAATTAACACGGTTAAGATTTTCTTATTGATGAAAGGCTTAGAAGATATTGGGCATCGATATCTATAAGAGATGGATTGAAGCGCCTCATATGATTGAAGCCAAATTACATAGATGGAATATTGAAGTAAGTCAATATCGAAATGACAAGAAAGAGTTCGTCACATGGAAAATAATTGAGCAAGATTCAAGTGTTTTGACACATGATGAGCATCATTGAAATTGAGATTTCTAAGTCATGTTTCCATTCTATGTACACAACCAGATGAATCCTATGCTATAAAATGTTATAGCTGGATAATTCATATGATGATTAGACAGCAGTGGGAGAGATCCTTGTGTCATTTTTGAAATGATAAGGATATGTTTTCCTATGTAGTAATGACAAAATGTTAGTTGTAATATGTTACACTAATAGTCTTGTCATATATTCAAATAAAATTATTTCAATTAAAATACGTGATGAAGGGTAGCACAATAGGCTGGAAGAAATTTCCATGCTGGATTTGAAAGAGTTTCAAAATTAAAATATTGTGACAGATACTACAACAAAGGCTAAAGTATATCGTTATGTTGACAACTGATATTAAGCGTATTTTGTGCCAAGGATTTCTTTATTGAACTTGGTGAATTTCCAAGAATGCTGACACTATGAAGCTACATTTTCACAATGTTAGTGACATTAGTTTAAGCCGAGGAATTAAGGTTTCACTGATTTACCAAATATATATAAAGCCATCTCATTAGAGAATGAGTGATGCGTGTAGACGCAAAGAACATGCAAATACAATAGGACCTGAACAGTTCAGATCTTTTTGATGATGTTTACCACATGCGAAGCATGGTAATAACACTGGAACGCCATATGTGTTAAGTGTTTACAGACTAGATTATTGACTGTAGTGCAAGTGGGAGACTAAAGGGAATATGCCCGACAGGCAATAATAAAATGTTTATTATCTTATTCCTTGTTTATGATGAATGTTTATTTCTCATGATAGAATTGTATTAATCGGAAACGTTGATACATGTGTGTTTAATAAACAAACAATGGTTCCTGGTAAAGCCTCTCTTTTAACTAGCTCGTTGATTAGTAGATGATCAAGGTTTCCCGATCATAAACATTGGATGTTATTAATAACGGGGTAAATTCATTAGAAGAATGATGTGACAAACATATACCCAAAGTGAATATACCCAAGTATTCAGTCCATGAGTGGGACAATTCTTCACCATAGTTTTCATTCTTTCCCAAGCTTTAGCAACATGTTCATTATCAAAAAAATTAAAATTCATTATGTCACTTCTTAGGGATATAATCTTAGCAGCAGGATAATATTTTCCAATGAAAGCATCTTTACACTTAGTCCATGAATCAATACTATTTCTAGGCAAAGATAGCAACCATTCTTTAGCTCTTCCTCTCAAAGAGAAAGGAAATAATTTCAGTTTAATAATATCTCCATCCACATCTTTATATTTTTTCATCTCACATAGTTCAAAAAAATTATTAAGGTGAGCATCAACATCATCATTACTAACACCAGAAAATTGCTCTTTCATAAAAAGATTTAATAAAGTAGGTTTAATTTCATAAAAAGCAGCAGTAGGAGCAGGTGGAGCAATAGGTGTGCAAATAAAATCATTGTTGTTTGTGCTAGTGAAGTCACACAACTTAGTATTCTCAGAGGAACTCATTTTAGCAAAATAAAAGCAAGCAAATAAATAAGAGCTATAAAGTAAAAAAAAATCGTGTGTTTTTGATATAAAGAAGCAAAGCAAGACAAAAAATAAAAACAAGACAATAAACAAAATAAAGAGGTTGAGAGTGAGAGACTCCCCTTGCCAAAAGACTTCATCCTCCCCGGCAACGACGCTAGAAATTCTTTGATGCACACGTTGATGGTGCCTTGACGGGGAGACTTCTTGATGATGATTCAGTCTCCGGCAACGGCACCAGAAATTCTTGTTGCTATGGATGGTGTTTTGGGAACCCCAAGAGGAGGGTGTGATGAGTGCAGCGGTAAGAATTTCCCTCAGTTAAGAACCAAGGTTACCAATCCAGTAGGAGAAAGAGGATCTTCGTAAGGTTGATGCCACTGACGGTGGTGATGGAGCCTCACCGGTGTCAACAACAACGCGGAACCTGCACACAACACAACCAAAATACTTTGTCCCAACGGTACAGTGAGGTTGTCAATCTCACCGGTCTTGCTGAAAACAAAGATTAGACGTATACTGTGGAAAATGGTGTATTCTTGCAGTAAGTAAAGAAAGAAGGAAATTCTAGTGGTTTGTTTAACAGTGTAGGAAAATGGACCGGGGTTCATAGGTTCACTACTGGTGTCTCTCCATAAAAGATAGCATGCTAGGTGAACAAATTATAGCTAGGAAATTGACAAATAGAGGTTGCACCGTAGTGCACATTCATGATACGATGACTACTATGATATTTAGTGCGGGAATTACAACAATATACATAGACTGTAATCCAACTGCATCTATGACTAATAATCCACCCTCAGGTTATCATCCGAACCCCCTTAGGTATTAAGTTGCAAGCAACAGATAATCGCATTAAGCAATGTGTGTAATGTAATCAATGATTGTGCACGCGGGCACTCACACCGCTGTTTTCTCCCTAGTGGCAACACCACATCCTCGCCCGTCACGTTTCTGTCTCTCGAGCACAGGTGAAAAGGAGGCATGAACCTAACTATCGAGCATAAATACTCCCTCTTGGAGTCACTAGCAACTACTTGGACAGAGCAACCACTAGCAACGAAAATCATGCAAGATCACAAAGAACATATGCAATAAAGACTATAATCAACTCGGCATAAGTTCAATATTCATCGGATCCCAGCAAACACAACACATAGAATTACACAAGAACAATCTCGATCATGTTAGGCAGCTCACGAGATCTAAACATTGAGGCATAGGAGGAGAAGACAACCATCTAGCTACTGCTATGGACCCGTAGTCCAAGGATGAACTACTTATGCATCACTCCGGACGCAGGCATGGTGATGAAGAGGCCTCCGGTGATGATCTCCTCTCCGGCAGGGTGCCAAGAGACAGCTTCAGACCGCCCCTGATCTAGGGTTGACGCCGACGGCGGCTGCGGAAATTTTCGGAGATTTTCGATCAGGTGCCTAGTGTTTTCCTTCGGAGGATAATAAATAGGCGAAAGGGCAAAGGCGGTGGAGCCCTGGGGGCCCCACACCACCCCCCGACACGGCCAAGGGGGGGGGAGCACCACCCTATGGTGTGGGTGAAGGAATATGCCCGAGAGGCAATAATAAAATGGTTATTATCTTATTCCCTGTTTATGATGAATGTTTATTTATCATGCTAGAATTGTATTAACTGGAAACGTTGATACATGTGTGTTTAATAAACAAACAATGGTTCCTAGTAAAGCCTCTCTTTTAACTAGCTCGTTGATTAATAAATGATCAAGGTTTCCTGATCATAAACATTGGATGTTGTTAATAACGGGGTCATGTCATTAGAAGAATGATGTGATGAACATATACCCAAAGTGAATATAGCAATGCGATCAAGTCATTTGGTTTACATTGTTATATCCAACATACGAAGTAACTTATTCCTTAGACCATGAGATCATGTCAATCACTGATACCGGAAGGGTGCTTTGATGTCATCAAACGTCACACCGTAACAGGGTGACTATAAAGGTGCCGTTAGGTATTCGGATAGTATTAGTTGAGGCTCATGGATCAAGAGTGGGATTTGTCCATCCAAAATGACGGAGAGATATACTCTGGGCCCTCTCGGTGAAATCACATCGACACCGATTGCAAGCACGTGATATGATCACAAGGATGTCATATCACGGAAACAAGAAAAGAGTACTTGTCGGTAAGAAGATCAAAACAAGGTATGGGTGATACCGATGATCGGATCTCGGACAAGTAAAATATCGCGAGACAAAGGGAATAGTCACGACGTTGATGGTTCACACGATCACGAGAGTTATCGTTGAATACATAGGAGTCATCACGGATCTCCAGATCCCGCTGTTGATTATTGATCGGAGAGGAGTCTCGATCATGTCTATGTTATTCGCGAATCGTAGGGTGACACACTTAAGGTTCGATGACGCATTTGAGAGGATATGGAATATCGGAGAAAAGTTTGGACAACACCGAAATTGTTTCGGGGAATATTGAAATAGTCACCGGAATTGTTTCGGGGAATACTGAAATAGTTCAAGGTGGTATATGTTAATGTTTGATTAACAAATAGTTCAAGGGAGTAAGTTTTAATGTTTGTTAATAGGATTAACAAATATTAAAATAAAGAAATAAAATTGTTTTACTTATTTATTAAAGAAAACCCTTGGAACTTTGGGTGGGAATTGATGAGAGAACTAGAAGGATACCCTGCGCATTGCTGCATGGACCGGTTTAGAAACTACATTATATTGCAAGCAAAAAAATTCTAAGAGATGTGATATGTTATGTTTTTTAGGTGTATATGAAAAATTCAATTGATCATCGTATATATTTTTAAATTATTAATATGAATAATTGGATGGTTTCAGAAATGGATGATGTGTAGTTTTCATGTAGTGATTAATAAATATTAGCGGAGATGACATGGACAATTGATTGGCTAGAAGATGGATGATGTGGATAGCTTGCATGTTGAGATAGAAAAATAATTAATACATGTTAGTGGGGTTTTGCTTTATAAGAAGTATAGATGAGTGGGTTGAGTGGAGACTCCACCCACATGATGATGGGAGAGGTGGAGGCACCAAAATTTCGTTGCTGCCTCCCCTCCTATAAATAGAGGGCATGAGATCCCTCTCCCTCACACACTTGGTGTCATCTCCATCTCCATCCTCCCGCCGATCCACCACATGTTCGTGCGCTTGGCGAAGCCCTGAACGAAGTTTTCTCCACCACACCACGCCGTCATGCTGCTGGTTTCCGAGGGATCCTCTACTTCCGCTGCCCCGCTGGATCGAGGGAACGGAGGTCGTCATCAACCGTACGCGTGACCGATCACGGAGGCACCGCCGGATTACGGTGCACATCTTCTCGCTCTCGGGATCGATGTGAGTACGACTACGCCAACAACGAGATTTGATCTCATAACGCATTGTGTCTTCGAGGGTCCGTTCTTCTTAAGACTCTCTCTTTTCCCGTTGCTTTCATCTCCTAGATTAGATCTTGGCCTTTCGGGTGTCTATCGCGTAGGAATTTTTTTTGTTTTCTATGCAACGAACCCTTCAGTGGGCCCCCTGAGGCCCCCCTCTGGGTCTCTTCGGAACTCCGTGGAACCTTCAGGAATTCTAAGACTTCCAGGCTTCGAATTTTCCAATTCCGAGAATATTTCCAGAACAACTTTTCTGAAACTAAAAACAGCAGAAAACATGGAACTGGCTCTGTGGCATCTTGTCAATAGGTTAGTCCGGAAAATCGATAAAAATGATATAAAGAAGGGAGAAAACATGTAGCAATTGGCATAATATCATCATGGAACATCAGAAATTATAGATGCGTTGGAGACGTATCAGGCGCCGAGATGGAAACTCATGAGGCTCGGGAACAGCCGGAGCCGGCCACCAAGCAGCAACATCAAGAAGAAACGGCACAGCCATAAGCACCACAACAACCAGCCCCAGCAACAGCAGCCACACTATCGACACCACCGAGATCTACAACACCACTAGCAGCAGCAGCACTAGCAGCAACATCAACAGCAGGGACTAAAGCAACCAAGGCCAACACCATCAACCCAAACAACCAAACAAACCCCCATTGAGAGCACCAGCAGGCCAGGGAAAGCACTTGGCAGCAGGTCAAGTTTGCTCCGTCGCAAGGACCAGTGGCTGGAGAGGGCAGCTCCAAGAACACGACTGGGGACTTGTAAAAGTTCCCATATTCACCCGGTCAAAGAAACACGAGGTGCAACAGAAGAAGTCCAGACTGAAAACTAAGCCCGACACTTTGGCGATCAGCTCAGACACCCAGATCGTGCCGCACCAGGGACTTGGCATGGAGCAGCTGCGGGAGGACCTGGAGGCGACCTTGGACCGGGTCGGCTACATTGATCCAGACTATGCCAGGAAGAAGCTGGGTCCACTGGAACACTACTGCAAAGACTGGAATCGGGCCGATGTCGGTCTGATATCAATGACGGTTGCAGCCAACAGCAGCACGCTGGCGCACAAGATGTTCTGTGTGCGCAGTGCCGCTGAAGACGCCGAGCTCACTTCTCAGGTAAGTAACATCTTCTTTTTCGGTTTCCTCCGAGATTGCAAATTGTGCATCCAAGATCCACACCTATATCCAGTCCCCGAGATTTGGGCCGAGTAGTCAATACTCGACCGAGTTGAAGTTTACTCGGGTCGAATCTTGTCGTGGGATAATCACGGCAGACGTTACCAGGGGTAACTTATCTTGGGGTAATTCGACTCTGGCGTTTGGGAGAGGGTTTTGCTCAGGGGAAATCATGCTGACAATCAATCTGGTAGCTTTGTCAATCAAGTCGCCGAGTCTCCGATCTAGGGTTACGATCTCAGCTTGTAACACCTGGGGTGTTCCCCCTTAGTAGAGTTGGTTGTTTTCTTTTTTGCATTGCATCACATGCATCATAAGCATTGCACCATGTTTTTCAAAACAACTAAAAATTCAAACCAAATTAAAACTTTCACACATGTCCAAATGTTTCCAATTTAAAATTTGCCAACTACACAACTCAATTTGCTTCCAATAGTTTGAAGATGATTTATTCAAATTGCTTGTTAAATAAAACCTTCCTTTAATCAACACCCCAAATGACAAATTCAAATACACTTCAAATTCAGTCATGATGGGCAGGATCAATTGTGGTTTTAACAAAAATCAAATTCTTGCAAACAAATTAAATTCAATAAGCTTTCATAATTGTTTGAGTTAATGGAATAAAAATTTGTTTAAAAACCAAATCATTATGAACCCTATTTGGAATTCAAATAGCAAACCAAAAATTAAATTAACATTTCAACTTATTGGGGAATAATGTTAACAATTGCTTGAATTGCTGTTTTGCAAATTGACAAAATTTATTTATAAAATAGAAAAAATTCCAAACCCTATCTCTCTCTCTCTCTCTCTCTTTCATCCATTACAAAAAAAGGAGAAAAGGAAAAAAAATCCAAGGACAAGAAAAGGGGGCAGGACCAACCTTTTTCCCCCAGCCCACCATCTCCCCAAGCCCTCAAGCCCACGTATCTCTTCTTCCTCGTACGGACGCGGGGAGGAGCTCCTGTCGCTGTCACCCGAGCGCCCCCCACCTCACCTGCTCCCTCCCCTACAAATCCCCTCCTCCAAGCCACTCCTCCCCCAAAACCCTAGTCTTCCCCCTCCTCTTTCTTGCCTGCCGCCATCTCCCTCCTCTTCCAGATCCCCTCCAAAATTCTCCTCTGATTTTTCCGTATGTTACTGTCAAACGCCTCCGTGGCCGGAAGTTCGATGCCATGGCGCGGCCGCCATGCTCGTCGTCGAGCCGTCCTCCCAGCGGGAATGGATTCGGGGAACCTCCTTCTTCCCCCGCGCTGCCTCGGCCGGGCCCGGGAGCCACTAGGATCGCCGCGCCGTCGACGTTTGCCGCCGCACTTCTCCGGCCGTCAGAGTTCGTCGCCCGTCCGCGAGGAGCGCATGAGTGGGCGTCCTTCTGTTCGTCCTCGACGCCCAGCCTTACGCCTCCTCCTCCGACCACCCCGAGGTGAGACCCCACCTCGGCCTAGGCCCCCCCTCTCCTCCTTGCTCTGTTCCCCGCCATCGAGCGGCAGGCCGCCGGCCATCTCCTGTTTCTCCCGATCGAGATGCAGGTGACGAACCAGCGTTCAGTTTCAGATTTCCCCGTCACGTCCACCTCAAAACCAAACGATAGTGGTACTTGTCACCAAACACAGCACAGCGCACTGGTACCACACCCTAGCGCGCACTCCCTAGGTCCTGGGTTCGATCCCCCAAGCCCCCACCCTTTTATATTCTGTTTTTTTTCTTTTTCTGCCCGAATTTCAGAAACAGAGATCTGAGCCATTACTTCTAAAATCAATATAAAATTAAATATTGCTCCAATTTGAATGATTCAAAATCCCGTGGATTCATAATCTTGAGACCTTTCTATCAATGTCAAGTTTGCAATACATTTCTGTAACAATTTTTGCACTAAATAATTAATTACTGAAAATGCAATAAAAAGTGGAAACTTTGGATTTTCATAACTTTAGTTCTGCTCATTCAATTTAAGCAAACTTGGGCAATAAAAATTTTTCTTAACAAACTCTACACATTGGTATTTTATTTGGTCACAATTGAATTAATTTTGAGCATGTTTCCCTCTGTTTACTAAAAAGGGCAGAATAAAACTATTTATGGAAAATTGCATAATAAATTCAATAATAACCCAAAAATTATGTTTAATAGCTCAAAATGTTCAATGAAACATTTGCTACATGTTTTCAACCTTTTCAATGCAATTTGTTTGTTGTTTTCCCAAATTAAAAGTGGTGCAATAATTCAATGCTTTAATTAAACCCTTTTAAATTGCAAAATTCATAACTTGGGCAATTCCAATCCAATTCCAACATGTAAAATATGTTTTCCATCCCATTTTTCATGAACTTTGCAAATATCAACTTTGTTTTCTGTTTTGAATAATTTAAATTGCTGAAAACAACTGTTTCTTATTTAATGCAATTAAAATTGCCAAATTAATAACTTGCTCATTTTAAATCCAAATTCAACAAATGAAATATGTTTTCCATCTAAAATTTTGTGTTCTTTCCAAATATAAAATTTGTTTACTGTTTTGAACAATTAAAATTGATGCAACATTTAATTCCTCATTTAATTCATTTAATATTGTTACATTGGCAACTTGCTCAATTAAATTCCAAATTGGGCAATTAAAAGATGTTTGCATATCAGAAACATGCCATTAACATGTTCATGCCATCCATATCTCTGCTTGCATCTTATCTTGTGCATTTTAGATTTTGTTATGCATGATCACCTAAATGACAACATATGGAATGTCAGGGTGCATTTTAATTCAACTGTTGCCCATTCCATTTAAATTGCCTGGCTCACCTCTTTTATTATTTTCCATGATAAACAACATTTAAATTACTGTGTGGATAAACAACTTGAACCAATCCCTATTTCTCTGGACTCCGGTTCCGATTAAATTGCTTAAGTTGTTTCCCCTGTTGCATCTTGCCATGCCATGCATATAAAATAGGATCATGCTGGATCTTTTGCCGTAGTAGTAATTGTTGCATCCGGTGTTTGTTCGAGGTTCGTTGCTTCTTCCCGGATAGGACGTTGAGATGATGTGAGCAACGACAAGTTCTGCGGATGTACCTCTACTTGCTGGATCTCAGGCAAGTATACTCACTTGCTGCCAAATGGCTGCCTTTCATCACTTGTTACCGATTCTTTCCGTTGTTCTTATTCTAGCCTGTTGATTCGATGCTTGTGTCTCGATCCTATCATATGTTTACTTGCAGCCCTGATATAGCCTTCCTTCCACTTCCTATTAACCGTTGTTTGTTTACCTTGTTGGCCCTCGTGTCGTAGTTGCATGCTTAGATTTGTTTGTGCTCGAGTCTTGTTATCCTTTGTCGTATCACCTGTTTAGTTGATAGTTGGGTTTCAATTCAATCAACAACATGTTAATGTTTTTGGGTAATAATAATTTGATGTTAAGGCACCGGCAGGAGGCTTGAGTTAGGGTTTTGGAGCCTGCTAGTGTCGAACTTAATTAGGAAAAGAGTCTTGTCTACTGATCCATGATGAGCGTGCTCACCGCATCCGGGTGGTAGTATGGGACCCCCCTCGAATTAGACCTGATCTGCAGCTTGTCCGAAGAGCCACACTTAGTTCGAGTGTTCCATTTGCTCCTTGCATAATGGGTTGATCACCCATGGTTACTGATGATGATGATGCATATAGGGCGAGGCCTGTAGTGCCGGGGTGTTGTGTCCTGCGGGAGTTTTGCACACCTGCGCTGAGTATTCGGCTGCGTGGCTGGGACCTTATAGCTCCGTGGCTCCTAGGATGGGTTGTAGAGACGATTTGGGTCGTGTCGAGCCAACCTGAGTTTTAGTTGGTGGCTCGAGTGTGTACGGGTACTGGAGCACACCCTGCAGGGATGAATCTTCTCGAGAAGCCGTGTTTTCCGCGATTATGGATTACTTGGTGAAAGTACTAGCTAACAAGTACTCAGACAACTTACACCTAATGATAATAACTTGACTAGTAATAGTCTTATTGACACAATAAGTTGAACATCATTAATCCAACAGTGTGAGTTATCCTTGGGTTGCTTCCTTAGTAGGGGGTAACATTGGATGGGTTTGTTTGGTGGTTAGTTGTAGTTGGTTCCGATACGCTATCTTATCCCCCTCTTTTAGCCGGATGTTGTAGTGAGTCTCTGTAGTTGGTTAGTGCAGCCCGCTGCCGCTTATTTGCAATAAGCCCTTCCTTTCCGTTGATCCTCATAGCACTCTAAGAATGTGTCCCCCTATATGCCGACTACGAAAGTTCCACCCGGGTACCAAGGGCTCGCAAGATCATGCATGCAGCAAATGGAAAGCCCGAACTAAATGAAGCGATTTGGACGAGATGCGAATCGAGTCAAATTGAGGGGGGCACCCATACTCGCTTCCCACATGCGGGTAGTGCGCTCATCATGGATCAGTAGACAAGACCCTTTTCCTATTAGGGTCGACACTAGCAGGCCTCAAAACCACAAGGGCCTCCTGCCGGTGCCTTATCATCAAATTATTATTTAACAATAACATTAGCATGATTGATTGATTAAACATCGAGCCCCCAGAACATAATGAAGTAATAACAGAAAGTAACGGGTAACAGACTCGAGCAAAACAACCTAAGCATGCTAGTGAGACACGGGCACAAGCAATGGTTATAGGTGTGGAGGTGAGGCAATATCAGGGTTAAAGGATTCATGTGATAGGTTCGTAACAGAAACAACTACTACTAAGGCTAGCAGAAAAGAACAACGGAAAGTATCGGTAACAAGTGATGAAAGGCAGCCATTTGGCAGCAAGTGAGTATACTTGCCTGAGATCCCGCAAGGTAGCAGAACTTGTCGTTGCTCACATCATCTCAACGTCCTATCCGAGAAGAAGCAACGAACCTCGAACAAACACCGGATGCAACAATTACTACTACGGCAAACGATCCAGCATGATCAAGATATGGATGCATGACAAGTTTAAAGATGCATCAAGGTAAACTAGTTGACAAGATAAACAGATTTAAATGGACCCATATGCAATTTGAGTTGCATATGAAAGCCCATGAATTTTGGTTAGATTATTTGTTTTCCAACTAATCAACAGGTGAAGGTGGATTATCATGATGCATGGATGAGGAAAACAACAAAATAACAACAATAGAACCAGTTGGAAATAAGGTTTAACAAGTTTAGGAATTCATTTGTTAAGTTATGAAATTTTGGTTACTTAAGGGTGTCACACAAGCATTTGTTGTTTTCACCAATTTTAATTGTTCAAAATAGATAACAAAGTTCATATTTGGAAAGTTCACACAAGTTTTAGGTGGATTACATGTTTCACTTGTTGGAAAAGGATTTCAAATCAATTATTTATGAATTAAACAAGTTTAAGCAAGAATTAAATGAATTTAATTCAAACATGAAATTATTTGAATTTTTATTTGTGCAACACATTGAGTGAAGTTCATATTTGAAAAGGTTATGCTTTTATGGTTTGAAAACATATTTTATATGTCCCAAAAGAATTTGATTTGATGAAGTTATGAATTTAGCAATATTAAATGATTTAAACAAGGTTTAAATCATTTAACCAATTTTAATTATTCAAAACATGAAACAAATTTTATATTTGGAAAGGTGGTTTAATTTTGCATGGAAAACATATTTCATTTGTTGAAATTGGATTTAAAATGAGCAAGTTATTATGTTGGCAATTTTAAATGCAATAATTAAGAAACAGTTGTTTTCAGCAATTTAAATTATTCAAAATAGCAAAAAAAAATTATATTTGGAAATTACATGAAAAGTTGATTGGAAAACATATTTAGTTTGTGGAATTTGGAATTTTTATGAACAAGTTATGATTTTTGCAAGTTTAAGTGATTTAAACAAGAATTCAAATGTTTTACCAATTTAAAATATTCAAAACAGTAAACAAATTTTATATTTGGATAGAACATTTAATTTGGGACAGAAAACATATTTAAAAAGTTAAAATTGGGGTTGGGATGAATTTCTTATGCAATTTACAAAATTGGGTGCAATTCTGCCATTTTTAGGGAACCAGGGGCTTAGAAATAATTTTGCAGGGGCTAGAAATAAGTTAGAAGGGCCTATTGGTGATTACCAGGAAGTTTCTGTACCAAACAATTGAAAATAAAAAAGGTTGTTTTTGTTGGGAGAGGGGGGACTCGATCCCCCCACCTCCTGGCTGCGCCAAAGGGGCCTAACCAGTGGGCTGAAGCTATGTTTGCGACAGAAGGGGGAGTGCAGGGGGGATGAGGTGTGGCTTGCGGACTTAACTGAAACTTTAACTGAATCGTGCCTTCCTGCACCTCGACAGAAACACGGCCAGCGATGGCAGGGCGATCGCCGGTGGGGGCGCCGTGGTCGTGTGCGCGTGAGAGGAGGGGAAGGGAGCGAGGGAAGGAGGAGGATCGAGGGGAGGGGAGCGATCGGAGGGACCTCACCTCGATGCAGAACGAGGCGGGGCGGAGCAGACTCGGGGCGGTCAGAGGTCGGTGCAGGCAGCAGCTTGGCCGGCGGCAGAAACTTCACGGCGGCGGCGGCTCGGGCAGTAACAGCCGATGATGCCTACATCAATCTTGGAGCGGGTGGAGAGCCGGTTCCATTCCCGGGGACGGCAAGTCCTCGAGGTGACCGCGGCGATGGGATGGTGGCGGTGGTGATGTTCTGTGCGGGTGGTTGCAGTCATGTTCAGAGAGAGGGGAACTAGCAGAGAGGAGGGAGATAGAGAGGACGGCGGCGATGGGGAAGGGAACTAGGGTTTGCAGCAGAGGGGTGGGGAGGTGGATACTTAAGGAGGGGGAGCCATGGTACGGCATGGCATCGGAGTGGGGGGGTGATCGATCGGTGGTGGTGCGATCGTACTGTGCTGACGACAGAGAGGAGGAAGACGACAGAATAGGAGGAGGGGGGTACTGGGCCAGGAAAGAATAGGTGGGCTGGGGGAGAAAAGAAAGGATGGGGTGGGCTGCCTCTCTCCTTGGCTATTTTTTTTCCTTTTCCCCTTTTTTTGCAAGAGATCAAAGAGAGAGAGAGAGAAAGGATTTGGGGTTTTGGGGTGGTTTATTGTATTATATATTTTTATTACTTTTTTCAAAACAGAAAATGAAAGCAATGTTAGCATTATCTTCACAAGTTGAAATTTTAGTTGAATTAAAGTTGTTAGTTGAATTTTTCAAATAGGGTTTGAGGTGTTTATTTGATAATTAAATTTTATTAATTTGCAACACAACAACAACAATGTAGTTTAAAATTAATTTCAACAACTTGAATCATTAATGTGATATTAAATTGTTAGGTGATTCTCAAATAGTGTTTGGGTTGGAGTTTTGGAAATAAACAAAGTTTATTTAACAAGTTCAATCAATTATACAAACATTATTGAATTTAATTGGTTTGCAAAATTTTAATATTTAAACCCATATTGAAATATGATAAGTAGGATTGAGTTGCTTTGAATTTTTGAATTGCCATTAGGGTTTTTAACAAAAGGGGGAAATTTTATTAACAGGCAATTTGATTAAAACAATTTCAAACTATTGAAAAACAAATGAGTGGTTTAGTTTGCAAGTTTGAAATTGGAATTTTTGAGCAAGGGGTGAAAGTTTAAATTGTTTTGAATTTTCAGTTGTGATGCAAACATGGTGCAATGCAATGTGATGCATATGATGCAAGCAAAAAAGAAAACAAACAACTCTCTATTAGGGTAACACCCCAGGTGTTACAGCCGGTATCTTGTGAGTATGGTTTATCCACTTGCCAGTACTTAACCGTACTGACCCACGAATCCTTTTTCGTGGCTGCATATTCAATATTGCAGTCAACAGGTTTGAAGTCTGACGACGTTAGCTTGGGAGTCCCTCCGGCTTGGCCTGGGCAGGGATTGGACGCCATCGGTTATCTTCAGGACTCTTAGTCCAATTTGTATCTTGTCCATAGCCGGACGATATGTTGTTTCTTCCGCTGTTATTTGGATCTTTGTATTGTATCAGTTGTATCCCTGACTCGTTTGAGTCATCTTGTATATACCTTTTCTGTTGTTGTTGTGGATTATTCGTGAACTGTTGTAATGTTATCACAAGTGGCAACCTGGAATCGGTTATTATGTGGATTTTGGCGGGAATGCTGAAATCTGCATAGTGCCCGATCCCGGGGCGTCACAAATGGTACCAGAGCCTTGGTTCCGATTCACGATATTGTTTCGATACGAGTGGTTATCGAAGCAACGGGTCCGCAAAGCCTGTAGGATAACCTCGCTAACGGTCGTTGTTACTAGAGTGTCAAAAACTATTTCTGCTAAACTATTTTGGAAAAGCATCTCAATAGGATTCTTGTTTTCTCCTTATCTCTATTCTACTTGTCCTTCTATCTCATTTGTTTTGGAGTCTACTCTCGTACTCAATCTTTCAAAGTGTTAGGATCCTACGTGGGTGGACGTTTTCTGAGCCTTTAACCTAATAGGTTCGATCATCGGAAGATTCCTGGTGGAAGAACATCGTCATCAGCCCGAGCAAGATTCCCTTGATTAGTGGTGTCGAGAATCCCTTGTTAGTGGTGTCGAGGAGATCAGCTGGAAGCATGAAGAATCGATAGTCGAACTTCTTCCCCCTCCCGGGTTAGCAGGTGGATTGCCAGGGCGCAATCCCTTGTTAGTGGTGTCGTCTGTAACACCTGGGGTGTTCCCCCTTAGTAGAGTTGGTTGTTTTCTTTTTTGCATTGCATCACATGCATCATAAGCATTGCACCATGTTTTTCAAAACAACTAAAAATTCAAACCAAATTAAAACTTTCACACATGTCCAAATGTTTCCAATTTAAAATTTGCCAACTACACAACTCAATTTGCTTCCAATAGTTTGAAGATGATTTATTCAAATTGCTTGTTAAATAAAACCTCCCTTTAATCAACACCCCAAATGACAAATTCAAATACACTTCAAATTCAATCATAATGGGCAGGATCAATTGTGGTTTTAACAAAAATCAAATTCTTGCAAACAAATTAAATTCAATAAGCTTTCATAATTGTTTGAGTGAATGGAATAAAAATTTGTTTAAAAACCAAATCATTATGAACCCTATTTGGAATTCAAATAGCAAACCAAAAATTAAATTAACATTTCAACTTATTGGGGAATAATGTTAACAATTGCTTGAATTGCTGTTTTGCAAATTGACAAAATTTATTTATAAAATAGAAAAAACTCCAAACCCTATCTCTCTCTCTCTCTTTCATCCATTACAAAAAAAGGAGAAAAGGAAAAAAATCCAAGGACAAGAAAAGGGGGCAGGCCCAACCTTTTCCCCCCAGCCCACCATCTCCCCAAGCCCTCAAGCCCACGTATCTCTTCTTCCTCGTACGGACGCGGCGAGGAGCTCCTGTCGCTGTCACCCGAGCGCCCCCCACCTCACCTGCCCCCTCCCCTACAAATCCCCTCCTCCAAGCCACTCCTCCCCCAAAACCCTAGTCTTCCCCCTCCTCTTTCTTGCCCGCCGCCATCTCCCTCCTCTTCCAGATCCCCTCCAAAATTCTCCTCTGATTTTTCCGTATGTTACTGTCAAACGCCTCCGTGGCCGGAAGTTCGATGCCATGGCGCGGCCGCCATGCTCGTCGTCGAGCCGTCCTCCCGGCGGGAATGGATTCGGGGAACCTCCTTCTTCCCCCGCGCTGCCTCGGCCGGGCCCGGGAGCCACTAGGATCGCCACGCCGTCGACGTTTGCCGCCGCACTTCTTCGGCCGTCAGAGTTCGTCGCCCGTCCGCGAGGAGCGCAGGAGTGGGCGTCCTTCTGTTCGTCCTCGACGCCCAGCCTTTCGCCTCCTCCTCCGACCACCCCGAGGTGAGACCCCACCTCGGCCTAGGCCCCCCTCTCCTCCTTGCTCTGTTCCCCGCCATCGAGCGGCAGGCCGCCGGCCATCTCCTGTTTCTCCCGATCGAGATGCAGGTGACGAACCAGCGTTCAGTTTCAGATTTCCCCGTCACGTCCACCTCAAAACCAAACGATAGTGGTACTTGTCACCAAACACAGCACAGCGCACTGGTACCACACCCTAGCCCGCACTCCCCAGGTCCTGGGTTCGATCCCCCAAGCCCCCACCCTTTTATTTTCTGTTTTTTTCTTTTTCTGCCCGAATTTCAGAAACAGAGATCTGAGCCATTACTTCTAAAATCAATATAAAATTAAATATTGCTCCAATTTGAATGATTCAAAATCCTGTGGATTCATAATCTTGAGACCTTTCTATCAATGTCAAGTTTGCAATATATTACTGTAACAATTTTTGCACTAAATAATTAATTACTGAAAATGCAATAAAAAGTGGAAACTTTGGAATTTCATAACTTTAGTTCTGCTCATCCAATTTAAGCAAACTTGGGCTCTAAAAATTTGTCTTAACAAACTCTACACATTAGTATTTTATTTGGTCACAATTGAATTAATTTTGAGCATGTTTCCCTCTGTTTACTAAAAAGGGCAGAATAAAACTATTTATGGAAAATTCCATAATAAATTCAATAATAACCCAAAAATTATGTTTAATAGCTCAAAATGTTCAATGAAACATTTGCTACATGTTTTCAACCTTTTCAATGCAATTTGTTTGTTGTTTTCCCAAATTAAAAGTGGTGCAATAATTCAATGCTTTAATTAAACCCTTTTAAATTGCAAAATTCATAACTTGGGCAATTCCAATCCAATTCCAACATGTAAAATATGTTTTCCATCCCATTTTTCATGAACTTTGCAAATATCAACTTTGTTTTCTGTTTTGAATAATTTAAATTGCTGAAAACAACTGTTTCTTATTTAGTGCAATTAAAATTGCCAAATTAATAACTTGCTCATTTTAAATCCAAATTCAACAAATGAAATATGTTTTCCATCTAAATTTTTTGTGTTCTTTCCAAATATAAAATTTGTTTACTGTTTTGAACAATTAAAATTGATGCAACATTTAATTCCTCATTTAATTCATTTAATATTGTTACATTGGCAACTTGCTCAATTAAATTCCAAATTGGACAATTAAAAGATGTTTGCATATCAGAAACATGCCATTAACATGTTCATGCCATCCATATCTCTGCTTGCATCTTATCTTGTGCATTTTAGATTTTGTTATGCATGATCACCTAAATGACAACATATGGAATGTCAGGGTGCATTTTAATTCAACTGTTGCCCATTCCATTTAAATTGCCTGGCTCACCTCTTTTATTATTTGCCATGATAAACAACATTTAAATTTCTATGTGGATAAACAACTTGAACCAATCCCTATTTCTCTGGACTCCGGTTCCGATTAAATTGCTTAAGTTGTTTCCCCTGTTGCATCTTGCCATGCCATGCATATAAAATAGGATCATGCTGGATCTTTTGCCGTAGTAGTAATTGTTGCATCCGGTGTTTGTTCGAGGTTCGTTGCTTCTTCCCGGATAGGACGTTGAGATGATGTGAGCAACGACAAGTTCTGCGGATGTACCTCTACTTGCTGGATCTCAGGCAAGTATACTCACTTGCTGCCAAATGGCTGCCTTTCATCACTTGTTACCGATTCTTTCCGTTGTTCTTATTCTAGCCTGTTGATTCCATGCTTGTGTCTCGATCCTATCATATGTTTACTTGCAGCCCTGATATAGCCTTCCTTCCACTTCCTATTAACTGTTGTTTGTTTACCTTGTTGGCCCTCGTGTCGTAGTTGCATGCTTAGATTTGTTTGTGCTCGAGTCTTGTTATCCTTTGTCGTATCACCTGTTTAGTTGATAGTTGGGTTTCAATTCAATCAACAACATGTTAATGTTTTTGGGTAATAATAATTTGATGTTAAGGCACCGGCAGGAGGCCCGGGTTAGGGTTTTGGAGCCTGCTAGTGTCGAACTTAATTAGGAAAAGAGTCTTGTCTACTGATCCATGATGAGCGTGCTCACCGCATCCGGGTGGTAGTATGGGACCCCCCTCGACTTAGACCTGATCTGCAGCTTGTCCGAAGAGCCACACTTAGTTCGGGTGTTCCATTTGCTCCTTGCATAATGGGTTGATCACCCATGGTTACTGATGATGATGATGATGCATATAGGGCGAGGCCTGTAGTGCCGGGGTGTTGTGTCCTGCGGGAGTTTTGCACACCTGCGCTGAGTATTCGGCTGCGTGGCTGGGACCTTATAGCTCCGTGGCTCCTAGGATGGGTTGTAGAGACGGTTTGGGTCGTATCGAGGCAACCTGAGTTTTAGTTGGTGGCTCGAGTGTGTACGGGTACTGGAGCACACCCTGCAGGGATGAATCTTCTCGAGAAGCCGTGTTTTCCACGGTTATGGATTACTTGGTGAAAGTACTGGCTAACAAGTACTCAGATAACCTACACCTAATGATAATAACTTGACTAGTAATAGTCTTATTGACACAATAAGTTGAACATCATTAATCCAACAGTGTGAGTTATCCTTGGGTTGCTTCCTTAGTAGGGGGTAACATTGGATGTGTTTGTTTGGTGGTTAGTTGTAGTTGGTTCCGATACGCTATCTTATCCCCCTCTTTTAGCCGGATGTTGTAGTGAGTCTCTGTAGTTGGTTAGTGCAGCCCGCTGCCGCTTATTTGCAATAAGCCCTTCCTTTCCGTTGATCCCAAAGTATTTGTATCTTGTGATGACTGGTTACGCCGGTATCTTGTGAGTATGGTTTATCCACTTGCCAGTACTTAACCGTACTGACCCACGAATCCTTTTTCGTGGCTGCATATTCAATATTGCAGTCAACAGGTTTGAAGTCTGACGACGTTAGCTTGGGAGTCCCTCCGGCTTGGCCTGGGCAGGGATTGGACGCCATCGGTTATCTTCAGGACTCTTAGTCCAATTTGTATCTTGTCCGTAGCCGGACGATGTGTTGTTTCTTCCGCTGTTATTTGGATCTTTGTATTGTATCAGTTGTATCCCTGACTCGTTTGAGTCATCTTGTATATACCTTTTCTGTTGTTGTTGTTGTGGATTATTCGTGAACTGTTGTAATGTTATCACAAGTGGCAACCTGGAATCGGTTATTATGTGGATTTTGGCGGAATGCTGAAATCTGCATAGTGCCCGATCCCGGGGCGTCACACAGCTCTCGTGTTACAGGGGGATACTCGAATAACTAGTAAAACTCGTGTCCGTCTAACCCTGGGAGCCGGTTTATATAATACCCGGCCCCCTGGCTCCCTATCCAAGGTATACTCAGAGTCCTACCCGGTCACCGCATATAAACCCTAAGTTTCCTTATCGAAACCCACAATCCGGGTTACGAAGCCTACACTCCTGGGCCTTCTGGAAACTCCCCTTCCTTAAGCCGGGTCTTGCGCAGTTCCCTTTGGGCCGAGTTACACCTTGACGTTAGCCTACCGGGTTATCATCCCTCCATCAGTAGTCCCCAGAATAGCTTGGGCTTCACGGGATCCTCCTTGAAGCGCATGCTATTCCCTGCAAAAATAATAAACATACAAGTTCATAAAATACCGGGTTAGGATGCTTTGATAACAGCTAGGCCTAACTCCACAGGTGGTCCATATAATAACCCGGCTTTCTCCGAGTCCTGCGTCGTTTTCCCGGGTCAACACTCCGAGGAAAACACAGAAGACCCGGCTCACATTGCCCACTAGTTAATCTGAATATCACGGAAACGATTTGCTCTGATTCTTTCCGGATATCTCGTAACGGGAGCACTTACTGCTTATCCCAAAAAATCCGGTTGGGTATCTCTTCTCCCGAAAATTTGGCTCCCGCTCCTTAGACCTAGGGCTCTCCACCTGCACCTATAAATAAGTACTTTAGAGGTAACCCTAGACTCAACACTCCATTTCCCCCATCTACTTCACCTCCAATCTCCCTCGGCGCTCCTTTGCTCGAACTCAAGGTCACGCCGCCACGGCGTCCACGGACACGCAGCCGGAAGAGTACCGTCGTCGCCTGCGCTCCGCATCGGCTCGCACTGCGCCGCCGTTGACCGCCGCCGCCGCGCCCTCGAACCAAGCTCCGGAAGATCCAAAGGGCCACCGTGACTGCGCCATCTGCCGCCGCCGCGCTCTCCTCCAGATCCCGCCGGTAAGCAACCTAGCGCCATTGATCTTGACCTCCAATCTTACTTGAATTAGGCCAAATTTCGGATCCGCCCTTAGATGATTTTCTTGCTCCGCCTCGATTGGATAACCCATGCTTCATTCTTTCGCAACCAACATTCAAGATAGATCCAATAGTATACCTCACGATACACCTCTATTACCTGTAGCCACAAATTTCCCCGTAGATTTTTCTGTCTAGATCGAATCTGTCAAAGTATCTCATAGTTGCTCTTTGGTTAACCGGATAATCAGTCATTTCCGGGTCTTAGTTACTTACACTCTGCACTTTTATCTCCTGTTTTTAGACTGCGCACATGGCACCAAAGCCAGCACGAAGACCAAGGGGAAACAGCCGGCGAAAGCGAGGCCGACTCAATCTATATCCGCCAAATGGGCAAGGTCCACCGTGACCAAAGCAAAGCTGGATGAGCTCACAGAGTCGGGCGTCCTCCCTGCCCGGGAAGACATCCACTGGCGCGTCCCTGGAGAAGAGACTCGGCCCACTCCGGGTCTCGACGAGGTAGTGATTTTCGTAGAGCACGTGATCCTGGGTTTTCGCCCCCGGGTCACCCTTCCTTTCGTGCATTACTAGATCACTACAAGCTCCGAGTGTTTGATATAGGTCCCAACTCTATGTTGAACATCACTCACTTCATTGTCCTGTGCGAATCATACTTGTGCATCCCCCCAAATCTCGCGCTATTTCTCGAGCTGTTCCAATGCAAACCGTGCCGCGAAAGCGGAGACGGGGCCCTCCTGGCTTGCGGCGGGGTATCAATTCAGAGGCGGAAGAACTCATTGATGCCGACTCTGAGCCTCAACTCCCACGTCAAGCACTGGCAGAAGACCTACTTCTACTGTCAGGACACTTCCTCACCCGGTGAAAAGACTTTACCGGGTTTCTCCGAAGGCCTTCTAGATCTTTCCGATAACCTCAACTCCATTGCTTCTGAGTCGGATAGGGAGTCCATCAAACCCCTCCTTGGCAAACTCGCTGTTCTTTCGGCCCAAGGCCTTCTTGGGCTCAACTTGGTTAAAACTTGGGTAAACTTCCGAATCCAACCTAATGCCATCCGGCCCAAGCTGATGTGCGAATATTCTGGGCACGTCACGGATTCACTCCGCTACTCACTGAGGAACTACCCAGCCGCTGATACAAACAAGATAATCAAGAGTTTCTTGACTGAGAAAATGGACGTGATCCGGACTATAGCCGGCTTGGAGCCGTTTACTCGCGATAACCCGGCTCCAGCGGTAAGATCCGGCCTTAATTCTTTATCCTTATGCCTTTGTCTGATACAATCACTAATTTTTACCATTATACTTTCATTTCAGGAAAACAACGCTTTTTGGAAGATCGAGACCCCCCTCCTTCCGAAAACTCGAAAGAAGACGAAGAGTCGGCTGACTCGGATGAAGGTATCATCCGGGTTTCATCTATCCCCACTTCTGTTAACTTGCTTTCCCATACTTTATCTTTTTCCAACTGCACACTATGTTTTCCAGGAATGGAGGATAAGGAGGACAAGGAGGATAAGGAAGATCGGGAGGAGACCCAGAGTGACGAAAGCGAGGCAGAACCGGAAGCTGAGGTTGGGGCCAAGAGGAAACCCCGAGGGGTCGTATTCAAGGTTCCATATTCCTCCATGTCCTCCAAACCGTATTGATTTGCTAATATGTGCGAGCTTAATCAACAATTGTCCGATTCACCATACTTGAAGGAGCCCCCTACGGTCAAGCGCAGGGTAACCCGGAACTCCCGGGGTGAGGATCCTCTCAACCCGGGTATCCCTTCGTCCCCAGCCCGCCGTGCCGGTACTTCCCCAACCCATCCTTCTAATTCACCTCGAAAACATCCTTCTCACAATCACCCCCTAGCTGGACAACTCCGAGTCTCACTTTCTCAATCTTTATCAGCCTCGTCCGGGTCTAGCAACGACCTTCCGGCGGATTTATTCGTGAATACCGGGTAGGCTAGCTTTCTTGCTATTCGATATACCAATGCTTTCCATAAGTTTCCTTCATTATATACTAACTGCCTGCTTTACTTCCCTCAGAGCCAAGGTCACAACCAGTGACCCGGACAATATGGATGTTGATGACCCGGCTAAGGAGGATCCGGTTGATACTGTGATGGCCGCGGCAGGCGACGCTGGAGAAGAACAAGTTCCGTTGAAAGACCCGGCCGATCAGGAGGCCATGTATCCAATCCCCTCGCATACGCCCGAGGACTCCATCTCCGGGTAACCAGAATCCCGGTTCTTCCAGCCGGGATCTCAACAAACTTTCCTACGACGAGATGATGAATGCGCTCTTTGCTTTGAAGACGACTGAAAGAGATATCATGGAGGCCATGGCTGCTGAGCACCAGGTAATCCTGATCAACATTACTTATATACTCATCTAGTCCCCAAGTTCCGAGTGTAACTAGGCAAAGTTGTACTCGGTACTTCCTTTTATATCCGGCCTTTTCGTGTATCCGACTAACCTTTCCTTTTCCCTCCTCCACAGGCGCAAGTGACTCGTTCTGAGGAGATTTTGGCCAAAACCAATCAGCTCCTCGAGACCGAGTCAAAGCTGCGGGCAGGGCTTGAGGTTGAAGTACAGAACCTCGAAAGGGATGTTGAAAAGTACAAGAAGAAATACCGCACTGCCGAGAATACGCTCAAGAAGCTCTCGGCTCAAATTGCCAACACTTATCGCGCCTTGCTGGGTAAAAATATGTAACTCGCTAAGTATACTGCTTCACATACAATAACCGAGTATTGTTGCTTTACCCTTTTCTGTTTATACTGCAGGTCCGGGTGATGCTCTCCCAGACGAAGATGACATTGAGAAGTTGAAGACACTGAAAGGCGTTATCCGGCAATTTTCCGCCGGCACCAAGTGGATCCTGGAGGCTGTGCAGTGGACAGCTACGGGCTATTGTGGCTTGGACACATTGCTTGAGGCCTGCTCCACTATCCCCGAGTGGATCAATCTCTAGAAACGCTCTTCGTGCCGAGTTGGAGTGACCCGCGGGCTTATGCTGGCCAAGGCTTATTTCCCCAAGCTTGAGCCGGCAAAACTTGTTGCCGGGTTTCCTGAGTTCAACCTTGACGGCTCTAAATTTTCCGCCAAGAACTTTAAAGCTATTCAAACTGAGGTGCGTCACTCAGCGAGCCAGATCGCCGACAGTCTAGAGTTGGAGAGGATTGTTACACCTTATGACGCGGACGACAAGCCGATCAAAGGAGATCTTCCCAAGCCCTTTGACATGCTGGAGAGGTGGAAGGCGGAATCTGCCCAGAAGAGGGAGGAAGCTGCAAAGAGGAGGGCTGAGGCACACTGCTCCTTCCACCTCTACGCCGGTTGTCCGTCCACCAGCTCGCGCCGACTCTGCTGCCAATCCAGGTAAAGGTGCTGAGAAGACCGCTGAAGAGCAAGTCCAAGACCCGGCTGCCAAGGACAACATTCAAGACTCGGCCAAGGATGCCGAGTGAAGCTTCTTTTATCACTGCCTGAAACACTTTATTCGGCCAATGGGCATCTAAAACAATTATTCTTTTGATAGTGCGCCTGTGCACTTTTCGGTACAATTTCCCCAGTTTGTAATACGTTAAAAACCTTAATAGATTTCGTGGCCCTTCTGGCCTTTTGCGTGAATTTGATGTTTCCTAGCTTTAAACTTTTCGTTGCTGGTTTTCTGACCTTCGCTATTTTTCCTTTTGTGAGACTCGGTTTTCGGGTCTCGGGGGCTTTGACAAGTGGATTTTTCCTAAGTCCCCAAGTCACCAAGACTCGGATTTTTGGGTTTTTAAGCTGAATAGCTAGACAATTTGTTACTTTTTCGAATTCCCAAGTCCCCAAGGCCCGAATTCCCGAGTCTAGGGATTGGAGTTTGTCAAAAGAACAAGTTTGCTTCTGCTAAGGCCCAAAACTTAGAGTTGCTCACATAGGTTTGAAGTTATGCTTAATATATTTTGAGTTTCCGGCTGTTGGCCTTATACTCTGCATGACTTGTGGTTTGGATGACCCTTTTGACCTTCTTTTACTATAAGCCGGCTTTCGCGTGGATGATCAATGCTGCTATAACTGTATAAAGACAGGGTCAGGCAAGTCCCATTGGGCATCATGACTGATTGTAATTATACGCTAGCAAAGCATGCCACTTTTTGCGAGTCACATCGAGCTTAAGCAAGAAAAGTCAAGAAAATTTGGCTCTATTGTCCGGTTATAAGCTTGCAGCCGTACTTATTACAAGTAATCGACCCTTATAACTTAATGGCATCATGGCCGGGTCTTTGAGTTTGCAACTGTGCTATTTAAGCAATCAGCCCCCAAGACCTAGATATACATAACTTACTAGAAAAACTAATACACGAAGAACAAATAACACTTACCTGAAGGAAAATAAGAAAACAACAGGAAAATAAAAACTTGGCAAAAGATACACAAAAGGAAACGATATTATTGTTTAACCATCTCTTTATTGATATGAGAAAAGTTAGGTCAGCAAGCCGCCTCATTAAAAACCTTCCAGTCCCCTTAGGTACCCTGGATAGGAAAAGAGTGCGTCTGAAACCTGCTGCCTGTTACATCGTGTAATTCCACTTGTGGATCTAGCCTATTCTAAGTGTAGTAGGGACGCAGCTGGGCCACGTTCCATGGTCTTTCTCTTTCTTGCATAGATGAAGTTGTATGAGCGGTGTCATTGACAGTAGCCGACTCTTCCCTTGCATCTACGAAGTAATACGATCCATTGTGCAGATTCCGGCTTATGATGAACGGTCCTTCCCATGGTGGGGATAGCTTGTGTTTTCCCTCCTTTGACTGTACCAGGCGCAAAACCAGGTCTCCTTCCTGGAAGACCCGGGTTTTAACTCGCAGGCTGTGATATATCCTCAGATCTTGCTGGTATATGGCTGATCTTTCCAAAGTTTGTTCCCTGTGTTCTTCTAGCATATCCACGGCGTCCTGCCGGGTCTTCTCGTTCTCCACCTCGACATAAGCCGACACTCGAGGCGAATCATGAATGATATCACTCGGCAATACTGCCTCTGCACCATAAACCATGAAAAACGGTGTCATCTGAGTAGATCTGTTAGGTGTGGTGTTGATTCCCCAAACCACTGATGGTAACTCCTCGACCCATGCACCAGCAGCTCGGATGCACGGGACTCACAGCCGTGGTTTTAGTCCACGGAGTAACCCCTGGTTTGCCCTCTCCACTTGCCCATTAGCCTCCGGATGGGCCACTGAGGCTATGTCAAGCCGGATTCCATTGTTACCACAGAATTTCTCCATCTCACCAAGGGACATGTTGGTTCCATTGTCTGTTATTATGCTGTGAGGATACCCAAGCCTGTAGATGATTCTTTTTAAGAACTTGACTGCTGTGATTGCGTCGCAATTGGTAACTGGCATGACTTCCACCCACTTGGTAAATTTATCAATAGCCACCAAGAGATGGGTCTTTTTGCAGGGTGACATGTGGAAGGGGCCCACCATGTCCATGCCCCAAACAGCGAACGGCCAGGTTAATGGGATTGTTTGCAACTCCATAGCCGGCACATGGATTTGACGAGCGTACCTTTGACATCCATCGCACCTTGCCACCAAGCGTTCCGCGTCCGCTAAGGCCGTGAGCCAAAAAAAACCGTGACGATATGCTTTGGCTACAAGGGATCTTGTGGATGCATGATGCCCACAGTCGCCTTCATGGATCTCTTTCAGGATCTGCCGGCCTTCTTCTGGTGCTACATAGCGCAAAAAGACTCCTGCTGCACTCCTTTTATATAACTCGCCATTGATGATGGAATAGCCCTTTGATCGTCTCATAATTTGCCTTGCTAAAACTTCTTGTCGTGGTAACTCGCCCCGTGATAAATAAGCTAAAAACGGCTCTGTCCACTCAGGAACGGCACGTACCATGGCCACAAGCTCTAAATCCGGGTCTTGGTTAGCCACCTCTTCCTCAGACTCGGTTTTAACAGATGGCCGCCATAGCTCGTCCAGGAAAACATTGGGTGGAACCGGCTCTCTGCGCGAGCCGAGTCTTGCGAGTGCATCTGCTGCCTCGTTCTTTCGTCTGTCAACATGCTCCACCTCATACCCGGAAAAACACCCGGCAACCCTGTCCACCTCTCTGCGATATGCTGCCATAGTTGCATCCTTTGTATCCCAGGTTCCTGAGACCTGCTGCACCACAAGATCCGAATCTCCATAACATCGTATCCGCCTGATGTTCATCTCCTTGGCTATTCTCAATCCATGTAATAATACCTCATACTCGGCCACGTTGTTGGAGCAATCAAAGTGAATTTGCAACACGTAGCTCAGTTTATCTCCTTTGGGTGATGTAAGTACCACCCCAGCTCCTGATCCCTCGTATTGTTTAGAACCATCAAAGTGCATCACCCAAGACTCGGAACTTAGTGTCGTTGTTGGCATGCTTGTGTGAGTCCAATCATTGATGAAATCGACTAAAGCTTGGGACTTGATTGCTGATCTGGGCTCCTAGTTGATATGATAATCTCCCATCTCAATGGCCCACTTGGCTATTCTGCCTGTTGCATCTGAGTTTCTGATAATATCCGACATTGGGATAGAGCTAAACAGTGTTATGGGGTGTTCCTGAAAATATGGTTTCAATTTTCGGCTGGCCATGAAGACCCCGAAAACCAACTTCTGCCAGTGTGGGTAACGCTGCTTTGCTTCCGATAGTACCTCGCTTACGTAGTAAACCGGCCTCTGTACCGGGTGATCCTTTCCATCCTCTTTACGCTCAACAACAACCACTGCGCTAACCGCCTGGGGCCCAGCCGCGATATATAGTAACATGGGCTCCTTAGGACCCGGAGCTGCTAAAACTGGTGCCTCAGACAATTGCTTCTTTAGTGCCTCAAACGCCTCATCCGCCTCTTGGTCCCAAACGAACTTGTCAGATTTCCTCAAGAGCCGGTATAATGGGATTGCCTTCTCCCCGAGTCTAGATATGAACCGGCTTAGTGCTGCTACGCATCCTGTGAGTTTTTGAACATGCTTCAAATTTTCCGGCTTTTTCAGACTCTGGATGGCTTTGATCTTGTCCGGGTTTGCCTCGATTCCTCTCTCGGAAACAATGAACCCGAGTAATTTTCCTGCTGGAACTCCAAACACGCACTTTGTAGGGTTACGTTTCATCTGATACCTTCTCAAATTCTTGAATGTTTCCTTTAGTTCATCAATAAATGTTTCCGCTTTCCTGGTCTTGATCACCACATCATCCACATAGGCGTGAACGTTGCGCCCAATCTGATTCTCAAAGCACTTCTGTATGCATCTCTGGTAAGTTGCGCCAGCATTCTTTAGCCCAAAAGTCATGGTTTTGAAACAGAAAGCCCCAAAGGGGGTTATGAACGATGTTTTCTCCCAATCTTCCTTCTTGAGCTTGATCTGGTGATACCCGGAATACGCGTCCAGGAAACATAATAGGTCACTTCCCGCCACTGCATCTATGATCTGATCTATCCTTGGAAGGGCAAATGGATCCTTTGGGCAGTGCTTGTTGAGACTCGTGTAATCTATGAACATCCTCCACTCATTACTCTTTTTCAGTACTAGAACCGGATTTGCCAGCCAATCCGGGTGAAATACCTCCATGATAAAGCCGGCTGCCAATAGCCGGGCAATTTCTTCTCCTATAGCTTTTCTTCTCTCCTCATTCATTTTTCTCAGGCCCTGTTTCACAGGCCGGGACTTAGGATCAACGTGTAAACTGTGCTCAGCTAACTCAGTCGGGATACCTGGCATATCACTGGGCGTCCAAGCGAAAACATCTTGATTTCCGCGAATGAACTCGATGAGCGCCTCTTCTTGCTTACTGTCTAGGTTGGATCCTATAGCAAATTGCTTGGAGGGATCACCTTCAACAAAAGCCACCATCTTTGTGTCTTGTGCCGCCTTGAATTTTGCTCTCTCATCCTCCGTATTTGGCCTCTTTAACGTCGTTCTGTCATCCGGGTCTACTTGAGACCGGTAATACTTGAGCTCTTCCTTTCTACAAGCTTGTTCCGCCATTGCCGCGTCTCCTTCGTCACACTCAGACGCTATAACCCGGATCCCGTGGATGGTGATGGTTCGCTTGGGACCCGGGATTTTTAGCTGTAGGTATACGTAACACGGCCTGGCCATGAACTTGGCGTAAGCCGGCCTTCCAAACAACGCGTGATAGGGGCTACGCAACTTTACCACCTCGAACGTGAGGCACTCCACTCGGAAATTATCCTTTGATTCTCCAAAAGCGACCTCCAATGTAATCTTCCCCTCGGGGCACGCCGAGTGACCCGGTACGATTCCGTGAAAAACCGTAGAACTTTTCTGTAGCTGGGACTCGTTAAGGCCCATGCGTAGGAAAGTTTCCCAATATATGATATTGATGCTGCTTCCGCCATCCATTAACACCTTTTTCAACTCATAACCATTAACCTGTGGTGCCACCACTAATGCTAAGACACCCGGATGTTCTATTCTTTCCGGGTGATCCTTTCTGCTCCATGTCACCTCTTGATCCGACCACCTCAGGTATCTCGGGACAGCCGAGGAAACCGAGTTTACTGCCTTTTTGAGTATCTTTCTATCCTTGTTAGAAGTTCCTGTGGTGTGAACGTGGTACTGGCCCAATTGCTTGGGGTTGGCCTGGAAACCTCCGGCTCCTCCCTGATTGTTACCCGGCTTACCACCTCCTGGGTTGCCTGCTGGGGGTGGGCCGTTGCCCGGGTTACCACCCGGACCCGGTCCTCCTCCCCTGCTTGCACCTCGCATTGCCTTCTGTATTTCCTCATTCTTCCATCTCTGTAAATCCACGCACTGTTCCAGCGAATGATTGGCCGGCCTGCCGTTCCTGCTATGGCGCGGACAAGGCATCCTGAAGGCCTCTATATGGTTAGCCCGCCTTGCGGTTCTTGGTAATTTCCTCCATTAAAGTTTCCTCCGTTGAAATTTCCCTCTGCTATGGGTCTTGCAAACCCGGCTTCTGTGTTGGCGACAAACTCGGAACTTCCCTCGTACGGTCGCTTGTTCTGGTTGTTTCCATTATTTCCTCCATTATTACCCGGCGCAGATCCATTGCCGGGTCTTCCACTGTTTCTTGCGTTGGCCTTGGCTTTCTTATCATCAACATCCTCCTCGGTAGTATCCGTGGCGGCGTGCTTGTTGCACGCGTCCATCAATTCTCCCATAGTAACCTCCGAAGCATTCCGACTAGATTTCATGCGTGTTAGCTTTTGCACTAGGGGTATGTACTTGCATGTTTTGGCCATAGCCTGTAGCGCATCCTTTGGCTGAATATCTATAGACGAGTGAAGTATTTCCATAACCCGACGCACCCAACTGCGCGCGGACTCACCCTTCTTCTGGACACATCGTTCTAGATCATCGATTGTGAATAACTTCCTGCACGTCCCATGGAAGTGCTTGATAAATGCAACTTTCAGCTCACTCCACGAATTGATGGATTTTTCTGGCAAATTATTGAACCATAACTTTGCTGCTCCCTCTGACATCATTAAGTACATGAACTTGGCTTGAAGATTTTCAGATGCGTTGCGAATCGACATGGCCATCTCATAGCTGCTTAACCAGGTTTCTGGGTCCATAGTCGGCTCATAGTTCACCACTTTACCCGGTTCCTTGAATTTATCCGGGTAGGGCTCGGCTCTGATGGCGTCCGACAAACACTTGGGCCCGGCTAAAATTGCCGGTACTGGCCTTACCCGGGAAACGTGCGATCCGGCGACAGGTGCGGCGGGGGGTGCAACCGCTACCGACCCTCGTACCGCAGACCCGGCTGCTGCGCGCCTGGCTCGAGAACTGTCCACGATAGCTTGCGCGGCTGATACTGCAGGTGTTGCTGGTCTACGGGGAGGAGGCGGCATTTGCTGCTGCTCTGCCCTCCTCCGTGCTGAGATTGTCTGAATATTACCGGTGTTTCCGTTATGCCGGCTCACGTACAGCGTCCCATGCATTCCGCTCCTGTTATCCGGGTAATTGGCTTGCTGAGCCACTGCCGTGCGCAATAGATCTATCGCCCGCCGTGTCTCCTCCGCATGGGGTGACTCTCTTACGGGGATGCGATCCAGTGCCAATGTTGCTGCATACACATTGTCCATGGGATTATTGAAGTGACCTGGCGGAGTGTGAAATCGTGGTGGTGGTGGTGGTGGCGCTGTGTTGCCAACAGCAACCCCTGTCTGCAACGTGGGTAACCCGGCTTGTACGTTTGCCGGCTGTCCTCCTCCGGTCGCAGGCTGTTGTACAGTTTCCTGATTCACAGCTGGAATTGGTTGATCTTGAGGTGTGATGAATAGCGTGTCCGGGTTTAGAATTTCACCCGTTGCCGGTAATCTCGTCAGGTATCTCTGATGCATCCTGGTCGACTCAACCCGGAGCCGGTTCTCCAATGCCTCCAGCTCACGTTGGCGCGTGGCTACCCCTTACTTCTCTGCTTCCACATCTCTCCTTTGTTGCTGCAATGCACGGCGAGCTACATCCAGATCCCTAGCCCGTGCCGCGGCGTTTTCCGGGGTTATCACCGTAGCTAGAACCGTGGGATCCAGGATCAAATTGTTACTAAACAGGGCCGGGTGTTGTGGATTGGAAGGACCCACTCCTGGCGTTCTGTTCGCCATAAACCCGAACATATTCCTCTGTAATTCACTTTCCGTGGTATTGCCGGTGACTGAAGCCGATTCTCCGTCAACCCGGGCTATGACCGGATTTCCATCAACCGGATTTTGTTGATGAGCCAGTGCTCGCGCTGCTCCGACCGCGGCCGTGGTCACGTCCCCCTGATTGAGATTGGTTGCGGGGGCCGTGTAGACCGCGACCTGACGCGCGATGCCTGGTGAAGACTCGTATTCCTCTTCGTCACAGCTATCCTCCTCGTACCGGTCCTCCAGCAGGTGCAGGATAGACTCGGTATCATCTTCTCTCGAGACCCGGCCACGCGGGGTCCATGTCGGGTCCTCCGGCTATTCCCTCTTCGTGGTGGGCTCTTCTGTCGGATCTATCGTCCCGACCGATTCTTCTCCATCCGACTGAACGCAGGTCGCTTCTCCTCATACAGAATCATATCCAAAATCATCAGGGATTGAACCGGACGTACGTACCATGCCGATGAAGACGTTGACCCGACCGATTGTGACGACAAATCCAGATTCGAGCAGATCCGACTCTGGCCCCCAGCCAAAATCGTCCACCATCTTATCTCCTTCGGGGTTGGTGTAGATCTCACCGACGACGAGGTTCTTCATGTTCTCCCGAGCTTCTCCCGTGATGTAAACACCTTTGGACACAGGCCCCACGGTGGGCGCCAACTGTCGTGGGATAATCACGGCAGACGTTACCAGGGGTAACTTATCTTGGGGTAATTCGACTCTGGCGTTTGGGAGAGGGTTTTGCTCAGGGGAAATCATGCTGACAATCAATCTGGTAGCTCTGGCAATCAAGTCGCTGAGTCTCCGATCTAGGGTTACGATCTCAGCTCTCGTGTTACAGGGGGATACTCGAATAACTAGTAAAACTCGTGTTCGTCTAACCCTGGGAGCCGGTTGATATAATACCCGGCCCCCTGGCTCCCTATCCAAGGTATACTCAGAGTCCTACCCGGTCACCGCATATAAACCCTAAGTTTCCTTATCGAAACCCACAATCCGGGTTACGAAGCCTACACTCCTGGGCCTTCTGGAAACTCCCCTTCCTTAAGCCGGGTCTTGTGCAGCTCCCTTTGGGCCGAGTTACACCTTAACGTTAGCCTACCGGGTTATCATCCCTCCATCAAATCTTCCAACTAACTATTCCTTTATTTCTTCTCAGATTTGCACTGAGACTCATGCCAAGCTGTACCAGAAGCTTCTCTGCATATCGTCAACCTCTAGAGGGAATTGGGAAGCAAAGGTAACTTTTTCCATACCGAAATACTACGTATGCTTTTCTCTGCATCAATTTTCTAACTCGGGGTCTGTTTTCTCTTTCATAGCTATCCTAGAGAAGCAGATGGCAGAGTCCGTTACAAAGATCTCTTCTCTGGAAAGTAAGTGCCTCATTCTCTATCTTGCGTTTTATGTTTACGCTTTTCCTTCTCTCTGGTTAATTTTGCTTTTTGATGCAGATGAGCATAAGACTTTTGCCGAGAAGCACTAGGACTGCACCGTGCTAGCTGAATCTGCACAGAGCTAGATCTCGGCCCTTGAGAGTAAGCATGTTCCCCTTCTCCGTACTCTGTTTCCATGTTTCCGTCATCTTGCTAACCGGACTGTTTTTTGTATAGCTGAACATAAACTTTTTGTTGAAAAACATCAAGACCGTCTCACACTGGTCGAGACACGGCTGTAGCTCGACGACTGTGAGGCCAAGTTCAAGGACGGGCTTCAAACTGAGAAGACCGAGGTAACTCAGCTTTAGATGGAACTGGCTGAGATGCAAAAGTTGAAGGAGGAGGCCGAGAAGGCCAGATTTGAGTTGGAGAAGGACACCGCTGCCAAGATCAAGACCCTCAAAGACAGGAACCTCAAGCTCAAAACCTTTCGAGTGCCTCACGCACCCTGCTGGATAAACACCACACCAACACCTTTGCGAGTATTCTCCCGGCTTGCTGGACTTAACCATGAACCGAGCAGTAAGTTTCACCTTCTTCCTGCTTTTTCTAACTCCCAACTTGATTTACCGAGCTGATTTCGGTTTAACTCGGATAGCTTATCTCTTAGGAGCGTTCCCCGACCTGGACGCCAGTGCCGAGCAGGCTGTAGCGAAATCCAGGAAGACACGGGGAGAATGTGGGTTTGACGTCACAGAGACCGTCACCATTGAAGATCACATTGAGGGTGTCAAAGCCCGGGTTCTACCCCTGAGATCCATGGGATCCAACCTTGTTTCCAGTGCACTCCGGCTTTACAAGGTTTTCTAGCCGGAAACTGAGCCCCCCAAGACAATCGATGAGTTGGCCGCGAAGCTAGACCAAGTCAAGGGTCGCCTCAAGGAATGGCGCGCTTCCTCAGCTCGAGCTGGCGCAGACGAGGTGATGCATTCCGTCCTCTCTTGGTATGAAAAAATTGACCTCAATGCTTTCAAGACCATGCGGACCAAGTCCAAATGGTCCTCGGTAGAGGCTTGCATACGGGCTCGCAAGGAAACAACATATCGGTTGGCCTCCTACGTCGACACCAAGGAGTACGTGGAAGGCCCCCCCGAGCCCGACACCGAGAGCAAGGACGAAGACGAGGCGTTGACAATGCGGCTGAAGACGTCGACAACGAAGCTGAGGAGGATGACGACTCCGAGGAGGTTGATGAGGAGATCGATGCCGAGATCGACCCAGCCCAAGTCGCCGAGACAACCTCCACTACAACTGCCGAGATCATCACCACCGAGATGGTTATCTCCCAGGCCGCTCCCGCAACTGAGCTCGCCCCCGAGACGGTTGTCTCTACGCCTGCCTCCGAGATATTCATTTCAGAGCCTGCCGCCAAGATAGTCACCTCCGAGCCTGCCGCCGAGTCCAGCAACCCGGAAGAGGCCGCCACTGATTCCACTTCTTTGGCTGCGGCCTAAGTCTTCTGTTTATCATTCTCAAAAACTTTATCAGATCCCCGGTATGCCAGGTGCAGTTGTAAGAAATACACTTATCGTTTGGCACTCTGTTTTATTTAAGTTTGTGCAAGACTGGCTGAATGCCAGATTGCTCTAATTCGAGTCCCCGAGTTCGTTTTATTATCCACATGGCTTTTTTCGTCTCTGCTCTTGCCTGCCACTTGTGGCTTTTGACAGTCGAGTCACAAGATTTCGAAAACCAAGTTAATAATACTCACAATTTTGAGATAGGAATAAAAACTGGCCAACACTTAGCCGAAAAAACGGAAGAACAAACAACTTATGTCGGTTGACTAACTCTTTGTTTCCTTAGTAGTTTTTCATGTGATCATTGACCCTTGGCTTGTTCTCTCGCTTGCCATGAAGCCGGGTTCCAGACAACAGCAAGTCAGAGAGTTGGCCCTTAGGTTTAAGCACGCTACTAGACTTACGCATGAAATTCCGTGATGATTAGCCGACATACCAAAGTAAGAAGTAAAAGACAGAACAAGTTAGGCACAGGCAGTCCCCGAGTTCCTTCTCGGGGTGCCGACATAGATTCAACTCGGTGAGGAGATACATACAATGCTTTTTCAGGAATGAAAACGACAGAGTAGATCTACATTCCAGGGGCACTTAGTTTCCTCTCCGGATTTATCCATCCTGTTTTTCTGTGGTTCCTGTGCATCAATGAGATAGTAGGCATCATTGTGCAGAGCCTTGCTCACAATGAATGGCCCTTCCCATGGAGGGGAAACCTTGTGCATCCCGGATGTGCGTTGCACCAGCCTAAGCACTAAATCTCCTTCTTAGAAAACCCTTGGGTTTATCTTCCGGCTACGATAGCGTCTTAGATTCTGTTGATACACAACTGATCTCGATAGAGTTAATTCTCTTGCTTCTTCTAGCAAATCAACATCATCTTCTCGGGCTTCTCTTGCCTCTGCCTCAGTATAGAGGGTTACTCTCGGTGAGTCATGCTCAAGGTCAGTGGGCAATACGGTCTCTGCTCCATATACCAGGAAGAATGGTGTGTATTGGTAGATTGGTTATGGGTAGTCCTTAGACTCCACAACACCGTTGGAAACTCGTCCAGCCAACAACCCGGGGTTCGCTGTAATGACTCAATCAGCCTAGGCTTTATTCCAGATAGGACCATGCCATTAGCTCTTGCAACTTGCCCATTTGATTCCGGATGCACGACCGATGCAATGTCTAGCCGGATCCTCTTCTCCTTGCAGAACCGAGCAAAGGCTCCCTCAGAGAAATTTGTTCCATTATACGAGATGATCCCATGCGGGTAGCCATATCTCAGGATAATATCTTTCAATCATAGTTGTGTGCCAATCACACTTCCGGATTGGCTTCACCTCAATCTACTTGGTGAATTTGTCAACCATGACCAGGATGTGAGTCATGTCGCCCCTAGCTGGCTTGAAGGGCCCCACCATGTCCAAGCACCATACTGCAAATGGCCAAGTGATGGGAATAGTTTTCAGCTCGAAAGCTGGCATATGTATCTTGGTGGCATATCTCTGGCACCCATTTCACTTTCTTACTAGATCTTCTGCCTGCTGCAAGGCACTGAGCCAAAAGAATCCATGCCGGAAAGCTTTTCTTCACTAGATCCCGAGATAAGGCGTGGTGCCCGCATTCCCCCTGATGTATTTCTCGGAGAATTTCTTCTCCCTCTTATGGCTAACACAACGCTGGAGCACGCCCGTGGTACTTCTCTTGTGCAGTTCTTTGTTGATGATGGTGTAGCCCTTGGATCTTCTCTGTATTTGCCTGGCCGAGATCTCATCACTCGGTAAAGTACCAGGGACGGAGCTCCTATACAACCACTGGTGTCAGCTGACACCAGTGACTTTTGGCGTTTCAGCTAAGCAGCATTAAGAAATATGCCATTTGAACCCAGTAAAATATCATGGCTGACCCCAGCGGCCCAGCCCAACTGTAGAAGACTGAAATTCCTAGACACAAAGTAAATAAAGAGCTGGTTGTAATTAGTTGTAAAGAAACATCAAAAGCCCACAAGGCACAACGATTAGCCTCCTAGGAATATGTACCGTATACACGGCAGTATGCGGACGGTCGGACGGACGCACGTCTCTTGGACTCTTGGTCTCTCGGCTGATCCATCCCAGCAAACCTTAATCCCTTTCTCCCGTGCTGGCCGGCCGCCGGCGGCAACGACAATAATCATCCGAGATCTGAGATTCTAATTTAAGGTACGCCTTCCATCACCACTTCGCAAGATGACTAGATCGACAGATCGCCTCCATCATATGTACGCAAGCAAACGGCAAACTGAAATTTCCTTTCTTATTTTTTTTGATTGTTTCACTTAGGAGATTATGGACAGATTCGTGTTGAAACAAACAACACCGCAAAGCTAGCTGAATTTTATCCTAATGATTTTGATTCATCAAAACTAATGCATCTTGTTCATGAACTTCGCATTTACGTTGACAATATGCGAGCCGACGAACGATTTGTGAATTTAGATGGCATTGCTGTTCTTGCCAAACTCTTGGTGGACACTAAGAAGCATCTTTCGTTTCCTTTGGTCTATCAACTTCTAAAATTGGTGTTAATTTTGCCGGTCGCCACAACATCAGTGGAGAGATGCTTTTCAGCAATGAATATTGTCAAAAGTGTTCCGCGGAATAAAATGGGTCAGAAGTTCATGAGTGATGTTATGATTTGCTACGTTGAGAAAGAAATATTTTCTACCATCACGAATGATGATGTGATTGATATATTTAAGAAGATTAAAGATCGAGAAGGAAGCTCTAAAATGTCAGTTCCATGTCATTTTATATCTTTTGTATTTCTTTCCTGTAACTTTTACCCATCTAGTTCCTGTGGAAATAATATGTTTTATCTATTCGTTTTTTCCAGGAAGTGACACAAGTTTGTAGTCATTCTTTTGGCAGTTTTTCTGGATGTGTAAACAAGTCTACTTCTCTCAATTTATACTAGGTATGACAAGCTTTTGCATATGACAACTATTATTGTTGGCTCTGAAATTTTTCATTTCTTGCATTACAACATGAACTTACTTATATTGCCTATGAATTTTTTTGCATTTTCCTTCAATGGTAGTAATTGTCGAGTCGGCATTGGCTACTGACACCCGTGCCAATTTTTTCTAGCTTCGTCCCTGTAAAGTACCATCCGCCAAATAAGACATTATGGGCTAAGCCCAACTCGGTATCGCTCGAGTAGGAAACATGGGTTCATCAACCTCCATTGGATCAACCGATATCACTTGCTCTCAGGTGGGAACGAGTCCCCGAGTCCCCGGGTTCTGCGAGGCAGTCCCCGAGATGAGGGAGGCAGTACCCGAGTCCTCCTTCACAATCCCCTCATCAATCTCCATGGGAACAACTTCTGATTCGGGCATAGCCGGGACAAATATCGAATCCGACTCGGGAGATGGATTGATGGACGGCTTCCTGAGATGCTCCCAAGCAATTCCTGCCGGGATGGACTACCGAGAAGAGCCCAACTTGGACAGAGCATCAGCAGCATCATTTTCAGCTCGGTGGATATGATGGAACTCACATCCATCAAAGAATCCCGACATGTTCTGGACGAGGAACCGATATGAAGCCATATTGGCATCCAACGCATCCCAAGTCCCAGAGGCTTGCTGAACCACTAGATCCGAGTTGCCATAGCATATTATCCGGCGGATACCAATCTCCTTGGCCACTTTTAGTCCATGGACTGAGGCCTCATACTCGGCAACATTGTTGGATGCCGCAAAATGGATTTGCAGGACGTATTTGAGTTGATCCAGCTTGGGTGAGGTGAGCACAACACCAACACCGAGACCTTCTTTCACCTTAGAGCCATCGAAATGCATTCGCCAACAATTTGTTTCCGGCAAGGGAGGCTCATATTGCATTTCGGCCCAATCAACAAAGAAATCCGCCAGGGCTTGAGATTTGATGGCTTCTCTTCTCGCATACATCGGGGTATAAGCAGCTAGCTCAATTTCCCATTTGGCTACTCGACCACTTGCATCCTTGTTGCCCATAATCTCCGAGATGGGGGCAGTACTCACCACCGTAATCGGATGCTCTTGGAAATAGTGCTTGAGCTTCTTGGCAGCCATATATACTCCATATGTCATCTTCTGGTAGTGAGGATAGTTTTGCTTCAAGTTGGAGACCACCTCACTGAGATAGTACATAGGCCTCTGCACCGACTTGCCCTCCTCTTCTCGCTCCACTACCACCACCACACTAACAACTCGGTTGGTAGCTTTAATATAGAGCAACATGGGCTCCTTAGGCAGAGGAGATGCCAGAACTGGAGTTGTAACCAACATGGTCTTGAGTTCTCGGAAAGCCACATCGTCTTGTGGTGTCCAGACGAACTTGTCACATTTCTTCATGAGCTGGTACATAGGTAAAGCCTTTTCGCCCATTCTTCCAATAAACCGACTAAGGGAATCCAGGCACCCAGTGAATCTCTACACATCCTTCAGTGATATCAAAAGAGACATGCTCTCAATCGCCTTTATCTTGGAGGGGTTGGCCTCGATACCTCGGTTGGACACGACGAAACCGAGTAATTTTCCTGCCGGGACACCAAAGGTGCACTTGGTCGGGTTCAGCTTCATCCGGTACTTTCGCAAGTTTGCAAATGTTTCTCAGATGTCTTCTAGGAGTGTGTGTTTCTCCTTGGTCTTAATGACTATGTCATCCACATACACCTGCACATTTTTGCCGATTTTCTCATGAAAACATTTCTACATGCATCTCTGGTATGTGGCCCCAACATTTCTCAACCCGAAACACATGACACGATAGCAATAAGCCCCGTACGGGGTAATGAAAGCAGTCTTAATTTGATCAGCCGGGTCCAGTGGGATCTGGTGGAAACGAGAATATGCATCAATGAAAGACAACAGCTCACACCCGGCTGTGGAGTCGATCACTTGATCTATCCGAGGCAGTGGGAATGGATCCTTCGGACATGCCTTGTTCAGGTCGGTGTAGTCTACGCACATGCGCCACACCACAGCGACCATAGGATCATCATTCTTCTTCTCGACCATGGGTGGATTGGCCAGCCAGTCCGGGTGCAGTACCTCCATGATGAATCCACTTGCTAGCAGCCTTGTGATCTCGTCACCAATGGCTTTCCTCCTTTCAGCAGCAAAACGACGCAGGGCTTGTTTCATCGGCTTGGTATCCGATCTCACTTCTAGAGAGTGCTCAACCAAATCCCTTAGGACACTCGGCAGGTCCTGATTAGACCATGCAAAGACATCCCGATTCTCACGGAGGAAGTGGATGAGATCGCTTTCCTATTTCTCCTCCAACCCGACACCAATAATGGCAACACGCTCTGGGAACTCGGGGTCAATCTGCACCTTCTTGGTCTCCTGAGAGGCCTGGAAGGTGGCACTGCGTGAAGAGCTGGGCATCCCAGGCATGCTGAGTTGAGTTTCCCGAGCCATGGCCACCACCTCGTGTGTCTTCTTCTTCTCGGCCGCAATGACCATCGACTCGGCCAACCGAGATCCAGCTGATGCGCACTCCATAGAGCACCTGTAATTACCCGAGATGGTGATGATGCCGTTGGGACCGGGAAGCTTCATCTTTAGATAGGCCGCATGAGTGGAGGCCATGAACTTGGACATAGCTGGTCTGCCGAGAAGAGCATGATAAGCGCTCTGAAGATCCACCACCTCGAACTGCAAGCATTCAGTTCGACAGTTCTCCCTGGTGTCAAAGAGCACATTAATCCAAATCTTGCCAACACGGGCACAATATACTCCCGGCACAATGCCGTGGAAGGTGGTCCTGCTTTGCTGCAACATGTTGTCGGTGATACCGAGCTTCTCCATCGCGTCTCGGTACAGGATGTTGATGCTGCTGCTATTGTCAATCAGCACCTTGCTTAACTTCATGTTGATCTTGGGCCCAATGAAGGTTGGGTCCAGCACCAGGGCATAGCTATATAGGTTAGGCATGATCTTGGGATGATCCGCTCGAGACCAAACGATCTCCTGCTCGCACTAGTACATGTACTCGGGCACTGCCGACACAACGGCATTAAATTCCTTCACGCGCATGTGAAAGCTCTGCTTGTCTTCTGGCTCGGTGGTGAACACCATGTAGCTCTGGTGGTGTTCCTGGTAGTCATTTCAGCCTCTGCCACCACCGTTGTTGTTGTTGAAGTTGTTGTTGCGATTGTTGTTGATGTAGTTGTTGCGGTTCTCGTCGTAGTAGTTGTACTTGTTGCGGTTCTCGTTGTAGTAGTTGTTGTTGTTGTTGGCTCCCTGCGCCACTTAGTTCACATTCTCGGGCCTCCTCTGATTCTCCGCAGGTCTTGGAGCTGATGCCCGGATGGGCTGAATGTTTGAGCCCGGAGCTGGCAGAGGCGGAGGAGGAGGCAATTGGCCGAAACCCTCACTCTTAATCCGGTCCCACCACCTGAACTGCCTGGATGTATGGTTTGCCGGCCTACTCGGATGCCAAGTGTGGTAGCTGCACGACCCATCTCTCATCATTTCAAAGCTAAACCTTTGCAGTGCATCTTCGGACTGCTTGCGGTCCGTCCACTGCTTCTTGTAGTTCTGGTTCTGCCCATACTGGGGCCCAGTGTTCTTTTGCCTCTGTCTGCTTCCCGCATCAGGTTGATCCGGATCCACTGCGGCCACATGGTTTGAGCCATAGCAGACATCTGGCCTGTCATCTCGCCTCTTGTTCCGGAAGTCGGAGCGGTCATTCCGCTTGGAACCATCATTGCCGTGGTGCCTCCTACTAAGTTCAACCGAGTCGAGTAAAGGTTGTGTCGGATCTCCGAGAGCATACATGTCAGCGATCTTGATGGTCTCCGCCAGTGTACTCGACATCTCCTTCTGCAGCTTCTGCCACAGCATGCTGCCATGTCGGCACACTTGCGCAAACCAAGCAATGGCATGCAACTCGTTCACACCTTCACAGGTGTTCCTCAGTGTGCTCCACCGAGTAACGTACTCTCGGCCGGTCTCCTCCACACTCTGCCTGCACGCAGAGAGTTTTTGCGGGCGGTTTGGCCTCTTGTAGGTGCTAGTGAAGTTGCTAATGAAGGCCTCCGAGAAGTCAAGCCTGCAGTTAATGGTGTCTCTCGGTCAAATTGTTCAGCCAGATCCGAGCTATACCCACCAACATCTATGGCCCATATCTTACCGCCCACCGGCGGTTACCACCGGCAATGTGCACGGCAGTGACGTAGTCACTCAACCAATCTTCCGGCTTGGTGCTGCCTTCATAGGTTTATGTCCCTCTCGCCAGCTGGAACTTGGACACAGCCGGCTCATTAATGATTCTGGGACCGAAGCAGAGTGGTCCCGGAGGGCCTTGCTCCTCCATCTCCTCTGACAGGTAGATCCTGTCAAGCTTGTACCTTGCATCACTCGGCTGCAGTACTCGGACCCCCAACCGAGCTCCAACACCTCCAGCATCAGCATAGCGATCATTTCTCTGGTACCGTCTTTCTCCATTGCCGAGTGACCATAGTTGTATCGGTCTTGATGTCCAGCACCGGGTTGGTGCTGAACCGGGTTGGCTGCAGAGGCATTTCCCCGCGGCTGAACAACAGGTGCGTCACCGGATTGAGGCTGAACCGGGTTGGCTGCCGGGTGCCGAGATGGACCATCTCGGTTGCATCCTTGTCCTCCTTGCTGAACTCGGGCATCATCATGGCCACCACCTTGAGCAATGTGTTCTTGCCCGAGCTGCCGCTCTACAACTAACTGTTTTCCGGCGACAGCCGGGTCATACACTTGGATATGCTTATTCTCCCCGGAGTTCACACTCCGAGCTCTTCCTCCACCGAAATGAGGGGAGGAGGCCTAGCCTCCGGATCTCGCCCTATGCGACTGAAACACATGAGATGCACCGGCTCCCAGATTCGCCTTCCGAAAAGCCTCATTTTGCCTGCTAGCCTTAAGAACAAGTTCATTAAGCCGGTCCTACTTCCTAGCGCGAGCTTCACCGGTTAGATTTGGAAACTCGGCAGCAACTGCCTCTGCCGCCCTAAGTGTCTTAGCAGGAGAACTATATTTGGGCCTACCAGCAGAATCAATAATAGCAGATTTACTAGCAGTTATACTATCTCTAGCCAACTCGGCACCGAGATTACGACCTCGGTTCTGCACAGTCCCTACCCTACTAGGATTGTTTCCAACAAGAGTAAGACCATGAGCCCTATTGTACTCATTCATGTCGAGATGGAACTCTTGCCTGGTTTTGGACATCTCTCTGGCCTCGAGCAAGATGGCCTGGCGCTGCTCCTCGAGTTGCTGCCTGATTGCTGCTATTGGGAACCCCGAGAGGAGGGTGTGATGAGCACAGCGGTAGGAGTTTTCCCCTTAGTTAAGAACCAGGGTTATCAATCCAGTAGGAGAAAGAGAATCTTCAGAAGGTTGATGCCACTGACGGTGGTGCTGGCGCTTCACCGGTGTCAGCAACAACGTTGAACCTGCACACAACACAATCAAAATACTTTGCCCCAACGGTACCGTGAGGTTGTCAATCTCACCGGTCTTGCTGAAAACAAAGATCAGACGTATAGTGTGGAAAAACAGTGTATGCTTGCAGAAAGTAAAGAGAGCAGCAAATTGTTGTGGTTTGTTTAACAGTGTGGAAAATGGACCGGGGTTCGTAGTTTCACTAGTGGTGTCTCTCCATAAAAGATAGCATGTTGGGTGAACAAATTATAGTTGGGCAATTGACAAATAAAGGTTTCATCGTAGTGCACAATATGACATGAAGATTACTATGCTATTTAGTGCGGGCATTACAACAATATGCATAGACCGACATCCATCTGCATCTATGACTAATAATCCACCCTCATTTTATCATCCGAACCCCCTCAGGTATTAAGTTGCAAGCAACAGATAATTGCATTAAACAAAGTGTGTAATGTAAGCAATGATTATGCACGCGGGCACTCTCACCACTGTTTTCTCCCTAATGGCAACGACACATCCTCCCCCTTCACGTTTCTGTCACTCGAGCAAGGCAACAAGGAGGCATGAACCCACTATCGAGCATAAATAATCCCTCTTGGAGTCACTAACAATTACTTGGCCAGAATAACCACTAGCAATGGAGAGCATGCAAGATCACAAATAACATATGCAAATAAAGACTATAATCGACTTGGCATAAGGTCAATATTCATCGGATCCCAGCAAACACAACACAGATAATTACATAAGATCAATCTTGATCATGATAGGCAGCTCACGAGATCTAAACATGGAGGCATATGAGGAGAATACAACCATCTAGCTACAGCTACGAACCCGTAGTCCAAGGATGGAATACTCACGCATCACTCCGGAGGCAGGCATGGTGATGAAGAGGCCTCCGGTGATGATATCCTCTTTGGCAGGGGGCCGGAAACAGCTTCAGAACCCCCCTGATCTGGGGTTGACGGTGACGGTGGCTGCAGAACTTTTTTGGGGATTTTGATCAGGTGTTTATGGTTTTCCATCCGAGGGGCTTAAATAGGCGAAAGGGCGAAGGCGGTGGAGCTCCAGGGGGCCACACCCCTAGCTGGCGCGGCCAGGGGGGCGCCACCCTATGGTGTGGCCCCCCTGCTGCCCCTCTTCGTTTCCTCTTCGGTCTTCTGGATGCTTCCGGGGAAAATAGGACTTCCGGGCTTCGAATTTTCCAATTCCGAGATTTCTAGAACAACTTTTCTGAAACTAAAAAACAGCAGAAAACAGGTAACTGGCTCTGTGGCATCTTGTTAATAGTTTAGTCCAGAAAACGTATAAAAATGCTATATATATATGGGAGAAAACATGTAGCAATTGGCATAATATGATCATGGAGCATCAGAAATTAGGGATACGTTTATGACGTATCAAGCATCCCCAAGCTTAGTTCCTACTCGTCCTCGAGTAGGTAAACGATAAAACAATAATTTCTGAGGTGACATGCTACTAACACAAACTTGATTAATCTAATGTAAAAGCATATGCACTCTGAGATCATAAGACTTTAAACACATGCATTATAAATAAAACTTTAATAATAAAGTATAGCAATTACTCTGCATCACGAAGAATAACTCAAATAAAGGATCATGAATAATACTGCAAAGAAAGGTAAACGTTTGTTTCAGGTATAGAGAAAGCATGGCAAAGTGATATTTCGATAGTCCTTAAGAGTGGGGAAAAACATAAATGCCAGGACACCTTCAAAGTTCAAGAGGAAGACTAGAACAAATAATTTAAGAACAAATAATAACACATCATGAAGTAATTATTGATTCTTATGGGAGAAATGCACATAGAACTCAGAATGGCAAAATGCTCTCTCAACTGTGCATAAAGTTAGAAGATGGAGACTCAACATAAAAGTAAAAGAAAGGCCCTTCGCAGAGGGAAGCAGGGATCACTCATATGCTATAGCTTTTATTTTATTAAACAGAGGTATTAAAAGTTTGACACTCCTCCCATCCATCTTTCACAAACCATGGCTAACTGAATCCTCGGGTGTCTGCCAACAATCACATACCGTGGAGGAGTGTCTATATTTTGGGAGATGTATGCTAATGTCAACAAATGGTAAACAGAAAATACAGTACGTCACAAGTAAATTGGATTCACAAGAGCGGCTCCCATGGTGAAGGACGCAACTGGTGTAGAAGGTCATCCCTCTTTCTCTTTTGTTTACACAATTTTGCTTTGACTGATAAATCAGGGGCAAAAAAAGTGAAGAGAATTTGTTTTTATTAATTTGGGTCTGGGCACCCCGCGGCCAGCTCTTCTATCATTTGGATAAGCGGATGAAGCCACTAGTCCAGGGTGTGAAATCCAATCAACAAGTGAGATAAAGATTCTCTATTTACGCCCTCATGAGCAAAAACAGGAACATAAAGCAAGAGTAATTTTAAAGGTTTTAAAGGTAACACATGAGCAATTTACTTTGGAATGGCAGTTAAATACCACATGTAGGTAGGTATGGTGGACACAATGGGAATTTTTTTGGTTTAAAGGAGTTTGGATGCACGAGTAGAGCTCATACTCAGTACAGGTGGAGGCTAGCAAAAGACCGGGAGCGACAAATCAAGAGAGCATAAGAGCCATAATCATGCATAGCGACATAAACATCATTAATTAAAACATAAGCAGTATCACAGGTTCAAAAACTAAGTGTTCATGGAGTCTATTCATGACTGGTTTGTAGTCATAAACATGGTGTGAGCATGCACCAAGTCAACGAAATAAAACATTCGAAAGAGAATACCATATATTGATGCTTTACTATGACAAGAACAACTCATGAATCTTTCAATACATATTAAACACTCTCAGCTATTTGAGGCTAATGATTCTACTAAATAACCACAAGGCTTCAAAACTAAAATAATATTTAGCATGGCATGAAAAAGTCCTAGCCACAGTCTATACAAGCTTCTACTAGTACTGTTATAAATTCTACTTCAAGCAGCAGTTTTATGTTTCTCCCAACAAGGACTATACAAAACATGCTTTAACAAAAATACTCTTTATGATACATCAAGCAAACATGAGAGTACTCAAATAATACTACTAAAACTAACAACTCTAATAAGAGATGCATGCAAAACAGGAGCTGAATAAATGCAGCAGTCGAACAGAGATTAGGAATACAACGTATTCTCAAGAAAAAGCGGAGCGTGTCACTCTCCAATAAAAGAATGCTGGGGTCCAAACAAGTTTATTAAAAAATTAAAAACAAACTTAAAGAAAAAGCAAAAACAAATTGAAAACAAAAATAAAAGACGCTCCAAGCAAATCACATAAGATGCGACCGAATAAAAATATAGTTTCACTAGAAGTGACCTGATAATTTGTTGATGAAGAAGGGGATGCCTTGGGCATACCCAAGCTTAGACGCTTGAATCTTCTTGGAATTTTCTTGGATGTACCACCGGGGCATCCCAAATCTTAGGCTTTTCACTCTTCTTAATCACATCATATCATCCTCTTCTCTTGACCCTTGAAAACTTCCTTCACATCAAAATTCTCACAATCTTCATTAGCAACGTTAGTGCAATTGAAATAATAAATTCACATGGTTCATTTTCAACACAAGTCTAACACTCAAGAACACATTAGCTACTGTCACAACTTCTTTCAAAACTCTTTTTCTCAAAAGAACACCAAAATAAAGAGATTAAGATGCAAATGCGATAAATGGCAGAAATCTGTCAAAAACAGAACAACAGGTAAAGATCGATTTTTTCAAAAATCTTCTGTTGCTCAAATAAAAAGGTAGTCTTCTAGAACAAGTTTCGTATATAACTCAGTATTAAGCACAAAAAATTTCAGGTTATTTTGAATTTTATGTGATTTTTGGCGGAATTTACAGTGGACAGCAGAAATCTGTTTCCTGCGCAGAAATCCGAAATATAGGCTCAACTTTCCACTAGTGGGTTTACTTGGCTCAACAAAAACTCAAAAGAAAGGATACATCAGGGTTGCTAAGGAAATACCCAGGTGCAAAGCACACCTAAGAAAACAAAGGAAAACTGAATGAAAATAGAGAAATAAAACGGGTTGCCTCCGGTAGCGCTTTTCTTTAAAGCCTTTCAGCTAGGCATAGAAATACCAACTCAAGTGTTTTCAAGTAAAGAAGCATCAACTATACCCTCCTTTAAACCATCATTTGCAGCAATACGCACTTTAGATGTTTTTGAAGATTCAACATGAAGGTCATTCTTAGTTTCACTAATTGTTTTAGCAATTTTCAGCACATATTGAGATTTGGGTTTAGACATCTTAGGAGCATACATGAATCTTTGATCCTTTCCCACAAAGGCTTTATCCTTTTTGACTTTAAGAGATGAAAAGGTTGAGCTTAAAGATCCCATGGCATCCTCTAGTTTACCAATCCTAACACTTTGATTATCATGAGTGTTGCTAGCTTCTAGAGAGCAGTGATTCTTTTATCAATAGTAACTAGTAATTCATTAACTTTGCTAGCATTACCAAGGAAGAATGATAAGTTCATTTCCAAAGAGTTTAGTTTATCAATAACATCCTCAAAAGTGATCTTAGTTTTAACAGTTGTAATGCGAGGTGCTCCTACTAGACTTTCAATCAAATTGCAGGCTTCCAAAGCAGGAGTTCCTAGAAAATTTCCACCCGTAAGAGTATCTAACACATGCCTATACCAACCAGAAATACCAACATAAAAATTTCTCAGGATTACCAAGGTAGAATATTTTTTTGTGCACCTCTTATGAGCATTATTTATTCTATACCAAGCATCTTTTAAACTTTCTCCCCCTTGTTGCCTAAAAGAACGAACCTCTACTTCAGGAATACTCATTTTAGCAGAATAAAAGCAAGCAAATAAATAACAGCTATAAAGTAAACTATTTTTTTTGTGTTTTCAATATAGAGAAATAAACTATTTTTTTGTGTTTTTGATATAGAGAAATAAAAACAAGACAAAAATAAAAACAAGACAATAAACAAAATAAAGAGATTGAGAGTGAGAGACTCCCCTTGCCAGAAGACTTCCTTTCCCCGGCAGCGGCGCCAGAAAAATCCTTGATTGCTGCTGTTGGGAAACCCAAGAGGAGGGTGTGATGAGCACAGCGGTAGGAGTTTTCCCGTTAGTTAAGAACCAGGGTTATCAATCCAGTAGGAGAAAGAGAATCTTCGGAAGGTTGATGCCACTGACGGTGGTGCTGGCGCTTCACCGGTGTCAGCAACAACGTGGAACCTGCACACAACACAATCAAAATACTTTGCCCCAACGGTACAGTGAGGTTATCAATCTCACCGTTTTTTCTGAAAACAAAGATTAGACGTATAGTGTGGAAAAACAGTGTATGCTTGCAGAAAGTAAAGAGAGCAGGAAATTGTTGTGGTTTGTTTAACAGTGTGGAAAATGGACCGGGGTTCGTAGTTTCACTAGTGGTGTCTCTCCATAAAAGATAGCATGCTGGGTGAACAAATTACAGCTGGGCAATTGACAAATAAAGGTTGCACCGTAGTGCACAATATGACATGAAGATTACTATGCTATTTAGTGCGTGCATTACAACAAGATACATAGACCGACATCCATCTGCATCTATGACTAATAATCCACCCTCAGGTTATCATCCGAACCCCGTCAGGTATTAAGTTGCAAGCAATAGATAATTGCATTAAACAAAGTGTGTAATGTAAGCAATGATTATGCACGCGGGCACTCTCACCGCTGTTTTCTCCCTAATGGCAACATCACATCCTCCCCCTTCACGTTTCTGTCACTCGAGCAAGGCAACAAGGAGACATGAACCCACTATCGAGCATAAATACTCCCTCTTGGAGTCACTAACAATTACTTGGCCAGAATAACCACTAGCAACGGAGAGCATGCGAGATCACAAATAACATATGCAAATAAAGACTATAATCAACTTGGCATAAGGTCAATATTCATCGGATCCCAGCAGACACATCACAGAGAATTACATAAGATCAATCTCGATCATGATAGGCAGCTCACGGGATCTAAACATGGATGCATATGAGGAGAAGACAACTGTCTAGCTACAACTACAAACCCGTAGTCCAAGGATGAACTACTCACGCATCACTCCGGAGGCAGGCATGGTGATGAAGAGGCCTCCGGTGATGATCTCCTCTCCGGTAGGGTGCCGGAAATAGCTTCAGAACCCCCCTGATCTGGGGTTGACAGTGACGGCGGCTGCGGAACTTTTTCGGGGATTTTGATCAGGTGTTTATGGTTTTCCATCCGGGAAGCTTAAATAGGCGAAAGGGTAAAGGCGGTGGAGGTCCAGGGGGCCCACACCCCTAGCTGGCGCGGCCAGGGGCCCGCGCCACCCTATGGTGTGGCCCCCCTGATGCCCCTCTTCGGTCTTCTGGATGCTTCCGGGGAAAATTGGACTTCCGGGTTTCAAATTTTCCAATTCCGAGAATATTTCTAGAACAACTTTTTTGAAACTTAAAAACAGCAGAAAACAGGGAACTGGCTCTGTGGCATCTTGTTAATAGGTTAGTCCGGAAAACGTATAAAAATGCTATAAATAAGGGAGAAAACATGTAGCAATTGGCATAATATGATCATGGAGCATCAGAAATTGTGGATACGTTTATGCCGTATCACTGCCGCACCACAACCGGATTATCATCCACGGCGATAGGTACGCTCAGCTTCTCGATGACGTCGGCGAAAGGAGCCGGCCTCGGAGTCGGTGTAGCAGGAGCCTTGAACCCCGGTTGGTTCTCAGGCCTCTCCAATGGCTTGTGGCCCGGCCGAGCCGACGTGCCAACAGTATCAGCGACATTGGTCGCGCTCTTCTCGGTTGCAGGAGCCGGTCCGGTCATCATCACCTCCACGCTGCCCACGGGGCGATCGATACGCTGACCGCGGACGGCGAGAACGGCAGGAGGATCCGCAGCAACGAGCACCACCTCGGGGTACTCGCGGATGACCATGGTAGCGACGTACACCAAGTGCGCACCGAAGCTGACGACAGAGCCGTGTACGGGCACATGCCTGCCACAGGAATCACCGGCATTGTCGGTGACGAAGTCAAGGGAGCCGAATCTATGGACAAGGCCACAAACCACGCGCTCGCCCGAACGAGGAAGAGATCCCGTCCGGATAGAAACCCCAGCCAGCACCGCTGCTGGGTGGTGAACTGACAGATGCCATAGGATGACTTAAGTTTGGGGCCGATGGACACTGTGGGTATTCGGGGAGGGATCGCACACCTAGATGGCACGCTCACTACACTAGAAACAACACAATCTACCCAGGTTCGGGGCCCTCGAGTGGAGGTAACACCCCTACTCCTGCCTTTTTCTCTGTATATGTGGTAACCGAGTACAAGTGTTCCTCAAGCTCAAGGAGCTAGAGGAAGAAGAAGCTCGACTGCTATCTCTCTAAACAAACAAGCAGCAATTCCTCTCTCAAGTGTCGAGTGGAGCGTCCCTCGCGCAGGAGGGGTGTGGCCACCTTATATACTGGTGGCCACCAACTAATCGTACAGGTTAGGTGTAGAATACACTGTGCCGTAGCGCATGCTCGCGTAATCTCGCTGACAGACGCCGAAAGTCTTCTGCGTCGTGGCCGCTGCCATGTCCTGTCCCCCTTGTCAGAGACAGGACGTGGCCTCGCCCATACTCTGCACTGTACCAGCGTACGTATACGCATCATCACGCCTAGTAAGTTGAACCGCACGCGCGTACTCTCCCTGGATCTGCGGGATCACAACTGCTCCGTTGACCTCCCTCCGAGATAGAGCAGATCTTTGTCTACCCGGATTCACCAAGCGCTACTCGGTCAACCCGGAGAAGACACATTTCTTCATTTGGCTCTTTGTTCTTCCTACCGACATAACTCCATCTCGGTAGCCATCCAACTCGGTAAACAGTACCTCAGACACCATTTCTTACCAACCTTGCCCCTACTCGGGGTAGCCCCCCGACGGTTTAACTAAGTAAAATATCAAAAGCCGACCAAAGAGTGGTCTAGGTCTAGGAGTGTAGGTTGTATACGTAAGAATTAGGTGTTTAACAGTAAATGGTTGTTTAAACTACTAAATGAGGAATAGGTATGGCATAGCTATTCATAACAAACACCTTCCCCCCCAAAACCCTTATCGTAGGTGAAAGTAAAACTAACCGAATTTTACTTTTAGAAAGGCTTAACGAGAGTTAAAGATGATTTTTTTTGTGTGAGAGGCTCTTCTGAACTAGGTAATGGACATACCATTAGGTTCCATGGGGGGCACTTGACCAGAAGAGTCACCAGTCGCTTTAAATATCCATCACTTTATAATATTATTCAACGAAAACAAGTTTCACCGTCATTATTATATCGACAACTCCTCTAAATGTAGCTTTTAGAAGAAGTTTAACCGGGAAATATATGCTAATATGACCGCACTTGGTCCAACCGTTAATGGATGGATGTCTTCCAATGAGGGTTAACCACTTATAGTATTTTTCCGGTTAAATTTATATATCTTGACTTAATGAAGAAAACAGTAGGTTTTTTAGTAAGTATGTTTGATAAATAAAAGATGTCATTAAAGATTAAGATTTTATGTTATTTTTTCACCTATGCTCTTAACCAAAGATGACGTGGCAAAGAGAAACTGGCTGTTGAATAATTAGGCATAATTTTCATGGTTAATTCCAGAATATTGAACATGACAATAGTATCTACTAACATGTGAAATTCGAACACACTATATGCAGTAAACAATATGACTAGCAGCAACACGATATCGTAAAACATGTAGACAGTAAACATGTTTAACTAGCCACCGGAGAGACATGTTGCACGTATGAACGTTATAGATGGAGAAGATGTGTTCGGTGCAGCGACGTTGTTGACGACGACGAGACGAAGTAGACGACGCCTGCGGAGACGATCCACATCAGCAGCTTGTAGACAACCCATTGTGGAAGCTTCACACAAAGGCGACCGGTTTGGGAGACCCACTCTCCCATTCGCACGCCGCATGTCCGAGTCGATTGCAGCACGCGATACGGGAGCTGTGACGTGTCCGTCACGACTACGAACTCAGTTTTCTAAAACAACAAAATAAAGACAAATGTTGTCTCGGCTTGAGACTTGAATTCACGAAACGATCGCGTCGTGTCAAGCGAGCAACGAAGGAGTGCGCGAGAGCCTCTCCTATGCTCACTCACATACAAGTGTTACAACACTCCACCTTATAAGGCGGTGTGCAACTTTTCCATCATTCCATGTGGGACTAAAATTAACAATTCCACCAGTTTCTTACACACATGGGCCATTTTGAGATTTCAGTATTTGGCTATTGGGTTGTCCACTAATGGGCCCAATATTCTGACCCACGGTACAATCTTATATTTACTAATTGGAGGCACCAACAATGCCTCCACATTAATCCACAACATCATAATTAATTAAACGGGTTAGATCTTGATTTTGCGGCTAGGATTAACCGTGCACAAAAGTCACCTCGGACGCTACAAATAATATGGCACGATGGTCAAACATCATATCGTACTGATTTGGGAAGGAAAAAATAATGAAACGGTTAGAATATGGACTCTTGGATCGATACAAAATCTGGTAGGACGAGTCAGTTAGGCACATGCATGGAAAGGTTAAAAAAAAGAAACCGGTGCGATTAGGAGTCCTCAGTTTCAACGCTGCTAGAGAAAATTCAGCTACCGCTTCTGTATGCGTGCAGATTCAGCAGCGAACTGATTTGCATGCACGGAAGCTGGTAGTCCAATCATTGATTGGGTTGTGGCTTAGGATATATTGTACATACACGACTGCTGCTTAGTGCAAGGTCACAAGGCTACACAGGAAGACATACTGATCACTCTCCATCGGACGTATCAAGGTTAAGCAAGCACCTGCATGAAACTAGACTCATATTCGAGGGGTACCTAATTTATGTTTTCTTTACTAAAATAAGTCAGCCTGATATTCTTATTTTTGGTATTTGTAGCCTGATAATCAGAGCTGGGGACAGCTAACAGCTAACGCGTTTGTGCATGACTTTAGAGGATCATGTCCATTGGTCGCACATATGTTGTTAGTTGTTGATTTAGGCGGGCATAATAACAGTAAGATTCAACTAACCTACCTCTATTACTAACATCAGTATTCTGTTAGCCGATGCATACATGCACTTAATAAAAAAATGCTTCAGTCTTGAACCGGTTCACTAATTGTACTCTTTCCTACACCGTTGTGAAGTCTGTCAACATGTAAAATCTGATCGCATATTCGTAAGGAAATTGGTGTAGGGCTCTAATTGATGAGGTCATTGTGTATACTAGACTTTTTAAGTTTGCAAGATTTTTTATTTCTTTTTCATAAATTTCCTAATGAGATAGAGCATATAGTATAAAAACATATACTTTCGTAAAAATATATTCAAGCACCTGAGTTTGCTTCAAGTGCTGGCGTCAAATCCTTTTGCTTAAGAGGGTCGCTCAGAGTTAGTTCAAAATTAATCAAATGAAACTACGTGTGTATAATTTTAACGCATTATAAATTTGAATACCAGACAATTCTATGAAAGGAGATATTTCAGATTTGGTGCCAAAAATGTGTTGAAAATGGTCTAAAATAATTCAACATGTACGCTTTCATATTGTGGTACATCTATATTTAATAGAGAAATAATTTTCTCCTCCCATGTTAGTAAATGTATGTACTACTTAATTACTCCCCCAATTATTAAATATTTTTCATTCTGGCTACTAATAAAGTCGAACTTTGGGCACATGCAAATTATACCTTATAAATTATTAGATTAGACATTTAATATTTGATGTGGGTGAATTTTCGCCTGAACAATATTTTCATATATATATATATATATATATATAATGTCATTAGTTTAGCAATAAAATTAGTGTGAAAGGCCATACCAAAACCATGATGAAGGCAAACTGGTAGCTTCTATCGAATACTGAAGCACCATTTTGACCATAATGCTGACCATAATGCGATACTCACATGGCACTAACCGGGAAAATTTCCATGAAATATGTATAAGAATATGTAGAACAAAATATATATGGAGTTTTCGCAATTTAGTATATCTTCTTTCTATGTAAGTCTATTCGTTAAATCATGACCAGATAAAATTTTATTTTCTAAAAAATGTGCGGCTAGAGTAGTCGTCGGGCTAAAATACCATAAAAATAAACAAAAATTAACCCAATAATGGTGACATGGATGTAGATAAAAGTTAGTTCTTCCACATTTTTTCAAAACATACTACTATGTTTTTCATATAATTCAAGGTAACAATTCTTAATGTTATGGATATCACCTAATTTGGCTAGCCCGTGCAAGTGCACGGGTTGATGACTAGTTTTTAATAATGCAAATGGCTATATACATCAACCGATTCAGAGGCCGGGTAATCCATTTTTGGAAAAAAAAAGAACATCATCCATGTCCGCTGCCATTATTATCTATCATTGCGAACTTGGAATTTTCTGTTAAAAAGAGAAAAAATGGAGGTGACTCAAAGAAGGAAAAAGAGCCGGGAGCTGACTTAAAATGAGGCGAGTGCACACGCTGAGCTTGCCGGCTACTGCATTTCTACTAGACATTTTTCACACGCACGAAAAAAAATGCTCTCTGCTCTGTTTGGCGACGACGCAAACCTTTGCAAGGTTAAAAAAAAAGAAAAAAAACCCACGAATCAAAAAGATTGTCACTCCAAGGTTTGCTTGAAGCCATCGAACTCCAAAGCAGAGTATGAGTATTCATATCCGCAGTGTCAGTTGAGTCGGTCTCGATGCCCGTACGCTCCGACATTCTGACAGGTCAAATTTGCTTCGGAACAACGTCAATCAGAAGGCGATCCCACGATCCGGCCTCGGTCGGGACGACCACGTTCTATACTAGTCGTTCTCTGTCAGAGAGCGATGCATGGGCTAGCTAGCGCGCGTGCCGCCGCCTGATCCGGGCCTCCGGTCCGCGCGCCGCCCCCCGTTCCACCGAGGCTTTTGCGCTGACACCGTCCTGCCACCGGACGCGTGCGGTGCACAGCAGGCCCTCGAAGCTGCTCATGCATGGGGCGCACGCACGTAGGAAGTAGCTTTCGCAGTACTGCGTGCGGTTGCAACTCTACACGATCGGTCGACTCAGCGCGCGTGTACGTATAGCTGTAAAAGAGTAAAGTCTGAAATAAACCTTATACTCGTAGAGGGTGTCTGGATTAAGCCCTGAACTCCTAATCCCAGGAATCAGCACCCTGAACTTCCTATTCCCGGTCGTCACTTGCATGATGCGCTTCTGGGCAGGGTTAGCTGACGTGGTATGGTCAATCCTGGGACTGGGATAGTTGACTATACCTCAGACTCGGAAAATCTAAAGAATTGCACATGGCATTCGCGTTGCATGTTGAGATATGTTGTACGTGTACGTAACTTGTATGGCGAGTCTGCCTCTCCTGTACCTATATGTACGTGTGTTTGCACCCAGTAATACTATCGAGAGTTGCACATCTAATCTTCCACATTGCAGCTGTGGATGAGAACAATCTGGTGCACCAGACGATCCTCCAGCTCTGCCCCAAAACAGGCAAAGTTGACGAAGGACCTGCACCACGCATCCACGACGACTAGGAGATCAGGCGGCATCGTCCGGTGCCTGCTTGGTTACCTGCGGCGGCACCACGTTAGGCATTGCTGGTTTGGCGATCATCACCTCTTCCTGCTCAATGCCATTAGCAAGCACCGTAACTACTTCTCCGCAAAATAGCTGGAGGAGCACGGCCACGTCAGGAATCCTCTGTTTGGGAATGAGCAAAAGGCCATCTTTAGACCGGGACTAGGAAGTTCAGGGTGCTGATTTCCGGGATTAGAAGTCTGGGGTTTGATTCAGGCACCCTCTACGAGTATAAGGTTTATTTGAGACTTTACTCGCTGTAAAACCCACACCCTACTTGCATGTCTTCCTGCTTTCTGAATCTGCCTCTCGATCTGAACTTTGCCCGTCACGGTGTTCTACTCACCAATCGCTGGTGGCTACAGAACAAGATTTTTTTTCGATACAAGCCAAAATCTTTGTCTTTTATATTGATATAGAACAAGCAAATATGATACGACCGAGGCCAAAGAAAAAGATCAGAGCTAGAAATTTAGTACCCACGAGGGTCTGAATCAACCTACGCCATCCAACCCCTTTCTAAGGAAGATCGTCATTTCTCCGCCACGACGAGGCGGCGTCAACCAGCAACCAACATGCAAATCAGACAAAGTCGACCCATGCCACCGGAGTCGGGAAATCACTGCCCTCGAGCCAGCGAGGGCAATCAAAGCTTCATCCGAAGCCGTCATCGATGGCAAATTCAGCCTTAAAAGGGTCGACAACGCGCGTCGAGCGTCGAGTCTGAAAGCGGAGTCTTGAGTGAGTTTGTAAAAACTTTGGACATATCATCGACGTCGAGCCATATCTTCTTATAGAAAACGTGCACCACTTTGTCGACCGTCAGGAGAATCCATTTTGCCGCGAGCCTGCTGCTGCGACGATCGAGGGCAAGAGGGTCCACCGGAACCCGAGGCGTCGGCGGAGAGCAGAACGGTGAAAACTCAACCGATGATCATATTACTCAGTGTGGCAGGTTATATACATGAGATCAATCGTGCATACGGTCGTGGAGCTAAGCCTAGCCACTAACTGAGATAAGTGCGGGTGTGAGCTGCAGTAGCCTAAAGACTAGGGCTAGCGGTTAGTGAACGTTACACACAGGTATTACAACAGTAGAATTGTACACAATTCAACACCCTCCCGCAGTCTGGACGCCATTAGGAAGGATGTTCAGACTGGTTCTGAAGTCGATGAAGACGCAGCTCGGCAACCCTTTGGTGAAGATATCTGCAAACTGCGACGACATTGGCACATGGATGACCTTGACCTCTCCCAAAGCGACGCGGTCTCGCACAAAATGAAGATCGATTTCAACATGTTTCGTCCGTTGGTGCTGCACCGGGTTGGAGGAGAGGTACATGGCGCTGATATTGTCGCAGTAGACGATCGTGGCACGGCGAGGAGGACGGCGGAGCTCGATCAGCAACTGACGGAGCCAGCATGACTCGGCCACGCAGTTGGCCACTGCGCGGTATTCGGCCTCGACGCTCGAACGAGAGACCGTATGTTGTCTCTTCGAAGACCAAGAGACAAGGTTGGATCCGAGGAAGATACAGAAGCCAGACGTCGACTTCCTTGTGTCTGGGCAGCCGGCCCAGTCCGCGTCCGAGTACGCAAGGAGTTCGTGAGAAGATCCACGAAACAATTGAAGCCCGTAGTGCGATGTACCTTGCAGGTAGCGGAGGATCCGTTTGATCAGCTGATAGTGCGCGGCACGGGGTGCGTGCATGAAGAGGCACACTTGCTGAACTGCATATGCAATATCCGGCCGGGTCAGCGTAAGGTTCTGCAGGGCCCCGACAATGCTGCGATACAGAGATGGATCGGAGAAGAGGGGACCATCGTTTGCCGAGAGTTTTTGTTTTGTGTCAATAGGAGTGGAGATAGGGTTGCACTTTGTCATGTTGGCGCGCTCAAGGATGTCAAGTGCATATTGTTGCTGACAGAGAAACAAGCCAGAGTGATTGCGATGGACGTTGACGCCAAGAAAATGGTGTATATCTCCTAAATCGCTCATGGAAAACTGGTTTTTGAGAGAGGTGACAATGTGTTGGAGAAACGAGGTGGTATTGGCTGTAAGTATAATGTCATCGACATACAACAGCAGGTACGTTGTGGACTCACCTCGGTGGAGGTTAAAAAGTGAGGTGTCACATTTTGATGCAGTGAAGCCGAGGGAGAGGAGAAATGCCTGGAAGTGGTGGAACCATTGGCGTGGGGCTTGTTTTAAACCGTAGAGCGATTTGTTGAGACGGCACACGTGTGTGGGAGAGGAGGCATCGACAAAACCAGATGGTTGTTGGCAAAAGACAAGCTCATCAAGAGATCCATGGAGGAAAGCATTTTTAACATCAAGTTGATGGAGTGGCCAATCAAGTGAGGTGGCTAAGCTCAAGATGACACGAATCGTAGATGGTTTGACGACAGGGCTAAATGTCTCACCATAATCCACTCCGGGCTGCTGAGAAAATCTACGGACAACCCATCTCGCCTTGTACCTTGCTAAAGAACCATCAGGATGAAGTTTGTGCCGAAAGATCCACTTGCCGCTAACCACATTGGTACCTGCAGGTTTGGGCACTAAACACCACGTGTCATTCTGCATTAAAGCTTTGTATTCCTCAAGCATAGCATTAAACCAATTTGGATCTTTGAGGGCAGTGCGGTAGTTAGATGGAATCGGAGAAATGTTTTATGTAGCGGCAGATAGGGTGAATAATCGTTTGGGCATCAAATAACCATCTTTAGCGCGTGTCGTCATCTTGTGTGGGTTTTCGGGTGGCTCTACTGGGTGCGCACCGCGGGGCAGTGGGGGTGGACGTGGCAGCATGGGAGTAGTTGGTGGGGATGGACCAGTGGGGACAGGTGAGGGCGGAGCAGCCGAGGCGGATGCGCGCGTGCATGGAGCGGGGGCAGAAGGAATGTGGGGAGGGGATCCCGAGGAGGATGCGGTCGGGCCGGTGGAGTGGGAGACAGGCGTGGATCCCGTCGTGGATTCGCCTGAAAAGCTGGGCGAGGGGGATCCCGAGGGGGATTCGGTGCGGTGGCGCGCGGTGGTTGGCTGCGGGCGAAAAAGAAGATCAGGGGCGGTAGGATCGTTTGTGGCGGGTGTTTTTGTGGCTGGGTTATGTTCGGTGGTCGCGGCAGTGTACGGAAATTTGGACCCGTCAAATGTAACGTGTCGAGAGGTGATGACCTTCCGTGCGAGGAGATCGAGACAGCGATATCCTTTTTGTTCACGTGGGTACCCGAGGAGGACACAGCGGGTGGACCGAGGAGCTAGCTTGTGAGGTGAAGTGGAGAGGAGGTTGGGATAGCACAAACACCCGAAGGAACGAAGATGGTCATAACGAGGATGAGCACCGAATAAAAGAAAATGAGGCGTGACAAACTTGATGGCTCGGGAAGGACGGATATTGAGAAGATAGGTAGCAGTGTTAAGGGCCTCGACCCAAAAATCAGCTGGAAAATTTGCTTGGACGAGAAGTGTGCGAATGACGTCATTTGTGGTGCGTATATGGCGTTCTGCCTTGCCATTTTGCGGAGATGTGTACGGGCAAGTGATGCGGTAAGAAATGCCATGGCTAGAGAAAAATGAACGAAGTGTGTTGTTTAGAAACTCCCCTCCGTTGTCACATTGAACGCATTTTATCATCACGTGGAATTGAGTGTATACGAATTGAACAAAGCGTTGTAGATGAGAGGATGTATCGGATTTATTTCTAAGAGGAAAGGTCCATGAATAGTGGGAGTAATCATCAAGAATTATGAGATAGTACTTATATCCGGAAAAACTCGGTACAGGGGACGTCCACAAGTCGCAATGAACTAGTTGAAGGGGGGAAGTGGTGAAGGAGCTAGAGGTAGGAAATGGCAATCGAGTGTGGCGTCCTAATTGGCATTCCTCACAAACCGAGGGTGGCCCTAGAGGTTTATTACAATCAGGTAAAAGGGAAATGGCAAGCCGAGAGAGTGTGGAGGCGCCGGGGTGTCCCAATCTTCGATGCCATAAGTCACCGGAGGTGGAGAAGGCCGTGGTCGCCGGAAGGGTGGAAGAGCCAGTGAGTGTGTAGAGGTCCCCAGAGCTATTGGATCTCAGAAGCGCGGCCTTGGTAGCTAGGTCCTTCACAGTGAAACCGAACTTATCAAATTCAATTGAAAGAGAATTGTCAGATGTAAATCGGCGAATGGAGAGTAAATTTTTGACAAGTGTGGGTGAGACGAGCACATTATTGAGGGAGAATTTGTGGCGTGAGACAGTGGTGCATCCGGTGGAGGTAACGAGCAGGGAAGATCCATTGGCTGCTACGATGCGAGAAGAAGTAGGCGATAACGAAGAATGCAGAGATGTCAGTGTACCTGGGTCGTTGGTGATGTGGGAGCTGGCGCCGCTGTCGACTACCCACTCGCCGGGGGCGCCGTAGGGGACACCCGTGTGGCTTGGAGCGGCGTGAAACATCGACTGATGGTCCCACGAGTGAGGTGCAGGTGGTGGCGGTCCGTGAGGCGCCGGGTACGAGACGTGGTACGCCTGGTTAGGCGCACCGGGTGGCGTGCCGAGGATGCCGGCGGCGTTGGGCGCGACGAAGGAGGGGCGCCAACCGGGTGGTGGCGCAGCGTGCTGCTGCTGGTAGTTGCTGACCCAGCCGGGCTGGTACGCTTGCGGGTACTGGTAGTGCTGGTAGTTCCAGCGACCGCCGTTGTCGCGACCGCGACCGCGTCCACGTCCGCGGCGTCCGCCGCGATCGCCGCCGTTGTAGCCGTTTGCGCCGTTCCCGCCGTTGTAGCCCTGGTAGCCCCCACCGTAGCCGTCGTTGTAGCCGCCACTGGGCCCGCCGTTGTAGCCGCCGCCGTTTCCACCGTTGTAGCCGCCGCGGGTGCCATAGCCCTGGTTCTGTTGTCCACCGCGGTTGCCGAAGTGCTGACCACCGCCGCGATCACCGCGGTCACCGCGGCGATCGGCAGGAGTGCTCGTGTTGGTGTCGTGGGCGGCCATGGCTTGGGCGGCGTCAGTGCGGGCCTTGGAGTTGATGGAGATTTCGGCAACTTGGAGGCGGGACTGGGCATCGGTGAACGAGGGTAGGGTGGTCTGAAGGATCTCAGATTGGAGGGCGTATTTCTTACCGAGGCCATCCAGAAGACGGCGCACGAGCTGGCGGTCCTCGATCGGGTCGTCGACGTCGGCAAGAGCATCGGCGATGCCCTTGAGCTTCCCGCAGTACACGTCGATGGACATGTCCCCCTGGCGCAGTTCGTGGAACTCTTTGCGCAGGTGCATGCTGCGGCCCTCCTTGTTGGCGGTGAAGAACGCGTTGATGCGTGTCCAGGTGTCGAAGGCGATGCAGTCGTCTGCGTCCGGCATGACGATGGGCTGGAGGTCGTCGCCGATGGTGGCGAGGAACCACAGTGAGATGGTGATGTCGACTTTGCACCATTCATCATCGGCAAGGTGAAGATCGGTTTGTTCCTCGATGTGATCACGAGCACCGTAGCGAGAGAGCAGGATGCGGATGGTGGTGCGCCACTTGCGGTAGATTGGCCGGAGATGGTAAGTTCGTAGGGGATGTAGTTTTTGATGTTCAGACTATGGATGGAGATCGGTGGTGGGACGAGTGCGAGAGCAGAGGCAAGAGAGGACTCGTCCATTGGGCTGGGAGGGAGGATTGCCGGAGATGAATTTGGGAGGAAGAAAGCAGGAGCAGGGTTTCGGCTCTGATACCAAGCAGAACGGTGAAAGCTCAACCGATGATCATATTACTCAGTGTGGCAGGTTATATACAGGAGATCAATCGTGCATACGGTCGTGGAGCTAAGCCTAGCCACTAACTGAGATAAGTGCGGGTGTGAGCTGCAGTAGCCTAAAGACTAGGGCTAGCGGTTAGTGAACGTTACACACAGGTATTACAACAGTAGAATTGTACACAGTTCAACACGGAGGAGGCGAGAGCAGCACGGACACGTCCGGCCGTGCTGGTTGAAAGGCTGGGGGCGCGACGCATCATCAACCAGCACCGACTTTCTTTTCTGGACGTATGCTAAGGGGGGTAATGAAATAAATTAATTAAGCTGATCTTCAAGTTGATGCGATGGTAGCAGTATCTGTTAAGGAAGCTAGCGTCTGGTGATCTCTAGGCTGTGGCTAGCTCCAAGAAGGGTCAAGACGCACGCCTGGCATCTGTTCATGGCAGGCTCATCGGTTTGACCTTTGCGCCAAGGCGCGCATGCCACCTATAGCCTCGCTTTCCTCTATACCCGGCCGGTCGGTTCGCCGGACAAGGACCATGTTAGTTTTCTCTTTGAAACATTGACGATGGCACCAAGCTAGAACATGCTCCAACGGGGTTAAGACATCTACTACGAGGCTGCTCAAATCTAGACTAGATTTGTCCCGTTTTGATCCATATAAGCGTCCGGGCCACTGTCCGTCGGTCAGTGCACCCTACGGGGCTGCTTACTTGGTGGCAAAATAATATGACAAATGTTAATGTTAGGCCGACCTAGGACAAGAAACCGCATAGGTCGCTCCCGCGTTTGGCTCCCTCGCTCGCGCGCTCGCTCGCTGCCCGCCCCTGTTTGAGCCTTCTGCTTACGTATGTTAGGCCCAATAAGCAGTAGACTTTTCTTTGGCCCAGTTTTATGTCTTTTCAGCCGAAGTCACACATACGCTAAGTGTTTTCACCAAGTTCGACCAACGTTGCGTATGTATTAATTTTTTGTAACAGTTTTGCCAATATTTTATTGAGAAAGTACAAACGTGATGTTGCAATGTTTTTTCTTTATGTTTTTTCTAGATAAATACATGTGTATTTAGAATTCATGTGGAATGATATGTTTATGCGCTCCTTCAAATATTGTGAACAAGTGATTTTATTGTTACTATTGATTTGATTTTTTGTTGAAATAGGTGATGATTTTTGTTGCAACTGAAACAGTGACAAATTATTTTGTTGCTTACTAACTTTTTAATTGATGCAATTTTTTTTGTTGCAATAGGTTATGATTTTTATTGAATTGTTTAACCTTTTTTGTTGCAACACAATAAACATATTGTTTAACTATTCTCTGTAACATTACTTATTTTTCAAATATTTTGGAAACAATTTGTTGCAATACTTTTTTTTGTACACGGAGCGATAAATTTTGTTGCCATACCAGTGAATTTGTTGCAATGGCAGTTTTTCTGTAATTATCGAGATGACCGGGGGCAACACAATATACCCGTTCGCTTAAGTGGGGCTGCTGTGGAGTGCGGGTTCTATACTCGAAAAACAGGGGGGCGAAAATGCAAAATTGTGATGTGCTGATTTTTAGCCATTAGATGAAGATCCGAGGGCTCACGAGGGGACCTAGATTTGCCAATTCTAGGGGACCTGCACCTAGCGCTTCCCAAATAATATTACAAAAGCAGGCCACAACTTCAAAGGCCATGCCAGGCCATGTCGGCCACGGTTCAGGACATGCCGGCCGGCATACAAAAGGGCACGCGACCATGGTTCACTCCTCGCCGTCCATGTACCGATGCTGCTTCCTCTCGAAGTAGGCCTTCTTCCTCGGGGTCAGCAAGCTCAAGTCCATGGCTATGATCTGGGCTTCTTGGGCGGCCAGCGCGAGCTCGACCTCCTTCTTCTTGATCTCGAGCTCCGTCTGCTTGATTTCGACCTCCTTGGCCCTTGTATCGGCTTCCTTGGCCCTTGTCCTCGCGTTCTCCTCCTCTATCTCCAGCTTCTTGGATTGGACGATGAAGAAATTCTTCGTCATCTCCTCTCGCTCCCGGCGCTTCTTCTCCTTCCTCTCGTCCTTCTTCTCGCTGGTCTTGTCCTTCTGGGTGATAAAGCCCCTGAGGGTCTCATGCAGCACGATCGTCGTGGCGTCGCGCTTCAAGTCCAGCTTCGAGTTGGTCCGGCCCCTTGGCCTTTCTGTTGTCGTGCCATCCCCGTTGCCGGGAGTCATCCCAGGGACCGGCAGCTGTCCCCGGCCTTTCTTGAGGAGGTTGTGGAGCTCCTTCCACTTCTGATTGTCCTTGATCACGTTGTAGCAATGAGCGAAGTTGAAGGACCTTCCCCTATGCTCGGCCTTGAACAACTCCAACGTCTGGAACACCTACAAAAAAAGATGGGGCAAGTGGAAACCATGTAACCAGGGGCAAGTTGATGCCGGGGACAATGGCACACATGAACCAGGGACTCACCAAGTTTGCGATCCCATGGCCACTTTGCGGCCGTGCCGCCACGTGCTCGAAGGACCCGGTGAACTTGTTGCACTCGGCCGAGATGAGTCCAAACCTTTTTTCAATGGACATCTCCGACTGTGTTGTGACCATGGAGTAGGGAGGGAGTAGTGCCCTTTCATGGTAGTTCTTGTACATCCGTCCCGAGTACGCGTTGCCCTTCATCTCGGCCCCGACGACCGTGTTATGTCCCACCTCCATCCATGTGTCGCAGAGGCACGTGTCCTCCGCTTCGGTGTACCCGATGCCTCTTGGACGCCTCTTCTTGGCCGCCAAAGCTTGCTGGGTCAGCTCGTTCATGAACAATGGCATGTCACCGATGTTCTCGCCCTGAGCCTCGTCCCCCTCCACGCCGTACTCCCCCTGGCCGCTCTCATTGATCATGCCCGTCAAGAGGCATCTCCGTCCTCCCTGGTAAGGCCCTGGGTCGGCGATAGCATTTCGTCGAACAGGTTGCGGACAGTAGGAAAGTTAGCCGGAGGGATTGCACGGGATCCCTTTCTCGCGGGCGCAGTGGACACGCCCGACACCGGCGTGGTGTTGAGGTCGAAAGGGGCCCTGGGGGCCGGCGGCGTGGACTTTCCCATGTCTGGCACATCGATGGGCACCAACGGCGTGCGTCCCGGCAAGAAACGTACGTAGGCGCAAGAGAAGGAGGCGCCGCGTCCAGAATTGTGCTTGGCTGGGCCACCGAGGCGTTTGAGCTTGCGGCGGGGCCGTGGGGAAGGAACATGGGGGCACCGGCCTACACGCCCATCATAATCATGGCGGCTTGCGCAGCAGCCAGGCCAATCCTAGCGTCCCTGTCGGCCGCATCCTCCATGGCCTGCGGTTCGGTATCGGCGGCGGCCTTGAGCCGCGCCCTCCGACCGGCCCTCTTCGCCGACTCCAGGGTCCTCTGCCCGTTGGAGAGCACGACCTTGGGCCTGTTCGCCCTCTGGGAGGGTGGGGCCTTCGACATCGCCTGCGAAGGGGCCGGGACCGACGGAGCAGGTCCAGCTGCGGGCACAACTTGGGTGGTATCGTCCGTCGGCCATGGCTAGCGCACAGAAGGGGGCGGCGGCTTGGGGGGGGAGAGGAACGATCGACAAAGGGAAATGGGTGGTTTGTGCCTCTGTTGGGCGGGCCAGGGCCGAGAAATACAGGACACAAGCGTTGTCCCGGCATGCCCGGACGATGCCCAAATCTCGATCAAAATTGGACCGGATATGAGCGGCCCCAGACAAAAAAACGGACCACGGTCCGTTTATGCAGCGCCGTAGGGGCCTTGCTTTCGGCCGGGCTGCTCAAATCGGGCTGCTCCGGGCGAAGTAAGCAGCCCCGTAGGAGATGTCCTAACGGCCCCCAAAACGCCTTGCTCTAGTAGGTTTTCTCAAAACCGAGCCCCCAAACCCATACAAAAGCATGCAACGTCGATCATCCAAGATTCAAGACAGACGCAACCATAGATATAAAACGGATATAAAACATAGGTAGTAGTTCATCATACGGACACTAGATACAGACAAAATCAAATAAGAACACAAAATAAAAAAAACATAGATACAACTCACATCGAAGTCTTTCCCTTCCCCTTGCCATCGCCGCTGCCAGAGGTGTCGGGCTTGAAGTGTTCAGAGAATACGGTGTAGGGATCGTCGGAAGAGGAACTGTCGTCGTTGTCGACGACCAGCTTCCCGACAAGCATCCTGACGGCGCGGGCCTACTCCTCCACGTGGCGGCAAGCAATGTCGGACTGCTTTCTCTTCTTTTCTGCATCCCCATCGAGAGCGCGATGCCGACATCCAAAGCCTCCTGGTTCTTGCGGCGGCGACGACGGGTGTCTATTTCCGTGGAGATGAGGGAAGAGTTTACGAGGGTGGGAGGGGGGCAAATTGGGGTCAGCCCTAGCGATGGACGCCGCCTCCTCAATGTTGCGGCCCACTCGCCTCGCCAACCTAAATGCCCCTCCCACGGTCTCTGGCGCCCGCGCCCGTGGAGGAGGTGGAGGTTGGCTCAGAGGAACTAGCCTCCATTTGGCCCCATCCGGTACCATACTCCAGCCGAGCGGAGCATGTACCAGTAGGGTCAGAGCCCCGCCGTGGCGGTGGAGCCCGCGACGACGCGTACCTCCAGCCAGCAGTTGGGGCGCGTCAGGTGCAGATCCACCCCTTGACAGAGCAGACCAGCGGTTGCATTACCTCGGCGGAACTGGACTCGTCAGTGTCCTCCAATGACCGTAGGAGGCTGTGACGAAGAACTAGCTCGTCGTCTGGGTCATCGTGGCGTCGTTGTCATGGGCAGGGGAGTTGGAGCTTTCCGCCGGCAGCAGTGAGCTCTTTGTCTCCTCGTTCGTGGACCAGTCGAAGGAGCAGGAGGAGCTCATGGGGAAGTGGAGCGACAGAGAGTAGGTGGATCAACATGGAGGTGGAGAGAAGTGAGAATGGACGTGGGTCTAGGTTTTTTGAAGGGGGTGCGTGCGAGTGGGATTTTATGGAGCTGGCGAGGAGAGGCGTGGACGACACTGATGTCTACGCGCGCTTCTATTCTTGTAGATAGTGTTGGGCCTCCAAGTGCAGAGGTTTGTAGAACAGCAGCAAGTTTCCCTTAAGTGGATCACCCAAGGTTTATCGAACTCACGAAGATAGAGGTCAAAGATATCCCTCTCAAGCAACCCTGCAATTACGATACAAGAAGTCTCTTGTGTCCCCATCATACCGAATACAATTGTTAGTTGTATAGGTGCACTAGTTCAGCGAAGAGAGAGTAAAATGCAAGTAATTTGGATGAATATAAGTGATAATAGCAATCTAAAATAAAAATGACCGCAAGCAAACACGTAGCAAAACTGATCGTAAACGGTGTTTCAATGTGTAGAAACAAGGCCTAGTGATCATACTTTCACTAGTGAACACTATCAACAACGAAAAATAATCGAATGCATAAATATCTCTCTTCACTATGCTACTCCAAACCACTCTCCGGTTGAATAACAAACACCAATTCATTGTGTAGGGCTGCAAAAAGCACTACTCAAAGTCGCATTCCCATGTCTAGTTATCCCCACGCTGTCACTATGAGCGCCCTAGAAGGTACTAGACAAACACCACAATTTCATAGGGTCATCCAACACAAGATATAAATATCACGCTAAACCACACGGTGCACACACTGTCACCTTTACACCGTGATCAAAGTATTTACGAACATCTCATAACAAAACCACTTGAGTAGCATAACAGGTGAAAAATAATATCTACTGATTCAACTAGATTACAAAGCTCATGATCACATAAAGATCACACCATGGGAGAGAGATGAAACAAATAGCTACCGGAAGAGCCCTCAGTCCCGGGGGAGAACTACTCCCTCCTCATCATGGGAGACAGCAACGACGATGAAGATGGCGGTGGAGTCGATGGAGATGGCTCCGGGGGCACTTCCCCGTCCCGGCAAGGTGTCGGAACAGAGATTTCTGTCCTCCGAAACTTGTCAGCGGCGGCGGCGGAGCTACGGATGTTTTTGGTGGATAAGGCCGATTTCCCTAGGGTTTATGCCTCGGGGGGGGGGATAAATAGGCAAAAGGGCGATGCCGGGGGGTGTCCAGGGGGCCCACACCACCTGGTGGTGCGTCTAGGGGGACCCGCACCACCCTATGGTGTGGACACCATGTGGGCCCCCCTCCGGGTCTCTTCGAGACTCCGTGGACCCTCCGGGAATTCTAAGACTTCTGACTTTAGAATCCTCCAATTCCGAGAATATTTCCAGAACAACTTTTTTGAAACTAAAAACAACAGAAAACAAGAACTAGCTCTGTGGCATCTTGTCAATAGGTTAGTCCCGGGAAATCAATGAAAATGACATAAAGTGTAAGGAAAACATGTAGCATACGACATGAAAACAACATGGAACATCAGAAATTAAGGATACGTTTATGACGTATCAGGCACCGACCCGACTACTTCTGCTTATGGGGCCATCTTGTGAGCCGCTGCGTGCCCACACCGGACCACCTAAACCCGCCCCACATATGGGATGGATTTGGGGTGCGTCGGGTAGCCCAGGCAAATGGGATGACTATGGGAGGCCTATTTTGTCCCAATCCGTGCTCAGGCTATCCCCCTGACGTTTGTGGGAGGTTTGGGCTGCCCGGTCGGAGATGCTCTAAGTCCATGAAAAAAATAATTACATATTGCCCAAGTCACCAAAATCATAAGTCCATGAAGAAATATTTATCGAAAGGAACTCTAAATGATTAAATAATATTTTCCATTCACATATTTTGAGGATCTCATGGTGGATAGAAAAACTTCCAACTCATATCCGGCAAGAATAATCTAGCAAGAACTAGTTCTCCCGATGAAGAAAATCTCCTGTTTTGAGTCTGTTATGCAACATCAACCAAAAGAAAACCTTGTGCTTTCTTTTGACTGTATCATTCGCAAAGCCATTTGAAGAAACATGGGTTATGAACTCCTCCCAAAAGCGAGGAATAATCCTTCGAAACTTATAAGTGTATTCCCTAGAATCATTGCACTCCATCCCTAAGATAACTTACTAAAAACAATTGAATTATACAAATGGTTCTTGAGACACATGTAGGTGAATAAGGTCGATGTTGAAAGGGTTGATATGGTCGACTAAGGAGTGTATAGGTGACTAACAATTTTACTTTTTTTGCGCATTTTTAGGGATACAAGTAAACATTATGGAAAGCCCACAAAGATACATAAAGCACAAAGGAAACAAGTAAGTAAAGGGAAGAGATAACCGCAATGTGGAGGCAATGTTGTATTCTGGGTGGTATTTGTTTTTTAGGTGAAGTGATGCGGTTTAATCCTTGAGTTTGGCCCGATCTACTGGGTTGCGTGCAGGAAATTAAAATTTCCGTCTTACGCTACCGCCAAGAGCTATATATGAATATACAAGTGAGTAAAAATCCACTAACCCAACAAAGGTTTGTTACCAACATCGTTGAAGCGGAAGAGATGTGATGACGATGTTGATGAAGCCTGTGGAAGATTCTCCCGCACAAACATGTGAGTAAGAATGTTGCTGACTCCCCATATCTAGTTCTTTGATCCAACGGTGTGAGAGCACGTAGTTTAGAGACTCGCGAGAGTCAATTTAGAACTTGTGCAATTTCATAACATGCATCTAAAAAGCCGGGGGGAAAATTGATGAAGTCCTAGAATGAACAACCATTACTCGAATGACTAGTTGAAATGAAGATCGTTTGGCGATGACCTTTAAACTTTAGATCACATATGTCAAAGGGATTAATGTTCTCTTCTCGATTCGGTGAGTTAGGGTTTAGATCATCTTATCGAGTAGGAATTTTGACATGACCTTTCCTAAATTCTTGACCTTTTCTAGAAAAATTCATATACATTCTCAATCCACATTTTTACAAACATCCCGTCCAAATCACATCCATTATGATCATATATCTCCACACACAAATCTTATTTCACACACACGCTTGATCATACAAATATCCATGCATCTCCAAGACATCCATTCTTTAATCTCTATCACATCATCATATGCATTATCATCAAATATCTTATCAATTCATACATAAAGTTACCATTGCATATCTTTGATTCTCTCATCTTTACACACATATCAAACAAAAAAGTGGAATTTGAATGTCCAAATGTATATTGAAGTTCAACAAATGGAATTGGTACATAAGCTCAAATTATACAAGTTGAATTGAAAGTATAAATAATATTACAATTTATGGAATATGTACATATCTCATCCAAAAGTAATAAGAGTTACAAAAGAATAAAAGAGAATCCTAAGATGTTTGATCTTCCCAATCTTATTATTCTTCGTTTCCTACAAAATAGACAAAAACAAAAGGAAGGATTGTTATGGTTAAAATGTTTGCTTTCACCACAAGGGTGACGAAATTTGGTTTTGGAACTTAACCATAGGGGTACTATTAATTTGTCCTAATATCAAAATAGTGACTAGAGGGATTAATTTTATCTTAGGCAACAATAGGGTCTAATGGATCAATTTGAATCATTTGAGACAATGTGGATCAATTAGGAAAAAAGAAGGCAACAACGAAAATAAGGCAATTTCTATTGATCCATATTTATATTTAGCAAGTAGGCAACTTATTAATCCCTCCAATCCAGTCAAGTTCCTAATAAATAAATCCCACAAGGTTAATTGGAATGTTTATCCAATGTGATATTTAATTCTGTGTCTGTGGTTCCTTAGTTCTGCTCACTTTTCCCCACGCTCTAAACTTCTGCTCGCTTTTCCCATTCTCCTAGCTGAAACTCTCATTTTTTTTCAAAACGGGCGTTTGCCGTCCAGCCAATACTTTGACTGTCAACTGATTAGTGCGGTAGGGTCTTTCGTGCCGACGAGTGGGGCCGGGTCCTCCTTTGACCGTTGTGTGTCTGGTGGGACCGCAAGGAGACACGTAACCGCGACTTGTCTGAACCTGAACCAGATCAACATCGCCGCATCGTGCAGCCTCGCCCCCTCCGCCGCCGCCCCGCCCCCTCTGCCGCCTTTGTGTCGTGTCCGCCGCCGTCGTTCCCTCCACCCTATAACCTATTCCGCGTCTCCGCCACATCTGCCTCACCTCACCATCTAGGATTGCGAAGCCATGTTTGGCGAGGACGCCCGGAATGCCCTCAACCATGGAGAGGAAACGTTTCCCCTCTAATTGGTGTTCTATCTTGTAAGTAAGGTTGCACTTGACATTTTTTAGCTTGAATCGTTCCAATTATTCTCCATTGTTTCGTGCCTAACTGCAGTCGTATGTTTGAACTAAATAGGAATGATACTGCGCTAGCTTTCCGGCTGGCGGTTAGAATGGGAAGTAGTGTGATGCGTGGTACTAAAACGCATTTTCTTACTTTGTTTTTCTATCTGGTTGTGATAGAAACCAACATTTGCTTCAGAGATTTTTCTCACTAACCTTCGCCAGACTATCCGTGGAGCGATGCCGATGCTGTTGAATCGAGTTACTTCAGTAGTACCGAGAAAAAATTTCTCCCACTAACTTGTGATGAGCCTGGGATTGCTTTTTTTTTACTCTGAATGCTGGCAGCCGTTTCGGTAAACTTCATTCGACGTGCTTTGGCCACGCGCAGAACCAGTCAAGGGATAGGATGTTCTGCAATAATTTGTCTCTGCTAATAGCCAGCACCCCAACACTCCTTGTAGGTCGAGACCAAATGGATCGAGTGGTTCGTGGATCCACAACATGTCTGCTACCGAATCTGCTGCCGATAGTGCTGCTGCTTCTCCTGTACCTTCTACAGTCGATGTAGAAGAAGATGTAGAACCTGACAAGGAAGTGCCTCAAAAAGATGATGAAGACAAGATGATGTACCTTCAACTGGTAGATAGAGCCAGTAAGCAAGAAGTGGATGATGAATATCTGCAGGATCCCATCAGCCAAGCTAGGTTTGATGACACTGACGATGAAGTGGATGCAGAAAACAATGACAACTTAATTCTAGATGAATACAATGGTGACGGTGTGCCAACAATTGAGTGGACCAGGGAGAATCCTGAGCTTACTGAAGGCACCATATTCCAATTGATGGTGGACTGTCGAAATGAAGTAACTACATATTGCATTCTTACTAAAAATAACTACAAGATTAAAACGAGTGAGCCAAGAATGTTCATAGTTTATTGTCCATATGATAGGTGTAGGTGGAGGTTGCATGCATCCCGTGTTCTAAAGAGCAAAGTGATTCAGGTATGCCAAGTTCATTGAGTATTTTATTTCAGATCATTGAGTAATGTTTCTTATCCCTTGTTTTTTTACCCTTTTTATTTTGTTTCAGATAAAGAAAAACCCACACAAGCACACTTGTCCACCTGGAGGGGGAGGGGGAAGACCAAATCCAAACTAGCAAAAACTCGGTGGGTGGCAGATGCAATATTAGATTGGCTCAGGGAAAAACCTAATCTTCGTCCAATAGCACTTCAAGGGAAGTTTTTGAGAAGTATAAGATTATAATTCCTTACATGAGGATTTTCAATGCTAAAGAAATGACTCTTGATAGGATTAATGGTCAACGAAATGACCATTTTCAGTTGCTTTACACCTTCAAAACTGAAATGGAGATGGCTAGTCTAGGTAGTGTTGTAGAAATAGCATACAGTTCCATTCAAAATAAAAGGGAAGTCATTTGAGAATGGGTTCTTCAGAAGGGGTTTTGTATGTTTCAAGGATTGTTGGCAGGGGTTTCTTGATGGATGCAGGCCCTATTTGGCTGTAGATGCTACCCATTTGTCTGGAAGACACAGAGGACAACTAGTAGCAGCTTCTGCAATTGATGGACATAACTGACTATTCCCAGTTGCATTTGGTGTTTTGGATCCACAGTCCAAGGAAAGTTGGGTCTCGTTTCTGCAGTAGTTGCGCAAAATTATAGGCACACCCCCAGGTTTGGCTATACATACATATGCTTGCAAAGGTCTAGAGAGTGCAGTAGAAATTGTATTCCCTGGAGTGGAGCATAGAGAATGTATGCGACACCTAGGGCATAATTTTAAAAAGAAGTTCAAAGGAAAATTTATGATGAGAACTTATGGCCCGTATCATACACATGCAACGAAAGGAAGCATGCACACCATTTGAGAGTGTTGTATGCTCAGAAGCATCCAGAGGTGATGGAGTATATGGATACACATCATGGAAAGGTGTGGTCAAGAAGCAAATTCAACACCATCTACAAAGTAGACTATGTGACCAATAATCTTGCAGAACGCTTCAATGCAAAGTTCAAGACAGTGTAGGGTTATTTGGTGTGGCAAGCATTTGAAAAGATGAGGCAAATGATCATGATAAAGATGGATCTTCGCAAAAGAATTGCAGAAACACAATATGTTGGCCATGTTATACTCCCATCACTGATTAAGGCATTGCATCACAAGGCAAGAGGACTGAAGATGAAATGCATTAGATCGTCGACATACGTGGCTGAGGTAGCATACACTTATAGTAAACATAGGGAATGGAGGTATCTAGTGAACCTAGCCACTAGGGACTGCAGTTGTAGGCAATGGAAGATTCGTGGGAAGCCATGCATGCATGCACTACATCTGTTGACTCTTATTGGGGGTGAAGATGGTGAAGTTTATCAGTATTTCTCTGAGTATTTCTCAGTTGCTAAATTTAAGGCTGGACTGCACTCGTGGGAAAAGACCAATGGAACATAGTAGATTTAGGGTTCAAACTCCACTCTCATTTACTGACTAGACCGCTAGGAAGAGCAAGAAAAAACAGGCACATAGCAGGTGAAGAGTGTCGTGTACCAAAAAGCGCGCGTGCAAAAAATGTGAAATTCTGGGGTACATTGCTAGGCTTTGTTCCAATCCAGTTGATGCATCATTTGGAGAAGAGGAACGATGGACAACAGCAAATGCAGAGGACAATGCAGCAACAATGGAGATTGAAGATGGAGAGGATCATGCATCAGCAATGGAGTTTGAAGACGCACTGGTCATTGAAGCAACACCTTGGTATGTGTGTGCATTTCATTTTTATGCATTTGTTCTCTTTTCTCCATATGTCTTATAATTTTATTTCTTAGCACTAGGATAAATAGAGGCAGAGGGAAGAAAAGGCCTAGAGAGGAGGAAAGCAAGAAAATGAAGTTCAGCCATCATCGGATGGCTTAGAATTTGAATCCATGGCTCTTGATGGTTTTGAAGCTACAAGATAGGAAGAGGACAACGTAATTGTTCTAGTTCTTCCTCTAAGGATTATTGAACACACTGATGACCGTCAACTTGTCGTCGAGTGCTCGGCGAGTGGAAGTACTCCGTAAGCACCTCCACAACCACAACCCCAAGGGAAGATCAAAAGGAACACGATGATTCCAAAGAGTACTCCAGTTAGGGAAACCCGGAGCAAGATGGTGAAGCCATCTGCTCAAACAAGGAGCAGGTCAAAGATTTGAATTTGAATTGTGAATTTGATGGATTTGTACTAAGGTGTTTGTGTTGTCAACTTGTGCTCTTGTAATAACTTATACTTCGTAATAATATTGTTTGTACTTTGGTATCATATGTGAGGTAGAATGCAAATTTGAAACAAAAGTTGAATATAAAGCAATATATGAATTTGGAACAAAATTGAAATTTGAGCCAAAGTTGAAGTTTTACAAAAATTTCAAGTACATTGCTCTTTGGTATGTATTTGAGCCAAAGTTGAACTTCCACCAATATTTGAAGGTGATCAATCCGGAGGAGAAATGTGCTACAAATGAGTTCCGAATCTAGGGTAAACTGCCCCATTTATAATCAAGTTTTTTTCAACCTTATCTAAATGAGCCAATATTTTTTTATGTGCCACATATTCCATCTATATAGTGTCCAATCGAATTCTCAGTATTTATTGAAGTAATCATCATATTATTTACTTATTTTCCGGAAAAAATATGCTTTTAATTGAAAACCACCAAAACACACGTTTGAAATATGAAGATGAAAAATTAAGTTCAGGACCGTCTTATTCACTCTAAAAGGAATCTTTGATGATTTTTTTTTTTGATTTTTTTGAATTTTTTCAAAACCAAAAACCTACTTCACTCTCCATCGAACTCTATACAAGTATATACATGATAACTCATTTGAGAGAAGCCTTTTTTCATGAAAATGTCCTTACATCAAGTATTTTTTTCTCATAACCATGTGACATATGAAGTCTATGTGAGCTTGTTTTCCATTTTTTTGATTTTTTTGAACTAGTTATGGTCATTTGAACTTGATTTTGATGGCTCGCTTGTGAAAATGATTTTTATTGAAAATTTCCCTACACCAAGTTTATATTTTTTTTCTTCTGATAACTATATCTTATAAGCCGATGAGCTACGCTTGGTTTCCATTTTTTTTGATTTTTTTTGAATTAGTTATGGTCATTTGAAGTTCGGTCATACCCTAATAACCCCAAAACCCATATAACCTCATAACCCCAAAATCCTAGCGCCGAACATCAGCCATCCGATTATACACTAGCGTCTTCTAGAAGGGGAGGGGGGCGACCCGCTCGAGGCTGGTTCTGCATCCTGATCGGCCACGCCGTTGTATTCCATCGACACATATGGGTCTCAAAGGTAGTGAGCTCCGTACCCTCCTCCACCCATAGACAGAGAAGCCTGTGCTCGCCTCCCCTTTGGACCCCGGCGACAGAGCAGTCAGTTTTCTTCTTCTTCCTCTTCGGCAAAATGTCGAGTGCCACTTCAGCCTCCCGCCCCTCGTGGCCGACCTATGGTTCAGTGCTGATGGAGCGGTGTTCGGACTGCGCACACATGGCGTCACTGAAGCGGTGGACTTTGAAGGAGGAGAAAAATGTCAACTTTGGGTGTAGTTGCGAGAGCAGGCCGAAGGGGCAGGTAGATCTGGGTTCCTCTCGCATCCTTTTGCTCTAATTTTTTTCTTCTCCATATCTGGTCCTCTTCTTGCATCCACCGATTTGGGATTTATGGTTCATGAGTTCGTTTTCATATCATGGAAAAATGCAATCGTTTCGAGTGGATGGATGAGTATGTCTAGAGGCTTCAAAGGGAGGGCTTGATTTATTTCAGGGGGGCTGCAACCCTCGAGTTCAATCTGCCACCAGCCGTGCAGAATATAGGGAATGTAGATTCGAAGGGTGCACCGATAGTGGGGGATGCAGATTTGAAGGGTGAATTGAAGAAGATGAACAAGAACTTGAAGTAGATGATTCAAGTGATGAAGCAGGCAAATATGATAGCTTTAAGATTTTTTTTGTTGTTGCTGTAGGATTTGTTTACCTGGTGGTCAACCCTCGCTAGAGATGTTATTACTGTTGTGTATTGTTACTGTCTATCTTAAGTCCATGTCATGAAACCGTAACGTGATGGATTTCAATGTGTATCTCTCGGGATAATCTCAGTTTTGTTTGTTAGTTTGTTAGCCAACCAGATGATAGCTAGAAGTATTTGCGCATCACAAATCCCTCGAGATCATCTGTTCTGCAGCTGATGCATTTCTTTAGAGGAACCCTTTCTTCAGTTCAGTTTATCTTCAGTTCAGTGGTAGAAAAAATCCCCTCAAAAAGTTTGTGTTGGGTCCAAGTAGAATCAAGCTTTCGTTGGGCCGTCACATGACTTTGACTGATAAGCCCACAAAGACGCGATGACTCTGTTGGATGTCTTTGTTTCTTTTTTCCTTGAGCCCACAAACACACGGTGCTCTGACTTTTTTCTTTCATAGATTCAAAGAGATTTCCCTTCATTAATTTGAGGTTTGATTGCTCAACCTCTTTTATTTGCTGTAGGTGATAGCAAAATACAAAGTATTCACAAAATGCAAGGGTTTATAGAATGCCATAAAAAGAATGTTCTTTTCTTTCTTTTCCACAAACTAGTTTCCATGCACGTACAAAAACTGTGTTATTTTTCGACTAGTCTGATAATTATTTAACTCACAAATATGTTCTGATTTTCTGTCCTTATCTCAACATACACACTACTAGTTTATAAATTTGTTTTGCTTACATTTTTAGTTTTCATTTATTTTTCACAAACTATTTTCCCTCGTGTCAATTAGGCCATGTACACCACTAGTCTCTTGAAGGCCATGCATAGGAAAGAAAAGAGGTTAGTGTTTCCCTTGTGTCAATTAGGCCACGGCCTAAACTTGGGGCATCCAGTACATGCTCTTAGTCGTGCCTAAACTTGGGGCAAATCACTTGAAAATAACATGAATACAAATAAAAAAGGACACGTTGTCAATATAACACACAAAGATAAATAACTTAGATAAATATAGATAGATGAGATTCTTAGATCCCTACATAGCACGGAGAACACACATAATATATAAAATAGATAAAACCCTAGCACACTAGCTAGGGCAACACTACGGGCGCGCAACACCAACACCGTCTGGACTTCACCGCCGTCGTCTTCACTCCTCCTCGCCGTCCTTGCCGAGATAGTACGGCTGGCTGTGCATGCGGTTTGGCTCGGGGACGATGTTGTCCAAGTCGGGGAACATGTTGTAGGTGGTGAATGCGATGAACTCGCAGCCACACCAGAACACGTGGCCGGGCAGGTAGTACGCATCAAACGTATTGGTGAAGTGGGCGACAAGCCCTGTCGGCGGAGCATTGGCGTGGGGGCGCAGTTCCTCGAGACTAAACATCACCGGCGACCCCGCCAGGAGGTGGGCAAAGCCCGCACGGAGGAAGCCACGGGCTAACTCAAAAGAGCCCCTCCAACATGAGATCGCCGAGACGTGGAGCGAGTTCTCGACGACCACTCTGGCGGGGTAGCGCCTCTCTTGCACGGTGGGCGGGTAGCGGAAAGTGGAAGCGTTGAACTGCATCTTGACATCGCGTTGGTTGTGCTTTGGCTTTGGTTGGAGAAGAATGGGGAGGCGGCGGAGATGGAAGTGTGGAGGTTACGAGGCGCGGTTTAAATAGCCAAGGGAGAGGAGGGGTAGATGGAATCGCCGTTTTTTTCACACTGGATCAAGGCGTACATGGTGGCGGTCCGTATGGCACCGTAGTTTAGTTAGCCTGGCCTTTTTCGCCCGTTTTCACAGGACTCAGTCCAGCTGTGCACCGACGCGTGGCTCGACACGTGAAACGACGCGACAACTTAATTGAGCATGCAGCTAGTGGCGACTGAATCGAGCTAGAGGCAGCGTGACTAGGTGGCGACTAAATCACCCCAGCGTGCGTGGCGGCATGGCTAGGTGGCTGTGTGCATGACAGCGTTGCCACTGAATCGCAGCCATGCATGGGGGCCCGCATGCATGTGAACTAGTCAACGCTATGCTCATCGATGCCAACGTCGGGCGCGTGCATAGCAGACTGAAACGAGGGCAACGTTGGGCGCATGCATAAAAGGCTGACCGCTCGCGTGGATGATAGCAGGCTCAATTTAGTTATCAATAAATCGGCCCATTCTACAACGTACGAAGCCAACCACGGCCCAATGGACAATGCCACAGAAACGCAGCCTCACTTGTCCCACGTGTCAGGTCCAACGAGCGACACGGTCCCATGTGGTCCCACTAGTCAGAGTTCACGGAAGACACAACAACATCGGGTGTAAGCATTCGTGAGAGTTTCACCTAAGGGGATGGAGAAAAATGAGCAAAACTTTCAAGCGTGGGGAAAAGTGAGCAGAACTAAGGAATCAGGGGCACAGGAGTAATAATCCCTAGGTTATAATAGCTAGAAGACCACGCTACTCTTCAGAAGTAGGTTGAGAAAATATGCCACAAATCATATAGCATCTATCCACATCCTTAACTGAGAGAGGGAAAGAGAGGAAGCAATTCTATTCTTATCAGTTTATAGTCAAGAAAAAGGAATTCTCTCAGTTTGAATAGCGGTGCTATGCAAGCTCATCACAGAGATGCAAAGCCACACATAGTTATATTTGTTCTCGTCAGTGGTATAGTAAGAGAGATGCAAGCAGTGGGAGGAGCTCGATCGCCCAGCTTGAGCTGGTGATCCCTGGCCAGACCAGGAGCTCACACCTTTACCACACACCCAAGGGAAACATCAAGATTATAAGTTAATCCAATAAATAAATCTGTTTAGAAATCATTAATTCACATCAAATCTGCAAGTAAAAACATCCTTCTAATTCATATTTATCTCCATCTTGAGGACAAGCAAGAGGATAAATCATCTAAAAGCTTACTCTGAATTAAATTGTTGGTGCATAGTATCTCAGCTTGCATTCTTCCTAAAATCATCAAATTGTCTAAATATTCGTGACAAACATCCACAAAATCTTCTAGACGAGTAAATCATCTAGATTTTCTCCCTAAACTAGACTCACGGGATTAACACATTACACAAATTCAACTATTCACTAATTATGAGGAAGCTGCATCATATTCATTCTACAAGATTAATAACTCAACAAGAAAAACAAACCCCATTGTTCTCTTGTCACTGATTTAATACACAAAGCACACTCACAGAAGAATTAAATCTCTACCAGTATCTAGGTTTGGTTCTGCATCGATCCAATTGGTGGATAACGAGCTTAGTAGCACTAGATCAAATAGGATCTTCACCACACTAGCCACTTTCCAGACCAAGGGGAGGAACAGATAGAGGAGTAAGAGACGACATACCTCACCTTGTTGAGTTGTAGTCGAAGCAGAGCATGGAGGGACTACAGTAGGTGTATTAATGGTGATGACATTTGTATCGATGCAGGGGTTGCACCAGGGCATGTCCCGTCAGCGTCAACATTCTGGTCTAAGAGGTGGTCGCAGGAACGACCAGAGATGATCTGCTGGTCTACGCAGCAAAATTTAAAAAAAATCCCTACGTAGTCCGCCAAAAGCACTATGAAGATAATGAGCCATGCCCATACATGTGAGGATTAGGATTACAACTCACAGAGCAGCGGATTCGATGTAGTCGTAGAAAAGTTCTAAACAATCGTAGATCCTCACAACTAGGCCTAGTTGCAAGGATGTCGCTAAGTCTTCCCTTGTCAAGCATCACACGTGTAATCCCTCTGATGGTGTGCACATGTACGCTCGTATCAACCCGTCAGCGTTCCGCCATCCAGGACGGCACCGACGAAGAGAGACAGCCTTCCGGCGTTGCTAATTGGTAGCTATAATCAAAGTTGATTAGAGCTATTTATGAAACTAGAAGTTCTCAACACATGAGCGAAAACTATAATTGGATCTAGGTCTAATTGGGAGAGGATACCTCAAAACACAATTAGAAGAGGCTCTAACTCAATTAGAGGGGCTCTAGTTAGAAGCTCTAAATAGACCCTCTCATTCTACTAGAGAGAGACTTGAGAGCCAATTGTGTGTTTTGCTTTGAGTCTTGGGGTGCTTTATATAGTGGGAGAGAGGAAAGACTTGCCAAATGGAGGGAGGAGTCCTAGTTGACCTAGGAGGAGGTGTCCACACCCCTCCCTCCTAGCTTAACTCGGATTAAGGGGCGGAGTCCAACTCCACCTCCCTCTCCCTTCCTATTTTCTTTCCCCCTTTTCCTTTTCACCTTTTCTCTCAATAAAATCATGAAAAATACCGGGATGATGAGTACCAACTTGTGAAGCCACTGGGCCCACCTAACAGGCCCCTAAAACAGGGTTCGTCCATGAGGGGGAAATCTGCCCCCTCCCGGTACTTCTTACTTATATGGAAAGTCCCCGAAACTCCTCCGGAACGACTTGAACCCTATAGATAAAATCACGACATTATCTAAAGATGCGAGAAACACATTTCTAACACCCCAAGACATATCATGCCTCCGTTATCTCTCATATAGATTTTTCCTAACACCCAACATAATTTCTCTCTTATAGTAACTTCCCCGAAACCACACCGATTGACATCGGACTTGTTTCTGTGACATCGTAACGACATCGAACATTCATAAAACCAATAAAAACATATTAAATCCCTCAATGAAAACGTTGGCACGGCTTAAGTATGTGACTCATCAAGGCTCGATAACACAAAGACATGTTCCGAAACTTACCGAACAATAACTAACAGCGGTACCGTGGACGTCCATGATGGATCCTATGTGTTTCAGAAGAACGAGGGAAAAATATAAGTTAATCATTGCACTTATTCCCTTAACTTCACGATACCAACAATATAACGAGGTGATACTGTGTGATCTGTTCTGATCAAACTCTTTGATCAAAACACATAAAACTCGTTTACGATATCGTTCTCTTTTCTCATCCATATCACCGATGACCTTGTGATAAATCACACTTTGTCTGGCCAGATGATTTGCCATTGCTGATACTGAGAGGGGCCAAAGAATGTATCTCTATATTGCATAGAGGAGTTAAGTAATAGTCTTGAACGATTAGTTCCATTACACTCTCTAGGTCATACCCAGATATCGCCGTTATGATCCCCAGTTATGGCAAGACGGTTGATGATATCCAAAGTATAACTTTCGATTGTGCGGTCACTATATATTCTCATAGTATAGGAATTACAGTCAATGACAACTTCATATGTATTTGCTAAAATAGATCATGATTGTTTAGTCTATTTTAGCAACAACATACACTTGGGTCGGTTCAGTACTATTGTTACCCCAACAATAAACTCTTAAGTTTTGCTAGACTTTTAACCAAGTGCATGACCAGGAAAAAGCGATTATCTCACAAACCATAAGATAATCTTAGAGACAAGATTAGGAACTCTTGTTTGTTTATGTATTCACACCCGCACAAAGTTTTTCTTTGAAAAATCACTTTTAAAGTGCTATAATGGTTTAGCATGATGACATAAACTTAATTCTGAACTTGGAGATAGAATAATAACTGAATATTATTATCTATAGGACATACCTCCAATACGGATCATAGGCGAGGAGGATGCCGGGCTGCATCCACCGAGGATCCATCCTACTGGCGTCGTAGTGGAGGAGGATGAGCAGGAACTCGAGGACATAGTCGTGATGATGGGGAGTCCGGGCAAGAGGTGCGGCGGCGCAAGAACTGCGCACGCGACTGAGCCGATCGAGTTAGGGTTAGAGTTTTAGGGGCTCGATTGGAGCGTGTGGTTGCGAGCTAGCCTCGTGGCGGCGGGAAATCGTAAGAGGAGAGAGTGGTGGGGTTGTTCCAGACAGCGACGACATTGGGAAAGGCTGACATCAGCCAGAGCAGCACGGGCAACGATGGGTCGCGAGAGAGGGGAAGAAGGGGATCGAGGGTGACAAGGGAGAGACTGAGAAAGTGAGTGAGAGGGCCGGTTGGGTTCAACACAACCGAGCAAAACCGGTTCAACCCAGCTGAGCCAAACCAGTTCGACCAGACCTTTGGACTCAGTTAATTAGGTGTTAGATAAAAATAAAAATGAAAAGGTTATTTATTCTCTATTAACCTAAATTCTTAAAAAATTCAAATACTTAACCAAATCAAAATTTCCATATCTAAAGAAATTCAAACAAAACAAGTAAAAATCATAATAAATACTATTTTATGTGAGGAGTATGAATATAGTATTTATTATATTTGTACTTCTCAAATAATCCTACCTAAAGTTCATTAGAACTTGTGTTGGCAAAAGAAATCTTTGAGGTGAAAATAACTAAAAGTTGTTGAATGTATTACTTAAAACTAAGGGCAACATGAAAAAAAAACTACCTAAGTAATATAAAGGAAAATAAATAAATTTCTAAAGGAAATGAACTTATTAACTATTTTAATATTCTAATACTTAGCATAGAATTTATCAAATAATTAATATTCACATATATTGAAGAATCCGTTAAATATTCTAAATCATTCTTTATAATACTCTCATTTAAATTCTTAAACAAAAAAAATACTTAAGACTTCTAAAATGATTAAAGAAAATCATCTTAAACCCTAAGACTCCATGATCCAACATATCATTAATTCTTGAGTAATAAAATAATACCACCAAGAAGTAAATAAACATGTCTAAGCCAAGTAAACCTATTGAAAACATGGTGTGGTTGGAAATTTGACAAGGTTTTCAAATCTCATTTTTGCAAAAAGAAAAATGAGATTTGAAAACCTTGTCAAATTTCCAACCACACCATGTTTTTGTTTGGTGAAATTGAAACATTTTTTAGTACAAAATTTTGGAAACCAAATTAAGTACTATTTGTGGTAATTTTCTCAAACCATTTAAATTCACAATTTAAATTGTTTCAAACCTGTTTAATTTTTTTGATTCATGCATGTATGAGATGAACACAACACCACAACCCTATGGTAGCAAAACTGGGATGTTACAGATTTCTCTCTTGATTTATCTTATATATCTATTGTTGAGAAAGACCCTTTTGATGGTACTGAAAATGGAAGTGCTATGAAACATATGAATGAGCTCTCCTCTTTGAGTAGTTTATTCTCTGATGATCTTAAGAAACGTAGCTACTTTGTTGCTAAAATATTCCCTTTCTCATTAAAAGATGAAGCTAAAACTTGGTTTAATAATTTGTCTCCGGGATCTATTAATAGTCCTATTGGTTTGGTTAATGTTTTCTTTCAGAAATTTTTTCCTGCTAGTGCTCAACATGCTGCTTTACAAAATATATTTAATTTCACGCAATTGGAAGGAGAGAAATTGCATGTATCTTGGGCAAGGTTCTGTTCTTTAGTTAGGGCTACACCTGGGCATAAGCTAGAAAATAATAAACTTCTTGATATATTCTATAATGGAATAACTGTTGAATCTAGGACATACCTGGATAGTTGTACTGGTTGTGTTTTCAGGCAAAGAACTCTAGACGAAGCTGAGGAATTAATGGCTAAAATAAGCCAAAATCATGATGATTGGACTATTGTTGAGCCTGAGCCGACCCCTACTCCAGTATCAACACCAACACCAACGCACAAGAAGAGGGGAATGATTGAATTAAATGATAAAGTGATGAGAGAAGCCAATAAATTTCTTAAAGAGAGGGGTATCAAATATGAAGATGTGAAGAATCTTCCACCTATAGAAGAGTTATGTAAGCTAATCCCTCACTCATCCAACATTGAGGTACACTCTCTCCAATATTTTGATAGTAGAGATATTTCCTATAATAAACCTCCTGATCAATGTTTAGATGAATTTAATAATTATGTTATTAAGCAAGATAATTTTGATATGAGAGTGCAAAACCACCTAATGGAAAACTCTAGAGCTATTGATAATTTGCATGGTATTATAGAAAGAACCTCTAATGATGTTAAAATGCTTGTTAAACATTTTCAAATGGTTCAAACTCAAATTGATCAACTTGCTAAAGTGCAAAAAGTTTTGCTAGTTAATGCTTGTAAAGAAAAACATGCTTATGAAATAAGAACTAGAAGTGGTATTGCTACACAAGATCCTTTATATTCTGAGGGACATCCTAAAAGAACTGAACAAGATTCTCAACAAACTAATAATAATGTTATTCGTACTAAGAAGAAAAAGAAGAAGAAACACAATTTTATCCCAAGGCATCCCCTTCTTCATCAACAAATTATCAGGTCACTCCTAGTGAAACTATATTTTTATTCGGTGGCATCTTATGTGCTTTACTTGGAGCGTCTTTTATTTTTGTTTTCAGTTTTCTTTTTCTTTCAGTTTTTTTACTTTCATAATAAGCTTGGTTGGACACCAGAATTCTTTTATTGGAGAGTGACACGCTCCGCTTTTTCTTCAGAATACGTTGTATTCTTAGTCTCTGTTTGACTGCTGCATTTATTCAGCTCCTGTTTTGCATGCATCTCTTATTAGAGCTGTTAGTTTTAGTAGTAGTATTTGAGTACTCTGATGTTTGCTTGTTGTATCATAAAGAGTATTTTTGTTAAAGCATGTTTTGTATGGTGCTTGTTGGGAGAAACAAAAAACTGCTGCTTGAAGTAGAATTTATAACAATACTAGTAGAAGTTTGTATAGACTGTGGCTAGGACTTTTTCATGCCATGCTAAATGTTATTTTAGTTTTAAAGCCTTGTGGTTATTGAGTAGCATGATTAGCCTCAAATAGATGAGAGTGTTTAATATCTATTGAAAGATTCATGAGTTGTTCTTGTCATAGTAAAGCATCAATATATGGTATTCTCTTTCGAATGTTTTATTTGGTTGACTTGGCGCATGCTCACACCATGTTTATGACTACAAAACAGTCACGAATAGCCTCCATGACCACTTAGTTTTTGAACTTGTGATACTGCTTACGTTTTAATTAATGATGCTTATGTCGCTATGCATGATTATGGCTCTTATGCTCTCTTGATTCGTCGCTCCCAGTCTTTTGCTAGCCTCCACCTGTACTGAGTATGAGATCTACTCGTGCATCCAAACTCCCTTAAACCAAAGTTTTTCCCATTGTGTCCATCATACCTACCTACATGTGGTATTTAACTGCCATTCCAAAGTAAATTGCTCATGTGTTACCTTTAAAACCTTCAAAATTACTCCTGCTTTATGTTCCTATTTTTGCTCATGAGGACGTAAATAGAGAATCTTTATCTCACTTGTTGATTGGATTTCACACCTTGGACTAGTGGATTCATCCGCTTATCCAAATGATAGAAGAGTTGGCAGCGGGGTGCCCAGCCCCAAATTAATGCATACAAATTCTCTTCACTATTTTTGCCCCTGATTTATCAGGCAAAGCATAACTGTGTAAAAAAAAAAGAGAAAGAGGGATGACCTTCTACATCAGTTGTGTCCTTCACCATGGGAGCCTCTCTTGTGAATCCAGTTGACTTGTGACGTACTGTAATTTCTGTTTACCATTCGTTGACATTAGCATACATCTCCCAAAATATAGACATTCCTCCACAAATGTCAAACTTTTAATACCTCTGTTTAATAAAATAAAATCTTTAGCACATGAGTGATCCCTGCTTCCCTCTGCGAAGGGCCTTTCTTTTACTTTTATGTTGAGTCTCCATCTTCTAACTTTATGCACAGTTGAGAGTGCATTTTTGCCATTCTGTGTTCTATGTGCATTTGTCCCATAAGCATCAATAATTACTTCATGATGTGATATTATTTGTTCTTAAATTATTTGTTCTAGTCTTCCTATTGAACTTTGAAGGTGTCCTAGCATTTATGTTTTTCCCCACTCTTAAGGACTAGCGAAATATCACTTTGCCATGCTTTCTCTATACCTGAAACAAGCGTTTACCTTTCTTTGCATTATTATTCATGATCCTTTATTTGAGTTACTCTTCGTGATGCAAAGTAATTGCAATGCTTTATTATTAAAGTTTTGTTTATCATGCATGTGTTTAAAGTCTTATGACCTCAGCGTGCATATGCTTTTACATTAGATTGATCAAGTTTGTGTTAGTAGCATGTCACCTCAAAAATTATTGTTTTATCGTTTACCTACTCGAGGACGAGTAGGAACTAAGCTTGGGGATGCTTGATACGTCATAAACGTATCCCTAATTTCTGATGCTCCATGATCATATTTTTCCAATTGCTACATGTTTTGTCCCTTATTTATAGCATTTTTATACATTTTCCGGACTAACCTATTAACAAGATGCCACAGAGTCAGTTCCCTGTTTTCTTCTGTTTTTTAGTTTCCGAAAAGTTGTTTTGGAAATATTCTCGGAATTGGAAAATTCGAAACCCGGAAGTCCTATTTTCCCCAGAAGCAGCCAGAAGACCGAAGAGGAACCGAAGAGGGGCAGCAGGGGGGCCACACCATAGGGTGGCGCCCCTTGGCCGCGCCAGCTAGGGGTGTGGCCCCCTGGAGCTCCACCGCCTTCGCCCTTTCTCCTATTAAGCCCCCCGGATGGAAAGCCCTAAACACCTGATCAGAATCGCCAAAAAAGTTCCGCAGCCGCCGTCACCGTCAACCCCAGATCAGGGGGATTCTGAAGCTGTTTCCAACACCCTGCCAGAGAGGAGATCATCACCGGAGGACTCTTCATCTCCATGCCTGCCTCTGGAGTGATGCGTGAGTAGTTCATCCTTGGACTACGGGTTCGTAGCTGTAGCTAGATGGTTGTCTTCTCCTCGTATGCCTCCATGTTTAGATCTCGTGAGCTGCCTCTCATGACCGAGATTGATCTTATGTAATTCTCTATGCCGTGTTTTCTAGGATCCGAAGAATATTGACCTTATGCCAAGTTGATTATAGTCTTTATTTGCATGTGTTATTTGTGATCTTGCATGCTCTCTGTTGCTAGTGGTTATTCTGGAAAAATAATTGTTAGTGTCTCCAAGAGGGAGTATTTATGCTCGATAGTGGGTTCATGCCTCCTTGTTGCCTTGCTCGAGTGACAGAAACGTGAAGGGGGAGGATGTGCTATTGCCATTAGAGAGAAAACAGCGGTGAGAGTGCCCGCGTGCATAATTATTGCTTACATTACACACTTTGTTTAATGCAATTATCTGTTGCTTGCAATTTAATACCTGAGGGGGTTCGGATGATAACCTGAGGGTGGATTATTAGTCATAGATACAGATGGATGTCGGTCTATGTATCTTGTTGTAATGCCCGCACTAAATAGCATAGTAATCTTCATGTCATATTGTGCACTACGGTGCAACCTCTATTTGTCAATTGCCTAGATGTAACTTTTTCACCCGGCATGCTATCTTTTATGGAGAGACACCACTACTGAAACTACGAAACCCGGTCCATTTTTCCACACTGTTAAACAACCCACAACAATTTCCTGCTTTCTTTACTTGCTGCAAGCATACACTGTTTTTCCACACTATACGTCTAATCTTTGTTTTCAGCAAGACCGGTGAGATTGACAACCTCATTGTATCGTTGGGGCAAAGTATTTTGATTGTGTTGTGTGCAGGTTCCACGTTGTTGCTGACACTGGTGAAGCGCCAACACCACTGTCAGTGGCATCAACCTTCCGAAGATTCTCTTTCTCCTACTGGATTGATAACCCTGGTTCTTAACTAAGGGGAAAACTCCTACCGTTGTGCTCATCACACCCTTCTCTTGGGGTTCCCAACAGCAGCAATCATGAGCCTATCCAACATGTGAAACTAACTATGTCCGTGGAGCAGGATTTTCGTTTTAAATGGTCCTCAACTAACCCAATGGTCCAATATAAAATTTACAATAAAGCTGTAAACTTGCCTTTCAGTGATTTTTGTGCAGCTATCAAGGTACCAGAGTGGGGTTCTTGTGAGAAGATAAAAGGGCAGCCTAAACCACTACTGGAATGATATGAGGAGATTTGCCAAGGAAGAAGCTTCACAGGGGAGAGTGGTAAAATTCGAGAAATTCAACTCCCTAGCATTCGATACTTTGTCTATTTTATTTCTAAATGTGTGTTAGCTAGAAAAATTGCCAACAAGCTATCTGTCTATGATTTGGCATTTATTGCAGCTGCCTAAAGATGTGAAAGGTCTTATAACTTTAGCGCTTTGATTGCTTACCGTTTCTCACATAACCGTGAGAAGGGCGGAGTTTGTGGAGGTCTTATTGCCTCGCGCTTGCTAGCTTTTCATGGTTTGGAGCCACACCCTCTAGACCTGCAGTTTCCTATAGAGAGGATTGATCTTATTTCCATGGTTCAACATAAGTTTCTTTCTACCCATGCTCACTTACATAATATATCTTTTGAATTAACTTTCTCCAAACTATCCGGGTGGAGAGTTATTAAAACTGTTAGGGAAGTACTTTTGCCTGCACCTCTTTTGTTTAATCTTAATAGCAGGCAAGGATGGAAGCTTTCTGAGAGTGAGCTGGACACATACCTTGAGCATCACCCCCAGCAAGGAGAGGATGCCGACGAGGGGGACGATGGTGATTTTGTCCAGCCCTATGACACCACAGGGATCCCATACCAGCACCCCAGTTATGACTATGCGCCCTCTGCTTCATCTTCCTCTTGGGCGCCCGAGTACGACCACGCGAGGGACGACCCACCGTAGTGGGGATATTTTCCGCGCCATGATTGATATCCACTTAGGACAAAACCCTAAGCTTGGGGGGAGGTATACCGACATCACACTCATTTATATATCATGTTCGATCGGTTCTTTCTATATCCATGTTTTAATTTCTTTTGTTTGTTTTTGGTTTCTTTCGTTTCTTTTCGTTTTATTGTTCTATTTTTGTTTTCCAAAACACAAAAAGACCAAAAATATTCCTATTGTTTCTCTTTGATTGCTTCTTTAGTTTCTTTATTTGGTTTGCTTTCTTTTCTCGTTTCGGTTTAATATCCAAAAATCCAAAACTATTTTGCTTTGTTTGCTTGTTCTCTTTATGTTCTTGTTTTAATTGAAAAACCCAAAAATATTTGTTGTTCTTCTTTGGTTTTGTAAAGTTTGTTGCAGAGTTCACTGGTTTCCCGTGTCTCCATTGGAGCTTGGTTTTCATTATAAATTATTCGAGCCACAAGTGAAGAGCAATAATGACGATCTACTTTCCAAGTTGTGGCGAGAGGCTCGTATGAACTCTATTTGCTTTCATTTTTGTACATATATCCATACATGTGATCATGCTTAGTTTGTTCATATAAGATATATGTGATTTAATGGCTGCTTAATAGTTCATTCTCTCTCATGTTTAGTTCCAATTTATTAATAGTAAATGGCATGTCGTATAAATATTTGTTCGCATTGTTCTATTCGTAGAAGGGTATGACATTGTGGTAGCCTCCTCTGACTGTTTCATTTGAATCGACTTGGCACATGCTCACGCATGCTAAGACTGAAAACAAAAAGTCAATAAGCCTCGACGATTTATTTTGTCTCAGAGTTCTAGTATCAATTTTATACCTCAATTAATCCTGTTTTGTCACAAGCATGATTATGATAGTTGTTGCTCTCTTGATTATCGCTCCCTGTCTATTGCTAGCCTTCACCTGTACTGAGTATGAGCTCTACTCGTGCATCCAACTCCCAAAAACCAAAGTTTGCCAAATGTGTCCACCATACCTACCTATATGTGGTATTTAACCGCCACTCCAAGTAAATTGCTCATGTGCTACCTTTAAAACCTGCTAAAAATTATTCCTGTTTTGTGCCCGTGTTTTAGCTCATGAGGATGTAAATAGAGAATCTTTATCTCACTTGTTGATTGGATTTCACACCCTGGACAAGTGGCTTCATCCGCTTATCCAAATGATAGAAGAGCTGGCAGCGGGGTGCCCAACCCCAAATTAATACACACAAAATCTCTTGACTATTTTTACCCCTGATTTATCAGTCAAAGCATAATTGTGTAAACAAAAGAGAAAAAGGGATGACCTTCTACCCAGATGCGTCCTTCATATGAGAGCCTCTCTTGTGAATCCAGTTGGCTTGTGACGTACTGTATTTTATGTTTACCATTCATTGACATAAGCATACACCTCACTTAAAAAATGTTTTCAATACCTCTGTTTAATAAAATAAAAGCTCTAGCACATAGGTGATTTGTGCTTCCCTCTGCGAAGGGTCTTTCTTTTACTTTTATGTTGAGTCTTCACTTTCTCACTTTATGCACCTTTTTGAGAGAAATGGGTGTTATTCTTAGTGTAATGTGCTTGTCCCAGAATACGATTAATTGTAGTATAACTTTGATACTTTTATCTTTTGATATCTTTACTTCTAGTCTTCCCTTGAACTTCAGAGGTGCCCTGGCATTTATGTTTGGCCCACACTTAAGGGCAAGCGATATACCACTTTATCAGATCCTATTATGAGTATTACAATCTTACAAGTAATTATGCTTCATGTTGTTTATTATTAATATGTTGTTATCTCTTCATGGTTTGCATAACTATTAAGTGATAGTATCTTGCATGTATCTTATCATGAGCATAATTAAGTATTTGATCATATAGTGAGTATATTTACATCATATGAAAGAAATGTGTTCGTAAAAGTCTTTTATCGCACTCAGTTGTCACTGAATTGCTTGAGGACAAGCAATAAGCTAAGCTTGGGGGGAGTTGATACGTTGAAAACATATCTCCTTTTCCGAACACTTTTCTTATTGTTTTCCTCTAAACTTGTGTGTTTTGAATGCAACTAACACGGACTAACGCTGTTTTCAGCAGAATTACCTTGGTGTCTCGTTTTTGTGCAGAAAAATCAACTTTCGGGAAATTGCCCAGAAAAGACCTCATTGGCCCTAAAACACCAGAAGACTCCGGGAGCCAGAAGGAGACCCGGAGAGGGGCCAGGAGGTGGCCAAACCACCCCCCGGTGCGCGCCCCCTAGGCCGCGCCACCTGGTGGTGTGGGCCACCCCGAGACCCCCTTGGGCTCCCCTTTCGACTACAAATAGTCTTCAACCCTAAAACACGAAGGGGTTCGTCATATTCCACAAAAACACAACAGAGCGTCGCCGCCACCCGGAACTTCGATTCGGTGATCAGAAGTTCCTGTTCTCGCACCCTGCCGGGACGGGGAATTGGAGGAGATCATCGCCATCATCATCACCAACGCCTCTCCATCGACCATCCATGTTCTAGCATCCATGTGTGAGTAATTCCCCCGCTGTAGGCTAAAGGGGATGGTTGGGATTGAATGAGATCATTCATGTAATAATGCCGTGATTGTTAGGGCATAGTGCCTAGTATCTTCTATTAGTGCTATTGACATTGTTGCAACTTGTTATGCTTAATGCTTGTCACTTTGGGCCCGAGTGCCATGATCTCAGATCTGAACTTGTTATTGAATCACGATGATAATTATTGTTTCTTGATCATACCTGCAAGTTGTTTACACATATCGTTGTCCGGAATCCGAGTCCCCGAAGTGACATAAATTGGGACAACCGGAGGGGATGGCTGTGATGTGAGGATCACATGTGTCACGGAGTGTTAATGATTTACTCCGTTGTTCTATTAAAAGGAACACCTTAATTACCGGTAGTTCCCTTGAGGCCCCGCTGAAAACGGGCTGGTAGGACAAAAGATGTTGTGCAAGTTCTCATTGCGAGCACGTACGACTATTTACGAAACACATGCCTATGGTTACTTAGTACTTGGATGCTTTATCTTATTTATCTGCAATGCCCATGTCTTGATTATTATATGAACTATCTTATCCATGCAACGCTCGTTCATCTATCCCTATGCCTACAGTATTTAATCCCGTTGTTTACTTCAAACACCACTGCTGCTGTTTTCATTCTACTGCTGCTATTATTTCACTACTGCTGTCATAAAACTGTTACTACTGATAAACCACTGCGAACAAAAGTACTTTCAGGTGCAGGTGAATTTACAACTCACTTGTTAAGGCTCACAAATATTCTTTGGCTTCCCTTGTGTCGAATCAATAAATTTGGGTTTTACTTCCCTCGAAGACTGTTGCGATCCCCTATACTTTTGGGTCATCATCGTGCACTACTAGACAAATGTTTATAGCAACATGCACTACCGCGGGCGCACAAAGTATACGACGCGGCGGTGCTAACTACCACAAGCACACAGAGTATATGGTGCACTGGTGCTATTTCGCTACCGCTGGCGCACTACATCCTTATACGCCCGCGGTAAAATGTGGCACGGACCAGCTGGAGGGGGCACGAGCTACTGCTGGCGCTCGTTTACGTGATGCACCAGGGGTATTTTATTACCGCCCGCGCACAAGTATGTTTGTGCGTCTGGGTATTTTATTATTGTACAATTAATCGCGCGATTCCCGAGGGCCACTCTCTCTCCCGATCCCTTCCTATACATAACGCGAGATCGACCATCGTCCCTAACCTAGCTCCTACCCGATCCCCCTCCCCCCCGCCGGCCGCCCACTACTCCATGTCCTAGTGGCGCCGAAGGCCACCACTCCCTCCTCCAGCCTGCAACTAGGCCGATGCGGGCCTGGCCCCTACCACGCCAAGCTCTAGCCACCTACCGCGCCAGCGCGCGGGATCCCCACTGCGCCGCCCTCCAGCCTGCCACCTCCCAGCTACCCCACCGCGCCGCCCGGGTCCCATCTTTCGTGAGGCGACTACCTCTGCGTGCTATGCCTTCGTTCCCAGTGCCGCCTCCCTCTCTCGATCCCCTCCGTTGTCGGCCGATTTCGGCGTCCCTCGTGCCTTGTCACCGCAAGCGACCTCCCGCAGAGCAACCATGGCGCCATCCCCGCTGCTACGCCGCCTGAGCCGTCACCATGACGGTGGTCACCGGTGAGTGCCTCATATGCCCCCTTCCTCTGCAACTCTCTCCTCTGCCCCTCCTGTGTGTGGATTAATTATCTTGTGACATTTCTTGCTTGTTGCCTACTGGAACGAGGGAATTACCCTCTGTGTATGGATGAACTTTGTGGATGCTATACTCTGCCTGACAAACCCTAGAATTTCCCCTGGTGCTTATGCCATAAACTTCTTGATGTTGGTTTGATGTTATCCTATGGAATTGCTTCTATGGAATGAATCTACCTAGCCATTGGTAATATTATTTTTGATACTTATGTTAAATTTGGAATTTCCCGTGGAATGAATCTACAACATTGTGTGTGTGCTACTCTAGAATTTATTCCAGAGGATGTGCCACTCTCACCTGTCTGTTTCTCTTAGCTGGGAACATGTCCTGTTTTTCCCCTTCTATGTACTTACTGAATCTAAATGCAACTTAATGTGTAATTGTTGTGGTGAGGTGCTTTTCCATTGGATTTGTGCCCAAAAAAAAATTGTTGCATGCTTGTGAGCTAGAGAATTTTTGTTGGCCTAAGTGCTTATGATTTGTGCCCATGTTAGCTACTGAAACTGATAATAATAATTCTCTACTTGATCTTGTTGCCCCAAAAAAAATTATCTGATAGGAACAGATGGCTATTTGATCTTTTCCCCTTGCCAATGATGCGAAAGGTTGAGGCCCTTATTCATCTAAGAACAGATACTTGCTTTTAGCAATTCCTTAGGATGTTTTACCATAGCAACTCTATGCCGGGCTGAGGGAAATTCCCAACCCCCTTTTGTCCCCTGTGCTCATGCCTGTGAATTTGTGGATGAACTAAAAAATTGTCCCCTGGACAGTGTGTGCTACTTGGAAATTTAGCCAGAGGATGTGCCACTCCTCTCCTTGGTGATCTAGTTGCCCCTGCCAATGATGCAAAAGGCTGAGGCCCTTATTCATTTAAGAACAGATACTTGCTTTTAGAAATTCTCTAGGATGTTTTAACATAGCAACTCTATGCCAGTCCGAGGGAAATTCCTAGCCCCTTTCTGTCCCCTGCCAATGATGCAAAAGGATGAGGCCCTTATTCATCTAAGAGCTGATACTTTCTTTTAGCAATTCCCTAGGATGTTTTAGCATAGCACATAACTCAATCACATAGAGTAGCCTTAATCGATGGACTCTATGCCAGGCTAAAGTTTGTCCCAAAAAACAAAAAAATCTAACAGATACTCCATTTCAAAACAATTTAGAAGAGTTTGGCAATATATTGTGTTCTTACAGGTTACTATGCGGTATGATGATTCGGGGAAGGTTGAAGGCAGAGGTTTCGTCAAGAAATTTTTGTCTTCTTGCTTGCTTTGATCACCATGAGGTGTACTTATTCGTAACAGACACAATATGTTGTGAAGCTCTTCAAAAATGTTTGTGAATGGAGTTTCGATATAATGTTTTGTTTTTGTGGGCAAAACTTAAGCAAGAGAAATGGTATGTTATTTAGTTTGAATTATCTTGTTTAGTTTAAATTATTTCATCTTGTAGCCCCAAAGTCGAGAGGGGATATAAATTCCGATGATTAAAATAGTTGGTTCACACTAAGTTGGCCTTGATGGTCCGGTGCGCCTTATGATATTCACAAAAATTCAGATCTTGTGCATCCTACTTGGCGCACCAGTTCCATCAAGGCGACTTGTGTGTGTCCATCCTAAATATGAGGCACAAGCAGGACCGATGACCATCTTGTGAATGTTTAAGATGTACTACAGGCGGTGGTGATCCGGGGAAGGAATGCAGACGAGGGGTTTCGGGACTTCTTTGGAGCTAAAGAAGTCACATATGTAATATTATGGTTAGTGGGCTCAGAACTGAGTTGCACCCTTTGCTGCATATTCGTAATGATGATATTTTTCATAATCCCGTCCGAAGTTATGAAGAATGTCACCATTATGAATATGCACAAAAGGGTCCAATTTTGTTCAAATCTCACAAACACTTACATAAATAATTTTTTTTTAGTTTCACAGAAGTCAGAAACCCATCCTTTCCCCGCATCACCATCACATATAACAAGAACAAATTGTGAAGGTCCAACATGTTTTTGGAGAATGCCGAGATTAATGTGTTCCTTTGTTTAAATTATTTCATCTCGTAGCCCCAAAGTCGAGAGGGGATATATAAGTTTGAGATCCATATAGTATGGCTGGTGCTGAGTTAGTTGACACAAAATGACTAGTCGTAGAGAAAGACTAAAATGAATCAAGGTTCGAACCATGATTCATTTCGTAGTCATTCTCTATGGCCGAGTCATTTTGAATTAACTAATACGGACCTCGCCATGCTATATGGGCGTGGAAGTATTTATCTCCTTTCGACTTTGGCGCTACAATAGATGGAATCATCTACTTCGATCTTAACAAGCACCACTCGAGTTGATGATGCTTAACAAGGAAAACACCATGGTGGAGGCGGAATCTCGATACACCACCTATCTAGAGGGAGAGAGGACGGAGAAGAGGAGGGACCGGAAGCTCGATACACCACCTTCTGTTGTGATGATGCTCCTTCTGTTGTAATCGAGACTATGTAATCAAAACCTGTATATTGTGTCTGTTGTGATCGAGACTATGTGTAATGACTACCATTTGGTTGTCATTTCCTATATATTCTAGCAACATTTCAAACCTATATATTTTGTTGTTTCTGTCATTTCCTGTATATTCTAGCAATATTTTCTTTTTTCTTTTTTGTCCCTGTACAAATTAGCGCCGGCGAACAAATTAGGTACCACATGCGAATGTTTACCCCTGGCACATATTGTGTCATTTTCCGACGCTAGCTGAAGGTACCACATGCGGATCAAGGATTGCGCCGACGGTAAAGCAATACCACCGACGTGTAGGTCGCATGCGCAGACTTGTTCGCCTGCGGTAGGCCCATTTGGTGGGCCGGTGGTAAGGTTTTCTGTAGTAGTGGCGTCTCCTAGGGAGGCCTTGCCGTTCCATCGATGCCAGCAACGATGGAGGAGATACACCATTACATCGCTCGCCGACCCAGCTGGATGACGTTGGCAGAGCGCCACCTCCCCCAGAACGACGATGGGCAGCACAAGTGGGGCAACTGGCTTGATCAGTTCGAGCAGGAGCGGCAGGCGCTCATCAACATCGTCGATAGACCCGAGGTGCTCCTATCGCCGCACAACGCCGCAGAGCACCGTCGCTTGTGGGATGCAACTGGCCACACCGTGGCTAGCGAGATCCAAGCCGCGAGGCGGCACCCCGCCACGAAGAACGTGCAACCGCTCCGGCTCCTGCCGATGTTGCCCGTGTCGCGCCCGGCAGCTTCCCCATGGCGTCGTTCCCCACCCATGGAGGACCGGGAATGGTCATCCGCGATGCCCCAAGACGCCGCTCCTCCCACCCTGAGGCCAACCCCAAGACCGCCTCTTCCTCCCCCCCCCCCCCGCCCAGATCTGCCGCAGCACCGCGCCACCGTCAAGGAGGAGCCACGGGAGGACGAGCTCTACAACCTCCCCTCGCCGATGCGTAACCCGCTCGACAACGACAACCCCGGCCTCCTCGTAGCAATGGCCAACTCGGTGGCCACGCTAGAGCAGGAGGTGTCAGGGTTGCCGAGAACGATCAACTCCATGACAATGGAAGCCTCGGGGAACCGCAGAGCCTCCAGTAGCATGGCCCATTCCGGGGCCTCCAGCAGCCGCACCCCTCACGTCGGCCCCTCCTCGAGCCTCGCCGCCTCCTCGATCCGCGCCCCCGCCTCCTCCTCCAAGGTCGTCATTCTCGAGGACAGCGACAACGACGGCTCGTCGTTCGACTGGAGCAACGACGAGGAGTAGCCTAGGGTTACGGTTAGGCGGCCGTCGTGGCCAAATTTCATTCAAAATATGTAAAATAGTTCAAATATTGAATGAAATTTGCAAATTTTAATTACATTTTCGTGTACAATTTTTTTTTTGCTCTTTTTGTTTAGGGGCGCCGTTGTGTGAGACATCCACCAAATTTGCGGACACATGTCCCTCCCTCCACAAAGAGGGCTCCATTGGGGGGTACCGGACACAAATAAAACGGGTTCCGGTGGAGATGCTCTAAGAACATATGAACATATGATTGCAATGTCATGTCCACTCTAATCCTAAACGAGTTTGTTTGATTACATCAAAGAAATTGTAAGAATAAGTTAAAGTGAATGCTAGAGTTCCTATGGAAAGTACTACAAATGTTTTTTTTAAATCTATAAGATCAAATCCTACAAATCATCAATGGTTACAGAAAATTTTTCTATAGGATTGAATCCTCCAAAAATCTTATGCACTTTCTTGGAATCTAGGATCCCTAGTATCCCCTCCAAATCTTGCTTCAGAATTGTCCACAAAAAATCAATGGCAAATCATTTACCGGTAAACTCTGAACCACTTCTTAGTTGCTGTTTCTAGTTAAATAAGTTGGGCTCTTTCCAGAAATGCAGAAAAGCTCCATGTTTCCCGTGCTTTTAGTAACCATCGTCCCAAGCATGTTTTGTGTTTGGATCCAGCTCCACACCACCAAGAGCAAGAATACAAACGCATTGCCCGGTTTTCCTAAGCAGCCAGTGGCTCATCAGCTTCAAGTGTCACATTAAGTATTTCGCCCTTGTCCCCCCTCTGATGTACACCCTCCCTTGGATTAGTTGGATTGTTCTGCCCAAAAAAGTCTCTCCCTTCCTTCCCCCTCACAGAGGTGAGAGAGAGAATGTGCGTGTGAGAGAGAGAAAGGTGGAGAGGGGGGCTTGGAGTAGTGTTTCAGGCTCTATATTCTTCTTGGGATTGGGTCCTTAACCTCTCTCTCATGCACCAACCACATCTCTCCTCCTCACCCCGCTGCCGCTGGTATAAATAACCCCTCAGGTTCTCCTCTTCTTCCTCCCCACTCACACACCAACAACACAAGCTCTCAAGCCTAGAAGAAAGTAAACACTTGCTAGCTAGCCCCTTCCATCTCTACCATTGTACGGCTCTTAAGCCTAGAAGAAGAAACAAGTGATGAACCCTAGCCTCTTTCCCTCTCTGTCTGCATACATATATGGCCTGCCTGTCCATACTGGACGTCCTTTGCGAGAGATCGATGCGTGGCCCTCTTTGCTGTCTTCCACAGCTTTCTTGAACTGCATCTGCAATGGATGTTGTGCTTGCAACGTGTGCCGCAGTTCAATAAAGCTGTGGGAAATTGCAGAGAGAGACCAATTAGACAGCCTAGTTCATGGTGGTGGATCATTCATCAGATCCAGTTTGTAGATGCATGGTGTTTTCTAGGAGAATTCTACATCGTCTCAAGGTACGTAGGTATGCAGCGAAGATTACCTAAAATAAAAGGAATATTTATTTTAGGCAAATGCTTCAGAAATTTCACCTTACTGTACTGTGTATAGTAAGGTATCGTCAGTTCCTTTTGGAGATTCATATTAGTTAACCCCTCAGGTTCTCCTCTTCTTCCTCCCCACCCACACACCCACAACACATGCTCTCAAGCCTAGAAGAAAGTGAGCACTTGCTAGCTAGCCCCTTCCATCTCTCTCATTGAACGGCTCTGAAGCCTAGAAGAAACAAGTGAGGAACCCTAGCCTCTTTCCCTCTCTGACATACATATATGGCTGGCCAGTCCATATTGGACGTTCCTTTGTGAGAGATCGATGCGTGGCCCTCTTTGCTGTCTATCACAGCTTTCTTGAACTGCGTCTGCAGTGGATGTTGTGCTTGCAACTTCTGTCGCAGTTCAATAAAGCTGTGGGAAATTGCAGAGAGAGACCAATTAGACAGCTTAGTTCGTGGTGGTGGATCATTCATCAGATCCAGGTTAGTTGTAGATGCATGGTGTTTTGTAGGATAATTCTAAATCATCTCAAGGTATGTAGGTATACAGCGAAGATTATCTAAAAACGAAAGGTATTTTTAACACCGAGATGCCTATATTTTGAGTTTTTGACACAAGATCCAGTTTCATGCGGTTAAGTTTCTTAGTAATTATATTACCAGGTCTTGTCTGTGCCCATGACTGCCGTTTCTTGCTAGCAATTTGTTCCATTTCTCCATGTTTCCTTTTTAATTGTTATCTCTTCGGCAAAATTGGAATCGTCAGTTCCTTTTTGACAAATGCTTCATTGATTTCTTAAGGCCACCTTGGTCCTTACTGTACTGTGTATAGTAAGGTATCGTCAGTTCCTTTTGGGGATTCATATTAGTTTCCTTTTCTTTCGCCGATGACTGTGTTGTATATGCACGCACGCACGCACTTATATAGTTGGTTTGATGCATAGGCAGCGTTTTTTTCTTTCAAGAAACTTTCCTTTTTATCTTCACATATCTTTCGAAACCACATTATTTGAACCAAGTGTCCACTTATCGTTTCCCCGATTTTCTGCTATTATTTCACTACCAGTACATGTTTTGGCAAGTAGTAAAAAACAAGAAGGACAGAATACAGAGAAAGAGAAGAACTGTTGGCCTGGTGAAAACTTGAATAAAGGGGCTTTGCAATGAGTACTTCCTTCGCTGTGTGAAAGGAAAAAAGGTGCTGCAAAACAGCATGAAACCTCAAATCACAGCAGCACTTTTCTTTTCTCTCGAGAAACAATCACACCATTGCAGCAGTTGTTTTCCCCATCCTGTGCTGCTGCCTGCACTGCAGGAGAGGTAGATGGAGAGGGAAGAGAGAACCCAATCATGCTGCTGCCTGCTCTACCCAGTGGGCCGGCGAGCTAGGCCAGTACTGATGTGACCTGTATTCCCGGTGGCAGTGGCCATGGCGAGCTAGGTCAAGGAGGCTTCCTTAAATGGTCACGCACTGCATGCCCTTCCCATTGATTGTTCTTTTCACTGCCCCTCTCCTCCCCTCCCTGCCTTTGTGTGTGGTGCTGGGCAAGGCCACTCACTGACACGGCCTGCCTGTATCTTACTCCTCAACAGTCTCTCACCCCCGAGCCGGCCATGAGATCTGATGCTGGGAGATCAGACGCACGATGCGTCTGTCGAGCATTGTGTGGATGCATCTTGTCACCCTGGAGCACTGTTTGATGGCGCAGAGAAAAAAAAAGGGCTAGTGGCTAGTACACACATTCAGAACGGTCAAATTATCCTGGATTTGTGTTCGTTTCCTCTTGGTTCTTTCAATTATTGCCGTAAAATATGGAGACAAAAATAAATGCACAGTGGACACTGTGTTTGCGTGAGGGCGAGTGCCCTCCCATGCATCTCTACAGATTAGCGTTTGGTGTCTTGTGTTGATTACCACTTTAGTCTGAACAATTCCTCAAGAGAGAGAAGCCTGAACATGGCATGCGTGCTCTCTTGTGGTGTTAGGACCCATGGAGAGAAGCAGACATCATTGATCAGCATGTACTAAACCACCTGTCCTCAATAATAAACATGTTAAAACCGCAAAGGGGATCCAAATATGAGTAATTTGTTAGCCAACTCAGCTCGAATTCAGTTGATGTATATGAGCAACGATCAGCAGAGTCTCCTGAGTGTCTGACTTCTCTTCCTGGCCTATATTGTACAGACACAAAGCATCCGTGTCAGGTCCAGCTAATTAACCCCACAGCTCACGTCGCATCACACGATACTGTACACGCTGAAAATAACAACAGCTGAGCTCCACCCTTGCATGGTGCCAAAAATAAAATAACAACAACTGGACTGAAAGACCTTTCACAAGTCATTTTCCCCGCGAAAGTCTCTTACTGTGGGCTAAAATTCTTTGTTGAAATGCTTACCTTCATAGGGTTTCTAACAGAAGGTTATTATTGTCATGGAAGTCTACACTGTCTTGCATAGTTGCATGCACCTTCTTCTGTCTTCTAATTCCTGTACGTAGTTAAATATATTCCTGCACGCGCGCATAATTTTTACCTGTTCCTTGTTGCTCCGACGTACGCCATCTCGTTTCCTTCACAATCACAGCACAGGGAAACCCCCTGGAAAGTCACCGCCTGTCTGCTAGCTTCTCCCAGTTAATGAATCCACTCGCCATCGCCGCTGCCGTGAAAACCTCCGGAAGAAATAACTGCCAGGAGAAAACCCAAAGGTGAAAGCGAGCGAGCGGGAGTAACCTCTGACGAGCGGCTGACTGAACCTGACCCGTGCGTGCAAAAGCTGCCGGTTGATGAGAGGGAAAGCCGGAGCTTGACAGACAGGGCACGGGGGATCCATCCAGCTTTTCAGGCTTTGTACCTGCATGCTCACCTCCGCTGTTTGTTTCTGGCATTTGGACGGGTTCCATTGATTTTCTTGGTGTCAGCTACCAAGTGCACGAGCGGCTCCATAATGGGACTGACCACGAGTAGAAGACGCTGAATGCAGGAGATCTCCACAGGTCCATGTGGAAATAATAAAATACCCAATGCCCAGTTTTTGTACCTTTTAATTAGCACGACAATGTGGATTTTTTTGATAAAGGAACTATATTAATAACACGGTTTGAGAGGTTTCTTAGATATTGCTGATCAACATTCCACTGCTTATACCACTCAACAAAATGGTGTAGCAAGAACCAGACACTATCGGATGCGGCAAGAATAATGATTGCGGAGTTCTCTTCTCCATATACCTTTTGGGCCGAAGCCGTCTCCACCGCTTGTCATGCTACCAACCAGCTATATGTTTGCAAGAATTTAAGCAAAAATCCATATGGGATTCTCACTAGCAAGAAGCCAGACATATGTTACTTCAAGGTTTTCGGTTGCAAATGTTTCATTTGCAAAAAAGATAACAGTTTGTCAAAGTTTAAGACTAGATCATATAAGGGTATCTTTGCTAGATATGCCACAAATGCTATAGAGTCTACAACAAGTCCACTAAACAAGATGAAAAAAAATATAGATGTGATATTTGATAAGGATAATAGCTCCCAAGGTGGACACACACATCATGGTGTTGTAGGTGATGCAATTCCTCCTATCGTCATAAGAAGAATGTGGATTGGCGTAATAATCCTTGTTGAGGAACATTTTTTGTCGGAAGGAGAAGGACTATGCTCTACTCAACTGGAGCCATTTCTCACACCCATCGACACACAATATATCAAAAAACAAGCACCAAGCCCTCAAGTTAATGGGCAACACCAAGAACAAGATTCCACCATTGATGATGTGATTCAACCTAGTTGTGATCCATCACCAAATGACGTTTAAGGCCAAATTCAAGATGGACATGTCTCCGATGACGAAGGTGATGATCCAGACATATCTCAAGAGTCCTTAGAGGAGATGGATGCTCGTAGAGCAAAGAGAAGAGCCCGTCATGTTGAGCTTGCGGAGCACACAAAATACAAGATTATTAGTCAAGTTCGAGGAATGATTTTCACTCGTAGGTAATTGGCAAGCTTTAGTACTCATCGTTCTTGTGTTTCCTACATTGAGTCGAAGAAGGTGTATGAAGCTCTCGAGGATCAATATTGGCTTGAAGCTATGCATGATGAACTCAACAATTTTGAGCGCAACAAAATTTGGAAGTTAGTGCCAAGACCCAACGATTGCAAAAACGTCATAGGGACCAAATGGGTTTTCAAAAACAAGAAAGATGCAAATGGTATTGTCATTCCCAACAAGGCAAGATTGGTGTCTGAAGGTTTCTCCCAAGTCAAAGGTGTTGATTTCGATGAAACTTCCCCCCTGCTCGCATTCAATCTATAAGCATCTTACATACTTAGGCGTCTCATCATACTTTCAAATTGCAACAAATGGATGTTAAAAATGCTTTTCTTAATGGTCCAATAAATGAATTGTTTTATGCCAAGAAAACTCCGGGGTTCGAGGATCCCAAACACCACGATTATGTCTATAAACTCAACAAGGCGCTCTATGGATTTAAACAAACTCCATTGGTGTGGTATGAGACCTTAAAGAGTTTCTAGTGAATTGTGGGTTCAATGTTAGTTTAATCTACCATGCTTTCTTTAATAAGAGAGTTGGAGGCGACTTGTTCATATGACAACTCTACGTGGTTGACGTTATATTTGGGTCTACTAACAAGTTGTTCAATAAATACTGATAAATTTGAGATGTCTATGATGGGGGAGTTGGAGTATTTTCTTAGCTTTAAGATCAAGAAATATCAAGAAGGAACCTTCATCAAGCAAGAAAAATATACCCAAGACATGATCAAGAGATTCAAAATGCATGATGCCCAGCCTATGAAGACCCCAGGCCACCACTCTTGATTTGAATACGAATCTCAACGGTAAAGAGGTATACCGCTCCATGATTGGCTCTTTGATTTACCTTCGTGCATCTAGACCGGATATCGTGTATAGTGTTGCTACATGTGCAAGGTTCAAGCATCTCCTAGGTAAAATCACTTTCAAGCGCTTAAACTGGTCTTTTGATATTTATCTTACACCCCAAACGTTGGTCTTTGGTTTCCAAAGGGTTCAAACTTTCAGCTCATGGGTTACTTTGATGTGGATTATGCGGGAAAGAATACAGATAGGAAGTCCACCTCTGGGTTCACCAATTCTTGGTCAGTCCTTGGTTTGTTGGTCCTCCAATAATAAAAATCGAATTTCTCTCTCCACCATCAAAGTTGAGTACATCTCTACAGCAAGTTGGTGTGCTCAATTTCTATGGATGAGGCAAATTTAAAGGATTATGGTGTAAAATTGGATGCGATGGATTCTATATATAATGAGATGTGGCTGACTATGATGGATCAAAGGGCTCCGGCTTATGGGCCCTACTTGATGAAGCTCATTCGTGCTCAATGGGATGTTGCTCGTGATGAGGAAGATCTCCTGGACGATTGTCAGTTAAACAAGCATCTTACCAAAATCTCAAGGTCAAGACTCACAAGGAGCCCGTAGTGTCAGCTGGTTGCCCGAGTGATGCTAGTGGTACTTGTGGCCCTAGTGCTTCTCGTGCAGATCCTGCTGTGGGATCCATCGTGGAGGCTCCTAGGTGGTTCAAGAGGTCTGCCGGAAAGGTCAATAAGTCTCTTTGCTTCTGGAATGATCGTATGTATGAGGCTCATGTTGCAACCAAGAAGACATCTCGACGACATAAGGCCATGATGAGGCACATGTAGCTCCCCGTCTCTCCTGGATCCAAGGAAAGCATCACCCTCAGCACACACCCATCCACCAGAGCACTAGGGAGGAGTGATATTGTAGGGTCGCTTAGTATCATACTTGTTCTTTTTTGGTGTCTTTGATGATGAAGGGGGAGAAGTGTTCTAGTAGATCTTTTGGGGTTTGCATGGGTGGGAACTCAAGCTTGTATATTTAGGCTCTCGTTGCTTCTTGTGTTCCCTCTTTTTCGAACTATTTTGGTTTATTTCATGAAACTCTCTGTTGCATGGTGTAAGGCATCTGTATCCTTGGTTGTTAAAGTTCCTGCCGTATTTGGTTCTACCTAGCTTTGTTATCTTTTGTCTTATCGTTGTTGTAAGTTCAACCATTCAATTGGTTATCTTACACTCTTGCAAGGTTCACAAAATATAGGATGGGATTTACTTGGATGTTGTGCGTTTTGCATTTGAAAGGAAAATTATAACTATGACACGCATATCTAGGGGGAGCCCGTCTCTATTTTATAAACTATCTATGTTGCCATGAAAACCGAAAAGGGAGAGATTGTCAGTGCAATCCATTCCCTAAGTTTTCTTGGTATTGGATGACAATGTACTTAGCATATTTAACCTTGGTTGTGTTTCTTAATCTGCATGTACACTTTTATATGAATCACTCGTGAAAGGACACGGATGTCGCCTAGAGGGGGGTGAATGGGCGTTTAAAAATAATTACGGTTAAGGGATAAATAAATTCGAAATAAAACTAGTGTTTAATTTATCAAGCCAAAACCTAAACAAAGTAGGTTCACCTATCTGCACCAACAGTTATGCTAAACAATTCAAGCAACTATGTGATAGCAAGATATGTTATTTCAAACTCGATGGCTATCACAAAGTAAATTGCATAAGTAAAGATATCGGGTATAGAAATAACCGAGACAGGTGGAGACGATGATCTATCCCGAAATTCACTTCCCAATGGAAGCTAATCTCCGTTGGAGAGGTGTGGAGTCACAATGACTCCAAGCGCCCAACGGCTCACCTTATTATCCTCGTGCCTCCACCAATGCGGAGTGCCACGATCTAATAGGGGACCTTTGAGGGCGGTCACCGATACCGTACAAGGTTGGAGCAATATCCACAACTCAATTGGAGGTCCCAACAATATCCCGCGAGCTACCAAAACTCCGACATAGCAACAAGGCCTCGAAAGCTTCCAAAGCTCTGAAGCAACAATCAACCGTCGAGGGCACTCCATGTTGAAAGATCATCTTCCGTTTTGATAATGGATCACAACACAATTTAAGGACTAATCGTTGTTTAACTATATGCAAGGTCCATTTGCATCACTCGTGTAGTGCCCCATATTCCCTATAATATCCGTAGGGGCATCGCGGTGTTTTTCAACTGGCGAAGAGCTCAAAAGGCCAAGTCTGGGAAGTGGTTTCCCAGGTGGCGGTAGTACCGGTGAAACCACCGGTAGTACCACTCCCTGGTACTTCCCAGCACAGCTCCAGACGGGGGCATCCGGTGGTGGTACCGTTGGTACCTCTTCCAAATTACCATTCGGTTGGTACATCCCGGAGGCTACAGTGGAACCCACCGGTAGTACCGATGGGCGGAACCTCCGGTGTTACCACCGGTACCTCCGCTACCTCTTCAGGCTCTCAGGGAGCAGATCGCCACCTGTGGCGGTACCGGTGGTGGGTCCTGTTGGGGGGATGATAACCCAACAGGCCCATATAGAGGGACAAAGACCCGGCTGGGAGAAGTTTGCGCGAGACCTTGAAATATGATGTTGGGTCGGGTGTCACCGATGGGCCAGCAGTTGTATTGGTAACCCGGCTCAAGGGAAGGGAAGTTCTAGAACACCCGAAAGACGGTGCAAACCCTGGGGTCCAAGACTTGGGGGTTACGGAGAGTATTTAGGGTTACGTGTAGACCCCGAGTAGGACTCTAGATGTGTATTGTAAGGAAAGCCAGGAAACCGGGTATTATATATAGACCGGCTTCTAGGGCGTAAAGGGGGATCGATAGATCAAGAGAGATCAGAAGAATTCGAGTTATTCTAGTTACACGGGAGCAAGCACTTGTAACCCTAGGTTGGAGTCTCGACGACATTGCAGCCTGAGTCTCTAGATCGCCAATTAGTATGATTCCAGTTCGTGTCCAACCTGAGCTAAACCCTCTCCCAAACACCAGAGTCGAATTACCCCACCTTAAGTTACCTCCGGTAACATCTGCCGTGACTTTCCCACGATAGTTGGCGCCCACCGTCGGGCCTACGTCGAAAGGTGTTTACATTACGGGAGAAGCTCTAGAAAGCATGAAGAACCTCGTTATCGGCGAGATCATCGCCACCCCCGAAGGAGAAAAGATCGTCGACGATTTTGGCTGGGGGCCAGAGTCGGATCAGCTGGAAACCGGATCTGTCGTCACAATCGGCCGGGTCCACGTCTTCGTTGGTATGGTACGTACGTTTGGTTTGATTTCTGACAATAATGAGTATGATTCTGTGTCAGGGGCCGCCACTTGCATTCAATCGGATGGAGAAGAGTCAATAGGCACGGCAGAACCGGAGAGAACACCCACCACGAAGAGGGAACAACCGGAGGAGCCGGCATGGACCCCGCGTGGCCGGGTCTCGGATATATACCAAATAGGGGTATATCAGATGGTAGTCAAAGTGCCGGATTACCAGGGTGGCCCAAGCGGTAGTGGGCTGTGGTCCATTGGGCGGCCCAGTAACCCGACGTGCAGAAGCCGGATTCTAGAAGGACCCGGATCACGGCCCACGTGATTTGGCTTGGAGGAGAAGACGGATTCCTTACTTTCCAAGTTATAGTTACCGTAGTCTTCTAGGTTTCCTATTCTGTAAGCCCTAACCCGGCTATTATATAAAGCCGGACGGGAGATAATTTTGATAACGAATAACAGAGGAGCTGTAGGCTATCTCGCCGAGAAGTTGATCCTCTGCGAATAGCTAGATCTAAAACCTCACATTCTAATCCTGTATCCAGGCTTTAGTCCTGATTAGTGAGAAGTGCAGGAGTAGGCACGTCGTACTGTCGCGACGTACCGAACCTGGGTAAATCCTGTGTTCACTGTTCACCACGCGATCCCGTTACCCCACGTCTCTACCGTAGTCTCATGGCACCCCCGTCTATGAAAACTACTACGATGTCTCGACAGTTGGCACCCACCGTGGGGCAAACGACGTCAGGCGTGAAGTTCCGATCTGGGATACTCGGCGGAATCGGAAGATCAATCACTGTCGGAAGCCTGGAGTTCGACGACGACGTCGGACGCTTCCTCGACAATGGATCCTACATACCGATGCAAAACCACCTGGTAAGTGCCTTCGTGTTACCGGTAGGATCTGCTAACATCTTTATCGGACTAACTGCAGAAGCAATGGGGTTTTGCGGTGGAAGAAAATATTTCCCACCCGCCCTATACCCAGTCGAAGATGACTATGATACCGGATTCTGCTCAGATCGCCGACAAAACAGTGATACACACTTTATCGGCATGGTGCAATCCGAAGTCGCCGAAAACACGGATGACGGAAATCCCGTGCAAGAGGCAGACAACAACACACCCGTCACAGAGACGGAAGATCCAACACCCGTCATGCAGGCGGAAGATCCGACATCCGTCAACATGACGATAAACTCGGAAGCTGACTCTGTACTAGCCGCCATTGAGGCGAGACTAGAGTCAGAAACCGGATCAGATGATTTTGATTCCGAAGACGAAGACGTGGACGCCTTCGAAAGGAAAGTTAAATCTTTTCAAGATGGATTCCATGAAGTACTAATGGCGAAACCGGCTGATACTACGGACGCCGGCAGCCAGGAAAGCCCTAAAACTCCTCCGCCAGAGGAAGAGAGAGAAGACGGAGAAACTTCTCCGATATTTCCTAATGTAAAGGAATTGACAGAAGATGAGCCTGTCAAAAAGCCTCCCTCCTCCAAGAAAAAGCACCGCGCTGCTAAGAAACTCCAATACAAAATTCGGAAGAAAAAATCAGCTGATCTAGCTGATGAAAACCTGGAAGTAGGAGATGCTAGCGGAACAAAGCCTGCGGAGAAGAAAATCAAAGAAATCCTTGCTCCGCCAATGACGGAACAGGAAGAACAGCAGCTGTTGCAAACGCCAGTGGGATTAAATGAGCCCCCTGAGATGCTGGAAGCCAGAAGACGAGCTTTCCAACGGCAGCAACAACATCTACTCAGAACTCGTGAGCACCTCCAAAAAACCCAGGATGACATTAAGCTCATGAAGGAAGAAATAGAGGAGTACGAGAGAAAGAATAGATCTGGCATTAAACCTACAAGGTTACCCGGAATCGTAAGACCGGAAGTACTGCCGCCAAAAGAAAAGTTTCACAACCCATCTTGGCAAAACCAGGTAAACGGCAAAGATGCCAGAGGCGAACCAATATACAAAACCGCAGCAGAAAACGCGGAAGCAGCGTTCGCCATCCTGAACAATGACATGTACTCCAATGGTGAAAAACTCCAAGGGGTGTATGCTTTCCTAGGAAAAGCATTGCAACAACAGCAGCGGGGCCAAGAGCGATCAGGAAGGCTGCATGATAACTCCGCCCTATGCAAAACAGCTACTTGCGCCGCTGGAGCACCTGGACCAGAGGAACCTGGAGATTCAGACAATTCAAAGGATAAAAAATAGGATCCGAGGAATGACAAGAAAACCCCCGACAATAGGGATGAAGCGTCCCGAACCGGATCCCATCCCCCGAAAGGTCGACTCAAACCCCACGATCGGGAAGAAAAATACCGGAACGACGGCAAAACAATTCCACCTCCGAGAAACCCAGCTGATAAAGCTGGAAGATACGATATACCTCACAGACGTGAGAGATCCCGGACACCTCCTAAGGACAAAGAAAGGTACAGAAGCAGGACTCCGCCTAATCCAAAAGGGCGTGATCACGGAAGAGATAGAAACAATCCCGGAAAAGCGCGTCCGCGCAACAATGGAAAAGAAAGGAGTAGATCCCCTTCTGTCCATTCAGCTGGAAGATATTCCGCACACATTGATAGAGCGGAAAAGGATGATCTATACTTTGGTCCTAAATGTTTCACTGACAGGATCCGAAGGATAACCCTGCATTCTGGCTTTGCCAAAGTTGGTCCAACATACCAGAAATATACCGGCAGCACAAACCCGGATACCTGGCTATCAGACTACTATACAGCCGTCCAGATCAACAATGGGACAGACCTGGAAGCTGTCAAGTTTCTTCCCCTAATGTTACTGGATGGAGCCAGAGATTGGATCAATGGATTACCATCAAGAACTGTCGACAGCTGGGATGATATGGCTAGAGTATTCACTCAGCATTTCCGGGGAACGTACAAACGCCCGAACAGCATCAACCAGCTAAACCGTTGCACCCAATTTGAGGATGAACCATACGTGGATTTCATCTCCAGATGGACGGCAATGAAGAACAGTTGTTCTGGAGTAACTGACGTACAAGCAATGCATGCTTTCGTCAATGGCCTGAAACCCGGACTCGTACCGTTCATGGTTGGTTCCAAACAGCACAAAGATCTAGGATCTATGCTTACAACCGCCGATGAACATGCCGCAACCGAAGACGATATCAGAGCAAGAGGAGGCAATATCGAATCACTGATACTTGCCAAGAAAACTCCTCGTTCTGACAAAAAAGGAACTCCAGAAACAACGACAAAACCCAAAGATGTCAATATAGCCTTTGGAAGTGAGAAAGGGAATAAGTGGAAAGGACGCAGTCCAGATCCAATCAACTACACTCCAGAGGAGTGGGAGAGGATTAAGTCGGAACCCTGTGTCCACCATTCACAATTTGGGAAACCCACCCATACAAACGCGCAATGCCGGCTGAATAAGCACATGAAAGGCAGTGCAGGATCCAGAAATAAGGGGAAGGGTTCCAAGAGGAAACCCGCCAAACAAAAGCCAGAAGCTGACAAAGAAGACAGTGAATCGGACACTGATGAAAAAATCCAGGAACAACAGCGAAAGGGCGAACCCAAATTTCCGAGAGTTGATGGAGAAGCAATGCTAACATTCCTAGCAACTCCGTCACCAAAGGTGGCCAAAAGAACACTTCGAGAAATAAACGCGGTTGTTTCGGCAACTCCGAAATTCTTGAAGTACTCCAATACACCAATTACCTGGGATCAGTCTGATCATCACGGAAATATCCCTGAACCCGGCACACAGGCTCTTGTCGTAAGCCCTATTGTCCAGAACACTAGGCTAAGAAGAGTGCTGATGGATGGAGGATCCAGCATTAACATAATGTACCTGGATACACTGAAGCATCTGAAGATTTCCGAGTCCCAGCTCAATTACAGCAACATACGCTTCCATGGTATTGTTCCTGGCAGACAAGCACGATTCCTAGGAGAAATTTCCCTAGATGTCACCTTCGGAGATAAAAATCACTTCCGGCAGGACAAAGTATCCTTCGAAGTAGTGCCGTTCGAGAGCGTGTATCACGCAATACTCGGACGTCCAGCTTTCGCCAAATTCATGGAAAGATCCTGTTATATCTATAACAAGCTGAAGATGCCAGGACCCAAAGGAGGAGTAATCACCATAGCTGGTGACTTCAAGCTGGCAAACGAGTTGGAGAAAGAAAACGCCCTTTGCGCTCAGAGGGTCATATCAAAGGAAGAACTAAAAGAATTAGCCAAGGAGGTATCACCGACAGAAATGCCGGCAGGAAAGGAAACTCGGAAGCCAACAGACAGCTTCAAGGCGTCTGAGAATACAAAAGAGGTAATCCTAGATCCCAAAGATCCGACAAAGTTCGTCGTCGTAGGGACTGGGATGACTGACAAATAGGAAGGCGAGCTCATCAAGTTCCTCCGTGAGAACTGGGATATTTTTGCCTGGTGTCCAGCTGACATGCCAGGCGTACCCAGGGAACTTGCTGAGCACCAACTCAAGGTAATTCCAGGATCAAAACCCGTCAAACAAGGTCTCCGTCGATTTGACGGAAGAAGACGGAAGGCTATTGGCAAGGAAATTATCCGGCTTTTAGCAGCAGATTTCATCCAGGAAGTAATCCACACTGAGTGGTCTGCAAACCGGTATTTGTACCGAAGAAAGACACTACTGCTCTTAGAATGTGTATAGATTACACAGGCTTGAACAAATTGTGTCCGAAAGATAGGTTCGCGTTACCGTGAATCGATCAAATAATAGACGCCACTGCAGGCTCTGAGCTTTTATGCTTTTTGGATGCATACTCCGGGTACCACCAAATACGCATGAAAAAGGAAGATCAAATTAAGACTTCTTTCATAACCCCATATGGGACGTACTATTACGTAACCATGCCATTTGGCCTGAAGAACGCAGGTGCAACCTACCAGCGTTGCATGCAACGTTGTTTGCATAGTCAGATTGGCAAAAATGTCCATGTTTACGTGGACGATATTGCTGTCGTAACCAAGGAAAAAGATACACTCCTTGAGGACCTACGAGAAACCTTCGAAAACTTGCGCACTTACAAGATGAAGTTAAATCCATCTAAGTGCGTATTCGGGGTTCCCTCAGGAAAACTTCTGGGTTTCATCGTTTCTCACAGAGGAATAGAGGTTAATCCGGAAAAGATCAAAGCCATCTTGAACATCTCGAAGCCTACGTGTGTAAAAGATGTCCAAAGATTGACGGGTTCCGCCGCTGCCGTCAGCAGATTTATTAGTCGGCTAGGGAATAAAGCCTTACCACTCTACAAGTTGCTGAAGAAATCCGACAAAGCCAAGTGGATAGCGAAAGCCTGGGAGTATCTAGCAGTTATGTCCCTTCCGTACTTAGTTCAATTTCTATGTAAACATCTTTTGAGATCATGAAATAAAGTTGTTGGAATTCTGATATCCATGTTTCTACAAGTTTATTATAGTACAAAGCATGATTCCACCTTTTCTATTTCCCAATGATCTTACAAAATACTCAATGTTAACCTGAATTGTGCCTGCGTACTCGGCGTTAAAAAATTGAATGATTTTTCAGCCTGTTAACGGCTAAAGGAAACTTGAATTTCCTGCGTGCCCAAGTTTCATTTAAAAAATTCCTTACTTCTCTAAGCATTATCTGATTGTGTATGTGTTGGGTTACTGGAGCTAGTTAGTAAAACTGCCCTTAGCATGATCCATGTTTCCGAGTTTAAACTGATTGGTTACACCCAGTTACTCGACATGACGCTTCATAATGCTATTGAGCCATTTCAAACACTAAGGACAGTTAAAACATGTACGCCAGAAAACTTAGAAGATAAAGGAATAGAAAAACCCGAAAACCTTGCAAATAATTTCATAATTAAGACTGCAAAAGGCGGAGTTCTCATTAATACAAAAGAAATAGAAGCATTACATTTTGAATTACATTGTAAAAAGAACAGTAATGCTCATATTGTCTATTTTCGCTATCCAGGTTTAAGGAAGCCCTTCAAGCATCCGACTCCTCCTCGCTGCTGTCATCCTCGGGGGCTGCAGGGACCTCCTCTTCTAGATAAGTGACGGAGATATTCACCATGGAAGCAATCTTGGTGGCGTGGCCTTTGATTTCATCAAAGATTCTATTTCGCTGAGTCTCCGTGTATCCTTGAGGGACACCGGACGCCACGCGCCAAGACTTTGCACCAGGGTAGTGCATACGATAAGGCCAAGAGCCATGCGTGCACCACCCCGTGCAGCGGAGCGAAGGATGGATTTCCTGGACTCCGCCACCTCCATGATGGCACCCGGAAGTTTTTCAACTTCCGAGAACTCCCCAGTCCTTGAGGGAATGAACATGTTGACAAGCTGCATGCCAGCAGCTCTGATCGAAGTCCAGGTCTTCCCAAAAGCTCGGATTCTATCAATCCGAGAAAGATCTGGGCTATCTCCTGTTTTTCAGCAAAAACAACCAAGAAGGTTAAGTAAAAAAGCAGAGAAAAACAGCAAGACTGAGAAGAATGGTAAATGCAGAAAAAACTTACCGACAAGTTTGTCAATTTCGGAGCCTTCCTCCAGGCGCAGGTTCAGAGCAGCTTCCAAGTCCCGAATGGTGGACTGGTCCTTCTCCGCCTGTGCGGAAGCCTTGGATTGAGAAACTCCAAGTGCCAGATTGCTGGCTTCCATATCTTTTTGAGCCTTCACAAGATCCTTGTGAAGGTCCAAATTCTCCTTTCGGAGAAACTCGGCATTGCCGACGTCTTCAGCTATTTGCTTGGCCTTAGCCAAAGCAGCTGGAAAGCAAGGAAAATTCCGAGTTTAGAAAACTTTCGGAATAAGTACTTAGACAAAAAGTTGACTCGAAAACTTCAGAGGAAAAACGTTTACCTGCTGTTTCCGACAACGCCAGCTGAGACGATGCTAGCTCTGCCTCTCTCTCCTCAAGAATAGAAAGAAGATTTCTAACTTCTTTATTCTTGATGGAGAGTTTGTTGAAAACTTCCATGTTAATGGCTTCAGCGGTTTGCTGGAACATGGCAAGGAAAAGCATGAACATAAAGCATCAAGGCAAAAAAGCATACATTTTTTTTAATGCTTGGGGGCTAGAGTTACATACCTGGCTCATTCGTTGCAAACCCGCCAAGTTTTCATTGAACTCTTTTGCGTATTCCGCAAAAAGAGTTCCGGCTGCGCTTAGGCCGTCATTGATGATCTTGAAGTCCTTGTCGAAGGTGGGAATCTCCTCGTCGAATTTCCGAGAAGATTTTCCCACCTCTGGACCCGCCCTTTCCCTCGTGTCCGTGTTCGACAGAACGGGCTGGGTGGGCTCTAGCGGCTTGGTGGTGGGGGCTATGGCATGCTCTTCCGCCGTCGTGGACGGTGTGTCCGGGGCGATGACGGGAGAAGGATGAGCGCCTCGGCTGGACACAACTTTGTGTTTCTTCAGCTTCCTCGGCTTTAGGTTGGAGGGAGGAAGGCTAAAAACCAAAAACCCGGAAAAAGTTAAAATTCCGAAGACGAAAGAAAAACTTCGATAAAAGAAAAATAACCCGGATGATCTAACCTGGAGGTGGCGACGGGAATTCCGTCAAGGTCGATAACTTCCTCAGAGGAAGAAATCTTCTTGCGCTTGCGCCCACCTGTGGAGGCAGTACGCAAGGCATCCAGCTCAGCTTCGGAGGCTAGCTCCGAGTCTGGAAGTTTAGCGATCTGTTGAAAATAAAAATCAGAGTTAGAAGCGAAAAAATCCGAGAAAGAATGTCAAAACTCTACCCAAATGACAGAAAAAGTACCTTGGGAGCCGGATCGTCGGCCGTATACATCAGCCGACTCGCTTCGTATTGGTCGCGAGATGCGACCAACTGGTTTACGCGCCGTCGAAGATCCCTCGGGGACCAATCTTTGATGGTTGTCCGCATTGGCTCGTTGGCGCCCGTGTAGTCGCAAAGAAGGCGGCCACCATGATTGGCCAACGGCTGAATCCACCTATCTAACCAGCAAAGGACCGTGTCCATGCCGGTTAGAGGTGGATCGGAGGAAGTAAGCTTGGTGATGCGCCGCTTGATCCTTAGAAGATCAGGCGGCAGAACTTGGACGGCTTCTGTTCCCCAATTGTCTTGGGGAACAGCGGCAGTGTTCGAGAAAGGTGGAACCCCGATGGCCTTTTTTGGGAAAGGCACATCGGGATGGTAGAAGAAGGAACCCGTCCAAAATTTGACAGATTCCGATGTCTTGATCTTGGGGAACCAATCTTCCCTAAATCTCCGAAGAGTAAAGGAGATGGTTCCGCAAGTCGGGAGTGCGCCCTCCGAAGAGTTCCGCTTAACCCCGAAACAATACATCCAAAAATCTAACCTAGGTTCTAAGCCTAAGTAACCCTCGAATAGGGCCTGGAACCCGGCCATATAGAGAATGGAGTTGGGTGGCAGGTTATGAGGTTGGATGTTATAGTGGGAGAGGACTTGGAGGAAGAAAGCAGAAGGCGGGAATCCCATACCTCTTAAGAGATGGGAGGAGAGAAGAACCCTTTCGCCATCGTTCGGCATAGGTTCGTTCTCGTCCTCAGGGAGCCGCCATTTCTCTTTCAGTATCAGTCCCTCCTTTTCCAGGTTTGGAAGGAGGGCTGGCGAAATGCTGCAGGCAATCCAGTTGCCTGCAGTTTCCACCTCTTCGTCCGCTCTGGCGGCGGCGGACGCAGCAGCTTCCGCAGCGGCGAGCTCGTCGCCGAGAAGCTGGATCTTCTCCTCCGCCGTCTCGGGAGCGAACGGCGGAGAAGGCGCGGAGCTCGAGCCTGCAACGTTCGCGGTGGCGGAAAGATCTCCTCCGCCCGCCGCAGAGGCCGCGGTCTTTTCCGGCTCGCCGCCAGTGCGCGTCGGGGATCCTAGCTATGGATCTAAGTCGCTGATGATCTCGTCGATGGTGAGCGCGGCGGAGCGAGTGGGCGAAGACGGCGAGGATGCCATTAGGTGGCGGTGCGTTCCGTCTCCGGTCGTGCTCTGGGTGCGATGTTCGCTCGGGAACTGTTCTTCGCTCGAGGGCTCGTGCGCAGCAATGGCGTGGAGAGTGAGAGTGCGGAAGGAATTCAGCGAGGACGAAGACGGCTACTTATAGCCAGAAATCCGTCAAGATACGTGCCAACGGCTATTTTGACCGTTGGATGATCAACGCGTGTCACTCGCCGGAAAATCCGGGAAATGAAACGACAGGGTGATGATGGGTATCTCCTCGTTTCCCGTGAGAATCTGTCAGAGATACGTTGCTGGGTTTCCCGCGTGAAACCCAAACGTCCCTTACGTCAGCATGATTAAACGCGCTGACGTAGGAAGTTCCTTCTCCGCGAAGGATCGTGAGAGAAAAGCCGGATTTTCAGGATTCCGGGTTTCATGTTACCATCTCTTTTCAAAGAAGAATAAGAAGAATCAAGACTGCTGATCGAAATTTCTCGGACAAAGCACATTTGACGAAAGACGGCGAATCAGAGTTTTAATCCTTCTTGGGGGCTACTGTCGGATATATACCAAATAGGGGTATATCAGATGGTAGTCAAAGTGCCGGATTACGAGGGTGGCCCAAGCGGTAGTGGGTTGTGGTCCATTGGGCGGCCCAGTAACCCGACGCGCAGAAGCCGGATTCTAGAAGGACCCGGATCACGGCCCACGTGATTTGGCTTGGAGGAGAAGACGGATTCCTTACTTTCCAAGTTATAGTTACCGTAGTCTTCTAGGTTTCCTATTCTGTAAGCCCTAACCCGGCTATTATATAAAGCCGGACGGGAGATAATTTTGATAACGAATAACAGAGGAGCTGTAGGCTATCTCGCCGAGAAGTTGATCCTCTGCGAATAGCTAGATCTAAAACCTCACATTCTAATCCTGTATCCAGGCTTTAGTCCTGATTAGTGAGAAGTGCAGGAGTAGGCACGTCGTACTGTCGCGACGTACCGAACCTGGGTAAATCCTGTGTTCACTGTTCACCACGCGATCCCGTTACCCCACGTCTCTACCGTAGTCTCATGGCACCCCCGTCTATGAAAACTACTACGATGTCTCGACACCAGGTCAATAAGGATGATGATACCGAGTCTATCCTGCACCTGCTCGAATATCGATACGAAGAAGATAACTGCGAGTAAGAAGAATATGAATCTTCAACAGGCATTGCGCGCCGAGTGGCGGTCTACACAGCCCCTTCGATAAATCTAAACCAGGGTGACGTGTCAGTAGCCGCAGCTGGTGCGGCGCAAGCGCTGGTCCAACAACAGACTTCGATTAATGGAAACCCGGCTGGAGCCCGGGTCGGTGGTGAGCCGGCGTCTGTCACCAGCGAAATAGGGGAAAGTGGTCATCTCAGGAACATTTTCGGATTTAGGACGAACAGAACAGCTGGGGCGGGAACATCACATCCACCTAATACGGCTATGTTTAGCAACAACCTGATCTTGGATCCCACAGTGTTGGCAACGGTGATAACCCCAGAAAACGCTGCGGCACAGGCCAGGGACCTGGATGTGGCCCGCCGAGCGTTGGAACAGCAGAGGAGAGATGTAGAAGCTGAGAAACAGGGGATGGCCGTGCGTCAGCGTCAGTTGGATGAGTTAGAGGATCGTATACAGGCACAAACAACTAGAGCATTTAATCAGAGGCATCAGACGAGGCTGCCTGCAACAGGCGGAGACCTACAGCCGGCCACGTTATTCATTACACCTCAAGACCAGCAGATCCCGATCATGAATCAAGGAACCGGGTATGCAGGTGCGGAGCTTGGGGGACAACTGACTAATACGCAGGTCGGGTCACCTGCGCTACCCGCTGGGGCTGCCGGGGGCAATGCTGCGCCGCCAGCATCACAATTTCACACCCCACCGGGTCACTTCAATAACCCTATGGACAACGTGTACGTCGCAACTTTAGGCTCGACTGTATTCCACTGGGAGAGTCTCCTCAAGCGATACAAACCCGACGGGCTATAGAGATGTTACACACCGCGGTGGCTCAGCAAGTCAATTACCCGGATAACAGGAGCGGCATGCACGGGGCACCATATATCAGTCGGCAGCATGGAAATACGAGGAGCCTTCAGTCAAATTCAGCACGACGGAGGGCAGAGCAGCAGCAAATGCCGCCTCCTTCTCATAGACCAGCAACTCATGCGGTCTCAGCAGCACAGGCTATTGTGGATAGTTCTCGAGCAAGGAGTAGGGTCGGGTCTGTAGCGCGAGGGCCAGCAGGTGGTGCGCCTCCCGCTGCACCCGCCGAGGCTTCGCATGTTTCAAGGACAAGGCCAGTGCCGACAAACTTAGCCGGACCCAAGTGCTTACCGGATGCTATCAGGGCTGAACCTTACCCGGACAAATTCAAAGAGCCGGGTAAAGTTGTCAACTATGAGCCAACCATGGATCCTGAGACCTGGTTGAGCTGCTATAAGATGGCCATGTCTATTCGCAACGCTTTAGAAAGGCTCCAAGCCAAATTTATGTATCTTATGATGTCTGAAGAAGCAGCCAAGCTATGGTTCAATAACCTGCCTGAGAGATCTATCAATTCATGGAGTGAGCTAAAATCGGCCTTCATCAAGCATTTTCATGGAACTTGTAGGAAATTATATACGATTGACGACTTGGATCGGTGTATCCAGAGAAAGGGAAAGTCGGCACGCGGTTGGGTGCGCCGAGTCATGGAGATACTCCACTCTTCCACTGATATCCAGCCAAAGGACGCGATACAAGCTATGGCGAAAACATGCAGATATACGCCTTTGGTGCAAAAATTGGTACGCATGAAATCCAGTAGGCATGTTTCAGAAATTACTATGGGGGAGTTGATGGACGCGTGCAACAAGCATGCCTCCACCGCTACCACAGAGGAAGATATCGAGGACAAGAAGGGAAAAGCTAGTGTGAACAGTAACGGAAGAACCGGAAATGGGGTTACACCGGGTAATAATGGAGGTAACAATGGTGGCAATGGAAACAATCAGCATAAACGTCCCTATGAGGGGGGTCTTAGTTAGTCGCCAATACTGAGGCTGGGTTTGCAAGGCCTAGAGCGGATGGAAACTTCAACGGAGGAGGCAATTATCAAGGGCCTCCACGGCCGACTAACCACGTAGAAGCCTTCAAGATGCCTTGCCCGCGCCATAGTAGGAATGGCAAGCCGGCTAACCATTCATTGGAACAGTGTGTGGATCTACAGAGGTGAAAAAATGAGGAAATACAGAAGGCCCTGCAAGGTGCAGGCCGGGAAGGAGAGCCGGGTATGGGTGGAAACCCGGGCAACGGACCACCCCCCGCAGGAAATGCAGGAGCTGGTAACGCGGGTAATAACCAGGGTGGTGCAGGTGGTTTTCAGGCTAACCCAAAGCAGCTAGGACAGTATCATGTCCACACCACTGGGACTACCAAGAGGGAAAGGAAGATACTCAAAAGAGCTGTAAACTTGGTTTCGTCGGGTGTTCCAAGATACCTAAGATGGTCAGATCCGCAAGTAACATGGTGTAGAAGGGATCACCCCGAATCAATAGAACATCCGGGTGTGCTAGCCTTGGTAGTAGCGCCGCAGGTTAATGGCTATGAGTTAAACAAGGTCCTGATGGATGGCGGGAGCAGTATCAATATCCTATACTGGGAGACCTTTTTACGCATGGGGCTCAAGGAGTCTCAGCTGCAGAAAAGCTCCACAGTTTCTCGTGGAATTGTACCAGGACATTCGGCCTGGCCTGAGGGAAAGATATCTCTGGAGGTCGCCTTTGGAGAATCCAAGGATAATTACAGAGTAGAGTGGATTATCACAAAGTGGTGAAGTTGTGTAGTCCTTATCACGAATTGTTTGGAAGGCCGGCTTATGCCAAATTCATGGCAAGGCCGTGTTACGTCTACCTACAGTTGAAGATTCCGGGTCCTAAACGGACCATCACTATACATGGGAACAGAGTTGTGGCAGCAGAGTGCAACGAGGGAGACGCGGCACTTGCAGAACAAGCTTGTGCAAAGGAAGAGCTCAGATATTATAGGTCTTAGGTAGACCCGGAAGATCGAACCGCTTTGAAAAAAACAAATACTGATGATGAGAGAACTAAGTTTAAAGCAGCTCAAGACACAAAGATGGTGTCTTTCATCGAGGGCGACTCTTCCAAGCAGTTTGCCATAGGGTCCAACCTGGATGACAAAGAAGAAGGTGCACTCATTGAGTTTATCCGTGAAAATCATGATGTTTTTGCGTGGACACCTAGCGACATGCCGGGTATCCCGACTGAACTTGCTGAGCACAGCTTACACGTTGATCCCATGTCCCGGCCAGTAAAACAGGGCTTGAGGAAAATGAATGAAGAGAGAAGGAAAGCTATAGGAGCAGAGATAGCTCGGCTCTTAGCAGCCGGTTTTATCATGGAGGTTTTCCACCCCCAGTGGTTGGCAAAACCGGTTTTGGTGCTGAAAAAGAACAACGAGTGGATAATGTGCATAAATTACACGAGCCTTAACAATCATTGTCCAAAGGATCCATTCGCGCTTCCAAGAATAGATCAGATCATAGATGCAGCGGCGGGAAGTGACTTGTTATGCTTTCTGGATGCCTATTCCGGGTATCATCAGATAAAGCTCAAAGAGGAGGATTGGGAGAAGACGTCGTTCATAACCCCCTTTGGAGCTTTTGTTTACAAAACAATGACCTTTGGATAGAAAAATGCCGGCGCAACATATCAACGGTGCATTCAGAAGTGTTTTGAGGATCAGATCGGGTGCAATGTCCATGCTTATGTCGATGACGTGGTGATCAAAACAAGTAATACAGAAACATTCATTGGTGACCTAAAAGAGACCTTCAAGAACCTGAGGAGATACCAAATGAAGCTCAACCCAACAAAATGTGTGTTCGGAGTTCCTGCGGGGAAATTACTCGGTTTCATCGTTTTTGAGCGAGGAATCGAGGCTAACCCGGAGAAGATCAAAGCTATCCAGAGCCTAAAAAAGCCAGAGGAATTGAAACATGTCCAGAAACTTACAGGATGCATAGCAGCACTGAGCCGGTTCATATCCCGGCTCGGAGAAAAAGCAATACCCTTATACCGACTCTTCATGAAAATAGACAAGTTCGTACGGGATCAAGAGGCGGATGAGGCGTTTGAAACTCTAAAGAAGCAGTTATCTGAAGCACCGGTTCTGGCAGCGCCAGGTCCCAAAGAGCCCATGTTGCTGTATGTTGTGGCCAGGCCTCGAGCAGTTAGTGCAGTGGTCGTGGTCGAGCGCAAAGAGGATGGAAAGGATTACCCGGTACAACGGCCGGTTTACTATGTGAGCGAGATCTTGTCAGAAGCAAAGCAGCGGTATCCGCATTGGCAGAAGCTAGTTTTTGGGGTATTCATGGCCAGTCGGAAATTGAAACCGTATTTTCAAGAACACCCCATAACGGTGGTAAGCTCCATACCCATGGCAGATATCATAAGAAATTCAGATGCTACAGGTAGGGTAGCAAAGTGGGCCATCGAGATGGGCGATTATCATATCAATTAAAAGCCCCGGCCTGCGATCAAGTCTCAGGCGCTGGTTGATTTCGTCAATAATTGGATTCAGACAAGCGTACCCTTGTTGGTGCCAAGTTCAGAGTCTTGGGTTATGCATTTCGATGGTTCCAAACAGTATGAAGAATCAGGAGCTGGCGTTATGCTCACATCGCCAAAGGGAGATAAGTTGCGCTACGTTTTGCAAATTCATTTTGATTGCTCTAACAATGTAGCCGAGTATGAGGCCTTGTTGCATGGATTGCGTGTAGCAAAGGAGATGAACATTAAGCGCATAATATGTTACGAAGACTCGGATCTTGTGGTACAGCAGGTCTCAGGAACGTGGGACAGGAAGGATGCAACAATGGCAGCATACCGCAGAGAGGTGGACAAAGTAGTCGGGTCTTTTTCCGGGTATCAGGTGGAGCACATTGACCGGTGTAAGAATGAGGCCGCAGACGCACTGTCGATACTCGGCTCTCGTCGAGAGCCGGTCCCGCCTAATGTTTTCTTGGATGAATTGTGGCAGCCTTCCGTTAAAACCGAGTCAAAAGAAGAAATAGCCCTCCGAGACCCAGATTCGGAATTTTTGGCCGCAGTGCGCGCTATTCCAGATTGGACTGAGCCGTTCCTGGCGTTTCTATCACGGGGTGAGTTACCACAGCAGGAAGTTGTATCCCGGCAAATCCAGAGACGGGCAAAGGGTTACTCCATCATTGGTGGTGAGCTTTACAAGAGAAGTGATACAGGTATCTTTTTACGTTGCGTAGCTCCAGAAGAAGGCCGACAAATATTGAAGGAAATTCATCAGGGCGATTGTGGACACCACGCCTCCACAAGATCTCTTGTGGCCAAAGTGTATCGGCATAGTTTCTTTTGGCTTACGGCTTTAGCAGATGCAGAACGTTTGGTGGCAAGATGTGATGGATGTCAGAGGTATGCTCGGCAAACCCATGTGCCAGCTATGAAGCTGCGGACAATTCCATTGACTTGGTCGTTTGCTGTTTGGGGTATGGATATGGTAGGCCATTTCCACATGTCTCCGTGCAAAAAGACCCATTTATTGGTGGCTGTTGACAAGTTTAGAAAGTGGGTTGAGGTCATGCCAGTTACGAACTGTGAAGCGGCCACAGCTGTGAAATTCTTAAAAAAGATCATATATCGGTTTGGATACCCCCACAGCATAATCACAGACAATGGAACCAATATGTCCTTAGGAGAGATGGAGAAGTTTTGTGGAAACAATGGCATCCGACTTGATGTAGCCTCGGTGGCCCATCCACAAGCCAATGGTCAGGTGGAAAGAGAAAACCAAGAGATACTTCGTGGGTTGAAACCACGATTACGAGTCCCGTGCCTCCGAGCTGCTGGAGCATGGGTTGAGGAGTTACCCTCTGTGGTTTGGGGAATCAATACTACACCTAACAGGTCTACTCAAATGACCCTTTTTTTATGGTTTATGGTGCAGAGGAGGTCCTCCCAAGTGATATTATCCATGACTCGCCACGAGTGTCGGTGTATGTTGAGGTGGAAAACGAGAAGACCCGGCAAGATGCCGTGGATATGTTAGAAGAACACAGGGAACAAGCCTTGGAGCGGTCCGCGAATTATCAGCAAGATTTACGGCGATACCATAGCCGCCGGGTCAAGACGCGTGTTTTTCAGGAAGGAGACCTGGTGCTGCGTTTGGTGCAATCCAAGGAGGGAAAACACAAGTTATCTCCCCCATGGGAGGGTCCGTTCATTATAAGCCGGAATCTACACAATGGATCGTATTACCTGGTAGACGCAAGAGAAGAGTCGGATTTTGTGAATGATACTGCTCATTCCACCTCCTCCATGCAAGAGCGTGAACGACCATGGAACGTGGCCCAGCTGCGTCCTTACTTCACTTAGCATAGACTCGGTTTTCAAATTGTATCACACGATGTAACAGGCAGCAGTTTTCAGACGCACTCTTTTCCTATCCAGGGTACCTAAGGGGACTGGAGGGTTTTTAATGAGGCGGCTTGCTGACCTAACCTTTTCATATCAATAAAGAAATGGTTAAATCATGATGGTTATTATGTTCTTTAAATTTTGTCAATTTCTTGTATATTTTCCTATAGTCGATCATGCTTTGTATTTACTAGTGAACTACTTCAGTTAAAATGTGTTTTCCAATAGTAAGGCGTATGATTTAGTGGGTTTAAATTTGTGCATATTTTACTTTTTAGTATTCAAGCTATATGTAAGCCAGTAGATCAGAAATCCTACTGTTGCGCAGTGCATATATCTAGGTCTAGGGGGCTGATTGCTTGAATAGCACAGTTGCACACTCAGACCCGGCCATGATGCCACTCGGTTGTGAGGACTGATTACTTGCAATAAGTACAGTTAAAATCTCGAAATCCGGACAATAGAGCCACATTTTTCTTGACCTCTTTTGTTTAATCTTGATGTGACACGCAGCAAAATGGCGTGTCTGCTGACCTATAAATCCAATCAGTCATGATGCCCTGGGGGACTTGTCTGACCCTGTTTTTATTAGAGTTATAGCAACATTGAAAATCCATGCGAAAACCGGCTTATAACCAGAAGGGTCAAAAGGGTCATCTAAACCATAAGTTATGCAGAGCAAAGGCCATAGCCGGAAACTCATTACATATTGCGCATAACTTCAAAACCTGACACCGGGTATTGGGGGCTTGGGGACTTGAGAAACAAAATTTCTCAAGCCAAGAAACCTCAGACCTAGAGTCCGGGTCTTGGGGGCTTGGGGACTTGAGAAACAAAATTTCCCAAGCCAAGAAACCTAAGACTCAGAAACTAGGTCTTGGGGCCTTGTGAGAAATTCTTCACAATCCTAAAACCAAGACTCGGCACCTTTTTCACAAAGCATATAAAGAGTAAAGTTGTGACAGAATAAGTTCGTCAAGCACATATTAAAGTGACAACCAGAAGGGTCATCGAAACCACAGAAGTTCAATGTGTTACAAACCTTAGGAATAATATCGAAAAGTGCACAAATGCACTATCAAATAATAGTGTAAAAGGCATATTACAATGCCTATTGGCTGAATGATTGTTTGGTGATAAAAAGGAGTACACTACTCGGCTGCTGCAGCCGAGTCATCATGAGTGGTCTTGGTAGCCGGGTCTTCAGTATTCTCCTTTGTTGCCTTCTCCGTTTCAATGTTTGGGTCACACGCGGAGGGAGCACGTGATGGAGGAGGAACAACCGGGGTTGATGAAGTTGGTGCAGAACCAGATCCGGCCTCAGCTCTTTTCTTTGCCAGCTCCACCTTGAACCGAGACAACATGTCAAAGGGCGCCGGGTCTTGGAAGGGCATAGGCTTATCCTCAGCATCATATGGGGCGGTAAGCTTGTTCATGTCGAGGTTTTCCGCGATCAAGCTGACCGAGTGACGAATCTGAGTATTGATGGACTTGAGGTCTTTTCCCGAGAATTTAGAACCATCGGTCTTAAACTCGGGAAACCCGTTCACAAGCATTGCCGGCTCAATCTTGGGGTAATAGGCCTTAGCCAGTGCAAGGCCGCGTATCATTCCAACCCGGCATGCTGATCGCTTCCAGGCCTCAATCCAGGCAGGGACTGTCGAGTATGCCTCGAGCATATGGGTTACACCGGTGTAATCACCGGTTAACTTCACAGCCTCGAGTGTCCATTTTGTCCCTGCCGAGAATTGCCGGATGACAGTCTTGAGTATTCTCTGCTTGTTGTGGTCGTCATGTACTTCAGCAACTTCACCCGGACCTGCAGTACAAAAAGGGAAATAAAATAGCGAGAGCCGGGTCAAAAACCTTATAAATAGGAAAAACCGAGTAACATAAAGCGACAGTCGGAAATTTAGATATGCTTTACCTATGATGGAGTCATCTGTCTCGGCTATGAAAGTCGAGAGTTTCTTGACAAGCTCCTCAGCAGTTTGGAGTCTCTTCTTTTGCTTATTGTGCTTTTTGGAGAGATCCTTGAGGTTGACCTCTAGTTCTTCGCGGAGCTTTACTTCAGCTTGGAGGAGCTCATTGGTCTTGGCCAGAATTTCATCGGTCCGGGTAACATAAGCCTGAAAAGGACAAAGAAATATCAGTCGGCACTGAGCTTAAAAGGGGTATATTTGCAAAGTACCGAGTGACTGTGGACAGTTCACTCGGAACTTGGGGACTAGGATGAGCATATAAATAGTATTAGTTAAACTAACTTGGTGCTCAGCCGCCAGAGACTCGACAATCTCCTCTTTAGTTGTCTTCAGGGAGTGATACTCCTTCAGTAGTTTTTCAAACTCATGGCCACTAAGAGTCGGCCTGGAAGAACTACCGGCCCGGTTAGTCGGCTGAGTTGTTGCCTTCTTTTCCTCCGCTTCATATCTGGCAGTGGAGGTCTTTGGAGCAGGGGCCGCCCTTTGTGTCCCAAGGTATTCAACCTCGGGATCAGCTGGCTCGGGCGCGGGAGGAGGAGACTCGGTTCTGGGGTTGGTCGCGTTAGCCGGCTCTTGCTCTTCAATAGGCGGGGAATTAGCGGCTCTTTCCGGGTCTTTCACCGTCGGGTCATCGATGGGAGTCTCAACTGGATCGCTGAGCGTGACCTCGGCTCTGAAGGAAGAAAAACAAAGGGGTTAGCGGTTGATAAAAGTGAAACGTGCAAAGTATAGGGATATAGTCAAGCAAGTTACGAGAATTACCCGGTATTCACGACGAAGTCACTAGGGAGACTCGGAGAATGGGAAAGTGAGACTCAGAGTTTTCCGGCTAAAGGGTGACTCGGAGATGGATGTTTTCGAGGAGTGCAAACATGATAAGTTGAAGGAGTACCAGCTCGGCGAGCAGGCGAGTGAGAGATCCCAGGATTGAGGGGCTCGTCACCTGGTGAAGACCGGGTTGCCCGTCGCTTGGGTGGAGGAGATGCGGTTTTCTGCGATAATGCAACAGTTAGGTATTTGTCAAGTTTGCACGTATCAACACATGAGTACGGATCGGAGGTTATGGAAGAATAGGATACCTTGAATGTGACTCCCTTGGCCTTCCTCTTTTTGCCTAACTCGGCTTCAGGCTCCGCCTCGCTCTCTTCAGACTGAGAGCCGGCTTTGTTAGCCGGTGCTGGTGATTGTGGCGTATTGTCAGGAATAAAGGTGGGAGGAGAATCTTGGTCTAGTAAGTCGAAAAAATATTTGTTCAGTAACTCGGAATCACCTTCTTCGCTGTCACTCGGCTCTTCGTCTTCCGAGTTTTCAGAGGGAGGAGGGGATTCAATCTTCCACCGGTCGTCAGATTCCTGAGTAAGAACATCAAAGGTAAAGGTTAGTATATGCGTGTTTGAAAAACCAGTCGGAACAGAGGAGATTAGCCGGTTCTTACTAGTGGTGTCGGGTTATTGCGAGTAAAGGGGGAAAGGCTAGAAATGCTCTTTATAACGTCAACCTTCTCGGCCAGAAAATTCTTCATGGCCTTGTTAACATTGACATCGGAGAAAGTTTTTTGCCAATGCTTCACCTGAGAGTGAAGATTGAGAGTCGGCATCGGAGATTTCTTGCGCCTTTGGATGGCCACACCTCCGCAGACAAGGAGGGGACCATCCGTAGTTTCACGGCAAGGTTTGAATTGGAAGAGTTCGAGGAATAGAGAAAGATTGGGGGTGATGCAAAGATACGATTCACAAAGAACGTTGAAATGGAAAATATTAAGAATTGAGTTCGGGCCTATGTCAAAAACCCTTAGTTTGTAGTGGTGAAGGACTTCACGGAAAAAAGGATGGCCCGGGGGACGGAAACCCCGGGTCACATGTTCGAGGAAAACTACAACTTCACCTGATTCAGGTGAAGGCCGACTCTCCTCCTCGGGTGCCCGCCATAAGATCTCCGACTGAGGGGGGAGGACCCCAGACTCGACCAGTTCTTCCAGCTTGGCCTGGGTGACAGTCGATCTCGCCCAGTTGGCAGTGATAGTTTGACCCGGCTTCTGCTTCAAAGTCGTGGCCTTGGCCTTGGACTTGGGAGCGGCCTTGGGTGCCATCGAAAAAGATCTAGAAGAGATCGAAAAGGAAAAATAAAGCAAGAAAAAGATGAGTCTGATGAACGCGAAGAACACGAGCTCTAGATCTAGGAATGGAAACTTAGATCTAGAGGAGCCCGGTGAGCGCGGTGCGGCGGCACGAAACGGCGGTCCGGTTCTCGTGGACTACGGCGGCGTGCGCACGGGGTCCGGCGTTCGAGCTCCGAGCTCGGGTCTTGGGCTCCAATGGCGCAGCACGAGCTTGAAGATGAAGTGGAGTGCGGTGGTGTTTTGTGATTAGGGTTCCCCATGGGGCCCAGTATTTATAGGCGCGGTAAAAACCCTAGAATGCCAACGATAAAATGGAAAAATTTGCGGAAAGAGATACTCGGCCCGTTGATTACAGGAACAAGATCTTGGGAGTTATTGTCATGCAGCCGAGTTACAAATGACCGCCAAAAGAGCCGGACTCGAAATTGTTACTCGGACTAGCTTATGAGGAATATGAAAGCCGGGTTTTGAAATGATCATCATGAAGAGTTAGGTGATATTCAGCTTAGTATGATGATGGGGTTATGTCGCACCCGGACTTCTAGAGGATACTCGCAGTCCGCTAAACAGTAGAACAAATGGCTTACGGGGCATACCGGCACCCGCATCTCAATATGAGCAGGCCAACACGTAAACGTGTGACAACCATTCTCTACTATCCATCGTCTGCGTAAACCATCCCATAGAAATCAGGACACTTCCGTTGACGTACTTCATAACATACACACATGGTACGTCAACGGCATTAGAACAACTGATATCACAACATATCTCTAAGACACAAAAGATTGAAATAAGTTGCAAATAGCTCTCACTAGAGCAGAGATAGCAAATACAATCATCCAGAGAACACATGTCCCAACAATTCATCATTACAACACAGCGGAAGCATCCAAAGTGTCTGAGTACAGACAAGATCCAAATAGGCCTAAGAGGCCGGAAACGAAAAGGTGGAGCCCATCCACGATGTCTCGGATCCTGCCCGGGTCCGCTATCTACTCGTCAGCAGCCTCGTCATACTCCACGTAGTAGCCTCCATGGGGATCCTCGGAAACGTAGTCTGCGGAAACCACAGCCCCAAAGGGGTCAGTACACAAACGTACTGGCAAGCAAGACTCACAAGATACCATAGTGTACCCGGCAACACAAAGTACAGATGCTTTAGGTTCAACGAGAGAATAGGCGATACAAAAATGCGGCAGCAGGCTGCTCTAACCAACTACAGAAACATGCTATAACTTCCGGCTAACAGAAAGGAGATAAGATAGCGTATCGTAACCAACTGCTACTAACCTCAAACAAACCCATCCTGGATCTCGCCCCTTATCCAAAGAAGCAATCTGAGGATAACTCACACCGTTGGATTAATGATGGTTCAATTTATTGTGTCAATAAGCCTATTACTAGTCAAGTTATCATTAGTTAGGTGTAAGTTGTTCTGAGTACTTGTTAGCCAGTACTTTCACCAAGTCAACCATAACCGCGGAAAACACGGCTTCTCGAGAAGATTTAACCCTGCAGGGGTGCACCAATTTGGCCGTACACGTAAGAATAACCCGCCAGATGGAATGGCCCTTCCACCAAGCGCACACAACTCAACTCTTCTTCGCATCAAGCCCAAAGAACCACATGTTGTGCGTGCGCGACTAATCGAGCCCCCACGAAGAAAAGGGGGACCCTCATAGCACTCTAAGACCACGCCGCCCTAAATGTCGACTACAAAAGTTCCACCCTGGCGCCAAGGGTTCGCACCTGCACATGCATGCATCAAATGGAAAGCCCGAACTAAGTGTAGCGATTTGGACGAGATGCAAATCGAATCAAATTGAGGGGGGCGCCCATACACGCTTCCCACATGCGGTTAGTGCGCTCATCATGGATCAGCAGACAAGACCCTTTTCCTAATTAGGGTCGACACTAGCAGGCCTCAAAACCACGCCGGGCCTCCTGCCGGTGCCTTATCATCAAATTAGCATTACCTTAAACATTAACAGGTTGTTGTTTAAACATCGAGCCCCAGAACATAATAGAATATGGTAACAGAAATAATGGACAACAGACTCGAGCATAAACAACTCTAAGCATGCTAGTAAGACACGGGCAACAAGCAACGGGGATATAGGTGTGGGGGTGAGGCTATATCAGGGTTAAAGGATAACATGTGATAGGATCGGAACACAAGCAACGATTCATAAGGCTAGCAGAATAGACAACGGAAAGTATCGGTATCCTATGTGGAAAGGAACACAATGGTTCATGTGAGTGAATACTTGCCTGCAAACTCAGCAGCCTGGTACTGAGCTAGGTCCTCAGAAGGGGTGTCATAAGCCTCGTCTGTCTCAACGTCGTCGTCTATTCGAGAAGAAGCAAACAAACAACGCAGAGAGACAAACAATCAATAACATGGCATAATGCACAACATGGGATGATGCATGGCAATTTAATTGATGCATCAAGGGTAAGCTACTTGACATGGTAACATAATTAAATGGACCCACATGCAATTTGGATTGCATATGGAAAGCCCATAAATTATGGTTGGATTAAATGTTTTACAACTAAATAACATGTGAAAGTGGATTAACATGATGCATGGGTGAGGAAAACAGAAAGAAAACAACAATAGAACCAAATTGAAAAGAAGTTTACCAAGTTTGGAATTTTATTTATTAAGTTACGAAAGTTTGCTGCTTAAAGGTGCAACACAAGCATTTGTTGTTTTCACCAATTTAAATTGTTCAAAATAGATAGCAAAGTTCATATTTGGAAAGAACACAAAATTTTAGGTGGAATACATGTTTCAATTATTGAAAAAGGAATTAAGATGAATTAATTATGAATTAAACAAGTTTGAACAAGATTTAAAAGGATTTAATTCAAGTATGAATTTATTTGAATTTTTATTTGTTCAAAACATTAAACCAAATTCATATTTGAAAAGTTTAAACTTTTCTGGTTTTAAAACATATTTTATAGTTCAAAATAATTTAATTTGACCAAGTTAGGAATTTAGCAATTTTAAATGATTTAAACAAGGTTTAAATTATTTAACCAATTTTAATTATTCAAAACGTGAAATAAAGTTTATATTTGAAAAGTTGGTTTAATTTAGCATGGAAAACATACTTCATATGTTGAAAATGAATTTAAAATGAGCAAGTTATTAATTTGACAATTTTTAAATGCATTAATTAAGAAACAGTTGTTTTCAGCAATTTAATTTATTTAAAACAGAACACAAAGTTGATATTTGCAAAGTTGATGAAAAATTGAATGGAAAACATATTAAGTTTGTTGAATTTGGAATTTTTATGCCCAAGTTATGAATTTTGCAAAATTAAGTGAATTAAACAAGGATTCAAATATTTCACCAATTTAAAATATTCAAAACAGTAAACAAAATTTATATTTGGGTAGAGAATTTAATTTGGTATGGAAAACATATTTAAAATGTTGAATTTGGAGTTGTAATAATTTAGTTATGCATTTTTAAAGTTTAGGTATTAATCTGCCATTCATTTAGTAGCCAGGGACTTAGAAATAATTACAGGGACTAAGAAAAATACTAGCAGGGACTGGTCTATGAAAAGGAATTTGTGCTGGACCTGGAAAATAAAGTAGCAAAAGAGGGGTTAATCCCGCGGGGGTGGGATTCGATCCCACGCCCTACTGATGCGCGTGTGACTGCGTTAGCCACTGCGGTGTGTGCTGCTTCGTTGTCAGGTAAGGTGCACGGGGGGGTATATTGTTCAGTTAGGTGTTAACTGAATTTTCTAGTTTTCAGTTGACTGAAACCCGACAGAGGGGAGACAGTGACCACCGGCGGCGAGCTGCGGCTGCGTGCTGCGTGCTCGCGGATGCAGGGGACGTGTACGGTGCGTGCGCGTGCGTGAGTGCCACGGGTGCAGAGAGGAGGAAGACGAGAGAGGCGACGCTCACCGTCTCTGTAGACGTAGCAGAGGCCCGGGGTGGACAGACGACGGCGGCGACGGTAGCACGGACGACGGCGGTGACCCAATGCCTCTCGGGCTCAACGGCGGTGTCGAGGAGGAAGGTGGCGTCGAGGGGAGTCCGTTCCCGTCGTGGAGGGCCCCCGATGCAGACTCCTGCGGCCACTACGCCCTCCTCAAGAATCGGCAATGGCGGAGGCACTGTTCAGATGAAAATTTCAGAACAGAAATCGATAAAGCAAGAAGGGGATCGCGGGGAAGAATGGAGGTGGCGGCGCAGATGGAGGAAGAGGGAGGGAGAAGGCTAGGGCACGGCCAGGGGAGGCTAGTTATAGGGGGGAGCAGGTGAGCTGCCTGCCGGTGGGGGATCCCCCCTCCCTTTGTCTCTCCGTACGGAGGTGGAAGAAAGCGACAGGGGGGTACGCAGGCCGGTAGGGATGGTGGGCTGGCCCAAAAGGCTGGCCTGTCCTTTCCCCCCTTGCTTTGTTTTATTTTTCTTTCTTTCTCTTTTTTTTGCAGATTTGAATAAGGAAAGAAATGAATGGTTTTTAGGGTTAGAAAAATTAGGCATAATTTTTATGAGTTAGTTATTACAGAAACACTACTGTGCAAACTTTGGTTTTTCAAAAATTTCAAAATTAGTTGTTGTTTGTATTTTATTTGACTTTGAGCCATTTTTGTTATTAATTGAATTATTGTAACTTATGCAATTTGAAAGTTGTTAAATTTCAAGTTTATTTGAAACAAATGATTGGAGTGTTTTGTAATTTCCATAAATTTCAAAATGGTTGCTGTTTGGAAATTTAATTGAATTTGAATAATGTTTTGGTATTAAATGAATTATTGATAGAAACAAATCAATAGTTTGAAATTACAACTTTAATGGAAACAAATAATTGCTTTGATTTTAATATTCATTTGGAAATTGTAACAGCACAAGTATGAAACAAAATATTTGAATTTTAGTTTGAAATTCAAAATAGAAAAACAAGGAAAAACAATTGGAAACAATTGAAAAACAAAAGCCAAAACAAATGCAATGATGATGATGATGATGATGCAAAACATAAATAAAACAAGAAACAAACATTCTAAGGTTGTTTTCATACTTGGGATGTTACAAAACGCCCCCCTTGAAGGAATCGCGCCCCGAGATTCCTACTGAGAAGAGAAAAGGTAGAGGTTTTGCATGGAGGGTGCACAGCTGAATGGAACTTGATTCATTTGGAGAATAGACTATCTGGCCAGAAGGGTGGAACAGAGTTATTGACTTTTGAGCACAGTCAATTTTAGCTTTATTGGCCTTCAACCAATCCATACCAAGAATGACATCAATGCCAGAATTTCCCAGCAACATGAGAGAAGCAAGGAATATGTGGCCTCCAATTAGGATTTGATTTCTGCGACTGATCTTAGACGTTTGCATAGTTGCTCCAGGGGAGTTTACCACTAGCGGGGAACCCAAACCAACAAAAGGGAGTTTATTTGCTGTCGCAACGATCTTTGACACGAAAGAATGTGATGCTCCGGTAGAGGAACTGAAGTGGAAAGCAACAACAAGGTTTCAATGGACGAAAAGGATGTTGAGAAGAACAGGATATCGAAGCAACATTAGGGAAACACGAGACCAAAACTCCTGAGGTACTACGGAAAACCCATCCGGGCTTCTAAAGGATCAATATCTACTTCTTAAGGAATAGAGGATCCGCTTCCGGGGCTTACACGCCTCCGTTCTCAATCATGAGTAGGCAACATGATAAATCATGTCACAACCACCTCCATTCCTATGGTCTAGTAGATATAACTATCCTAGAGAAACCAGGATACGTGAAATCCTAACTTGAAAGTTTAGATGAGAAGAGAAAACAACGTTGCACTTCCTTACCAGAAAAGGGAGGGTGGGTAGGGAAAGAAATAAAAGAACAGAATTCCTACTCTCACGTTTCATTTTTCCTATATATCTACAAAATAGTTTCTAGACTCAACTGCGACCAGTAAAAGGGATCCTACAGGCAGACAGGCTCTGATACCATTTGTCGCACCCGGACTTCTAGAGGATACTCGCAGTCCGCTAAACAGTAGAACAAATGGCTTACGGGGCATACCGGCACCCGCATCTCAATATGAGCAGGCCAACACGTAAACGTGTGACAACCATTCTCTACTATCCATCGTCTGCGTAAACCATCCCATAGAAATCAGGACACTTCCGTTGACGTACTTCATAACATACACACATGGTACGTCAACGGCATTAGAATAATTGATATCACAACATATCTCTAAGACACAAAAGATTGAAATAAGTTGCAAATAGCTCTCACTAGAGCAGAGATAGCAAATACAATCATCCAGAGGACACATGTCCCAACAATTCATCATTACAACACAGCGGAAGCATCCAAAGTGTCTGAGTACAGACAAGATCCAAATAGGCCTAAGAGGCCGGAAACAAAAAGACGGAGCCCATCCACGATGTCTCGGATCCTGCCCGGGTCCGCTATCTACTCGTCAGCAGCCTCGTCATACTCCACGTAGTAGCCTCCATGGGGATCCTCAGAAACGTAGTCTGCGGAAACCACAGCCCCAAAGGGGTCAGTACATAAACGTACTGGCAAGGAAGACTCACAAGATACCATAGTGTACCCGGCAACACCAAGTACAGATGCTTTGGGTTCAACGGAAGAATAGGTGATACAAAAATGCGGCAGCAGGCTGCTCTAACCAACTACAGAAACATGCTATAACTTCCGGCTAACAGAAAGGAGATAAGATAGCGTATCGTAACCAACTGCTACTAACCTCAAACAAACCCATCCTGGATCTCGCCCCTTATCCAAAGAAGCAATCCGAGGATAACTCACACAGTTGGATTAATGATGGTTCAATTTATTGTGTCAATAAGCCTATTACTAGTCAAGTTATCATTAGTTAGGTGTAAGTTGTTCTGAGTACTTGTTAGCCAGTACTTTCACCAAGTCAACCATAACCGCGGAAAACACGGCTTCTCGAGAAGATTTAACCCTGCAGGGGTGCACCAATTTGGCCGTACACGTAAGAATAACCCGCCAGATGGAATGGCCCTTCCACCAAGCGGGGCACTCAACACAACTCAACTCTTCTTCGCATCAAGCCCAAAGAACCACATGATGTGCATGCGCGACTAATCGAGCCCCCACGAAGAAAAGGGGGACCCTCATAGCACTCTAAGACCACGCCGCCCTAAATGCCGACTACAAAAGTTCCACCCTGGCGCCAAGGGTTCGCACCTGCACATGCATGCATCAAATGGAAAGCCCGAACTAAGTGTGGCGATTTGGACGAGATGCGAATCGAATCAAATTGAGGGGGGCTCCCATACACGCTTCCCACGTGCGGTTAGTGCGCTCATCATGGATCAGCAGACAAGACCCTTTTCCTAATTAGGGTCGACACTAGCAGGCCTCAAAACCACGCCGGGCCTCCTGCCGGTGCCTTATCATCAAATTAGCATTACCTTAAACATTAACAGGTTGTTGTTTAAACATCGAGCCCCAGAACATAATAGAATATGGTAACAGAAATAACGGACAACAGACTCGAGCATAAACAACCCTAAGCATGCTAGTAAGACACGGGCAACAAGCAACGGGGTTATAGGTGTGGGGGTGAGGCTATATCAGGGTTAAAGGATAACATGTGATAGGATCGGAACACAAGCAACGATTCATAAGGCTAGCAGAATAGACAACGGAAAGTATCGGTATCCTATGTGGAAAGGAACACAATGGTTCATGTGAGTGAATACTTGCCTGCAAACTCAGCAGCCTGGTACTGAGCTAGGTCCTCAGAAGGGGTGTCGTAAGCCTCGTCTGTCTCAACGTCGTCGTCTATTCAAGAAGAAGCAAACAAACAAAGCAGAGAGACAAACAATCAATAACATGGCATAATGCACAACATGGGATGATGCATGGCAATTTAATTGATGCATCAAGGGTAAGCTACTTGACATGGTAACATAATTAAATGGACCCACATGCAATTTGGATTGCATATGGAAAGCCCATGAATTATGGTTGGATTAAATGTTTTACAACTAAATAACATGTGAAAGTGGATTAACATGATGCATGGGTGAGGAAAACAGAAAGAAAACAACAATAGAACCAAATTGAAAAGAAGTTTACCAAGTTTGGAATTTTATTTATTAAGTTATGAAAGTTTGCTGCTTAAAGGTGTTACACAAGCATTTGTTGTTTTCACCAATTTAGATTGTTCAAAATAGATAACAAAGTTCATATTTGGAAAGAACACAAAATTTTAGGTGGAATACATGTTTCAATTATTGAAAAAGGAATTAAGATGAATTAATTATGAATTAAACAAGTTTGAACAAGATTTAAAAGGATTTAATTCAAGTATGAATTTATTTGAATTTTTATTTGTTCAAAACATTAAACCAAATTCATATTTGAAAAGTTTAAACTTTTCTGGTTTTAAAACATATTTTATAGTTCAAAATAATTTAATTTGACCAAGTTAGGAATTTAGCAATTTTAAATGATTTAAACAAGGTTTAAATTATTTAACCAATTTTAATTATTCAAAACATGAAATAAAGTTTATATTTGAAAATGTGGTTTAATTTAGCATGGAAAACATACTTCATATGTTGAAAATGAATTTAAAATGAGCAAGTTATTAATTTAACAATTTTTAAATGCATTAATTAAGAAACAGTTGTTTTCAGCAATTTAATTTATTTAAAACAGAACACAAAGTTGATATTTGCAAAGTTCATGAAAAATTGAATGGAAAACATATTTAGTTTGTTGAATTTGGAATTTTTATGCCCAAGTTATGAATTTTGCAAAATTAAGTGAATTAAACAAGGATTCAAATATTTCACCAATTTAAAATATTCAAAACAGTAAACAAAATTTATATTTGGGTAGAGAATTTAATTTGGTATGGAAAACATATTTAAAATGTTGAATTTGGAGTTGTAATAATTTAGTTATGCATTTTTAAAGTTTAGGTATTAATCTGCCATTTATTTAGTAGCCAGGGACTTAGAAATAATTACAGGGACTAAGAAAAATACTAGCAGGGACTGGTCTGTGAAAAGGAATTTGTGCTGGACCTGGAAAATAAAGTAGCAAAAGAGGGGTTAATCCTGCGGGGGTGGGATTCGATCCCACGCCCTACTGATGTGCGCGTGACTGCGTTAGCCACTGCGGTGTGTGCTGCTTCGTTGTCAGGTAAGGTGCACGGGGGGTATATTGTTCAGTTAGGTGTTAACTGAATTTTCCAGTTTTCAGTTGACTGAAACCCGACAGAGGGGAGACAGTGACCACCGGCGGCGAGCTGCGGCTGCGTGTTGCGTGCTCGCGGATGCAGGGGACGTGTACGGTGCGTGCGCGTGCGTGGGTGCCACGTGTGCAGAGAGGAGGAAGACGAGAGAGACGACGCTCACCGTCTCTGTAGACGTAGCAGAGGCCCGGGGTGGACAGACGACGGCGGCGACGGTAGCACTGACGGCGGCGGTGACCCACTATCTCTCGGGCTCAACGGCGGTGTCGAGGAGGAAGGTGGCGTCGAGGGGAGTCTGTTCCCGTCGTGGAGGGCCCACGATGCAGACTCATGCGGCCACTACGCCCTCCTCAAGAATCGGCAATGGCGGAGGCACTGTTCAGATGAAAATTTCAGAACAGAAATTGATAAATCAAGAAGCGGATCGCGGGGAAGAATGGAGGTGGCGGCGCAGATGGAGGAAGAGGGAGGGAGAAGGCTAGGGCACGGCCAGGGGAGGCTAGTTATGGGGGAGAGCAGGTGAGCTCCCTGCCGGTGGGGGATCCCCCTCCCTCTGTCTCTCTGTACGGAGGTGGAAGAAAGCGACAGGGGGGTACGCAGGCCGGTAGGGATGGTGGGCTGGCCCAAAAGGCTGGCCTGCCCTTTCCCCCCTTGTTTTGTTTTATTTTTCTTTCTTTCTCTTTTTTTTTGCAGATTTGAATAAGGAAAGAAATGAATGGGTTTTAGGGTTAGAAAAATTAGGCATAATTTTTATGAGTTAGTTATTACAGAAACACTACTGTGCAAACTTTGGTTTTTCAAAAATTTCAAAATTAGTTGTTGTTTGTATTTTATTTGACTTTGAGCCATTTTTGTTATTAATTGAATTATTGTAACTTATGCAATTTGAAAGTTGTTAAATTTCAAGTTTATTTGAAACAAATGATTGGAGTGTTTTGTAATTTCCATAAATTTCAAAATGGTTGCTGTTTGGAAATTTAATTGAATTTGAATAATGTTTTGGTATTAAATGAATTATTGATAGAAACAAATCAATAGTTTGAAATTACAACTTTAATGGAAACAAATAATTGCTTTGATTTGAATATTCATTTGGAAATTGTAACAGCACAAGTATGAAACAAAATATTTGAATTTTAGTTTGAAATTCAAAATAGAAAAATAAGGAAAAACAAATGGAAACAATTGAAAAACAAAAGCCAAAACAAATGCAATGATGATGATGATGATGCAAAACATAAATAAAACAAGAAACAAACATTCTAAGGTTGTTTTCATACTTGGGATGTTATAGGTTATTATATGGACCGCCGAAAGAGCCGGCCTGGCTATAGCTCAAGCAATCTAACCCACAACATTATAAATGTAAATGTTTATTGTTTTGCAGGGAATAGCATGCGCTTCGTGGTTGGCTCAAAGTTTGAAGCTACGAGAAGAGCGTGCCAACCAAGATGCCCAAGCTATTCTGGGGACTACTGTTGGGGGGATGATAACCCGACAGGCCCATATAAAGGGACAAAGACTCGGCTGGGAGAAGTTTGCGCGAGACCTTGAAATATGATTTTGGGCCGGGTGTCACCGATGGGCCAGGAGTTGTATTGGTAACCCGGCTCAAGGAAAGGGAAGTTCTAGAAGACCCGAAAGCCGGTGCAAACCCTGGGGTACAAGACTTGGGGGTTACGGAGAGTATTTTAGGGTTACGTGTAGACCCCGAGTAGGACTCTAGATGTGTATTGTAAGGAAAGTCAGGAAACCGGGTATTATATATAGACCGGCTTCTAGGGCGTAAAGGGAGATCGATAGATCAAGAGAGATCAGGAGAATTCGAGTTATTCTAGTTACACGGGAGCAAGCATTTGTAACCCTAGATTGGAGTCTCGGCGACATTGCAGCCTGAGTCTCTAGATCGCCGATTAGTATGATTCCAGTTCGTGCCCAACCTGAGCTAAACCCTCTCCCAAACACCAGAGTCGAATTACCCCACCTTAAGTTACCTCCGGTAACATCTGCCGTGACTTTCCCACGACGGGTCCGCTAAATACATGCTCTGTTGGCACATCGTGGAGGCCAAGGCAGAGGCCACCCGGTAGTACCCGTGGAAGGTACCTTCGGTTTTTGCACCGGTACGTCCGGTACTGCAGAACCAGTTTCTAAGGAGATAGTTGTTCGCGCTCTGGGTAAAGGGCTTCACCGGTAGTACTGGTGGTACCACCGGTACTACCACTGCTGCGGTAAAATGGCCAACGGCCAGATTTGGGAAGGGGTATTTAGTGCCCTTCCCTTTCCTCCTAAATTCTTAAGTTATACACTCTCTCTCTCTCCTAGCCATTAATGTGAGCTTCAACTACTTAGATCTCCCTCTCCAACCACTCAAATACTTCAATACTTTGTGGAGAGCTAGAGGAGAGCTAGATCCATGATCCCACCAAAGGAATTATAAATCCATCCACTACATCCTAGTAGATCTAGAAATCTATTTGAGGCCTAGAAATCCTAGTAGAACTTGTGCTTGTAGCTTTCACCTTGTTGCAAGAAGTTTCAGATTGTTGAGATCCTCCATCACTCTTGTGGAGTAGCCTCAACCTTGTGTAAAGGTTTGGTCAACGCCTTCAAGTCGACCTCATAGTGGAAACGAGAATCTCCCTCACCGGAGAAGCTCAAGGAGAATAAGGTGTGCACATCTGTGCTATTGAGGAGCGCCTAGGTGGCTCCCTACCTCTCCAACGTAGACGTACTTCCCTTGGGAAGGAACTACAAGAAACATATCCTTGTCTTCGTGTTTACACGTGTGGTTTATATTGCTTCCGTTGCATGCTATGTATTGTATCACTAGGTTGTCCACCTAGTTGCACATCTAGATAACCTTGTGTTTACTTGTTTAGCCCAAACTAAAAAGGAAAAGGAGAAAATTTGGCAGTCACCTATTCACCCCCCCTCTAGTTCACTATATTGCACTTTCACTTGGTATTAGAGCCTCGTCTCTTACTAAAGGCTTAACCGCCTAAGAGTATAATGGTCAATGAAAGTGAGCCCGACGCTTCTAGTGCGGAAATCACCAACATGACCGACACTATAACTAACCTACAAGAAATTGTTGGAACCATCCAACCCAAATTGTCCAAGGTTAGCTCTAGTGTTGTTTTGGAGGTTTCTAGCATAAAGAAGATGTTGGAGGCCATGATGGGGAAAACCAAGGAGTCTGAGGTACTTCCCTCTGTCGTCGATGATGTTAGCTCGGATGATGATTCCATTCCGGGCATTGTCGAAATGGAGGCTAACATTGCTATTGCCAAGGCGAAAGCCGATAAAAAGGCTAAGGGCGGGGAAAGTTCTGAAGGCAAATCTCAAACAGCTAATGGTTCGGGGTCTAACTAAAAAGTTCCACCACTTCCCAATTATGACTATATTCATACCCTTATTTCTATGCCATACATTTGAAATGTTGGACTTCCTCCCATGCTTAACACTAATGAATTTTCTTCTTGGAAGTTCGAAATGGAGTCTCATATTTCCGGCTCTTGCACCGCCTTGTGGAGAAGTGCTCTTCATTGATTCCATCCTCATGATGCGAGCAACTTGACTTCAAGAGAGGATATTGGATTTCAACTCAACAAGACCGCTCTTTTCACTATTCAAAAGGCTCTCCCAAGAGAATATCTCACTCACATTCGTGGCATCAAGACCGCCAAGGAAGCTTGGGATAAACTTGACACTTTGTTTCAAGGAAATGCAAGCATCCAATCTTCCAAGTATGATGTTGCCATTGACAATTCCGAGAACTTCGTCATGCAAGAGGATGAGAGCCCTGAAGAACTATATATAATATTCGTCAACCTTGCCAATCAATTGAGGAACTTTAGAAAAGAGGAAATCTTCGATGAGTGGATCAAGAGGAAGTTTGTCAAGGCAATAACTCCCTTTGAGAAGAACCTCTCCACTAGCATCCAAACAAGAGCGGACTACATTTCACTCAACTCCATTGGCGTCCTTAGTGATTTCATTTCCATATCTCTTTCCCACAAGAGTGCAGATGATGCTCTTGCTCGCTCAAGAGGAATGGGAAAATCTCCCAAACTAGCCGTGAAGTCCAAGGCGGTTGCTCGGATAGAATAAGTTGAAGAGGATGATGATGATGATGATGACTCTGAGGACACATACAAGGGTGCTCACAAGTGCATTGCTCTTGTCATGCATGGCTATTGGAAGAGATGGGAAGCTCATAAGTCCGGTGCTCCTAGACCCTCAAGAAACAAGGTCTACAAGAAGAAGGGGGGAGTCCAAGGACATGCTACAATTGTGGAAGTGAAAATCACTTCGTCAAAGAGTGTCCCTTTGAGCCAAGAGAAGAGATTGAAGGCAAGCTTGACGAACTTCATGCCAACTTTTACGGTGGTCGGAAGCGCAAGAGGCCAGCAACCGCTGAAGAGGTGGTAGATCTTGACGGGGTTCCCGTTGCTACATCCAGGTAATTCTCTGGGTATTTTGTGTATTTGCCTGCTTTTTATTGCATAAGTTGGTTTCTCGGAATATTGATTTCTCGAATTTTCTTCTTCTCCCTTTCCATTTTAGCCTTGCTCCAACTTCTTTGAAGTCAAAGAAGCTAAAGAAGCATAAGGCCACTGTCGGCAAGGGAGCAGCATCTCCTGCTGCAGCTCCCCCTACCCCAGTTACTCTTGGGGGAGAAAATCAGTCTGCAAAGCCGGAGGAGTACCCACTGCTGACCAGCCAGCCCATTGCATCCGAGACGGATGCGAGGGAAAGGGCGGAGCCGGATGTGGGTGGTCCTTCTCGCATACCTGAGGAGGAGCCAATTCCCACTTTCAACAGAGAATTCAAGGTAAAGGAGGAACCCTTCGACGAACTCGGATATATTCGTCCAGGGGCTAAGAAGTTCTTCGCTTCTGCTCATCTGATCCGTCCTTGGACACAAGGTGGACTAATTGTAAGGAATAACTTCGTATTTTCACCTCGGCGGGTCATTCAGGATGGCCTTCACCATGTTGGGATTATTTTTGCAGAGTATGCAAAAGAATTCAACGAAAACTTGTCAGATTTGCAACGAATGAGCCAGGTAATATCTCTAGCCCCCAAGCAATAAGTCAAATGCATGCTTTTGCCTTCATTCTTTTTTCGCTTTTATGCTTGTTTTTTACTTTAAGCATTTATTGTCTCTTTTCCGTGTTTCAGCAAACTACTGAAAACATAAACCTAGAAGTTTTCAACAAGCTTAACATCAAGAATAAGGAGGTGAAACCCTTCTTTCGATTCTTGAGGGTAAGGAAACAGAACTGGCATCCACTCAGCAGCAGCTGAAGGAAACAACAAGTAAGATATTTCCTCTGCTTCCAGTTGTGTAATTTTTTCTAAGTATTTTTTCGAGTTTTCTAACTCGTCTCTTTTACTTGCTTTTCAGCTTCTTTGGCGAAAGCCAAACAAATTGCTGAAGATGCCGGCAATGCCGAGAACCTGCGCCGGGAAAACCTGGACCTTCGTAAACTCAATATGAAGTTGCAGCAGGACCTGGAGACCAGCCAATTGGCCGTTGGCATTGCCGACTCCAATGCCTCCAGCCAAGCAGCCAAGGACAAGTACACCATCCGAGATTTGGAGAATGCCTTGAACGAGCGCTTGGAGGAAGGCGCCGAGATGGATACAATTCTCGGTAAGTTTTTTATCTTTTACCGGATTTTTCATGTTACATCTTTCTCTGTTTTTTCTAACACTTTTTGTGCTTTACTGAAACAGGAGATAGCCCCCAGCTTACTCGGATTGAGAAAATCCGAGCTTTTGGGAAGGTGTTCACCGCAATCAAGGCTGCGGGGATGTTGCTGGTCAACAAATGCCTTCCCGCCAGGACTGGGGAGTTCTCGGAAGTTGAAAAACTTTCAGAAGCTATCGTGGAGGTGGCGGAGTCCAAGGAGTCCATCCTACATTCCGCGGCGCGTGGTGGTGCGTGCATGGCTCTAGGGCTCATGCGCATGCATTACCCTGACGCCAAATCTTGGCGCGTGGCATCCGGCATTCCGCAAGGATACACGGAGGTGCAGCGGGCCAGCATCTTTGAAGCTATCAAAGGTCACGCCACCAAGATCGCCACCATGGTCAACATCTCCACCTTCTACCCGGAGGAAACTATTCCGGATATTCCCGAGGAATCCAGCAGTGAAGACGACTCGGATGCCTGAAGGGAGATGCCTTGACCTGAGTAGAAGATAGAAAATAGGAGCATTACTGATCTTACAATGTGAACTTATTGTAATGCTTTCTATTCCTTTGTATAAACAAGTACTCCGCTTTTGCAGCAATATTTATTAAGTCTTTTGCAAGTTTTCCGGGTTTATATTCCTTTATCTTCTAAGTTCTCTGGTTTATATGCTTTAACTGTCCTTAGTGTTTGAAATGGCTCGATAGTATTTTAATCGTCATGCCAAATGACTGGGTATAACCAATCAGTCGAAACTCGGAAACATGGATCATACTAAAGGCCTTTTTACTTACTAGCTCCAGCGACCCAGCATAAAAACAATCAGATAATACTTCGAGAAAAGCAAGCAATTTTTTGAATGAAACTCAGGCACGCAGGCACAATCTAGGTTTCCTTAAGCCATTTTTAGGGTGAAAATCATTCAGTTTTTTAACACCAAGCACGCAGGTACAATTCGGGTAACATTGAGTATTTTGAAAGATCATTGGGAAATAGATAAGACGGAATTATGCTTTAAACTATAATAAACATGTAAAAACATAGATGTATGAATTCCGATAACTTTATTTCATGATCTCAAAAATGTTTACATAGAAATTGAACTAAGTATAGAAGGGGCGTAAATGCTGGATGCTCCACGGTCTTTTGGTCTCCCCTAGTTCATCATCTATCTTTCTCTTTCTTTTGCGATTCGGCTTTTCGGGATCATCTTCCGTGTCTCGAATATCTACAAGATAGTATGATCCATTTTTCATAGCTTTGCTGGTGACGAATGGTCCTTCCCAAACTGGGGCCAATTTGTGCTTTCTTTGTTGTACCAATCTTAGCACTAGGTAACCTTCTTTAAAAGAACGATGCCTGATTTTCCGACTATGGTAACGTCGTAAACCTTACTGATAAATGGCAGATCTTTGAAGCACAAGTTCTTGTTCTTCCTCTAAGAGATCGACGGCATCCTGACGTGCGCTTTCGGCATCCGAGTCATCGAAATCCTGCACTCTTGGGCTATCATGGATCATGTCCGTTGAAAGGACTGCTTCCGCACCGTAAACTAGGAAAATGGGGTATGCCCTGTTGACCTGTTTGGCGTCGTTCGAATACGCCAAAGCAAGGAGGGTAGCTCTTCCACCCATGCTCCAGCTGCTCTATGAAGAGGATATTTGAGTCTTGGGCGTATTCCTTGTAGGATTGAACTGTTCATTCTTTCCACCTGTCCGTTGGATTGTGGGTGTGCACAGATGCAAGATCTAGGCGTATTCCCGTTTGTCGGCAATATTTTTCCAACTCTCCAATAGAGAAATTTGTCCCGTTGTCGGTTATTATGCTATGTGGAATGCCGTATCTCATGACTACGTCAATGATAAAATTTCTGGCTGTTACACTGTCAAGCTTTTTGATGGGTTTTGCTTCCACCCACTTGGTATACTTATCCACTTCAACGAGTAGATGTGTAAGTCCGCCTCTTGCAGTTTTGAATGGTCCCATCATATCTAGCCCCCAGACCGCAAACGGCCATGTAATAGGGATAGTTTTGAGTGCTTGGGCTGGCATATTCGTCTGCTTGGCGTAATACAGACATCCAGCACATGTATTGACTTTGTGTTCAGCGTCTGTCTTGACTGTTAGCCAAAAAAATCCTGCACGGAATGCTTTCTTAACTATGCTTTTTGATTGAGCATGATGTCCGCAATCTCCAACATGGATTTCTTGCAGAATTTCTCGGCCTTCTTCTGGCGAAATACATCGCAGAAAAATTCCGATAGTGTTGCGTTTATACAGGCAACCATTGATTATCGTGTACCCTTTGCATCGACGTTTTATTTGTCTTTGCAAGACCTCGTCTGCTCCATTCGGGTACTTCTGATCTACTAAGAAGTTTAAATATGGAATTGTCCAATCCGGGTTAACGAGCAGAACTTCGATTGACTCGAAAACTAGAGGATAGTCGACATCTCCACCTTTTATGGTGGTTCATGCAAATGCTGGACAAACACACCTGGTGGTAGGGTTTTCACTCTTTCCGAGCCCATGCGGGATAATGCGTCTGCGTTCCAATTTTCTTCCCTTTTGACATGAAGTACTTCAAATCTCAGGAAGCAAATTGCAAACTCGTCCACCGTTCTCCGATATTCGGCCATGATGGGGCTTTTGGCATCCCATGTTTGGTTGAGCTGATGCTACACCAAATCTGAGTCACCATAGCATAAGATGCGTTTGACACCTATTTCTTTTGCAATGTGCAAGCCATGAAGCAAAGCTTCGTATTCTGCCACATTATTGCTGGTGTTGAAGTGTATTTGTAATACATACTCCATTGTATCTCCCTTAGGGGATTTTAGGACTACACCAGCTCCAACGCCTTCCTTCATATTGGATCCATCAAAGTGCATGACCCAATATTCCGACTCCGGCATTGGTGTGTTTTCCATTGCTTCTGTCCAATCAGCGACGAAATTTGCCAACACCTAGGATTTTATTGCCGTCCGGGGTTGGTACTTAATGTCGAACGCAACCAACTCGATGCCCCATTTGGCTACTCGGCCTGTTGTGTCCGCATTGTTGATTATATCCCCTAGTGGTGCTTTGCATACCACTGTTATGGAATGTCCTTGGAAGTAATGACGGAGTTTTCGAGATGCGAAAAATACGCCATATGCCGGTTTTTGATAGTGCGGGTATCATTGCTTGGACTCGGAAAAAACTTCACTTACATAATACACCGGATGTTGATCTGGTATGATTTGCTCGTATTTCCATCTTTCCACAACTATCACCGCGCTGATAACCCTGTTTGTTGCCGTGAGGTACAGTAACATGGGTTCTTCGTCTTTTGGCGATGCCAAAATCGGAGTTTTCATCAAGGTTTCTTTTAACTGGGTTAATGCTTTGTCTGCTTCTTCTGTCCATTCAAATTTGTCGGATTTCTTTAACAATTTGTATAATGGCAGAGTTTTGTCTCCTAGCCGGCTTATAAACCTGCTGACGACAGCTGCAGAACCCGTCAATCTTTGTACATATTTTAAGCACGTAGGCCTTGAGATGTTTAGGATTGCCTTGATCTTTTCCGGGTTTACTTATATTCCTCTATGAGAAACGATGAAACCCAGAAGTTTTTCTGAGGGAACCCCGAATACGCACTTCAATGGATTCAACCTTATTTTGCAAGTGCGTAAATTTTCGAAGGTTTCTCGCAAATCCTCAAGGAGCGTGTCCTTTTCCTTGGAAACAACAGCAATGTCGTCCACGTAAACGTGAACATTTTTGCCAATCTGACTATGTAAACATCGTTGCATGCAACGCTGGTAGGTGGCGCATGCGTTCTTCAAGCCAAAAGGCATGGTTATGTAGTATTATGTTCCATATGGGGTTATGAAGGAGGTTTTGATTTGTTCCTCTTCCTTCATACGTATTTGATGGTACCCAGAATAAGCGTCCAAAAAGCATAAAAGCTCAGAGCCAGCAGTGGCATCTATTATTTGATCGATTCGCGGTAAGGCAAACCTATCTTTTGGACACAATTTGTTCAGGACGGTGTAATCTATACACGTCCTAAGAACAGTACTATCTTTCTTCGGGACTAATACTGGGTTTGCAAACCATTCAGTATGTATAACTTCCCGGATAAAATCAGCTGCTAATAGCCGGATAATTTCCTTGCCAATAGCCTTCCGTCTTCTTCCATCAAATCGACAGAGACCTTATTGACGGGTTTAGATCCTGGAATTACCTTGAGTTGGTGCTCAGCAAGTTCCCTGGGTACGCCTGGCATGTCCGCTGGACACCACGCAAAAATGTCCCGATTTTCACGGAGGAACTTGATGAGCTCGCTTTCCTATTTGTCGGTCATGCTAGTTCCCACTACGACAAACTTTGTCGGATCTTTGGGATCTAGGATAACCTGTCTTGTATTCTCGGAAGATTTGAAGCTGTCTGCCGGCTTCCGGCTTTTTTTCCTGCCGGCATTTCTATCAGCGATACTTCTTTTGCCAGCTCCTTCAGTTCCTCCTTTGCTATCACTTTTTTTGCGCAAAGGGCGTTTTCTTTTTTCCATCTCGTTTGTCAATTTGAAGTCTCCACTTATGGTGATTACTCCTCCTTTTGGTCCTGGCATCTTCAGCTTGTTATAGATATAACATGATCTTGCCATAAACTTGGCGAAAGCTGGACGTCCGAGTATTGTGTGATACACGCTTTCGAACGGCACAACCTCGAAGGATACTTTTTCCTGCCGGAAATGTTCTTTCTCTCCAAAGGTTATATCTAGGGAAATTTCTCCTAGGGATCGTGCTTGCCTGTTAGGAACGATGCCGTCAAAACGTATCTTGCTATGATTAAGCTGGGTCTCGGAGATTCGCAGATGCTTCAATGTATCCAGGTATATTAGTTAATGCTGGATCCTCCATCCATCAGCACTCTTTTTAGCCTAGTGTTTTGAACAATAAGACTTACAACTAGAGCTTGTGTGCCGGATTCTGGGATATTTCCGGGATGATCAGACTCATCCCAGGTAATTGGCGTATTTGAGTACTTCAAGAATTTCGGGGTTGGTGGGACAACCGCGTTTATTTCTCGAAGTGTTCTCTTTGCCACCTTTGCTGATGGATTTGCCAGGAAAGTTAAATTGCACTCTCCATCAACTCTTGGAAACTTAGGCTCGCCTTTTCGCTGGTGTTCCTGGATTTTTTCATCAGTGTCCGATTCACTGTCTTCTTTTTCAGCTTCTGGCTTTTGCTTGGAGAATTTCCTCTTGGAATTTTTTCCTTTGCTTCCGGATCCTGCACTGCCTTTCATATGCTTATTAAGCCGGCATTGTGCGTTCGTATGGGTGGGTTTCCCAAATTGCGAATGGTGGACACAGTTTTCCGACTTTATTCTTTCCCACTCTTCTTTTGTGTAGTTGATCGGCTTTGTGCTTCGTCCTTTCCATTTGCTCCCATTTTCTATTCCAAAGGCTATGTTAACTTCTTTGGGTTTTTGATGTGCTTCTGGATTTGCTTTTTTCTCGGGACGAGGGGTATTTTTTGTCTTGAATCAAAGTGTCAATATTGCCACCTCTCGCTCTGATGTCATCTTCGGTCGCTGCGTGCTCATTTGCGGTTGTAAGCATAGATCCGAGATCTTTGTGCTTTTTGGAACCGATCATGAACGGTACGAGTCCGGGTTTTAAGCTATTGACGAAAACATGCATTGCTTGTACGTCAGTTACTCTAGAGCAACTATTTTTCATTGCAGTCCACCTTGAGATAAAGTCCACGTATGGCTCATCTTCAAACTGGGTGCAGCAGTTTAACTGGTTGATGCTGTTGGGGCGTTTGTACGTTCCCCGAAAATGCTGAGTAAATACTCTAGCCATATCATCCCAGCTATCAACAGTTCTTGACAGAAGCCCGTTGATCCAATCTCTGGCCAAAATGCATAGGGCTGAGTCGTCATGCAACTTCCCTGATCTTTCTTGCCCTCGCTGTTGCTGTTGTAATGCTTTTCCTAAGAAATCATACACCCCTTGAAGTTTTTCGCCATTGGAGTACAGATCATTGTTGAGGATGGCGAACGCGGCCTCCGCGTTTTCTGCTGCGGTTTTGTGTATAGGTTCGCCCCTGGCATCTGTGCCGTTTACTTGTGTTTGCTAGGCCGGGTTTTGAAACTGTTCCTTTGGCGGCAGTACTTCCGTTCTTGCGATTCCGGGTAACCGTGTAGGTTTAATGCCAGATTTATTCCTTCTCTCATACTCCTCTATTTCTTCCTGCTTTAACTTAATGTCAGCTTGTGTTTTCTAGAAATGTTCCCGAGTTCGGAATAGATGTTGTTGTTGCCTTTGGAGAGCTTGTCTCTTGGCTTCCAGCACTTCAGGGGGTTCGTGAGGCCCCACTGGTGTTCGAAGTAAATCATGTTCGTTCTATTATGACATTGGCGGAACAGAGATTTCCTTCGTTTTCTTCTCCGCAGGCTTAACTCCACTTCCTCCTCCTGCTTCCAGGTTTTCATTGGCTGGATCAGCCAATTTTTTCTTCCGGAGATTGTACTGAAGTTTCTTGGAAGCTTTGTGTTTTTTCTTGGAAGAGGGAGGTTTTTTACCAGGTTCCTCCTCTGTCAATTTCTTGACATCCGGGTATGTTGGACTGGCTTCCCCATCCTCTCATTCCTCATCTGGCGAAGGTGTTCTAGGGCTTTCATGACTTTTGGCATCCGTGTTTGCAGTTGGTTTTGCCATCAGTATTTCGTGGAATCTCTCTTGAAAGGATTTGACCTTTCTTTCGAAAGCATCTACATCTTCGTCCTCGGAATCGAACTGGTCCGATCCGGGTTCTGACTCTAATCTCGCCTCGATGGCGGCTAACACAGAATCAACTTCCGAGTTCGTCGTCAGATTGACGGATGTCGGATCTTCCACCTCTATTGTGGGATTGTTGTTTTCTACCTCTTCCACAGGATTGTTTTCATCAGTGTTTTCGGCGATCTCGGATTGCACCATACCGATAAAGTGCGATTCAGCAGAGTATCGGCGATCTAAGCAAAATCCGGCGTCATAGTCTTCTTTGACTGGGTATAGGGCGGGTGGGATAAATTTGCTTCCAACACAGAATCCCATTGCCTCTGCAGTTAATCCGATAAAGATGTTTGCAGATCCAATTGGTAAAACGCAGGCACTTACCAGATGATTCCGTGCTGACATGTACGATCCGTTGTCAAGGAAGCGCCCGACGTCGTTGTCGAATTCCAGACTTCCGACAGTTATGGTACTGCCAATTCCGTCGAGTATCCCCGATCGAAACATAACACCTGACGTCGCTGGCCCCACGGTGGGCGCCAACTGTCGAGACATCGTAGTAGAATTCATAGACGGGGGTGCCATGAGACTACTGATAGAGATTGTGGCGGACATGGTCGTATGACAAACAATGACACCAGGGTTTTACCCAGGTTCGGTACGTCGCAACTAGGCGGCGTTCCTACTACTGCAATCTCACTAAATCAGGGCTGAAGCCTGAAGTATACAAAGTACAATGTGAGTTAGGTTTAGCTACTCGACAAGGATCAACCTCTCGACGAGTTATCCTCTAGCTTCTTGTCTATCTTGTTCTTTTCTCCCGTCCGGCTTTATATAATAGCCGGGTTTAGGCTTACAGAAAAGGAAACCTAGAAGACTACGGTAAGTCCTAACTTGGAAGGCAAGAGTCCGCCTTCTACTCCAAGCCGTACCACGCGAACAGTGGTCCGGGTTCTTCTAAAATCCGGCTTCTGTGCGTCAGCTTAATGGGCCGCCTAATGGACCGTAATCCATTACCATTCGGGTCACCCTGGTAATCCGGCACTTTTAGGACACCATCTGATATACCCCTAATTGGTATATATCCGAAAATGAACAAATCTTTCGAAACAAAGGAACAACTAGGCATAAAACAGGAACACATTATTTCTGATGGAACAAAAATAAAATGTTGTTCCAAAGGTAGGAACAAAAGTCTCCACAAAGATAGGAACAAAATTTAGGAACAAAACTTGGAAGAAATCTCAGAACAAAAGATACTTAGAGGTATGAATAAAAAATCTGGAAGGAAAGAACAAATATTAGAATCTAAACTAAGAAGAAAGAAAAGAAAATAGAGCATAGGAAATAATGAAACAAGCAAAAATAAAATAGAAAGCTTACAATTTTAGAATAAGAAAATAAATCAAGAATGAAAAAAATATGACTCACGAAAGAAGTTTGTTGCGCGTGGATGCACCAAGGAACAAACGGACAACCTGTAGCCTGGCACACGTGTGACCATATCCACGTCTCTGTTTCATACGTGACCGTCTCTGTAGCCTGGTAGGCTGGCACGCGCGCGCGGGTATTCCGAACTAAAGAAAAGCTAACGAAGCTTACCGGGCCAAGCCCACGGTCATCATCCTTTAGCGAAACCATAGCGCCAATTGCTCAGGCGATGGCGCAATCACTATATAGTGCCTATAGCACTACCTAGTAGCGCACGCCCATGTAATTTTCCTAGCTGGGCCGGCCCATTAAGAAAGAGTTAATTAGCTAAAATAGGAGCGCAGCACGGGTGGGGGGATTCGAACACGCGCCCTGTCCCTGAGCGAAACGGGAGCGCTGCCACTGCGCCAACGCTGCGGTTGTGTGTAGCTATAGGTTTTAGGTTTTTTATAGTTTGTTTTTTTTTACCTTTTTATCTTTTACCATTTCTGTTTTTATTTTCGTTTTATTTATTTCTTTTCTTTTTTCTTTTCCTTTCTATTCGGAAATTTTTCGTTTCGAAATATGTAAATTTTTTTTTTTGATTTTGAACAAATTTTGAATGTGAACAAATTTTGAATTTGAACAACTTTCGAATGTGAACAATTTTTGAATGTGAACAATTTTAGAATTTGAACAAATTTTCAATTTGAACAAATTTCGAATTTAAACAAATTTCGTATTTGAACATTTTTCAAAAAAACAGAAAAAAAGGTAAATGGGCCGGCCCATTTAGCGTAGTACATGGGCGCTCCCTACTACGTAGTGCTATAACTCTATAAGCACTATATAGGGGAACCCGGCGATGGCGAGGGGATTCCATCAAAAGTACAGAGCTGAATAACCTATTTGGGTCGGCCCACTAGATCAGCATGTTTTGAGAAGTGAACGACGGGCCGACGATTCTTGCAACTTGCCACTGTAGTCTGCCACCCATGACCAAGGAGCGTTTTGATCTGGCTCTAAAGAGGAAGCCAAAACGCCAACCCCTGACAAGCATCAATTTTCTAAAATGGCCAAGCCCAAACCCTCGAGAGCAGAGAGTATAATTTTTCTTAAATGACTCTTTGCCAAAGAAAAACACTCAGTATCAACCGCGTATTGCTCGCGTGTCGTATTCTCCACTTTGATGGCTCGCCACGTTTCCACTGCACGCAGATGGAAACGGAGACACCAAGGGGTGAGGGCCAACTTCCTATCTTATCCCTTTTCCTCGTGACTAGTCTTTGCTCACATCTTCCTCATCTCTCTCACACACACATATTTCCCACAGGATCGAACTCCTCCGGACGCCGCTACATCATGGGCTCAAGCCCTCTTGTCGTAGCTCCACCTCCGGCCTACCTCGCTGCTCCTGCCTCTCTCCCTCATGTGGATTTCTCTTCCTTCTCCCAACGTTACCACTCTTCCACCAGTCTCTCCAAACAGATGCAAGCTTCTGCTCCCGCCGGCCTTGACTCCATCCGACGTTGGCGACCCACCGGTGTTGCTCCTCCTCCCTTGGCCCTCTCTAGTCTCTTTCCTCCTCCAGTGACCCGACCGCGTTGCCGCCTTTTTTTTTTTTTTTTTTTTTTTTTGATAAAGGGAAGTATATTAATATCGCGAAGATACAAATTACACCCGGCCTCTGCAACAACGCAATGGATGCACACAGCCGAAAGGCAATAAAAAGAAGAAATAAAAAAGAAGAAAAGTCCCGCTACAGAGTTACAGTCCTCGCGGTA